>CM077115.1:339356091-340610851 GCA_039619475.1 Icerya purchasi
TTAATTTGAACCCTCTCACCGTCTTGGTTTAGTGAGATTTGGTAGGACCCCCTCTACCCCGTGCGTGAGATTTACACGATAGTTGTTAAAGGGGGACCAAATTTATTCGTTTTTTTTTTTTTACTTTTTCTCTTTATTTTCGAAATAAAGGGTTTTAAAATAGCCGTGAGATTTTTTCAACGAGCAATATGGGAAAAGTAAAAGAAAAATTTAATAATTTTTTTTTTTTTTTTTATTATTACTTGTATAATAATGTACATTCTTTAAAAGTTGACGTGAGATTTTCAGTTATAGGGATATAACTCGGTTTAATTAAGATTTGATGAGATTTTGCTGCACCTCCATTTTAAGCTCACGCAATTAGTGGATGTCTTCTCTATGTATTTATCTGTGCTTAATGACATTTTAACTTTTTTTCGTCTTATTCAACTTACGTTAACTCTACTTTTTTATATTAATGTCTACCGAGGATAATCAACTTCCATACGGACTGGTGCACTTCCCAGTGAACATTCATCAAAATTGGATCACACAGGCACGAACAAACATAGGAAAAAGAAGCATGAGCGACGAACGTGTTGTAACTTCCTCTTTTTTGACGATGTCAGTAAGGATGAATGCTGAACCTGTGTGGTGTTCTATCTCTCCTCGTTTTCATATATAAAAAATGTACGAAAATCTAATCTTACAAAATAAGTCATAGTTTGAATAGATGCACAAAATATATGTCTATATTGTATAGTGAGCGGAGGACCTTGGGAGGATGGAACATATATTGTGTTAATCGGCTCATTGTAATAGTAAAATGTTAAAGTAAAAATACAAAATTACGTAAACAGCAAATAGAGTTGCTAAATCACGCAAGTCTAAGAAGAAAAAGCTATTAACAGAATTCCCTACAATTTAAATAATATCTGATAATAATTTCTATTGTCTGAATCGGTGAATCATTGAAAGAACTCTTGCATGTTTTTTTTTTGTTCTCTTGCATGTTTTTTTTGTTCTCTTGCATGTAGCGTACCTGCAAGAGTTGTGTAATACCATTTTAGTATCTAATAAATGTTTTATGTATTCTATAGAAGTTGGTAGATTTTTTTTGTTGTTTTTTATGTGAGTTTGCTTTTCTAATCGATAATTATTAACACTTAAAAAGGCTAATGTCAACAGTAGAAGACCGAAAAAAAATAGAAAACGAAAAAATAAGAAAAAATTTCGCGCATAGTAAATGGTTTTCGCGAGGGGGAGGGGGGGGGGCTTAACGTAATCAGGGTTGTAGCGATTTTCTAATTATTTTATAATTCTACCTTGATTGCTGTCGGTAGTTTTTTAACGGGTACTTAATCATTTGTTCTTGTTTTGGGTCGACTAGAAGAGAGTTTTTACGTTGTTTTTATTTTATCGCATTTATTTCTACTTCATTTTTTGCAAATAGGTCACATAACTCGACAATCAATCGCGTTACATTTTTTTTATTATTTCAATTTCAATTTTTTCTAACGTCAGGAATCGAATCCAGTTGTTTAGTAGCCGAACGCTCAATTACACAACCAACAGAGAGAGAGAGACCTGTACAGACGCGTACAAACGATCAAAAAATAAAACTATCTGAAATGTTTCTGCGCGAATAAAATTTTTTTTTAACGAAGAAATATAATTTCAAATTCCGAGAAATTCATTTTCAAAAACACGACAAAATATAAATTTAGATACTCCCATCGCCCTACCGAAAAATTTTAATATTTCCCAAAAATTCGCAACGAAACTCTTCAAATCATGAATATACAGGTACCGCGTTGCCTGTGTACCAACAAGCCACTGTATTTTTACCTTAATCGTATTTTTCCTTAAAATTAAGTCGCACCTGCAACTGAAATTTTCCCTTGCCGAAATGACGCCTCAAAGAGCGGTCGTCTTGACTGAATGTGTAGGTCATCTCGAAATGCTCATCAGTGGTGAGTAGTATACATCTTTCGATGTTAACTCCAATTACTGCGGTTTTACCGATACGCGCTTTTATTTCCTCATCCGGCTTCGTATTTATCCACGAGAACCGAGACATTTGAAACACGATACTCTTCCTATTTACATTCACCGGCTTCATCAATTCACTCTTATTCACTAATTCCGTAAATTTCCGATAGGTAAGTCATATTTCTCGCTGATTTCGCAGACTGCATTTTGCAACATCCGCATATCACTTCCTCCATCCGTACCACCGCTACTAATTGTGAAAGCTTCAACAAAACTTCTTCTTTGACATCGAAAGGTAGAGAAACTTTACTCGTATTAAATTACAAATTACTTACTACTGCGCATAATCGGCACAGCAGCAGTTGCTGCAAAACGAGGGACTCGTGTGTTGGTGTACTCGTTTAGTTGTGCGAAAACAGCTCAAACTTACGGCGTATATACACGCATATTCTTATTCTTAAAATATTTATTAATGACTGGAAATCCAAAGGAGAGACCGATTCGAGTGCGACGAAAACTAGGGATAGATTAATACGGAACGAGAATGTAAAGAATAATGTGGTAACGAAGCTGGATGAAAACGGAAATGATATAGCCTATAAGGCATGTTTAGGACTGTTTTTTATAGTATTATCATTGAACTTTTTCTTTTCTCTCTTTTTTTTTTTTTAAAAAAAATTATATTAAAAAAATTGCGCGCGCAAAGTAAAGAAATGAGTACGGGGCAAATATAACTTTTCCTGTACGTATGAAAAAAGGAAGCGATCATTACAAAGTTCGGGCTGATAAAGCCCAACAACTAATTTATTCAAAATGATCCCTCCCCGCAGGTGAGGGAAGACACGAATTTCAATGAAAAATTGCTACGTCGCGGAAGAAGAAAAACGCGAAATTTCTCGTTCGAAATGGATGACAATTACTTGCGACTGAAATATAGGTAGTATGCGATAAGTGCGAACAACAAATTGAAATGCCGCTTACGGGTACCGTGTGAACCCCTAACGAGCACGTCTAACAAAAATTTCCGCGAACCAAATCGGAAAATCGAATTAGCCACCCCGCCCCTTCCCGGCATCCGTAATTTCCAGCTAACGACCATCGTCGGAATTCGCAGGAAACCATTTCGAACGAGATTCGAACGAATTGTTCACGTGTGTCTGCGTCGTCTACAAAATAAACACGCCGAGTACGATAACATCGGCAGACGATTAATTACGGAAAGCAGTTGAGACGCCGCTGACGATAAAAACACCGGATGACAAGCGGTAATAGAAATGAAGAACGATCGACACAATTTGTTCGTCGGCTATAGTTCGGCTCTCGATCGACGATTATTCCTCTCGCGTAATGCCCAATTACCCCGGGGGTCCATCTTCTTCCTTGTCGCCGCATTCGAGTTCCCGCCATTTTCTAACGGACCAATTATATATCGAGGCGCCTTAATTCGACGAAACGGTGCTTCGAGAATTGTTGTGCTCGTAGCGCGGCGACAATGATCGGATCGGACCCGACGAACATGCGAGTCATACGGCTGCAGCAACTGTAACTTTAATAACAACATATCGGCGCGACCTAATAAACTCTAATTGCAAAATACGTATAATAATAATTCGTACACCGCGTTGTTACAATTGAAAGTACGAAAAATAACAAAACCGGACAAAATTAAAAAATGAATAATATACACGTAGTTTTTAGAAGCAGTGAGAAAAGAGTATGCTACAACCACGGCGAATAACGCTCCACAAATCATCGCAATCGACAAACATATAATCAATCATCGAAAGGGAATGTCAGTGGTCAGGGGCGGATCCAGAAGGACACTTTGAGGTAGGGAAATTATAAGGACATTTTGGGAGGGAAATTATATAATTACGTAAAATCTTCTACAGTAAGCGGTAAATTTGAGAAATGCCCCTTGTTTCATAAAAAAAATCACAAATAGAATGTGACCTCTTTAGAAATTAGTAAAAATGCGTTTTAAAAATACATAATTATTACAATTTTTAACTTAACTTTTGTCTTATATTTAAGGGTGAAAAATAAAACGAAATTATAAACGTATACCTTAAATATGGTAGTTTAGAAATAGTAAGCAAGATATAGTATTTCTTATTTAGACACTTTACTTGCTTTTTATTTTTGTTAGTAATCCGATCCGTTTAAATACATATATAATATTTCTCATTGAATACTATTTTTAATTAAAATTACAAAATAAAAATCAAAAATAAATAAGAAATACGCAAAAGATCGACCCCACAGTTGTGTTTAAAATAGAATAAAAAAAGAACATTAATCGTTTTACTAGAAAATAGTATTAAATATTAATTATTAAAATCCGTAGGTAAAATTCATACAAATCTTTTATAGCATAAATTAATAACAAATTTTTTCATAGAGGCTTTGGTTCTTCGGGAGGGGGGGGGGGGCTACCCACTTCTCGTGGATCCACCACTGGCAGTGGTTAAACACATTTGAATCTTTCACGGTGGATATAATTAGGAAACCAATTTACGGTAGAGACACGGTGTTTACAACCTTTTTATTTCTCATATTTAACGTTTGGTTTACACTTATCATCGTCAGAAATCAAACTGATTTCCGATGATGATAAAAATAAATAAGTTAAACGTTAAATATAGGACATTTTTAAACACGGTCTAATTTCCTAATAGCATGAACAAGATTTGCCGAGTAATTCACGATTGCCGTTTAAATGGAGTTTCGTTCGAGTTTTCGTTGAGATTATTGAATGTGTCGTATATATGAATTTGTACTAACGCGCGCGTCGATTTAGTGCGCGCGGGTTCTCTGTTAAAAATCTAGTAATGGATAAAGTTCCAAATATTTTGAAATGTCACGTTACAAGTTCCCAATGATCAGGAATGTAACAGGACCTTAGTTACAAAGTTACAAACTGTTACAAAAAGAGTAACTTATGTGTAATCGAAATGGAAATATGTATAAAATGTAGTTATAAAAAACAAACAAAACAGAGGTTAGTAAAGTAAACTTAATGTTTAAAAGCTAAAACAACTTGCATGACAATTTCACATTAATATCTTGAAAAGCAACGAAATTCGGACATCCGAATAAAATTAAGTAGATCTGGAATTTATAACCGCATTACAACAAAAAAAAATGTAAACAAATCAGTACTTTAGAATCTCTCACCAGCAAGCAACCAATCAGCAATGCACACGGCAATGCGTATTTACTTTTTCGTTATAATCGATATAATAATCGTCTTTATATTATTTCGTTTTATTTTCTTCGATGACTGCGAGGAAGAAAATACAAATCAATGTATTCCGAAAAAAAAAAAAAATTAATAAATTAATAAAATAAAACGCCAGCGAAATCACATAAAACTATTACGATATTACTGCCGAGCCTAAATTAACGGTAGCAGTATTATATTTAGCATCCCTACCAGTGGGAATAAATAAATCACCGCGCTCACCGTCGCAATATGCAGTAAACACGTGACTCTGAAAACGTGTTTTTTTAAGCCGCTATTGGCTAAAAACGACATGTGAAAGCGATAAAAGCCCGAAATGTTATTTTTACTCGTATTTTGTAAATAAACGGTTCCCAATTACAGGTGATTTAATTTTGCGATTGAATTGAAAGAAAAAAAAGAAAATATTGTTTTCCGATGCTATAATGAAAAGCTTTTTCTCTCATGCTTTAATCAACGTCGGTGAACTTGCAAGATCGAACATGATTCTTCTCGTTGCTTCAACTAGAAATTTTTTTATTACTAGCGTTTTTCTACCATAAATTAATTTTTCTTAAGCAGTTCTTTTGTAATATATCCGCTAATTGGTTGAGGCTTACCGACGTCATTTATATATGTACAGTGGTGCATCCATGGTTTGTCACCGCGCGACTAAAAAAAAAACAAAACCTATCACAATGTTTTTACGAGTAAAACAAAAATTGTCAACCATTGAAGGTTTCTTGTTCCATCAACATCGTCTGCAAGCGTAATAGACCGATTTTTTCCAAACACTGCGCGGCGCCTATTCCACTTTCAGATAAAGATGTTTCTGACTAAAGTTTTCTTATTCCTAAACTTTCAACTTTTCATGCTTTACATTATATTCTTTTTCCGAAGTGTAAATTCGTATTGTGTACAGCACATATATACAAAAAATTAAATAACTTTTAAAAAATCATAAAAATATTGCCACCGGTTGCCATTGCATAATCATTATAACACGAATCAGGTTGGACAACATGAACAAAAAGAATCCGAGTACGGTGTGCACATAATCATATTAATGTAAATATGTACCATGACTGTAACCAACTTATGGAGGTGTATTTATGCAATTTAAGTATATCTATACAGTACTGTAAATGTCTGTATGTATATAGTATGTTAACGCATTAAGCTCAATGTTCCCTATTATCCACGGTTTCACGTATCCGCGGTATGGCTCGGAACCATTAACCGATGGATACAGGGGCACTACTGTAACAATTATGAAAAAATTAATTCAACTTGATGTCTATACATTTGATCAGTTTGCTATAATGCTAACTGTAATCTAAATTTTCTGATTTTACAGTGCATAAGGTTATAATTGCATACGGCATTAGGACGACCGTTATTCGACAAGATATTTAAATTATCGACATCGCAACATTCAGGCGTAAATACTTTTCGTATACATTCCCGCTGTTCATAGTAATTATATTAATGAAATGTTATTCTATCAGATAATTCACACTACTTCGATTAAAAGTGTACACCGATGCACATGTATTTCACTTTTCAATGTGCCCCCCAGGGTTAGTTCCGATATAAAATGCTACTAACCTTCCCCAACGGTGAAGTAAAAATCCATCATAATTCGATAAACTCATTGAAATTCCATCGAAAACCGAACATTTCATAATGGATGCTGCTCACACGGTTGACTCGATCGGATGCTGAGGCATATACAGAAATCGTCGCCATGAAACACTTTTATGCAGCTAGTGCTCATTCAACGCTGCAGGAAGGGGAACAAACCCATTTATAATTTTTTGAATATTTCGCAAATTTAGAATATTTCGCAAATTTTGAACGTTTCTTTAAAAACCCGAAATTTACTTCAGCGTGTTTCAGCTTTTCCACGCCTGAGAAAAAACAATTAACCGATCGTAGAGGATTTTTGGAGTTGCTTTTGCCTGAAAATACTACTTTGGTTTATTCCATTTTTTGATTTCTTACGTCTATTTCAGATATTAACCCGGCGCAAGCATTTGCGTTATACGATCATTACGCAGCAATAGGGAAATTCACATTATTATCGGTTGCAGTCCCAAGGAAGGATCTTTACAAAGTTACAAAAACCCGGTTTCAGCTACAATGGAGCCGTTCCTGGCAGGAATTGTAGCTTGGAAATAAGCTGAGAAGAGTCAAGCCTACTACTGCGCCTTGGAGCATCATCATGGCATCAAGACGTGACGACGTTGTTTTAACAAGACTGCGCATCGGCCATACAGCACTAACGCACAAGCACCTTTTGGATCGTGCCAACGCTCCACTCTGCCAATACTGTGGTCAAGGTCCTTTAACAATAGAGCATATCCTTTCCGACTGCACCCAATATTCAATCTATCCTCCTACTACTATCCAAACTGCCTTATCCGATGATCCCCATGAAATCAGAAAAACACTATCTTTCCTCAAACAAAATAATATCTACAGCTTAATTTAATCATATCTTAATATCTGGTGTCTTTGGCCACAGTAGCAGTACACGGCACCACAAAAAAAAAAAAAAAAAAAAAAAAAAAAAACTACGCAGCAGCCGGATTCGAACCCGGTTCTGCAACACTAACTAGTGATGTATTTTTCCTTTCCAACTGCTATAAAGACCGGCGGCGGAGCCTTTCCCAACCGACACAGAAGAACCGCTTAAATTAAGCCGCGTTTAAAGTTCCCGTTTTTAGCGACACACCGTCTTTGACACGTTCGTCGTACGTTTGGAAATTTCTCGCCGTTAGAGCTTTGTGACGTTTATTTTTGCTAATTTCTAACCGTTTCAAAGCGAAGCGATTTAATTAATTATTACCCTATTTATATGGTTAAACGGTTTCATAGTTATTGCTTTTTTTTTTTTTGTCGATTTCTCTTCATGGCAGAATATCTCCCGTACACTATTATTATATCCGTATGAAATCCCGTAGACAAGCAAACCAAGACGACAATAGTGACGTCTGCTACGACATTGAAAGCAGGTTGTGACGCAAGTTTGGAAACCATTTTTACGTTTTTATTCATTTTATTCCTTCTGTGTCAACAATGCTGATGAACCGTTTAAGCTCTCACTAGATAGCTTAGTCCAAAAGCTCCTACCACTGCGTTTCACGTCACGAATTCTTGTCTTAAATTCATTACGAGATTATTGTACCGAATCGAAATATCGAAAAAAAAAAAAAAAAAAAAGGAGGCAAAAAAGAAAAAGCTTAATTAAAAATAATAAAAAAAAAAAAAAAAAAGATTGTTGTGTGCTTAAGACCACACGACAGAAGTGAAAAGTTCATTAAGGCGAGATTAATAATACGAAATACAACTATTTCTTTTTTGTTCTATATTCATTAAGGCGAATAATATTTACAATATACATACAATATATGTATAATTATTATAATTGTGTATAAATTATTTTTGTTCCATATTCATTAAGTAATACATATCTACCTTATGTTTAACGTTTCCCTACCGTGCCATAAAAAGTTTCACTCGAATAAACACAATTATTACGGTTTTATTACGGTTTTATTATTTAGGTAGTAAAATTTTGCATAATATAAACATTTTTTCCACTTTAACCACATAATACATTTTATAACTTTAATTTTGAAGCTTTATTCATACTTACACATACACATACATTCCTACCTTACGTTTACTGTGTAATTGATTTTTTTTCTACCGTATCAAAATTTTTCCCTGCCGCACAATAAGAGGTTTTACTTTAAAAATGACACACAATATATAAATCCCGTATGAATTACAATAAATAAATCTCATCATACTGGTTGAAGTAGGCTAACGTCGCACAGAAAAACCGCGCCAATTTTCAAATTCGATAAAATTAACACGTGTTTAGAATTCTGCTTATACAGCTGACCGCGTACGATGCTTGCTGCCTGAATCTCAATACTCGATCGCACGCACACACGCACACACCCGTATACATATATAATAGAAAGGGCCAGAGTGAAGGTCGCTTGCCGGACGACGTACAGCGCGACCAGTTTACTCCTACCGACAAGCTGCGTGTAACGCGTAACGCGTAACCAAAATTTTTTACTACCGCGCGATAAGAAGTTTTACTTCAAAAAAATACAAATACCGACTTCAAGGTTTAATCTAAAACTCGAATAAAAGTGTACCATGAAAGATTAATCTTGTAAAAAGTAAAATTTACTTACTCCGCTTGTAAAAAACGAGCGATTTATAAATGTATGGTTTTTAATTGTTACAATGTCATATACCGAGGCTCTAATAGGTAATAATTTTGGTGTAAGAATAATAATCCTTCGGTTATGTTTTATATAATACAATTTTACTTAAAAAGTTTATTTTTTTTTGTTTTTGTTTTTTTTTTTATAGACGTGTTTTCAAATTAATCGAATAATATGACTAGAAAAAACAATTAATATATTAAAAATTATAACAGCGACATTTTTCGGAGACGTATGTATTATATTCACCGTGATTATAGTGTCTCCGGAACATGTTGGCGTTATCATTTTTAATATATCGTCGTTTTCTAGTCAATTTATTGCTTGTATTATTCTTTTTTCTTTTCGAAAAAAAAGGTCGTACGGACGACGATCTCTATAAACTAGAAACGGAATTTTCCACATTGTGTCTTCAGTACACACTTTCCAGTCGCCTCGCCGATACCGTGATAGCGTATAGAGAAATCTATTTTATTTTATATCACTCGTTTATTAGAGGGGCGATATTTATATTTCAGCGGTCGCCCATCAAAGATAGGTAAAGTAAAGTAAGCCCCGAGTATCCTTGCTAAGGTATCACATGGATTCTGAAATTAAGCTTTTCATAATGTACTTAAGAATGAATATCTGATAAGGATAACTGGCGGATCAGTTTCTTTCTACTTTTGGATTATCCGCCTTTACTTTCCACCAGGTAGTTCTCCGGTATATTCAATATCAGATATTAGGTACATACCTGAGAGCGACTTGGATCCGGAACGAGACAAATCCGAAAACCTCTGATTTGGCAGCCAAGATAACCACTAGGCACTATTCCATTCCTTGTTACTCCTAATTGCTGCTACGTACACGTGTTGATGGGTAATCGACCGTTGCTGACAAGCCCAGGGAAAAACCCAAACAAGAAAAAAAAAAAACAAAAAAAAAAAACACTAGACACTACCGCGCTAACAAAAGGTATAGGTTATTAAATATAGAGGTAAAGCATCAACGTACGAATTTAATCTCTAGAATAATAAGAATAAATCGATTTTCCGTGGAACCTGGCTTAATTGCCAATAAGCCGAGGCGTCGTTACAAATAGCACTAAAATCGCGGGTAAAAATGATCGATGGTAATATGAATTCTCTATACAAAAAAATTGTCTTTCAAGGTTTAATGTTTTGCAAAAAAATTTCAAATTAAACGATTATTTCTCAAAAAAATTTCAAATTAAACGATTGATTATTTCTCAAAATTCGGTTTTTTCCATTTCACACGCACCAGATTTGGCGGGAAAAATTATTAAAGGCTCTCGTAGAAGTGTTGCCTTTTTAATTGAAATAATAAACCGCTTCTAATGCCCCGTCGAAATTTCCCTGAATTTTTAACTTTGCATAATGGTTTCCGATGAATTTCGAATTTGTAGCACGATTGGAGCTCGCGAAAACGTGGGATTTAAAAAAAAAATTTTATGCGTGTTCTTGACGACTACAGTGTGTATTCTGCGTAATTTTTACGGATGCGGACTCGGTAACGACGCTTAATAACGTTAGCATCGACCGAAAAATTGAAGAAAAACATAAAAATGAACTCTTTTCGATAATAAAATTATAAGGGGGGGGGGGCGTAATACGGCGCGACCAAAAATTTTCGCTCTACCGAGCGTAACAAGAAAGTTTGCACAGAAAAAAATAAAACGAAACTCCCAGAAAACGCGGACGCACACAAATGATAGAAAAACCGATATAATTTTTCTACATCTGTCAGTCGCAGTCAGCGGCAAATTTAGTTCACTTAATAAAGTAAGTTCTCTTTGTTAAAAAGTTCTCGATCATGCCCCCGTTTTTATTTCGATTTTTTTCACGAGTTTGAAAGGATTTAAAAAAAAAAACAAACAAACAAACAAAAGATTAAATATAAAACGAACATAAGCGACCCCCGGTGAAGCGGCGACAGTGTTAAAAATTTCATCAAGCACGGCTACCGAAATTGGCCATCTCAAAACTCGGCATCAAAATATATTTCCGCTTTTCTATAGCATGTGTTGGGGGGAAAGAAAGAACCTCGCACTACATCTTAATTCGTTCGTTGGGTCTGCTTCGTCTTCCGTCGTTACCTCTGTCTGTTCTCGTCGAAACGAGGTACACCAGTCGAGAACTGGCGAGAATTAGCTGGAAATTTCCCCTCTCAACAAATTAAGACGGAATTTAATATGATTTAGTGTACGCGCCGACATCTGACGCTGCTAGTAGTCGACCAGTAGTAATCATAATGGCAAGACGGAAATGAGAAAAATTTTTAATCAAAACGTTAAATTAAAATTCCGGATAAAAACCTTCTCCCCTACTCCGACTGCCCGCCCGGTTTGTATTCTATCTCGCAGATATCCACCCCGAAAAATCTATTTCCCTGTACGCGCGCCCGATATTGCAATTTGAATTAATTTAAGAAAAAAAAGCAAAAAAGCAAAAAAGCAAAAAAGCAAAAAAGCAAAAAAGCAAAAAAACGTTATTCCACGAATATTTTTATTTTCCCCGGTAAATAACCGGTAGATGGAAATTCATTAAAATATAGAGACCTGTTCGTCACAACGTAAACAGCTGACAACAGCGTATCGTCGCTGAAGGAAATGAAGATATTTTTTAATTTACCGAAATATTTTAATTTAATTTTTTTCAAAAATACCTCTCTTCCTTCGTCATGCGCTTAGCGCATTATTCACGCAATAATATCACAAACCACTCGACTAAAAGCCAAAACAAAAAAACAACGAATTATGTAAACATACTGTCATTCGCACACGAATAGCGTTTATTATTATCTCTCATTAATACTATTACTATTTTCTAGCTAGAACAACTGGGCCTACTACTAAAAATTATCGAGGTACTTCTACCGACCGAACGTCGTAATATGACTAAATGTTTTTCCCTAGCGAAGGTTAGCAAAGAAACTTTTTTAAACTGATACGGACGTAGAAGTTTTAAAAGAAGAAAAAATTCCACCATCCTGATTAAAAGAGAAAATTCGCAAGTTTCTAACGAAGTTACAAAAAGAGATTTCAATTGCCGAACAATCTCTCTATTAGAAACGTATATTTTATGCCAACCAAAACGAAAAACCATTCTATTCGTATGTGAAATCATTACAAATGGAACGTAGGACCACACGACAAAAAATCGGTATCAATTATGACGTCATATAGTTGCACCTTTAAGCGTTTTTTGTTCCTATACTTAAAAATTTAAATATACGAATACGAATATGAATATATATATATATATATATATATATATATATATATATATATATATATAACTCGGCTAGTTTGGCCTCGCTAGCGGCTATGCGCCTTGACCCCTCTTGCTTATATTTCTGTCTCTTTAATTTCTATACTTTGTATAAAATGATCAAAATTTACAACGTAATTCTTACTAGCATCAACACTAAAAAAATAACATAACCACAAAAATCCTATCCTTACATTTAACTTTCATTATATAAAGTTAAGACATTTTTTAAATAACAATCACACAAATCCCATAAAATGTAACAAACGTTACATAAAATTGGGACATTTTTTCTAATGGAAGTGGCCTAAGAATTACGTTGTAATTAATATAAATATATTAATTACAACGTAATTCTTAGGCCACCCACATTAGAAAAGATGTCCCAATTTTATGTAACGTTTGTTATATATTAACGCTTCAAACTTTTCTACATCTGTCGTTTTCGAATCAAAAGGCGTATCACGTATAAAATTCTTCATTATTGTGCAGATATATATATATTAATCATAACGTAATTCTTAGGCTGGCCTCCATTAGATTTTGTGACCCAAAAAATGTCACAATTTTATGTAACGAAGAAGTGTCACAATTTTATGTAACGCAGAAGTGTCAAAATTTTATATAACGAAAAAGAAGGAGGATATACGTTCGTCGCGTATGTGTTTTTTTTTTCGATTTTATAGAAAGTATAAGAGAGAAAGATACAGAAATGTAAGCAAGAGAGGTCAAGGGACACAGGCCCTTGCGGGATCAAAATAGCCGAGTTATATATATATATATATATATATATATATATATAAGGGGTGGATCCAGAGAGATATTTTGGGGAGGGAAATTGTATAATCACGTAATATCTTATACGGTAAGCAGTAGATTTAAGAAATACCTTGTTTCATAAATAAGATCAAATAACGACCTCCTTAAAAATTTAAAAATGTGTGTTAAAAATACATAATTATTACAATTTAACTAAAATTTTGTTTTGTTTTAGATAGAAATAGCGAAATTGTAAAATTGTAGTTAAAATGGTAATTTAGAATTTGAATAGTAAATTACTCGAAAGAATAGAACAATAGTATTTTTTATTAGACTTGAATTGTTTTTTTTTTTTTTTTTTGTTGGTAATCCGATCATCCGAATTTTTTGTCCGTGAGCAAGTAAAAAAAATACAATATATTTCTTATTGAACTATTTTCATTTATATTGCAAAATAAAAATTAAAAATACATAAAAAAGACAAAAGATCGACGACAGTTCCACTTAAAACAGAATAAAAACGTAACATTAATACTTTTACTAGAAAACAGTATTAAATATTGATTATTAAAATCCATAGGTATAACATTTATACAAATTTTTTATAGTATAAATTAAGTTTCTCTGTTGTAACAAATTTTTTCATTGAGTTTTTGGTTCTTTGAGTGAGGGGGGATGTCCCCTATTTCCCCCTCGTGGATCCGCAACTATATATATATATATATATATATATATATATATATATATATATTCAGGAATGAAATACATGTGCGTATTTCATTAACCTTGTAATCATCTAATACGCATTTATGCTACATGCAGATAAAAAATTTTCTTTGTAGAAACCTTATATTTTTTATTTTTTTTAATACCTGTTTACAGCATCATAGGCTAGCAAGCCACGACGTTAAGCAGGGGGGAGGGAGGTTAATTGTTAGTATTATGGAGAAACTTAAAGAAGGCGAAAACAAAATTGTTCTAGTCTTCTAGAAGTGATGTGGTGGAGAAGCTTTTATATGCTTTTTGGCGCCGTGAAAGTGTGCCTGAGCAGTCAAGTAGGAGGTGACGAATAGAAATCGATGCGGCTGAGAAGTTTGGGCAAACTGGGCAAGGGGTGCGAGTAAATAGATGGCCATGTGTGAGAATACGGCCGAGGCGGACGCGTGCGAGAACAACTTGATGTCTTCTGACAAATGAGAGGTTTGATTTCCATTTTCCAATAGAGGAGGTTTTAAGGAGCGAAGATGGTAGTGACCGAAGTTAGTCCACCGTTCCTGCCATCTTCTTTCAGTTGAAGTTTGACGGTGCGTCTGAAATCAGCTTAGGGAACTGGAAAGTTTATAGCACCTTGTTTTGCGGTTTTGTCAGTCAGGTTGTTGCCCGGTATGCCTTTGTGGCCGGGTATCCATGCGAAAGTGACATGCAAAGATGGGCTTGAGAAAAGTAGCTGGGTGATTTTTTTGGCGAGGGAGTGTTGTTGATTTGCCCATTGGTTTTGAAGACTCAATAGTGAAGATAAAGAGTCGGTTAGTATCATATATTTCTGGTTGCAGTTTTCTTTAGGGGCTATGTAATTTACAGCTAGGTAAAGGACATAGAGTTCTGCAGATAAAATGAAGAAATATCGAGGAAGAGAAAGACCGGATGCACACACACTTTGACGCGGCGCTGTTCTCTCTGTTTCCGGTCAGTGCGCCCATTAATCAAACAAATGTAGCAAGTACGACTGTCCTCGGATGCAGAACGGGCTAAAAGCTTGTTATGAATTCGTTTTAGTATAGACATCGGCGAAATTTATGAGTAACACAGATTTCAGCTCACATCATAAGCTTAATAGATTATTTCATAACTTTGTTAGCAATTTGACTACTATATCGTACACGTAATAGAAATTAGCGTTATTTACAAAATAACGGAAAAAGTTATAAACATAACTAAATACCTTAAGATTGAATATTATTAAATAAGATATGTTAAATGTCTTTTCTCGAACGAAATATTCCATCTTCGTCTACAAAACAGAGAGAGAGAGAGAGAGATAAAGAGAGAGAGAGTAAAAAAACATGTAAAGATAAAAATGTATATATCGTATTTGAAGAAAAGGCTCGATATTTTCGGAGAGATTTTCAAAAAAAAATGTGATTAGAGTCGTAACAACTGGTGCAAAAAGTGCGAAGAGACCCTTGGCCGGATGCTAGACTTCATTCGCAATGCTAATATTGATACTTTGCAACGCGACACGATCATACCACTTTTTTTTTGCTTCTTTCCATATCCGCGCCAGTAGATTGCGCCAGCAGATGTTAGCTGTACGCTTGATGTCCTAAAACTGTTTAAAATTAACATTCATCCGGTTTTGCTGTAACTGTGGAAGTTTGAATTTCAGTGTTCTGATATATTATAAAGTGTACGATGTACTCCATATTTGTATTACATAATTATATTAATTGCATCCGAAAGCACAGCTATGAATATTGTACGATATATTGTACTACATTACTCCCTTTCTATTGTAATCGATATAAAAATGAAGTTTTATAGTTCAACTTTAATTTGAAGAAGTTCGGATATTACACGATATTAATCCATCGAGCGAAAGATTATATTTACAAAATAGAGTTATAAAAGCGACTAACAATGAACATTTGAGAAATTATCTTCTATATGCAGTAATGGTTTTCAAGTCATGGTTCCAACGTTATAGAGGTTTGAATATTAAAAACAAAGTTGTCGATTTATAAATGCATAGTTAAAACATTACAGTTATTATTTAGATATACCCATATGGTTACGAATTTTTTTAAGAAGCATTTTGTAATAATAATGATGAGCAGAAATAATGGTAATAAATGAAATAAAGAATTAAAGGGAAATAAAGTTCAGAAAAAATCTTACGGCAATACAACGAATTATTCAACCAACAACACTCTCAGAAACCATACTCTCGAACGCAGAAAAAATGTTGTCTATTATTTATGAACTTATTTCCTATAGTACATGAAAAAATGCAATATGAACTGAGACATACAGGATTTCGGAAGTAATTAAGGTGCTTTAAAAAACATTGAATGCTAAACGATCTTTACATAATGTTTACAATTACATTCGATTAAAAGTTGTGTCTATTTAACCATTATCATTACATATTCAGATATGCAAATATGTAAGAACAGAATGGTGCAAATTTTAATTAAATGTACAATTATGATAAGGAAAACGCGTTCTTTTTTTTTTATAAACAAGTGTGAATAAAAACTCGCAAAGCATTGATGATTTTAATAAAATGTCATGTGAGGGAGACACGGCTAATCTCTGCGGGGAAATTGTACACGTAAATGAATTTTTTTAAATCATTTTCTCCCGAAAATAATTATTAAATTTATGTTCACTTCGGTTGAAACTGTAGTTTTGCTTTTCCCTCCACTTTACATCTTTTTTGTAACCTTCGCTTTTTTCACATAATTATAATAAGCTATAGTTTTATTTTTACAATTTTTATTTTGCACGTATTTATCATTAAATGATTTCCAGTTAAAGTTAGTATAGTAAGTGTATAAAAAATATTTCACATCGTTTAAAAATAAAACAACTATGAATATACACTCTCTATATAATTTATTATAACATTAAGAAAATGTTTTTCTAATATAAAATATGTGTAACGTTTGTTTAAATATTTTAAAATAAAAAAAGTTAACCTCGCTGTTAGGTTTTTTGACCTTTAGAGTACACGCATATGTCGATGAACGCCTTAAGCATTAGACTCGCACCCATTACCCCTAGACCACTATCTCACATACATGATTAGGTCTAAAATATTATAATATAGTATTGTATATTGAAACAGTGCGATCGTGTCGCGTTGCAAAGTGTCGATTTTAGCATTGCGAATGGAGTCTAGCTGGTCGGATGAATTTTTTGAATAACCTAATCGGGAATGCAGCGATTGTAAACTGGTGAATAGTATGAAATAGGGAACAAACGGAACAGCTACTAAAGCATACACGTGTAGAAGAGGAAAGTTTAGTTAGCGGCATACTAGTTTAATTTGCCGAGCGTTAATAATTCGTCGACGCAAAGAAAAGAGTCACAAGGTGTTTCAAGGAATTAAACTCGTATTGGACGACAGCGCGTTAATTCGTTGCCAGGATTAGCGAAGAGCACATATAGTCGACAAAACGAAAATTTCACCTGTGCACGAGCGGTTCCAGCGCGAAAGTAACGCCAACACTGGCCCACGCATAGCGGAAATGACGCAGCAATTTCATTAATCCGTAAATAAGTAAACTTAACTGCGATCACTTATTTCTCTGTCCGATTGTTTGCACTCGGCTATGTCGATGCGCCGGTAATTACGCACAGCGATCTCCGCTATCCACCGGCCACTTTAAACTGAAAGTTTGGAAAACTGTCGACTATCTGCGAGAGCTTGTGACTATTAGGCTGACTTAACATCTACATAATGCTTTAAGGACTTTTCGCGCGAACGCACCAGAACACTCTTCATCAAACCAACAAAGGACGCTCTTCTGCTACTAAAACCCCACCCCTCGTACTTTTTGTTACTCGGTGAAAATCAGCTATTTTCGTTTTTTAATCGTCTAATGCTAATAATACTACTTATCGCATATGTAACGAATACAAAAATATCTTATCGCGCCGTACATATAACATCGCGCAAATTATAGAATAATCTAAATTAAAATTATAAAACTTTTTAAAATACGCGAATGTAGAGAGGTTTTAAAAGACAAAAAAAAAAAAAAAAAAAAAAATCCACCGACCTGGTTGAAAGAGAAAATTTCTAATGACGCTATAAACGGCTTTTTTAATAAAATTAATAAGGAGATTTTAACGAAATGATAAGGAGATTTCAGCTGCGGAACACAATGTACTAGAAAAGTATATTTTACGCTAACCTAAACCGCAGACCAACACATTCTTTCGTGAGTTACGCGCCAAAACGAAAAACCATTCAACTCTTATAAGAAACTTTTTTAAACTGATACGGTCGTAGAAGTTTTAAAAGAGGAAAAAATTCCACCGACCTAGTTGAAAGAGAAAATTCGTAAGTTGTAGTAGTTTTCTAACGAAGTTAAAAAAATAAATTTCAATTGCCGAACAATCTCTCTATTAGAAAAGTATATTTTACGCCAACCAAAACGAAAAACCATTCTGCTGGTATGCGAAATCATTACAAAAAGGAACGTAAGACTCTACACGACGTCATGATGCAAACTAGAAATTCCACAGACCGCGTTAAATGTCACACAGGAAAAAATCTGTATCAATTATGACGTCAAATTTTTAGCGTTTTTTTTTTTTTTTTGTTCTTTTCCCCTTCCCTTTCGAATAATATACTTAATAGCTACAAACACACGATGAAATTTAAAGCGGTAATCGAGCATTTAATGCTACAATAAACTCCATTTAAATTAAATCATTTTCATACAAATTGATTGACTAATTTTAATAATATTATTATTAATAATAATAATAATAATAATAATAATAATAATAATAATAATAATGATAATAATGATAATAATAATGATAATAATGATAATAACGATAAAGTTAAATGAAATTAAATTAATCCAAAAGATTATCTTTCCATTATATACTTCTTGTATCATTTACTAATTCCACTGCAATCTAGAATACTATACCTCTACAATTACGTCCTTGTCAAATCACACGATATCAGCAAAGTTGCATGTAAGACAATTTTCTGTTCGCAAAAAGTAATTGCTTAAAAACACTTTTAAGCAATACCATGATCGGTAATACATACATTATAAAAGTTAGGATTCGGTAGTGTACGCTACACTAGCGTAATTATTCCATGTATATTTTAACGCGGTACCTTATAATATTGGTTCGGTATAAACACTGATTCATTCGTTTATTTTTACATAATTTCTTTTTTTGACGCAATTTAATTCGTGTGTCTTATCGATTTGAATTGAGAACAATTTAATATGTTTAATCGCGCTAGTCCCATTGATATTAATAGTAGCTCGTTTGGTTCGTATGCTGTTATCATTGTAACAGCTATGATTCTTTGAAATTATCTTATTAGTGTCGTATATCTTTCTAATTTTTACCGCCAGAAGTTACATTTGATATTATCATGGATTTATAAATTCCTTTTTTGTAATTTAATCGGTTATTATTATTATTGCACGGTTTGTTAAAAATGTACCACTAGTAGTTTGCTGGTTTAACGTTGTTGCATTGTGTTTAGTTCAGTGTGTTAAGTTTATTGTTCGTATTTCTGATTTACGTGATTTGTAATCAGGAAATGTTCTTTTTCCTTGACAACGAGTGATGTGTAATAATCATAATACAATGACACTAGCATAAATTACTTGAAAGTAAATAATACAATATCTTGTGTATCTATTCGATTCAATGATAATAATTATAATAAAATAATAACAATAACAGTAATAATAATAACAATAATAATAATAATATGCCGATCTTATTAAAATTCTTTGAGTTACGAATTTCTTAATGTCGCTATTAGCTCGTTATTTTGCTAGTAGTGATGAGTAGGTCCGGAAGAATACGTGTCCACGGATCCGTATCCCGTAGCGGAGTTGATGACGTAACTCCGACTACAGTTGACACGTATCCACAACTCCGACCCGGCGCAAATACCAAGTCGATGTATGTTACATGCAGATATTCACACGATTCTGCCACCGAAGCTCTAAAATGTGTGGGGACCTTGAAGACAGAAGAATAGACCGCCAGTCCTTTTTTTTCTCTTGATCCGGAGAACGAGAATACCTCTGAACAGAAATGTGCCAGATCAGCTAGAAAAGCGAAAAATGATAACGCATTAGGATAATTAGAAAGAAACGCGTTGTTCTCCATCGTTAGACACAACTCTGTCAGATTATACTTCTACATTGGCTATTCGGCAATTTCCTTCCCTCTCTCTTTCCAACGTACACGTAATCCAACATAAACATATTTTCAATTTTTAAGCCATTCGGTCGTTCAATGGATATGTATGCGAGGCGATGTAGTTCGCGAACTTGCGATTCAGTTCCAGATCTATATCCAAAAAGAAATAATGAACTCACCCATTATTAATATTTAGCGTTGATATTCTGTGTGTTAAATCGAGCTCAACACTTTGTCGGTTAAGTGAAACATTTCTCCGCGCGAATTTAATTTCGATACTACAAATTTTAATAAAAGTCCAGATGATATTTGCGAGTGCCTGAAAAATTTTTCATGTGCGAGAATTTTTATGTGCCCATGAGCGCTATTCATTTCTTTTTTTTTTTTATTTTTATTTACGCCGTGATACTGACCGAAAGGTATACATTAGCGTTACCCCCGAAAGGAGCTCGGGCGAGGTTGAATGAATTTATTCTTCCTCTGTTCCAGTCCTACTTTCAGTAGTGCCATGCCCGGTAAGAATATCTCTCTAATGTCTGAAAGCACGCGTTCTGCGAGTCGCCGTACTACCATAAATTTTCCTCGTCAATTTAATTGCCCGCGCACAAAGGCGCAAATGAAATTTCCCTCCGGCTGTTTATTCGTTTCCTTTTTTAGCGGAATTAATTTCAGTCGATCCGGGGAATTCGGCAAGTTCAGCAGTCGATCTCGCGTGGTGAGAATACTCTTTTTCGCATTTAAAAACCGGACGCTCGGGACGATCTGTGCTGTCCGGTACACTTATCCTTCTTTCGTGGCCTTGAAGATCCTATCGCTTAAGAAAATTTACTTCACCGAGAACCGAGCGACCCAGATTCATTTCTCTGACTAAGTCAGTGTGAGATGAAAACGTGTTAAATGATATAATCCTATAGAATTTTGGAAGGTACACACGGTTTATCATACCTCGAAACGAATTACAAGAAATATGTGCCAAATTCCATTTTATTATTATTATTATTATTATTATTATTATTATAATTACGTTCACAGTTTACCTGCGAACACGGCGGTTTTACTACACTAAACAGATTCCAGAAGCTCAGAAAGTTGATGTTATCATCAGATATACCGGTCGAGATTAAACTTTTTTCAGGTGCTCGTAACATGCGGAATTACCGGCTGGTGATTGTGAAAATTTAATCGTTTCTCCCTCTCAGTAAAATTTAAAAAGAAAAAAAACATGAAAAAACGAAAAGAAAGGTATTTTTGCAAGCAGCGGAAGAGTACTTTGAAACGGGGACAATGTTGACTAAAACGAACGAAACCGAAAGATATACGGTATATATTGTGATTTAATACGAACACACACTCGGGGAACACTATTTTGTAACGGATAAATGTAAAATATACTCAAAATTATTATACGCCGCAATAACATTCCACTTATCGAAATTCCGGGCTGTATAAATGTTACATATTGCGCTACTCGCGCTAATTGGGACTTGTAAAATTTATAAATTTATATTTCAAATAAATAAAATTTGAATCTGAAGTATTGTTTAGTGGTTTAAAAGCGCGGATTAAGGTTCAAATGCGTGGCATTTTGACGAGTTGTTAGATAAATTTCTGTCGACCTCCTCCCAGTATATGTATATCGTCTGCACTTGGATAAATTTTACTAGAGCTCTGTAAAAATATTATAATAAATAACAATCCGCATAATTATAATATTATTTTTTTGTTGCTCGTTACATAGATGGGGCGCATTAAAGATACATTTATTGTGGTAATTTTATTAAAAACTTTATAAAAACGTGTATTACAGAAAATAGTATTTTAAAAAATTTTTTAATAAAGTGATCACACAGAAAATGGACGTAAACATTTATAACTCAAATATAAACAAGTACGTATATAAATTTAATCATAAACAGTTCTGATCCTAATAATTTTCTCTACTTCCTGAATTCCCCAAAAATAATAAATAACCTCCGATGATATACAATCAAAATTGGCAATAATAAAACTAAAGCTAACACTGACGATAATAAACAACCAACCATATACAATATTCTGTATAAGAGAAAGAAACATTAACGCGGACCATTAGTGTGATTAATGCGCTTAATCAAATACTTTATTTTATGAAAATTTATTCAGTTTACATATGAAACAGCATTACTCTACATGACAAATTTAATATCGTAAAAAACATTTCAATTAAAGTAGACAATTAATGGGGTTAAAAAAAAACATTATCAAGTAATAAGCAGCATAAAGAAATCCAGTAATTCGGGCTACGTTCACATAGCTCAACAAACGAGTAATATTAATGAAATTCCGTTAGAAACTTAAAATATTATCGCAATAAAAAATAATCTTTACAATATTACTCGATCAATTAATCGGCATTAATAAATATAATAAATTTAGAATATATCTACATATATGAGATGATTATGTAGCGCAAGCAAAAAGAACTTTTCAAATACGTTATCTTGAACATATTGTGCACCCTTTACCAGGCCCGTTACTGAAAAATTCTCGGACCCTCACTTTTATTATAAATAACGGTCAAAACGATTAAATATATCCGAGAAAAATTTATTAAACTATGCCGAAGCGTTCTCTATATAAATGTAAAAACTAATTCCAATTATATATTTAGTAATAGCGTCTCTTTTTTTTCTTTTTTTTTTTCAATTGGATTAGATTTTAATTAATTTTTTTTTTAAATTCAACACATCGATCTGATAAGTCTATCGTTTTCCTTGCCGAGATTTTTAATTGTCTTAAATATCGGTTTGAACGCTTTATCAACTTTAATTTTGTTGTTGATAATACGGAGTAGTGATGGGCAACTTCGAAATGTTTCATTCGAATGCATTCGATTGTTCGATGACTTCGAATGCATTCTCGATTGTTCCGTAGTTGCATTCGAAATGTTATTTTATTCGAATAATTCATTCCTATTCGCAACAATCATTCGAAATGCTATTTCTCTCGGAAGAATCTAGTCGATGTTTAACGAATACTTTATTTGTTTGTGTTCGGATAGTTTCGGTTTTTATTCGAATAATTCATTCCTATTCACAACAATCATTCGAAATGTTATTTCTCTCGGAAGAATCTAGTCGATGTTTAACGAATACTTTATTTGTTTGTGTTCGGATAGTTTCGGTTTTTATTCGAATAATTCATTCGGATTCACCACAATCATTTGAATGAAAATCGTTTTTTTGACGATTGTCGATTGTTTCGATTGTAAAAACATTTCGAAATCGCACATCACTAATACGGAGTACTACCGCGAAACACGTTGGTTCAGCGTGTATTTTGCGAATTTCGTAAATTATGTTTTCCCCGATTACTTTTCACAGTCATATTTTTGATCTCAGCAGAAAAGCGTGGTGAAATTTGAATCGAGTTAGAACCAACCAAGGCCGCTGCAAATATTTAATGAACAAATGAAGCTCTCGTGAACTGTGTAGCCGCGGCGAGACTCAAACGATGCCGCACTTTGTTAACTTGTGCGAAGTATACAGTTTCGGTAATAGATCGACTATTCTCTTGAGAAAGGCGCAGTAGAATGGCTGACGAGTGTTCATTTATAAATAGACATATTTCGTAATTTTGTAATTTTGTATTTTTAATCTATATTTTGATAAGCACGTAATTGATACGATAATAAAAATAAAAAAAAAAACAGTCATATTACTACAGAGACGTAGATTGCGATACATTTTATTGTGAAAATTTAAAAAAATCTATCTATATTATCGTTAACGTAATCATTTTTATATTAGTTTTAAGAAACACCAGTCGTGACAGCGATGAACCGTACATTAAGAATATTCATGGGAAGAAGAGAGATCAGAGTGTAAACGGGGAAGAATAAAGGAGAAATGGAAGCGGCTTAATAAAGAAGGAACAAAGGCAGAACGAAAGAAGTTGAGGGCCGCCAGCAGATACTTACCGGCGCGAGTTAAACAGAATGTATAGTCTGCGACGCAAACGTAGCCGCAACCTGCTGCTCGATGATCGTCAAGAGGATGAAAGAAGCAGATAAGGAGGATCGAAAGAAGGAAGAGTTGCAGTGAACGGCAGTAACGTCTTAAGATCCGCGGCCCAATTAGTTGGAATTTTTGTATAGGTATAGAAAGTCGACAGCAGAGTTTGGTAGGTACTGTTGTGGCTGCTCGGCGAATATTCTCTTCCGGCTGCCGGAATCGCATTAAATTTTCGATAGAAGCGGCAACTGACGTGAAAACTCACTTTATAGGTTTCAAAAGAGTCGTTCGAACGATGAAATTCGATTAAGCTACGCCTGAGAACAACAGAAGTCTATTTCGGCAGTTCACCTTAAAAAAGGGACTCGAATCGTTAACGCGTGGCGAACAAGGATAACGTCGCATCCGCTACTTATAATTTCATTAAAAACCTCAGACTCAAGCAGGCCGGGGGGCAGCAGGTGGACAATTAAATTAGGAGTTCAGTCAGTCATCAAAAATGAGGGTAGCGCGGACTTTCAGAAGCAGCGTGCGCACCGAAATCAGATATGCGAAATCGAGAGTTTACGCGATAAATGCAAAGTGAAAATGCCGACTTTAATTAATATTATTATAATAAACAGCAATAGATAAATATCGTAAATCCCCGGGATGTATAAAACAAAATGTAACAACGCGTGCAATAGAACTTACAGAAACGTGTCAACCCGAACAATATGGGCACATATAATAATCGTCTCTAGCTGAACATAAAATTATGAATAAATTTATAAGTTTACACATTGACACATTGACACATTGACACATTGATACATTGATACATTGATACACTGATACATTGACACACTGATTCGAAGATTTTACAATACGTAACTGATAAAAACTTACTGGACTATGTAGAAGCATACTATATTAATTAAAAATAATTTAATTAATAACAATTCTGAACAATAATCGTTTTATTCAGGATCTATAATTAAATTTGAATATACGTATATATTAATATATGGTTAAATTATCGTTAAAATCCTTTTTTTTTCTTTTTCTTTTTTTTTAATTTGCATTCCAATTTTAATCATATTTACCAGCACACGATTATAAAATATGCGAAACATGTTGGTTTTTGTTTCCTTCATATTTCGCGAATCATTAAATTTTCTGTTTCACGTTTATTTTATAATTATGTTAACGAAATTATCATATTACCACTTTTATTAGTGTAGCTGAGATATAAAGATTTACGAAACACTTCTAATATGCATTATATAGTTGTTACAGTTTTAATTTGATGACTTTCTAGTTCGCTCGGCGTCTCTCAATGGTCCACTCCTCCCCCATTTTCCTGCCTCAGACATTCTGTTTTTTTTCTTCAGGTCTCCATGCCAAACTATGGCGGATTGACATCTACCCTCCTTTTCGTTCCTCCTTCTACCTCCTTCTACAGCCTATTCCCAACTCACAGCACTGGTTCCAATTTCTTCCCTTTTCTCGGCGCTCGGCTATTGTTTCCTTAATCAGACTAAGACTTGGTCATTCTCTCCTTCCCTCTTCTCATCTTTCTTTTTCTGTTTCACCTTCTCCCTTTTGCCCTCTCCACTATCCTCCGTTTATATGCGAACCCAACCATATCCTTTTTGAATGTCCTGCTCTTGTTCCCGAGTGCTCTCATCTATTTCGCCGAACTCTTGGCGTTGTTCCTACCCCTTTTAATGCTTCTTTTATCCTTTCCTTCTCATCTCTAGCCGTTCTGCTCTCCTTTATACTCTCTAACTCCGATCGCCTCAGAATCTGACTAGGTGACCTCTAAGCTCTTGTAGTTGGGTCAGTGCTGGCACCGAACCCATTTAAAATAAAAAAATAAATTCTAATCCGATAGGAAAAAATAAAAGCAGCTTTTGTCCATTATCCCACCAGCATATTCACGCTTAAGTGAGGAATCGACATTACGTCTTTTTTCTTTTTCTAATGGGTTTGGACATTAGCCTGAAAAATTCGAAGAGGGAGAAAATAAGTTTGTATTCTATTAAACGTGTAAGGAAAGAAGAAGGAACTGACAGAATTTAAGAAGCACCAATAAGCAGTTTTAGCGGAGTAAAAGAGGGTGATTGTTTAAAAAGATGGAACATTCAAATAAAACACGATTATCAGAAAGAAAGTAATTAGAATGGGGTGGGGAAGGGGCAAAATGAAGTAGAAGCAAATGAAAACTGAGAAAATGTAGCGGAGACTATAATTAAAATCGAAGATGGCAAATAACCGATATTGTAGAGCGTTTAAGAGAGGGCAAGTATCTAGAAAACTGTGAACAAGGAGGAGAAAAGATGGTTCAATAATTAGTGACGACTAGGATTTGAGTCGTAGGGGAATAAGTCAAAATACGGAAAGAAAATAAGCTGAAAAAGTGTCCGAAATCTGGCACGCTGGAAATGGAAAAACCGGCTAAGGAATCATCCCACATAATGCCCTAAATACCCAAATGACCGGCCTTCTTCTAGTCGACCGAAAATGGAAATTAGTTGCAAGTCGGCGATAAACAGTTGCCGGCATCGTTGCTACAACTTCAAACGGAGAAAAATAAATTCCAAGCAAACTCGGACTAGGGTGCAAACGAAAAATGTTCCGTAGAACCGTTACCGGTTATTACATCGAAAATTAAAAAGTCCGATAAAAATTGGAACTATAATCAGCCATTGCGCCTTTTCGTTACACTTCGTGGTAACACTTTTTCATGGCACACTTTTAAAGACATTTTTAATATTTCTAATTGTTTTATACTGAAATTGTAAATAATTCCGCTAATTTCGAAAACAAAGCGCTTCCTACGGAATTTCGGAGACAAGTAATAGAACTTGAAGAGTTGACACGTCTAACGTGTCGTCGGTTACATGACTCGGTTATTTAAATCTGAACTGTATCATCGTCGGATAATAATAGTTCATTTGCAACGGAAGAAGTTCTTTTAATATTACTTTTCGCGGATCAGCAGAAATCGAGAGCTCTTTTTCCACTCTCGTTCGATTTATTCTCGAAATAAATTTTTACAGTTCTCTCTCGCACACGCTCGGGGTAGCTCGCAGTTTGCACCCGAAATTTCGCAATTACCGTAGTCTTATGCGATAATAAAATTTACGCCGCCAAAACTAAAATAAGAAAAATTTCACTTCGAAGTTTTACCTAATATCGACTGTTCTTCTTCCGTAAATATGCGAGCGTTTAGTTTAGAATCTTTTTTTATCGAAAAAAGTTTTAATCGAACGACTCCAACCAGGGAGACCTAAAAACAATTAGTAGCAACAAAAAAAAAAAAAAAAACAAGAAAAAAGGCGGCTATATTTAATAGGAAGCAAACAATGCAGCAGCGACAAGGGAAAGGATAGAATAAGAAACAGAAAGTGACTCAGCAAACTGTAGCAGAAAGAGATGAACGCAACTAATACACGATTTTCGGATAAGAGCATCGTTTGAATCGAAATAAGGACAGAAAGTATGGTCAAATAATGAGGAACAGAATGATGAAATGAAAGCGACGAAGAGAGAACCATGAATTATAGAAGGAATTTGCTTAAAAATCGAAATACAGTACCGTTTGACGATGGCAATCCCGTAAATATTAACACCTAATAATGGAACACAGTGTTCTAAGGAAATCTTTTAATTTATGAAACCCGGCGCGCAAACGAAAATCGATGAGAGTTGCGTTTAAAATGGAATAAAACCGTAATATTAATAGTTTCATATAGAAAACAGAATTAAATATTAGTTATAATTAAATCCATATGTTGTAATATTTATACAAATTTGTTATAGTATAAATTAAGTATCTCCGTTGTAACACATTTTTTCATCGAGGTTTTGGTTGTAGGGGAGGGGCTATTCCCGTACCGTGGACTGGCGGTCACTGCTTTATTATTGTTATTATCATTACCGTTACTACCATCATCATTAGAGAGGTTTAATAAATCACTTTGTAACAGCCGTAGATGCTTTCGAGGCAGAGGACTAGACACGGCTTAACGTCAACTTCCACGAAGTTTAAACTCATATTTTCTGCGCTAGATTTAATACCATCAGAGGAGACTAGCAGATATTAGACATAACTGTGGAAGAAATGTATTAATAAAATCAAATAAGCGTGCAAAAGAAAGGAAGAAGGATACCAATTAGGAAGAATCCAAACAAAAAGGAAAATTTACCTATCAACTACTAAGTGTTGAGCAATTAAATAGCACCAGTGTGAAGAAACGGAACTTGTTAAAAACGAAAAAGGGATAATAATGAAACGATCTTACCGGTCTGCCGAATTGACTGATTAACAAGAGCTGATAACGGGAATGAATACGAGCGATCAGCAGATAACGGGAATGAATACGAGCGATCAGCTGATAACGGGAATGAATACGAGCGATCAGCTGATAACGGGAATGAATAAGAGCGATCAGCTGATAACGAATTCGTCTCAATTCATCATATCCGACACCGGGGCTTGCTTTAACATATCTCGACGTTTGTTTGTCATCAATTGCAGCCGTCTGTCTATATCATTTTGCTTGGGATACACAGACGACAGTATAGATTTGCATGTTGAACCGGCTTAGTCGGATCCGTACCATTTGAATTGTCTTTAAATTTAAATTAATCGTAAGCGTAATGTCGCTATAGTCACAATTAATTTTCCACCTAATGTGTTGTATCCTGCCCATAAATTACCGTTTACACACGAAATAAATGGTTCTTCAGCTCACCTGGCGTACCGATTTTCTGCGATTTAATATCACGAGTACTTTTTTTTCCTGAATGAGCAAATTATGGATTATTTGCAATTTAACAATTTTCTTCTTTTAAAACTAATTCAAAAAGAACCCTTCGAATGGCGATACTGAATTATAATACTTTACACTAAAATACGTTCGAATATGAGTGTAACCGGCCTGGATTTGTAAATTATTCCGTTTATTATTTGCAGTTGTATACGGATTGAAGTTGAATCAGTTCAACAATAATCAATTAGAGTCGCTGAAATTCTGCACATTTTACGGCTAATTTCCGAAAAAATATTCTGTCGTACTGCTAATTAATAATTAAAAGTTGAGATACTTAGCAAAGTAAGTAATAACTTGTAATTTATACGTTATTGTTAGAATTAAGCTAAATTTCGAAATTTCAGCCAGAAAAAAAACAACAAACTTGCCGCCTCACCCTACTTAACAATTGGAACTCGAAGCGATCGTATTCATAATTTTCATTCTGATATCCCCCCCCCCCCACCGGACATAAACAAAGAAAACTTCGCAACGAACCAAGTTCAACGTTCATCATTCTTACATACAAAGACTTTACAAAAATTAAATAAACGTTCGTTCTTCCATTTCTTCCATTTCTCGTCTTCGCTTTGGACATAGCTTGCTCCGGTCATCTCTTTTTTGTTTTTCTTCAGCAGCTTCTCCTTCCTGTCAATTCCATCTTAACGACATAGCAATTTGATTTGTGACGCCGACCACATTTTCTTTCAATGTTCTGCTCTTTCCGCTGAAAGTGTTCGTGCTTCTACCTCCAGCAGCTCTTGCTAATCTTCCTGCACCCAACAACGCGTCCTTCCTTCTTGCGCTTCCTCCTCTACCTCCTATAGTGACTCTATTATCGTCTCCTTCCTTTCTTCAACTTTCCGCTACGTTAAAATTTAGTTTGTTTTATTCCTTCTGGTATGTTGAACTGCAGCCGTGTTGGGTTAATGTGTTCAACTTGTGAGCCACAAATAAAAAACAAACAAAAAAAAAAAATACTCATAAAATGAAAATAGCGCTTTACCCCATAAAATAACCAAAAAATGAAATCATTGTACAGCATTTATAATAGAAAAAAAAAAGTAAAATAAATGAAAATAGAAAATGTCCGACAAAGGCAGAGTATGTCGTGAGAGTGAATGTATATCTACGATCCTGTGGTGGGCTGTGGTAGGTGAACCATCGTTCGTTGACCGGTGGAGGGGGGACGTACCGGTAAAAAAAAAATCAGCGGTTGGCCGATTTCAGTAGCGGAGAAAAAGAAGTTTGAAACTGAAAGAAAAAAGGCACATCGATGTTTCCGAAGAAGAAACAAACCGCGCTTATATCTTTGTGGATGGATCAAGTTACCCGAAAAGAAAATATCTTCAAAAAATTTTTTTTTTGCGGGAAAAAAAGTTTTCGGAAATACGAATTCGAGATTCCGCATATAGCCACTGAGCCGACCTGAGGATACGTACAAATTTATTTAACTAATCGTATTTCATCGATGACGTTTTTTGAATTATTGAAATATATAAATGAAAAAAAAAAAATCGAATAATAGTAATGGAAAATTAATTAAATCTACGACAACCGACGCAAATATATCTATGAGCACTTTAACGGGAAGCGCTAGAAAATGTATTGAAGTCGTTCATACGATATTCCGTTTATATGAGGCGATTTATAACTTGAACATATGGAACCACACTTCGGGGACAGCAGCTGGCTGTAAAATCGAAAAAAACCGTACGTAAAGCTTCGGCACAGGATGCGGAAAATTAAGAAACGTGACGATTTCTAGAACGAAAATCGAGGAAATAAATTAACGCGAAAATAATTTATAAAAAAAGGAACAAACTCTCAGACGCGCGGTGGTAATAATAGAAACGGATGCGGAAAGAAAGGCAAAGAGGAGAAACGACCGATGGATATGCTGAACGCTAGCAAACTTTTTCCGCAGAATATATGGCACACCGGCGTTAGGAAGACACGGCTATGACTGACTGATACCGATCGATTAAAAGAAAGACCGAATGAAAAATGAGAAATGTTAACACTCTTTAAGAAAACGACGCACGTCTCTTTCCAATAGAAAATGTCGCGAAACTTTCTTCTGCGTATAAGAGGGTGGAAAGTTACACAGTATCAGTGTCAGAGGAAGAGTAAACAAAAAGAGGAAGTTAGAGTTGTTCATACTGCTTAAAATCCGTTATTGTTGGAAAAATTTTAAAACAAACACAGCTACGAAAATGGATATCAGCCGCAGGCTGAACACATAAATAATTCGGGCTGCCGGCAGAGACAAAAACGAACCGCTTCGAAGCGGCCGACAAACTGTGTTCAAAAAAATCCCCTAAAATTCAAAACTGGCTGGTTAACCGACAAAAACATCAGACGACGAGATTTGAGTCTCAAAATTTTAAACTCAAACGTTAACATTACGAATGCTACGTCATTAAGAAGTTATAAAATTTGTCGCGATCTAATCAAATTTTTAATAGTAATAATAATAATAATAATAATAATCATAATAATAACCATAAAGACGTTTTTCATTTTAAATATAAAGCGACGATGTTATTAAATTAATTAAAGGATAATATAATATAGAGATGTATTAAAACTCGACAGTTAACTGAGGAGCGAGCGGGGTATATTCTGGCTTTATGAAAAATTAATAAACTTTGTTAACCGCGCCTGTGTGACACATACAAATACGCGGGAAATTTCGATCGTTTTTCTTAGCAAAAATAATAATAAAAGAAAAAAAAAGAAAAAAAATGCGAATAACTTCTTGAAAATACGATTATAAATGAAACCGAGCCGGGCCAGTGTCTCAATGTGGACGCGCCACCATTCACCACAACTGTCAGAACACACTGTGCTGGTAGTAGCCGCGAATTTAGTTGCCTCATTCAACTGAGCCGACTGCGAAGATAACGTGTGCTCGTTGTGGAAAATTTTCGAAAAACCGTTTTTCAACAAAGAAAAACTATCGATAAATTTAAACTGCGATTTTACTTTCAACTTTAACATCACTCCTGTTCTCATTACATATATATGTATATATATATATATATATTATGGGTATATATTTGTGGAAACGTTTGTCGCTTGCCACTCTACCGAATGCCATTAGTATTTTTCAAAAATTGCACTATATCGATTAAAAACAAATTACAAAAACCGATTTAAAACAATCAGCTATTTTTAATCATTCCGCCGAGAAATGAACTAGCAGATGAAATCGAAAAGTGTATTTCATCGGAAAATGCAGCCTATCGCGTACACGCGACGAACAGGTTTAACAAAAACAACAACAGGAGGGGGGATTAGGAAATAAATGATTTCTAAACCATATGCGTGAACTATCTTTGTTAACGTTTCTCCCTACGTTAAATACGGCGCAATCCTTCATTTCGATTTATGAAAATCCTAAACCAGGTCCATTAGAATGCATAAAATTTGACCACTGTTTTCGTAATTAAATTCCGAACAAATTCTACTATTTTCGATAGATTAATTAAACGTGTAAAAAAATATAATACACAATTTTTATTTTTGACACGCTTTTAATTTTAACATGTAATTTTCGTTGACGTATTGAAAAAAAAAAAAAAAAAGCATCTTTTAATTATAAATTACCGAACGAATATTTGTACGTCATAATAGTACCCTGAAAAATAAAAATAATTTTTCATGAATTCTATGTGAAAAAAGCATATTTTAATACCTTTTTTTTTTTTTCTTTTTCTTTTTATTAGCTTGTCTTATAAAAGAGGTTGCTCCGACCCAGAACTTCTACGCTAGTCATCATGTTAAATCTCCTGCGTCCTCTCGCCGCTTTTCCGAGTACTTTCCCACTAGAAGCTAGTATGAATAACCGGTCCTTCTGTAGCCTAGCCGTCAGATATTTCGTTTTCCCGGCCATGATCTTCTTAAACAATGACAACTCCGTTAAATTCAATCAACGCAGCACTTTCGGATTTTTGTAATCTTATCCACCCATTTTTGATCTTTTCCATTTTCCGATAACAGCACCGTTCGAACGCGTTTATCCGGTTTTCTATATTTTTTGTGATTGTCCACGTTTCCGAGGCGATTCTCAGTACTCTGTCCGCACGTAACTTTCCAGTATTTTCATTCTTGTGGATTTTTTTATCGCTCAGCTATATTCTAATATCTACACGTTCATATTACATGGGCAACCTTCTTTTTTAAATTATCATTGAAAAAAAATGACCAATGTTTTATTCTCTAAAGCGTTTGATTTATTTAGCTTACTCAAAGTCCACAACCTAAAATTTCGAATTATTTCTTCATTCACATGGCGAATTTTTAAAATGGAAGCGTTATTTTTAAACGTTGCAGATAATTTCTTTTTTGGTATTATTATTGAATGACTTAATTTTCGCTGCTTATAATATATACCTACATGAAGCATTGAAAGTTACTTTCATCGAGCGCCATCTATCGGTGTAAATTGCTACTACCAGACGTAAAATCAGTAATATAATATAAAAATGATACAAAAAAAAAAAAAACTTATTTTTTTCTGAAAGTTAAAAGAATAATTTTATCTTCACGTATCATCACGGAAAACGAATTAAAAAGAAGTAGCTTCTTATCTTATTGGGAAGTGGATTAAATTTAAATGCACTGATTTCGATGTACACAGGCAGCGCAGTTAAATAAAAACGTTTAGTAACATAAAATGGCCGCCATGCAGAAATATATTAATGAAAATAGAGAAAGTGATTTAATTATAAAAAATTGCAAATTTTTCGCTGCTTTTTTTCTATTTTTTTTTTACGAATTATTATTCTATACTAGCTAGCAAACGTATTTCTGCATTAAGTAAATCATTTTATATCGTCTTATTCGTGTTTAGTTCAATTTTGAACCCATCAAATTAACAATACAGAATTTTAACAAAATTATACATATATATATATATGTATAGGGCCGGATCTAATCCAGGGTGAGCTATATCCCCGGGCCCCAGACTCCAGGAGGGCCCCACACTCTTAAACAGAAAAAAAATTTAATTTTTCATATGCAAAATTGAAATTTCCTTTCCCAAAATACTTAATAGTGTAAAAGCGTAAGATTTTAAATTTGCGTTATTTATCTTAAAACGAATTCAGTTCATTTTTATATATAAAAAAATAATATACGAATTCATTAATAAAATCACATACTTTTTCTCTATAAAACTTTCTCTTTTTTCCTCTAATAAACTGAATGCTACACAAAATGAATATTCATAGAAATTTTTTCTACAATAAATTTAATTTATTGTGTTAAAAAAAATGAATGGTTCCTTTAACGTACGTACTGAATAATAAATAAACATTCGACAAATCGATTAATAACAATTCTCTATTGAAATATATTGATACCAATACAATCTTTGCAAATTTTTTATCGGGTAAAAAAGTTTTCTGAAATATTCTTAATTTTAGCGATATTTCATTTTTTACTATTATTAGAAATGAATACGTTTAATTTAGAACTGTATAAAAATCATTTAAAATTAAAGCGAGTTTTAATCGGTTGCTGATTTTATAAATATATTTGCGTTTCGAAAAATATAATAAATCATAGTGTGTTTCATCAAATTTTTTCTGATCACATAAACAATTATGGAATTTTAAACATGCATGTCGAATTTATATAAAGACTAGAACATGATGTAAATACTTTTTTTGTAGAAAAAGAAAACGTAATGTTATTAGTAAAAAATTACAAATATTAACACACACACATATACATATATATATGTATGTATATGTATGTATATGTATATATAAAATTCCTTATTCGATATTCAATTTATTTGTTAGAGTAAGAAAGTTGATTTTGTGAAGAAAACATAATTTCAGTTTTATTAGTTATTCATAGTAGGTTGTTTTTTTTTTGCATGTTTGTTTTACACATATATGTATATAATGAATTTTTTTACCATTTTTTCTTGAAAGGGAAGCCCCAAAAATCCTTAATCCGTAAATTATAATAATGTAATTCCATGAAAAAACTAAAAGAGATAAGAAATTGTTAAGATAAAACGACTATTATTAGAATTCCGTACACATGTAATATCACTTAAAAATTCATAACTCATCGTCAGATAAACCTTTAAAAGTGAAATTCGAAATATGTATAAAACAAAATTTAGAAGCTCTTTCATAAAAGTAAAAAATTACGTCTAAAAAATTATAATCCCTCCCTGGACTCAAAAACAGCAAAAAAAATTATGTTCGCGTAAACAATAGCTCGAGTAAAAATGTAGAGAAAACCAAAACGTATTTCAGACTTATGCACAAAGGACCACCGCTTTATAGGAAAATTATCGTCGAGCTTACAACGTTATATTTAGACCCTCGGAGCGCTGAAAGTTCGAAAGTTTTGAAAAAACTAATCGTTGAAAAGATCGCTATTTGTCAAGAACGAAACCGTGTTTCATTTCCTTAACGAAACTTTCAAAGTTGGCGAAAAGTTCAAAAAAGTACGAAAAATGACCTGTCTCTTTGTCTCTGCAGCGCGAAAAATCAGATTTGTTTTTGTTTTGAATTTAGTATTATGGGAATATAAATATAATGGTTATATTTAACTTCACCATACGGAACCCTGAGCGCATGAAACATCATGCTTGACTGGACTTGTTTTTATTTACAGTTACAGTACAAGCAGTCTTTTACTTTTTTTTTTTCGTTTAAACATACAGCCTAACATATAATCGTTACACTTAAGAAGCTGAATACAATTCAGAATAAGCAGCGAGGCGTTCTGTACCAGTCCAGTTAGTAGTTTGCATGTGAAAACAAACTAAAACACCAGTGAATCCTATTAGCACTGAAATATTATGTGAAACTCAGCGGCAACAGGTGCCATATAAATTACTACAAAACGTTCTATTCTAATCTACATAAGATCTATCGCGACGGAAACAAACGCTTATCGCAGTTAGGTGCATTGACTACTTAAATTACCTACACATAAATCGACTTACTGCCACTCCATCCCAACCTACAAATCCGCCCTTTGATTGATATTACACGGACTTTAACAGCACATGAAAAATATTTATTAAATGCAAAAAAAAAAAAAAACAATTAATGATCGCAATCAAGGACGCCGCTCAAAACATATAGGAAAACCAATCGAATAATAAGTTACGGCAAATTAAACTGGAACGTTGGGAAACATCACACCGTGCAAACAGGCGAGAAGAGATTGTATTAAGCAGAATCCGCATCGGCCACACAAAACTAACACACGGAGTACTCTTACTGCAAAGTGAACCTCCACCATCATGTGTGTTTTGTGGTACTCAAGTCCGTTGACCATATCTTTTTGTTTTTTTCTTGTTTGGGTTTTCCTTTGTACTTGCCAATAATAGACGATTACCCATCAACAGGTGTAAATAGTAGCAATTAGAAGTCACAAGGAATGGAGTCTGACTAAGAACGCTATACCAAAGATGGAGAAACAAACATATGCATCCTGAAAAGGAAAAGAATGGCATTGCCGAAGGTTAAAAAGAAGTCAGCTGTCCCATACCATGGCTACATCTGCAATTACAGAAAAAACTCAACAAGGACTATGGAAGAGGCGTTTAGTAATGATAAAGCTGCGGTCCAAAATCCTTCTGGATTCTTAATAGCTGTAAACCTATTCCAGAAGATATGATTTTTAGTTTACCTATTGAAGAATTATTGGTAATTACTGGTTTTTGAATTCTTACATATGTGTAAATTTGTAAGCGATACATAACTTACCGTTTAAATACTATAAAATTATCTGTAAATATCTGAATTGTAACGTATAAATGGCCTAGAAGTCGAGCGTCTATAAATAAATATCGAATTTAATTTGATTTGATATAATCGTTAATTAATAAAAATTACGTGACCCACCTTTTTATTATTTTTTTCAACTATGGACATTAACCCAGCGCGTAAAGGAAATTTCTGGGAAGTTTCAATGTGTGGTAGTCGAATTTCGACCCGAAAAAGAAGTATCACTGCCGCCTAACTACGCCACGATATGGCTAGCTGAACGAAACTTGTTCGTACCAAGTTGTGTCAAAAGAAGGGGCGAAGACTATGATGAAATATAGGAAACGCGTTTCGATCGTAAAATACGCACGATGAGCAATTTTTCGCAATTTTGGCCTCTGTGGAATAAAGTGACCCGATCAAAACGATAAAAGAAGAAAAGGAGATTCAATTCGGCCCAATTTTAAAGATACCATTTCAGGCAAAATCTGCATTTTAAAAAAAAAGAGGAAAAACCAAAAAAAGAACATCCGGATCACGGACGTTCGCAATAGAAGGGACAAATTTGAAAAAGAAGTAATATAAAAGTAAAGAGAAGGCGAATATAGTCTTGCAAAATTACCTATTTAACCTTCAAAAAGTTAAAACGCAACTGTACCATCAATTCGTTAGCTAATATGCGGTGGCAACGGTTGAAGCAGTCGAACTGGTAAATATCATCGCGTGAAATTAAGGTGCAATTACTTTGCAGGCGGAAGTGTTCAAAAGATGATAGCGATTAAAATGTGTTCAAGAAAGAAGCGGTGTTTGTTCGAACTTGATGTGTGTATTGGACATATAAAACTAGCAGCTGCGCCGATTAATTAACAATAACAAATAGCCGCATAAATCGATAATTCGCGCCAACATCCGCGAATTTTATGACGAGTTAAATCTCGAGAAATTTTCTTTTTATAATTTAAAAAACACTAACACTATTTACGCATTATGTAAAACAGAAATGTCGCGGTAACGAATATTTTTCCTTTTTTTCTCACTTTTGTTTAATAAAAACTAAAAAGAAGTAAGAAATAAAATAAATTTCGAATACTCAAAATACAAAAAGTTATTATTATTATTTTTGCATATGTTTATTGTGATCATTTATAAGATTTTCCAAATGATTAGTAGACTCCTCACTATTTTAGTATGAAGCATACCGCGCTGAACAGAAACCTGAAAGAAAATTGATCTTTTCGGTTCATGACTAGCAAAGCAATAAAATATCATCCGGTGTGCTCGCTTGTACATTTCACCTTTTTACTTTCCGGTATAATTCTATTTAGAAATTACCGGGGTGAATTGAATTTTTCAAAAAAAAAAAAAAAAAGACAACAATTTTTTGCATTTCTTTTATATGTAAAAAACACACAAAGAATAAACTTTTTTTTTTATTTTTTTATTTTTTTCTAACGAAGAGCAACAGCTCAATCAACCAAGGAATTCTAAAGAATAGCTCAAAAAGAACATAACATACCGGCTTTTAATCTGATGCGAGATAGACAGAACGAAAGAAACTAGAACCGGAACAACCGATGATAAAGGCAGGAAATGAGACAACATAAAAGAGTCACATTGCACGGAGTAGGAAGACCAAGATCAAAAGCTGAGAGTAGAAAAGAAAGTAGGGAACGAACATTCGAAGAAAACACGATTGACAAGGCACAGAAAAAAACGAATGTTCGCGGTGAAGAAGACACGGCGGGGAAGAAGCGAGGGAAAAACGAAAAAGTGACGAGAAGACCGAAAGTTATAACTGAAACGAAGACGGCACATATTGGCAGTGATCAGGGGACGACAAAGAGAAGGAAACTTGCCAAATCACCTGGTGAGGTAAAGAGGCTGGACGGAAAGATAAAAGGGGAAAATAAATATCATTCCATAATCTAAGGTGAAACTGCCGGGAAATATGATTAATATTGTGAGCGGGAAAAATTTACAAAACTTCGGTTCATATTCAAAATTTAAACGCTTTCTCGGTTAATTCAATTCAGCATACCCATTGGTGGAAATTTTTTTTTAATTTTGATAATTTCGTTTTAAAAATTTTCGTTTATTAAGTACGTACGGGGGGATATGTATCTGCTATCGCTAGTCTGAAATCCACAAAGTATCTGCCGATTTTTTTCGAGAAACGCGTGATTAGTTTTAATTTTCTACTTGGAAGACACAAACCGAAAAAAACTACGCCGAAGTGAATATAAAAATTACAAAAATCGAAAACTTTCTTTTTTCCTAAGTTTTTTTTTTAATTCACTCCCTACTTCTGTTTTTGTTTCTTTGAAATATGAAAAATTGAAAACTTTCACTATTAAAAAGCGCAATAACGTTTTTTTTGTTTTTGTTTTTTTTTTTTATAATGAAAAGAAAGCGTACGTAAAAATTGGGCCGCAGTCACAGCATAGAAATATACCAACATTTTTTTTTTTTTTTTTTTTTTACGGGATCGCCAGTCGAGAGCATTACCGAACATTAAAATATACCGAATTAAAAATAATGGATTATTATTACTCCAGGGGAATGGGAAATACAAAAGGGGGCGAAATGTTCAAATGCAGTCGTCTTGGCAACTGTTGAAGAACTGACAATGATATAAAATCCGAGAGAATAAACCTCGCCTTCTTAAAACGCAACAGGTTTCCTCATATTAGTAGCAGCAACAACAGCGGGAAAATGGCAGAGCCTTTAATATCGCGGCGTGTGTTAGAAAACTTTTTTTTCTAAAATGTGCAGTGGATTTTCTTAAATATTCCGCAAACATGAACTCATTTTAAATTTTTAATAGTGCAGAATTTAAAATTCACGTACAGGGGATTCCGCATTACCGTTTGAGATTACATAACACGATTAGATAACCTATATAGCACTGAATTTCATACATATTGCCGATAACATGTAAATATGAAATACGAAAAACGAAGTATTAAATCTTTCCGGTTAAAAATATATCACTTTTTCCAAGAATAACGATATAGATTTTTCAAAACTCTGTTACGAAAGTGTATTATTTCAAAATTTTTTAAATAATTTCATAACGAGATTTTACCTTTTTTTCATTTGCACAAACAATGTTGAAAAAAAGAAACTACTAAATGAACGAATAAATAAATACGATTTTCTGATTGGTGGTCAAAAAATCTGCTTCTTTTATAAAAAAAAGCAAAAAAGTTTCATTTTCCCAGCATTATTACGTTAAAACAATCGCTTAATTTCTTTCATCTTATGCGAACCTCGCATTAATAACTTTCGTTTTGCATTCCTTAGCCCGTTCTTCCATTTGCAGGGGGCTACATTTTTGGGCACATTTTCAATTTTCCTTAATGGATTCCAGACTATGGCTCAATTCCTATTCTTCTCCTTAATTGTCTAATTCCGGTTCCTTTTAATCCGCTTTTCAACCATCTCGTCCTCCTCGCCCATGCTTAACTTCCCCTCTCTTAAACGCTGTCTACAATCTCTGCTGTTTGTCGTCTTCACTTTAATCATATTCCTGCATCGTTTTTCCGGTGTTCATCTGCATCTACACTCTATTTTCTAATTACCTTGTGACCACCACACCGCCCTGATATCGTGTTTTATTCGAATGCCTTTCCCAATGCGTAATCTCTACTCTTTTCGGCTGTAGGTTCGTAATAGCCCTAATATCTTATATTCTTTCACTTTTTTTGCTACTTCTTTCATTCTTGCCTTTTTGAATAATATTTTTATTCACTGTTCTTAAACGCCTAAGGACTTATTTTCTCCTCCCGTCCATTTCTCGATGTCATCTCGCTGACAAACCCTTTTAAAAGAAAAACAAAAAAATTCGTCTTTTTTTTCCTCCATATTTTCTCCTACTACAATTACTTTTACAAATTTTCCCCTTGTTACATAAATTTCTCCGTATAAGCTGAAAATTCGATAGATAATCTCTATCGAATAAAATTTACCTTTAATGTTTCTCTGAAATTTAGTGATCTCATCATCGCGATCTGTCTCTCTTAATAAAGGTAGAAATATTTTACATATACTTCCAACATACTGACCTCTTAACGGCTCGAGTGAAACCTGAGCGAGGCGTCCTTATCCTTTTACTTTTTTTTCAACAATTAAAATGACCCCGTCCGTACGTATAAAAAATACGAGGCCATTTCGAATCTACTCGAGAAAAACAAAAAGAAAAAAGTCAACTTTTGAAAGAAAAATTTTCTCTCCAATATCGTATTAAATAAGTTCACGTAAAAAAAAAAAAAAAAAAAAAAAAAAAAAAAAAAAAACTATTATGGCCGTTTAAAAATTAAAAGCTTTCGAAGAATAATTTTAAAGCTTTAAAAATTTGCAGTCTAACTTACGAGAATATTAATGGCGAAAGAGCCACAGACACAGCATTCATCATAGTGTGAAATAGCGGCTTTTGCTCCGCGCCGAATATTCTTGCGAAATGAGCGTATCTTTTACGTGAAGAAGCCAAACGCGGCGACGAATTTCCTACGTTATACGGCTGCTGCTGTCCCTGAAACTGCTCTTCGCTTAATTTCACTCTGATACATGCAAAATTTAACACCATCCGAGGTGGCAAATTCCGGGCACTCGGGCGTAACGACTCTTCTTTTTTTTTTTTTTCAAAAACTTAACAACAAATGTTTTAAAATTTTCGCCTTTTTCAAAGGCTGATAAACTAGGCATCTGCTTTAATATCGAATTACCGCCGCTCAATAAATTCTAACCAGCGAATCGCTTAAAATTTCTCGTTTATTAATCAAAAAATTAGCGCCAGTTTGGCGGCAAAATTTCCCATGAGTGAGACCAACAACGAGATCTGTCAAACATGCCCGGGGTTCGACCGATCGTCTGGCATTTTGGATAGCCGATCCTCTAGAGATTTTTCGTTCCGAGCTTTCCTTCATGAGAATACTCAGCTGTTAAAACATAGCGTTCGCTACTTCTCCTCCTCAGCAATGTTCGTTAGGCTCTGTTCAGTTCGGACAAGCGCGGATTTTACGCATTTTTCACACTTTTACCTCTCTGATTTCGCTTCTTGTATATTTCGTTTTTTTTTTGTTTTTTTTTTTGTTTTTGCACATTTTACTGACATTTTTTATGATATGGGTCTGAATTCCTTTGGCAAAACAATCGAAACGCGCTGACGTCACGAAATCAGGGGTCTTCACAATATTAACGGTAACATTCAATACGCTATCGGAGATAGTGTAGATAATTTAAAAGATTTAAAAAATTAAATGATGAAAGATACCCTGTGAGATAATAATATACATGAAAATTTACAAGTTATAATTTTTCATACGAAACATGTAGTAGCTATATCGGATTGTAAACTACATTGGGACGCGTCGCTAAAAATATCAAAATCATCGTCATCCGTATCGTCGAAATGTATTATCATGTCATCTACTTTTATCTGCATCTACTTATCAGTTTCCTGATATTGCAAACAGAGTATAGTCCAGTCTAATAAGTACAATGCGAGCTCTTAAGGTCACTTGAACGCCAAAAAAAGGTAAATAAATTACTTTGGCGGTATGCTATTTGTCAACGTGCGAAAAACATGACTGTAATAATCTTCTTACCTGCCAACGTGAAAAATGTTTTCGTTAGTAGTGGGGCTAAGTATTCGTACTGAGTGAACTACCCGAATAGTTTTTGTACACATAAAATAATAAAAAAGAGGAATGCTGGAGACATTAAGAAAACATAAGTAGCTTATGTTTCCGTACGGTTAGTCCTCAGTTTTAAGAAAAGTCTGTATAAAAGCACACTGCATTACGGACAGTGAGTACAAAAATGTAAATAAAAGCAAAAGATAGAAAAACATTATCGAAGAAAAATTGAAAATTAACACATATTTGGAAGATGCATCGCAAGTGTCTGGATAAAAGTGCGAGGGAAGATTTGGAACAATTCGGGTCAGTTCAAAAAGAAGATGAGCAGGAAACGTTTGAAACGAGGGTAAAACCGAAAATTAACGTTAATTCGTGTACTCTCGCTAGAACCATTATAAATACATTTTATGTTGTAGCACAACCAGGCTCACGTTGGCAAATTGTCGAATTGGTGAATCGCGCGTTGGCACATTGCACGTATGAAACCTCACGCGCAATATTTATTGCACTATGCAGAAAATTGAAATTTATCATTAACCGAAAAAGGCGAGATAAAGAATGGATGAGAAATCGGATATTTCAGATTCATTTCTTATTTGTGTCGGCTGCGGTGTGCCACATTTATAAATACAAGTGAAATAGGCTGGGTTATAATACGGCTGTGAGCATAAATAATATTATAATTCGATGCTAATTAAAAATTCATAAAGCCGACAAGAATTTACAGTACGTGTGACTGTTGTCAACTACAAGTAAAATGTAAGAACAAAAAGTACACTTGCAATAATACTTGGCGTATAATATCGCGCCCTTTTTATACATAATAATTTTGCCTATTTTTAAAGACATAAAATATTTCGTATTAAATTATAATCGACAAATTTGTAACGTTTATTATATTTTATAGGATTTCTGTGATTATGTTATCATATTCATATGGACCGATTTACAATTACGTTGTAAATTTTGATCATTTTATACAAAGTATAGAAAAGAAAGAGATAGAAATGTAAGCAAGAGGGTTCACACAGCCCCTTGCGAGGCCAAAATAGCCGAGTTAATATATATATATTAATTACAACGTAATTCTTAGGCTACCCCCATTAGAAAAAATGTCCCAATTTCATGTAACGAAAAATGTATCAAAAAAATGTCGCAAAAAAATGTCCCAAAAAATATCTAAATTTTATGTAACGTTTACTATGTATATTTTATAGGATTTTTGTGATTATGTTATTATATATGGACCGATTTAGAATTACGTTGTAAATTTTGATCATTTTATACAAAGTATAGAAGGGAAAAAGACAAAAATATAAGCAAGAGGGTTCTAGGGACATAGCCCCTTGCGAGGCCAAAATGGCCGAGTTATATACATATATACACATATAATGTATATGTATATATGGGGCATTTCACGTCAAATGTCCGAGCGCGTCGCTCGAGTGCCAAAACGCTTACTTTTCAACTGATAATTACGCTACTAAGAATCATACACAAAAAATAACGACACAACACATTTTCGATGTATTTTTTCCTTAGCTTTCCCCAATGAAATCATTCGCCTTTTTTTGAAAATGTGCCTTTTTAACCTCAAAAAAACACAAAACGTGTTATATCTTTTAAAAAAGGGCATTTTTAATATTTTCTTTAAAAAACTCTAGATCGAAAGAGGAGGGGTTTTACGTCGATAAAGCAATTTTCAGAGCGTGCTTTTTTTTTTCTTTTACGAGATATTGATCGCCAAAGTAAAGGCGAACCACAGCTGTAGCGCAGCGTGACACACGGCACAGTGTGTTTTCCGTATCAATAATGTTTACTAAATAACTAATTCTACTACACATAAGTAGACATATTATTTATTTATACATTGAAACATTCTTTGTATATTTTTGCAATATAATTACATAATGTGCATATTTACTTAAGTATCACAGAAATTTATTTATTGGTTTTTTTCGTTTTTAAAATTTTCTTTCTGTTTGTAGATAATTTTTTTTACATCGAGAATAGTAGAATCTGATTTACGTTTATAAATTTCAGTTCTACAATTATTAAAAATGTTTGCTGTTTCCGGTATCGATGGATATTCATCTTTTTTAGATGTGGGATAATTAAACAACAGTTTCGCCGAGTTAATAGGATGATTACTTTTACCAAACAGATTAATGCATCTTGAATGAAAAACTGAATATAGCGTTAGATAAAAAATAATTAAATTAATCTATGATAAATAAGTTAATTAATTAAAGCTAAATAAATTAATTTCCGAGGTTTCATCATAAGCTCAAGTTTTTCGATGTTCATAAAGTAATACGCGCTTTCGACGTCGCTCGCTCACAACGACGGCAATCCATCCTTACTAATATTATAAATGCGAAAGTAACTCTGTCTGTCTGTCTATCTGTCTGTCTGTCTGTTACCTTTTCACGCTTAAACCGCTGAACCGATTTAGATGAAATTTTGTATGGAGATAGTTTGAGGTCAAGGAAAGAACATAGGATAGTTTTTATTCTGGAAATATTATATTAATTTTATTATTATTTACGTATTCGTTCGTTAGTGTATGTTATTTTATTCAGCCAGATGTTTTTGTTCGGAAATTCTAAGAAACATCAGAACGCCAGAAATCGGTTTCGTTATGTAAACAAAATTACCAGCTAGCTTTTATTAACGTATTGTTCATCTTCGATAGTCGCCATTCGTTCGTCCGTTCCTAGCTTAAAACGTGTTGTTCATCTTCGATGGTCGCCATTCGTTCGTCCGTTCCTAGCTTTTACCCGCGACATTGTCCGCAGAAAATTATTATTTCAAGTAAGCTGTTTCGACGTCAATATAAATATAAATGAAAGAGGTTTTATTATTAAATCATAACGATAGTTATATAGGTACTTAGTGAGTAGGCCGGAGATTTCCTTAAAACATTTACATAAACGTATTATATTTTGATTTAAAAAAAAAAATTCTTATTATTTTTACTGTCAATATGTCTCGCAGGCGTAAATCTGATCTAGCGCGTAACTCTAACAGAGCTCGAGCTGCGAAAGTAGCTAGAACTGAGGAATCTCAAGAGCAGACACAGACCAGACAGATTTTAGATGCCGAGCGTCACTCCTCTCAAAAGGTTTCAGAGACCTTAGAACAGACTCAGGCACGGCAAGCCTTAGACGCTGAGTGTCACGCCTCTCAAAGGGCTGCCGAGATTATAAATGCGAAAGTAACTCTGTGTGTCTGTCTGTCTGTCTATCTGTTACCTTTTCACGCTTAAACCGCTAAACTGATTTTTTTACGACAAAGCTTTTCATTGTAATATAAAGGCCATCCATTTGAGATATATATATATATATTTAATAGTAAATGAATATACACTGGCAGGACAATGTCTGAAAAACGTTGTTTACAAAAATGTGTTGAATTAAAATTTTACTATTGTAATTGTAAATAAACAAAAATAATTACATAAAAGTAAATAATAAAAAAACAACATAGAAGTAAATACCTAATAAAAAAAAAACAATAATAATAAAAAAAAAACAAACCTACAGTTATAATTTAATAATAAAATCTCTTTCATTTATATTTGTTTTCACGTCGAAACAGCTTACTTGAAATAATAATTCTCCGCGGACAACGTCACGAGTTAAAAGCTAGTAACTACATAAACGTAAGCTAAACACAATTCAAACTCGACGTCAAATAGATATTGGAAAAACCCAATAAACATTTTGCGCGTTACACTGCGCCGCATACTGCAGCGGTGGTCCGTCTTTATTTTGACGTTCAATATCTCTTAAAAGAAAAAAGAAAAACAAACTCTGAAAATTGCTATATCGGCGTAAAAAACTCTCCCCTTTCAATCTAGAGTATTTAAAAAAATGTGAAAAATGCCCTTTTAAAGATGTAACACGTTTTGTGTTTTTTTGAGCAAAGAAAATTTAAAAAAAGGAAGAAAACAAATAAATAAATTTCTGTGATACTTATGTAAATATGCACATTATGTAATTGTATTGCAAAAATGTACAAAGAATGCTTCAATGTATAAATTAATAATATGTCTACATATGTGTAGTAGAATTCGTTATTTAGTAAACATTATTGATACGGAAAACACACTGTGCCACAGCTGCGGTTCGCCTTTACTTTGGCGTTCAATATCTCGTAAAAGAAAAAAAAAAGCACGCTCTGAAAATTGCTTTATCGACGTAAAAACCCCTCCTCTTTCGATCTAGAGTTTTTTAAAAGAAAATATTAAAAATGCCCTTTTTTAAAAGATATAACACGTTTTGTGTTTTTTTGAGATTAAAAAGGCACATTTTCAAAAAAAGGCGAATGATTTCATTGGGGAAAGCTAAGGAAAAAATACATCGAAAATGTGTTGTGTCGTTATTTTTTGTGTATGATTCTTAGCAGCGTAATTATCAGTTGAAAAGTAAGCGTTTTGGCACTCGAGCGACGCGCTAGGACATTTGACGTGAAATGTCCCATATCTGATCGAATGGTCATACGCTGAAGACGAACATTTTGAGGACCTTTTTTGATGTTCTATGCGCTGAGGATTCCATATGTTAAGTTAAACATAACCATAATATAGATATTTATGTTTACATAATACTAAATTCGAAACAAAGAAATCTGATTTTTTGCGACGAAAAGAGGCGGGAAACCGTCATTTTTCGCCAACATCGAAAGTTTCGTTAAGAAAATAAAACACAGTTTCGTTCCGACAAATAGCGCGATCTTTCCAACGATATACTACACGCCCTGAGAAAAAAATATTTTATCCATAAATTGCCAGCTTTCGGCGCCCCGGGGGCCTAAATATAAAATTATAAACTCGGCTATTTTTTCTATAAAGCGGTGTTCTTTATGCATATGTTTACATTTTTACTCGGGCTATTACTTACGTGACATTCACTTTTTTTTTTTATGTTTTTGACCCAAAAGGGATGAGGGATTAAAAATCATTTTTAACCGTAATTTTTTGATTTCGTGAAATAGTTTTTGCGATTTAACATTATGAATGTCACTTTTAAAGGGTTATCTAGTGATGAATTATGAATTTTTTAAGGGTGACTGTTTGAGGTCGTTTTAAATTCCGTATCATATATTCTTGACGGTTTATTCGGTTTTTTTTCACTCCGGGTAATCGGTTAGCTTGAAGTTGTAGATATGATTTTAAAAAGAACTTAAGTGTAATTTATGATCCAATTTTGAAGTTTATAAACCGTTTCTAAGCTACTGAATATTTTAATCGAGTATTTTTGTCGTTTCTGAACTATCTTATTAAGATTATTCCGTTCATTATATGTGTACGGAATCCTAAAAATAAAAATAAAAAAAACAAAAAACGTTCACAATATTGCAGCGAATGCATTAAGTGAAAATGTAAACTGACATTTCCGCACTGTATCTATTACAACTTCATGTGCAAATAATACACATATAAACCGATTCGGACAAATGCAATTCAAGAACTCCAGAACCATACAGCAGGTAGCCTAAAAACTGTTTCGAAATTCTTTCACCTGCCGACGATTAGTTCAACCTAGGGCGAGATGAACGAACCTCTACATGTATCAAAATAATAATAACAACAATAATAATAATAATAATAATCAAATCAAATCAAATAGTATACTATTATCATTATTATACATAATCTCCACAAATGCGCAGGTTTGCGCGAGTAGTGGAACTAATCAAAATACAATTAAATTCTTTTTTTTTTTTACACAATAGAACTTCTATAATGTTTAACTTGTATATTCACATAAATGAAATTAATATTATATAAATAAACAAACGGACATTGAAATTTTAACTTTAACATAGGTAATAACAGTTCTTTGTAAATTATAACTTAATTATCTGAACAGAACATTGAAGAAAAAAAAATTTTATTTAGTTTAATCGTTAAAGCTATACTAAAATGTGTTTATAGTCAAATAAATGTCTTCCCCTATAATAATAATAATAATATTAGGAAAAGGAAAACAATAAAAATTTTCTTCTCAATGAAAACCCTTAAAAAATAAATGAACAAATAAAAACAAAATATAAAAGTAAATACAATGAAAGATAGTTTCCAAATATTTTTTAAGTTCGAATTAGAAAAGTAATAAAGATAATGAATCCGGCTTTACAATGATCTATAATTAATATATAATTATTTATTATAAGGTTACACACCTCTATATAATAATAATAATAATAATAATAATAATAACAATAACAATAATAATTTAATTCAATTTCAATTTATTTATAGTATTAAAAGATATACCACTAAAACTACATTATTATTATTATTATTATTATTATTATTATTAATAATCAAATCAAATTTATTGGTATTTACTAAATTAACATAAAAATACAAAAAAATGTAAGTTCCACAAATGCGCATGGCTGCGCGAGCATTGGGATTATTATTATATAAATGAGATTGATACTATATTGATGGTAAATCCGGATACAATTACAAAACGCATAATAAAATAAAATATTATATACTAAAAACAATGCTAGGAAGTAAAACATGAAAACCGGTACGATACAATGCAATACAATGCAATGGCCAAACAGATATTAGCTAAAAATATTATGAGTACAATTTGAATATGAAATAAATATTAATATTATTTGGCCATTGCTTACAGAATTTAATTTTATCATATTCAGTATAATATTTAAACACATGTGAATTTCAAACATCGGTAAGTCGTAAGTATCATATAATTGGGATTTACTATTTACACATACACTTCAAACTAAAATAAATAAGATAAATGAATAACTATTAGCTATCTATAAACGTGCGAACGGCTGTTAGTATTTTGATAATTTTATATAATCATTGTATCTAAGAAATCTACAGTACTTCAAATTTTAATTACATCCACACACTTTTAATACCTCCCAAAGGAAAAGAAATTTTACTTATTCGTCGGTAATAATAGTATGATAATTTAAAGCATGAAATACTGCACTAATAACTAGTATGTTATGATTTCCAATACAGGAATTTTAATTTAGTTGCACTAGCAACTAAGGTAATAATAATTCTACAGCTTAACAATTCGAATTTATTTGGATTGATATTTAAGACAAATCAAACCATATGTAATATGGAATTTAGCATTCTAAGCCTTAGTCAAGAAGTATGCCTTTAACTTTTTACGCCTTCTTCTGTAATTTAGTATCCATATGTTATGCATATGTGCAGGTAGCGCATTGAATAATAGGCATCCGTTATACTGAAGCTGATGCCTGGAATGATACTTATTGAAAGAAGGGATTTTAGCGACTGTTCTATTTGAGTGCCTTGTAACACCAGTTTTAACAGAGATATTGAATTTATGTTTATTTTTCATTACAAACAGTAGTGCTTCTAGTTTATATATTTCTTTTATATTCAATAAGTCATTTTCAGCATTGCTGAATTCGTTATTGAAAATAATTCTAATTACTTCCTTCTGTAAGTAGGCTAACGGTTTGATGTGGTAATCTGCAGCATCCCCCCAGTGAATTATACCATACGATAAGACTGGCTGATATAAGGATAAGTATAAACGCCGCAGTTGGCTATTATTAAAGAATTGTCTAAGATAATAAAATATGTAGTTTAGTTTACGAAGTTTTTTGGCTAAATAAACGGGTTATTTATCCCAAAGAAGCTTGTAGTCTAATTGTAATCCTAGATATTTAATGTCATAAGCTCTCTCAAGAGGAATATTGTTGTCTCCAACTATTAATAAATCATCCCAGAAGTTTTGTGGCTGGTGGCTGTATACCAGAAATTTAGATTTTTTTACGTTCAATATTAGCTCATTTTTATTTAACCAGCCATATATATATTGGTTAGGTCCTCGTTCACTAATCTCTGTAAGATATTTCGATAACGTGAACTTGTTAAAAGGACAGTGTCATCAGCGTAGCAAAAAATTTTTCCATGCACATGTAATTTACATAAATCATTTATATAAATAAGGAACAAAATAGGGCCCAGGATACTTCCTTGCGGTACCCCATATTTTTGAATGGAATGTTCACTGTGCTGTCCATTTATTTTTGTTTTTACAGTTCTGTTGGTAAGATATGACTTAAACCAATTAAATGTAAAACCACGGAAACCGCAGTTGTTCATTTTTTGAAGTAAAAGGTCATGATTTATTGTATCGAAAGCTTTACGGAGGTCCAAATAGACAGCGGCAACTGAAAGACTAGCTTCTAAATTTTCTACTATGAAGGATATGTGCTTATATAATGCGTCATCAGTTCCCTTTCCTCTTATGCAGCCATACTGATTATTGCTAAAGAAGTCAATTTTATCTAGATAATTTATTATTTTGGATTTTACACATTTTTCAAATATTTTCGAGAAGGTTGACAATATGCAAATAGGTCTGTAATTTGTGACATTTTTTGAATCCCCGGTTTTATACACTGGAGTGATAATACCCTCTTTAAGGCAGTCAAGAAATTTACCTAATCTAAATGACTCATTAAACAAAAAAGTTAGCGGCTTTAAGAAAATATGTATACACTCCTTTATTAAAGAAATAGAGATTTGATCATATCCAAATGAGTTTTTGTTAGGCAAGGATCTAATGGCATCTGTAACGTCATCCTCATTGAAATCAAGGAATACAAACGATTTAAAATTTTTCTCTGTGGAGTACAGAAGTGGCAAATTTATTGTGCTGGAGTTTACACTCATTTTTAGGTTTTTAATTTCTTTTATAAAAAACGTGTTAAAGTAATTTGCAATTTCGTACTCATTTCCACATGCATGTTTAATTGAACCATTTACATTGATATCTGTTATTGACGAATTTTTATTTCCCAATACACGTTTAACGATTTTCCAATAACTGTTTTGGTTTCCATGACAAGCATTTAATAGATTTGTATAGTATTCCCTTTTGGTTATTCTTATACTTTTCTGTAGCTTTTTGGAAATAGATTTGAAATTTGATATAAGGATTTTGTTCGGTGGACATGATTTTAACTCATTATAACAATTCTTCTTAATTACAGATAATTGCACTATTTCGTCTGTTACCCATTCAGATCTTTTCCGTGTTGTTCTTGATTTTTTTATTTTACACTTGGAATACTCTATTGTATTACGGATCTGAGCTAAAAACCATTTAAATTTCTCATCGACTGTGCAATTCATGGTATATAATTTTGATATATTTAACGTACTCAGGGTTTTGAAAAATAATGCTTTATTTAAGACGGGGTAAGAATCGTTTGCCTTATTTTTAATACATGTATCAATTACGATAGTTGTATGTAAAGCTTTATGATCAGAGAAATACACTTCATTTATACTCGATTCAATTTTAAGGTTTATACTGGGACTTTTAGTTCCGCGAACGAAAACATGATCCAGACAAGATGTATAATTAGATGCGTGTCGGGTGTATGTTGGTTCATTTATTACACTGTCGAATCCATTTGCAGATAATAAATTCAGATATTCCATACTTTTTGTTTCATCAAGTAGGTTTATGTTAAGATCTCCCGTTAAAATAGAGGTGAAGTTTAGTGTAGTGATAACTTTACTTAAATCCTGAAGGAAGTCGCGGTATGACGAGTCACAAAAGCGGTATATTCCAACAACTGAGAAATAGGTATTCTTGTTTAATTGTATATTGATAGACTTTATATTACCACTTAAGATTTCAATTTTATTTTCAGAAAAGTTAAGATCGTTCTTAACATAGATTATTACACCTCCTGATCTTTTAGTAATTCTACTTTGACCAGTAGAGGAAAACCCTGGAATATTATAGCGCCCAATTTCATCTGCTGATAACCAAGTTTCAGTTAGAATTAATATATCAAAGTCTATTTTTTTTGTTGGTATAAGTATATCAATAGTTCATCAAAATGCGCTCGTAAACTTCTAACATTTAAAGTTAGTATGTTAATTTTATTTGAATTCATTGAAGTGGGGTAAGGTTTATTTATATTTACCATTTAGAAATGTAATTTATAGAAAATTTATTTTCTAAATTAAAGTACTGTTTACAGATAAAAATAGACTATATATATAATTGTTAAATAAAATTAGATATAGTAGATAATTTAGAAAATCGTAAATCCTGAAATGAACTAGCGCATTAAATTGTACTTTATGAGAACGCAAAATAGTACGCGATCTTAAATTTAAGATAATAGAAAATGTAATTATGGTGTGAACTCTCGTGCCTACTGTTTCACTAAAGAGAGTGTATGATAAAGAAAGAGATGAACCAAAAACGTTTTTGTTAGATACATAAAAATGAATAATAATAATAATACAATAATGATAGAAAGTATAAATTACGGATGCAAAACGACGATAAAATCTCTTTGTACATGTATATTATAACACATGGCGAAAAATCAGCTGCAGTTGTAGCGATGTGTTTAAACGAATTCGTTCTTTAAAAGAAAACCGCTATTTTCGAGATCTAAATTCGTTTGCAGACGATATTTTTCAAGACTACATCGATGTTGCGACAGAGGAAATTAAGCAGAAGTTAACGATGTTTCATCTGTAAATTAAAAGTCGAAAACCAACACGAACACAGAACCTGGACGTGCGTCGGCATATAATTCAACCAACGATCGGAGCAGCAATATGGCTTTTTGTCACACAACCGTGTACACTTTAATTTATTCGCGTAGTTCTTTTTTCCGTTTTTTTCTTTTTTCTTTTTTTTTTTCCTATTCTGAACTGTATATTTCAGATATGGTTAAAAGTTCGCGCGCCGGTAAAATAATCGCATTATTGTCACCCATCGAATCGAATCGGTTAAAAGGGCCAAATAAATTCGAAAAGCGATTTTTGTCCACACTTAATATTGAACCGTTCATTTGTGAATTCAAAGAATAATCGAATGATTTTTTCTTTCTGTAAGAGACCAATTTACATTCAAAAAAAATTCTAATTTTACCATCAGGTTCCATAAATTATATCATGGTATATGTATATATTTTAGTTTGCCGTGCACGTGTCAATCATAAATACGAAATTCTTACATTCGCGTGTATTTGTTCACAAATCAACGAAATTTTAAATCCCGTCATACCGAAAACAACCTTGGCATTTTAATGGCCAGATTAAGCATTGGCTGCTAGCAGGGTGTACATAAATGTATCGACTGGTGGTGGGCCGATGTTAACGGTTAACGAAATTAAAAACACTTACAGATTAATTGAAATGTAAAATCTAGTTTTGCTTAAGTATAATAATAGATTAAAAGGGTTTTAAACACGCTGCGCCAAAGACAAAAAAACATTATACAATAAATAAGAAATATTTCAATCCGAAATGGTCTAGTACGATTATAAAACAATAAATAATTAGGAAAAAACCCAATTTAAACGGTTATAACTGGAGTTTCATTTTACGCTCGCGTGTTTATTTATACTACGTTTTAAGTCGGTTATGGCTTCTTATTTACAGCGCAATTTAAATCTTGTAAACATCGTTAAATTATATATATATATATATATATATATATATATATATATATATATATATAGATGTACATATATATTATTGTATATATGTGTGTGTGTATATTCGTATAAATAATCGCGCAAACTTTAAATAAAACTCTGCCGATAAGAACCGAATGAAATAAACGTTAAACATTTAACAATGGCCGGGATCAGAGGTTTTTAAAACAACGTTCGTATAAAAATCTTCATTTCGAAAAACAAATTACACGGACAAAAAAAGGCAACCTCTTCAAATGGGTACTTCGAAGACATTGGAAAATTTTCCTGGAAACTAAATTAGATTAATTTTTCGAGAATTTAAAGAGGTTGATGAATGACGTTTTATGCTCTGCTTTTTGAGAAGTCGAAAAATGTCGGCCGCCAACTTCTTAATGCGGATCTTAACGAGACGAAATTATAATAAATAATTTTCGGAAACAACTGTGTTCTAAAAGATATATTTATTCGCTTAACGTTTCGACCAGCGTAAACACTGGCCATGTCAACTTCGAAAATAATAAACCGAATTTGGTGGAATTAAAAATTTCATTAAAATTAAATAACGTAATTCGCATACTGTTTTACCGGCATTTTCTATAGTGCATTTATAACCTTTGACGGAAAAAAAAAGACCAAAAAACAAGACACATATATTTTCGTAAAAATACTTAGAAAAATTAACATTTATAGCCACGATTCTCAACAACCTCACACGTTTAGCAAGTTTAAATTTATCACAAAAAGTTTGCATTCTTCCGCAGCTGCTTATACCGAGAATAATTTAAATTCTATCAATACTGGCGGGGGGAAAAAATCGAACCGAAACAAACTTAGCTTAGAAAAAATAACGCATACATTCCACGTGATTTGTTGAGAACGGATTAAAAATGGATCATCGAGTTTTTATATATGCAGTTTGTCCGGAAACTATCGTCAGAAACGTTAGTCTATCGGCTAAGAAACAATGTAGGCTCATAAAACGGTTTATTAACTATACAACCGAGGGCGATGTCCTCGGTAGGCCAAAAATTCATATAGCTCGGGAAATTTTTTGAAAAGTATTTACGCCGAGAATCCGCTAATAAATGAAAAACTGCATTTTTTAAAAAAATTAAAAATATCCTATTAAAAGTTTATTCTCATCGGACTCGCTATCTGATAGCGAGTTTTCCCTTTTCGAAGTGATTAGAAGTGATAAAAATTGAACGCACAAACGAGTTCTGTTTCCGGAAAATATAAGCGTAAACCTTTTTCATGATTTTCAGACGATAACGTTTCGCCCGAAAAATGCCTAGTTATATAAAATCATATAAGTCGCAAGTAATGTAACTCTGATTCGAATTCTACTGTTCAGTTCGATGTTAAAAAATCTGCAAACGTAGTTCACATGATGAATGAGACTAATAATATATTTTTTTCGCCCCAACTGCGGTCAATACACTAGTGACGCGCAGTTCCGGGTGCACCGATCGGTATCCCATAACAAAGTTGATTATGTAACTCCGATTTAATGACAAGATCCGAGTTCACACGGTTCTTCCATGGAAGATAAAATATCCACCTTAAACAGAGTAGCAAAATCTACGTACCTTTTCCTATCTTTTCCGTATATATATATATATTTTTTTTTTTTTTCTTGATGGCAAATGTGACAAAAGAAAAACAGGTTTTACGACAATTTTACCGATATCTTTTTTACAAAAAAGTAAATTGTTCGTGCGCATTCGTTGTATTTCTCATTTATCAGATACAAACGAATTATAACGTAGGATAGCGGATTAATCGATTTAAAATTTAAAATACATAAATTCTATAGCTTAGTTGCATTATATTTGTTTCCTTTCATTTTCTTTAATATTTGACTGATTCGAGTACTAAAAAAGAAGAAAAAAATACCACACTTCGCCTGAAACACGATAGCCATAAAACAAAAAAAAGAGGTACAATTAATTGAATTAACGCAAAAAAAAATAAAAAAAATAAATAAAAACTAGGCACGCTGACTAAGAACGTGCAAGCGACACAGTAGGTAATTTACTGCTATATGCACAATCACCTGTGCCAGGTCCAGATCTGTTTAAGAAACTGACATGACGAAATCTAGCTTAACACACACTAGTACATTACGTCGACAACCAGTGTAAACTAGGAACAGTTGTCCTGTGCAGAGGTAAACACACCAGATGATCAATGTGACTTCGATACAGGTATGTATCCGGGGAATGCAGTTGGCGAACCTGCGATTCAGTACCAGATTCTCGTATCCGAAGAGAAATAAGGAACGTAACCCCACCAAAAGCATGATAAGCACATCTTCTCGTATTTTATCATTGCGACCAAACAGCTCCCCCTTTACTAGTAGATACTGAGTAGTACACTATCTGCTGCAACGCTAATTTATGCTTTAAGAAGTCAACATATATTATCCTCGTCCTAAAAGTCGCTCCTAAAAGCTTCCGACCAGATGCTCGAAGCATTCAAATTTTACAATATAAAGCCATGTTGCTATGTAACATATCACGAGTGTTGCAAAACATACTGCAAACGTCTGCTTCGGCGGAATTTATCACGAAATGTTTTATTTAAAACCGAATATAATAGAAACGAAAAATTAATTACATAAAGTCCGCGATAGCATTCATTTTTTGACAAAATTGCGGACTAGGAAAAAATTTAAGCATCGTTAAAAATTTAACAATCTAAAAGAACCTAAAAATCCGACAAGAAAAAAATTCGGGAGCAATTCAAAAACAAGTTCGAAAAAGTTTGCAAGCAAAAAGTCTACTTTAAATTAAATAGTTTTTTCAATTAAAAAGACTTTTTTTCGCGATTATTAAATCTACCTCAGAACATACAATTATTATTACCTTTAATCGTACTTCCTCCGCTTACAATAATTCCTTAAAAAAAAAATAATTCCTTCTTTACGAATGTCAAAGAAAATTCGTTCTTTTTACTTCCGCTTCTGTACAATGAAGGAAGACCCCCGCGATTTTCCGTTTAATTTATACCTTTTTGTATTTTCGTTTTTTTTCTCTTTTTTTTTTTCTTTTTTAAAGTTTACAGCCGCGTCGTGTAAAATGCACAAGTAATCGTTATTGGTTGGCGCAGCAGACGATTACTCGATTGTTTTTCATTAGGTCGTTATCAGAAAACAGATTAAAACAATGATAAAAAATTATGAAATAATTACGCTCTTATCCGCATTACATGACGGAGCGACTACTGCTAGTTGTTAAAATTAATCGTAAAAAGTAAACAAAAGTATAAATACCGGCTGATGATAGTAAATCACTTTTTAAAACAACTCTTATATACATACTTATATACACATATATATATAAATATATATATATAAATATATATATATAAATATATATATATATATATATATGTATATTTATATGTTGTGACGGATTCGGCCGCCATGACTTTCGATATTTATCACTCTGTACCGAATTAAAAAATGATAATGATTACTTCTTTTCCAAATTCTAAATTCCTCATTTCTCCGCATTTTGACAGTTTCTCAGGCCTCCGATTTCTATTTCTCCGGTTTCTTCGGGCAGCGTGCAAACTAAGCATTCTCCGACCGTAATGCTAGATCGACAAATTTCGTGGGAATTGCCAATGTGCACGGCGCCAATTTGGCGATCCGTGCATATGTGTGTGTTAATTATATGAGGGTGGTTCGTCCGCTGTTTGTCCGATCTGGCGTTGTGTGCGTCGGAGATGCGATTCGAGCTACGTCGAGGCGTGAGAAGTTTTTTCTTAGAACCCGAAAAAACCGACGCAGGGTACCCGCCGTTCCACCGATTTTCAGAATGTTCTAGAAAAATCGGTGGCGTATTCATTTTTATATATATATATTTTTTATTATTAGGCAAAATGGCCGTGCAATAAGATCGTGGTCGAATTCTCTGTGAATTCGGGCCGATCAGTTCTCGCTTGCTGCTCGTCGCAGGCAGATCACGACTGCTTTGGCCCGTGGGCACATTCGTTCTTTTTCATTGCTACGCGCCGTTAAGGCAATTTTCTTACTATAATTTGAGTTCTCGCTTGCTGCTCGTCGCAGGCAGATCTCGCTGCTTTGGCCCGTGGGCACATTCGTTTTTTTTGTATTTTTCACAGCTACGCGCCGTTCGAGGCAAAATTTATATCTTTTTCCACTGCTTTGGCCGCTTAAGGCAAAATTTATATCTGTTCGTTTTAAATCAAATATAACTCGGTCTACACATCTTACCAAAAGATTTGTTGTGTTTTTGTTTTCTTTTTTTTATTTTTCGCTATAAGGACACGTTTTCGTGACATCTCCGCCGCGGAGACCTTTTCTTTTTCGTGTAAACCTTAGGAAAGCCTAAAGCTCTTGCCGAACGAGCTAACGGTTACGTTACACCTGAAGTAACGTTGGCGCCCGGAACTTCTATTTCTTTTTATTTTATTTTAATATTTTTTTTTCATTCATCATCGGAAGCTGGTCAGTTACAAATGGCTTCCGGAACAGGGACAAAAATTTAAGTTCAAAGAACGAATCAGTTACAAATGTCGCCTAAGAACAGGGACCAGTGAAGAGAGTTAATTCTTATCAAATGGTACCCGAACAGGGACATAGTTAATTCTTAACAAATGGCGCCCGAACAGGGACTCGATAGTATATGGATAGATACGTTACCTGATACGAAAAAGGAAGCAGCGGTTTCATCGGAGAAGGATCTGCCAAGCGGAAACAGATAAGATTTTATATTATTTTAATTCTCTCCTCGGCCTGCTATAGCTTAAATACGTTTTATTTTCTCGTGGTTCACTCATTCAAAATTTTAAAAAATTTATTTTTTTTATTTTTCTGTTTTTCTCGCGTTAAGAATTATTCAAAATATTTTTTTTAACGAACCGGAGTTTCGAAATTATTTTATTTTATTCAAATTTTAAATATTTAATTTCTGATAGTTAGGCCCGAATTTTCTTATTTTTTATTTTAATTACCCTGCGTAAAAATGGAGAACGAGGATTTAGCCAGAGTGGTGGTGACCAGGGGAAATTATCGTGAAATGGATGAAAGTGAAGAGGATATGCAGAATGAGATATCGGATCGTATATCTGAGGCTAGTTCAGAGGTAAATTCGGAAGAGACGTGTCGTGCCCCGGTGAACCCGGAGACATCCCTAACTCCATCGGCTATTGAAGAACTAAAGAAATTCATGCAAAGTCTAGCGAAAGAAAATAATAATAATTTAAAAGAAGAAATGAAAGAAAATAATAAAAAAAATACGGAAGATAATAACAAAAATTTTAACAATTTAAAAGAAGAGATGAGAGAAAATAATAAAAATCTAAAAGAAGAAATAAATAACAAGCTTGAAGAACACAATAAAAATTTCAATAATTTCGAAGAAAAATTAAATACAATTAACGCAAATATTAACGAGAAATTGGATCATAACTTAAAACAAATTAATAATAAACTGGAGGAAAGCAACACAAAGATAAATAATAAATTGGAAGAATTGAATAAACACAATTCCTCATTAATTAATAAATTCGATCTTTTAGAAAATAAATTAGATGTAGAACTTGAAAAACCTAAAGTCGAAGTCGAAGAAGAACTCAATAAAATACCTGAAAATAAAATTTATGAAAATAATCAAGATCTTAAAAATGTTAGGGATGAATCTGCGGTCTCTGGTGAGCCGACGCAAAGTGAAAAGGTAGAGAATGAGTTAGTTGAGCGCATCACAATGTCTGAGGAGGATGAGGAGAAACGAGTGGAAAGTGACGAAGAACAGGGGCTTAATGACAATATAAATGATCTTAAAAATAGTTACGATAATGATGTTAATGATAATAATGACGATAAAAGTAGGGAAGACAAAGATGTCGAAAATAATAATAATAATAATAATAATACGTGTAGGATCTATAATAATGATAATGACAATTTTAATAGTAATGATAATAGCAACATTAGCGATCAGACCAATATATGTAAATAATCAAGACGATCGCGATGATCCGGTTAAAATAAATTTTACAAATAATATTAAAGATGTAAAAGTCAGCAAGAAAATACGTCACAAGAAAAAAGAAGCAAATAAAGCTAAAATTGGAAAAATTAAATACCAAATCGGAAGGTCTATAAATAAGAATAATAAACCTAACAATAAACGCAAAACTAAGAAAACCAAGTACAAATTTAACTATTTGAAGTCCGGATACATAAAAGATTCAAAGGTAAGTAATAATTCTCGTTGGATGGGACGTTGCTCCCGTTACCATCTCCGGTTGTGGAAGTATCGGCGTAAATAATTAATAATTAAATAAGCTAGCCAAGTTTTTCAAAACAACGACGTCAAATAATTTAAAAAACACTAATATACATTAATAATAAAATAAATTTAGTCAAAACTCGTCTGGGACGTGAGGTACTTTTGATTTTTAATTTTGAGATGAGTATAGATATGACGTGAGGTGAGGAATGTCTAGTATGAGGATTTGTTCTGTTGTGTTTTGTTTTAGAAAGGCTTAGTATGAGGATTTGGTTTGTTTTGCTTTGGTGTGCTATGTTTTGTTCTGTTTTGCTTTGGTGTGCTATGTTTTGTTCTGTTTTGCTTTGGTGTGCTATGTTTTGTTCTGTTTTGCTTTGGTGTGCTATGTTCTGTTCTGTTTTTGTTTTGCTTGGTTGGATTTTATATTTTGGTGCGCTTGTTCAAAGGTTTTGTTGCGATGTTTTGCCGACCTGGAGTGTTCTGAGATCTGTGTTTATTTTGGATGTAAGGATTAGTTGTGAGTTCGCTGCCGATTGCCCGGAGAGCTTTGTTTATGTTTACATTTGGTGTTGATAAGGCAGAAGGTATACGATGCGCGAGAAAGAGCTCGACTTATGTGTGTACTCGCTCAAAATTTTATTTCAAATTATTTTATTTTCATTTTTTTTTCTTTATTTATATTTTCATCTGGGCGAAATGCTTCGGATTTCGGTTTTTGCAGTTCTTCCCGTTTAAAAAACTTGTTTTGTTTTTGTTTACCTCTACATTCATACTTACCACTCTGGTCTATAACCTCTCGCGTTTATGTGAGGTGTAAATGAGGATATATTATATTTCCGATTTACGAAATTACGCATTATTATGTTCATGTCATGTTATATTTTATATGTACTTTTTTTAATACTTTGTCTGGGCGTAAAACACGCTTCGGAGCGCAGCTTTTTTTCGGTTTTTTTCCTGCTATGAAATAAAAACTTGTTACCCGTGTGAACGCTGTCGTTCCACATTAGTGCTTGTGCTCATATCCGCTACCTCTTGTACCTGCATTAGGTGTGTGGGAGTGCATGGCGAACTACGGAGCGACGGATGCATACATGTAGATAGATTTTATGTTTTTTTTTTTTTTTGTATTTTGTTTAGGGTAATCCCTTTTATTTCTTTTATATTTTTACATATTTGATCCAACTTAGTATGCTGGATTTATATTTTTTTTTAACCATATTTTAGTTTTGGTCGCCTACATTTACATTTTGTTTAGGGAAACTATTGCGATATTTTTTTTAGTTTTCTCTTGGTTTTCGCAATAACCTCTTATTTTAGATATTTTATTTTTTTGTTTGTTTTGTCGGTCGCCGTTGCTTTGTGGGCGTCGTCGTGGCTTCTTGGCTTCGTGGTTGTTTAACTTTTAATTTTTTTATTTTTTTCTTTTCTTCGTCTTTCCTTACTCTCTTTTCTCTTTTCGCTTTCCTTCCGATTGACTCTATCATCCGCAGATTTCTCCTTTTGCCACTTTGGTCGAATTTTCTAGTTGTTGGTAGACATCGGTAACTAGAGTTACCATACTAGGATTAGTTACTCACGGCGAGGTGTTATCAATTCTTTGTGTTCCACTTAATTTTTCCTAGAAATCCCTCATCATTTCCTTTTCTACAAGCATCGATTTTGTTTTCTTCTTTTATTCCCTTTTTCATTTTTTCCTTCTTTCCTTCCTTACTTTTCTTCAATTTCCATCCTTAGCGACACACGATGGGTCCGGTCGAGTAGAAAATGGATACCTGGTACTCTAGCGGGATCTGTATTTTTTTTTTTTATTTATTTTTATTCCCCTTCTGACGTGCGAGTTTTTCGGTGTAATGGACGACAACATAAAACGTATGCGGCCACGACATTGGATTTAAGCCTCGATAAAACACGCGGAAAAGATTTTGGCTTTGCCAAAAACATATAATACAACTTCGGTATAGCCAATTGTGCTACCGAGAATAATAAGCATCACGACGCTACGCCCGCCAAGGGTGCCGGGAAGTATGGTAATATGTTAAAGTCACTCGGCTGAGATGTCTGTCTGTGGTCGCGATCTAATAATGATAAATTTTGTTTTTTTTTAGTGTTCATATCCTACTAATTTGTTATCGATTGCTGTTTCTTTATCCTGCATTTTTCCATCCCTTGTTTAAATAATTTCTCTCTTTTCCGAGTTTAATAACATTTTTGTTTTATAAAAACATGTGACGCCGGACTATATATAGAATTTCGGTGTCGTGCCGGTGGTCGCTATTCTCCTCTTTTTCATATTCCTTTTCGATTCTCGGTTTACGTTTTATTATCCTGGAGTCAAGTGTGCGCGGTGGTGTTCCACAGAGTCGACGATCACGAGCGAACCTTCTTATATTTTATTGTTTTTGTTTGTCGTTTATAATCGGCATTCTTGCTATTTTTGTTACTATTTTTGTTTTTATACGGGTTGCGATCCAGTTTTGGATCGATATTATTATCATTGGTATTTTTATTTTTATCTCTATATTTTCGTTTATGGTATCATTCGATGTTATCATGGTAGGGTAGTTTATAACCAATTGAGTTATGTTTTTTTTTAACATGTGTTTAACCACTTTATAGATATGCTTTTAATTTTTTTAAATTTCTTCGTCATTTCAAATGTTATTATTCGACATCTGGTCGATATATTTTACGCGCCTTAAACATTTTACATTTTTTTGTTTTGATACGATCATTTAATATACTAAGTCCGTTTATATTGCCACTGGGACAGTATGTGAGTGTAATTGTGCGATTCTCCGGGCTTACGCACACGTGTTTGTAAGGTCCGGAGGTCGGAGCGTGAGTGAATAGCGTGTACACCAGGCCCCTTCAAATTAAACCTAAAATCATAATTTCTTAAATTTTTCTAAATTTTTTTTATTTATTTTTTATATTTCCCCGCGAGTTTCAATGGCCTGGTTAAGTGTAATTCCAGCCGTTTATCCTCATACATTTTTTTTGTAATCCTGTTGAGTGTTCCTGTTCTATTCTTCATATTCCTGTCATGTTCGGTGACAAGCGCCGTAGAAGGCTTGTAAGGCAGCTCCGGAGCCTAAGGAATCCGAAGACCGGTGTGATGCCCGGTTCACAGTTGGCTCCCCAATCAAGAAGAATGTTCGTCGTCTGTTCAGATGTGCTGAGTAGGGGGCCCCACCGTTTTTTTTTGGAGGGTTCCTCTAGGTAAGCCAAGTTCATGTCCCTCGAGCGGTCCGATCGGTCGTGATGTTATGCAGAAGGTTGGAATATGTTGGATGTTCGTGACGCCGAGGGGACATTCATTGCGTCCCATGAAATAAGATGGTGATCGCACTCAGGGGGTGTCTAATAACGGGGGCCCCAGTCAAGTCCACCATTAGGTTGGGTAGGCCAGGTAGGAGGGAAAAGATCCGTGTGGGGCGTCGCTGTGGTGCACTGCCGGAAAGATGCCGGGTGGCCCAGTTCGCACGTTCCCGCGGGCGTCGCCGAGGTGCACTGCCGGAAAGATACCGGGTGGCCCAGTTCGTACGTTCCCGCCGGCGTCGCTGTGGTGCACTGCCGGAAAGATGCCGGGTGGCCCAGTTCGTACGTTCCCGCGCCATGTTCTTATCAGGGGGTGTCTTTGGGGGTTTAAATTTCCACTGCATAGGCCAATGGGTTTTTTTTTTTGTGCGTTGTGCGTGACTGAGTGCCACTTTTCGGGCTATGTGCCAATTTTTATGTTGTTTTATTTTGAGTAGCGTCACTTTTCGGGCAATGTGCCATTGTTTTTGTTATTTGATTTCGAGTAGTGCTGCTTTTCGGGCCATGGGCCAAATTTTTTATTTGTCGTTTTGCTTCAAGTGGCTCTGTCGCGCGTATTTTGTGCCAGGGGGTGTCTGGGTATTTTATTTTTTATTTTTTTACTATTTGTCCAAATGGAGTACCGGTCTTGTCTGCCGGGCCTCTCCCTCTTTGATAGGAAAACTATTTTTTTTTTTGTGTTCCTCAGTTATTCCCATATTCCTCAGAGGCTATGAACTCATGGGAAACCACATTTCTTTTGTTTTTCTTAAATTTTTTCCAACCCCTATTTAATTTCGTGATCCCTTTTTTTTTGTTTTGCAACCCTTATATATTTTGTTTTCAACCCTAAATTTTTTTACTACCCTTAATAAATTTTTTATTCGAAATTTTTTATCAAAATTTTTTTGTTTATCTTGTCTTGATTGGATTTTGTCTCAGTGGTATAACCATAATTCAATAATGTGTAACGTGCGGTGTATATGAGTGGGTTAGTTGGTGGAGATCTGTTCGGGACTCCGTAGCTCGGCAACGGGTGGTCCGAATTTTGTCGCTCTTGGGTCACCTGAGTTCTCATCCAAAACTTCTGTTTTGGATGAAAATAAGGGTGGGGCAGTGTGACGGATTCGGCCGCCATGACTTTCGATATTTATCACGCTGTACCGAATTAAAAAATGATAATGATTACTTCTTTTCCAAATTCTAAATTCCTCATTTCTCCGCATTTTGACAGTTTCTCAGGCCTCCGATTTCTATTTCTCCGGTTTCTTCGGGCAGCGTGCAAACTGAGCATTCTCCGACCGTAATGCTAGATCGACAAATTTCGTGGGAATTGCCAATGTGCACGGCGCCAATTTGGCGATCCGTGCATATGTGTGTGTTAATTATATGAGGGTGGTTCGTCCGCTGTTTGTCCGATCTGGCGTTGTGTGCGTCGGAGATGCGATTCGAGCTACGTCGAGGCGTGAGAAGTTTTTTCTTAGAACCCGAAAAAACCGACGCAGGGTACCCGCCGTTCCACCGATTTTCAGAATGTTCTAGAAAAATCGGTGGCGTATTCATTTTTATATATATATATTTTTTATTATTAGGCAAAATGGCCGTGCAATAAGATCGTGGTCGAATTCTCTGTGAATTCGGGCCGATCAGTTCTCGCTTGCTGCTCGTCGCAGGCAGATCACGACTGCTTTGGCCCGTGGGCACATTCGTTCTTTTTCATTGCTACGCGCCGTTAAGGCAATTTTCTTACTATAATTTGAGTTCTCGCTTGCTGCTCGTCGCAGGCAGATCTCGACTGCTTTGGCCCGTGGGCACATTCGTTCTTTTTCATTGCTACGCGCCGTTAAGGCAATTTTCTTACTATAATTTGAGTTCTCGCTTGCTGCTCGTCGCAGGCAGATCTCGCTGCTTTGGCCCGTGGGCACATTCGTTTTTTTTGTATTTTTCAGGCCGCTTAAGGCAAAATTTATATCTGTTCGTTTTAAATCAAATATAACTCGGTCTACACATGTATAATTTTATTATACAAGAACCCATCGTTCTCGTACGCAATACCGATATGCACGCATGGCCACATGTTACTATTTAAAAAACATCTCAGCAGAGAGTTTTTTACCCGCGACTTGAACGCTATCTGGTATCGATTAACGCGCCGGTCGATCATATCGATATCCAGTATAAATATTTTTACTTAGTTTTAATTTATTTTTATTCCGAAACGCGACGCAAAGTGACAAAAACGAAACCGGTTTTCTATTGGCTGCGACCGAGCAGCCAATAACCAATCACGCGGCAGAGCGCCCTAGCGGGTGATATATATACACCCGTATTTTCATCCCTCGAATTATTGGCGATTTCAATTTTGCACGCATCAGTCGCGTTTCCAGAGCGACACCGGTTGGCGGTCATTCAGCGCTCCAGTTCCAGTTTGGGCAGCACAACAGTGCTGCAGATCAACAGCTCTTCTCAGAGCTACGCGCCACCAAGGTGCGCACCCGCGTTCGTGGTGATCAGCGTTGTCTTCAACAACCTGATCATTGCCGCTATTTTACGAGCTGATTCTTCACTCAGTCGCTGGTTCCCAGTTCCTGTTGGGCAGCATCATCGCTGCAGATTCGTGTTCGGTTCCAGTCGTCGTAGCGGTAACTTCATCTGTTTCCTGTTGGGCAGCATCATCGCTGCAGATTCGTGTTCGGTTCCAGTCGTCGTAGCGGTAACTTCATCTGTTTCCTGTTGGGCAGCATCATCGCTGCAGATTCGTGTTCGGTTCCAGTCGTCGTAGCGGTAACTTCATCTGTTTCCTGTTGGGCAGCATCATCGCTGCAGATTCGTGTTCGGTTCCAGTCGTCGTAGCGGTAACTTCATCTGTTTCCTGTTGGGCAGCATCATCGCTGCAGATTCGTGTTCGGTTCCAGTCGTCGTAGCGGTAACTTCATCTGTTTCCTGTTGGGCAGCATCATCGCTGCAGATTCGTGTTCGGTTCCAGTCGTCGTAGCGGTAACTTCATCTGTTTCCTGTTGTGCAGCATCATCGCTGCAGATTCGTGTTCGGTTCCAGCCATCTCCACATTGATTCTTTCGGTATCCAAATTGTATATATTTACGAAATATAATTCTTTTTCCTTTTAATTCGTCATTTATTTGACGTGGTCCTCCGGGCATTAGTTTGGTCATCTGGACCGAATTGTTCTAGCAGCAATTCGTCAACCCCAGATTGAGTCTCGAATAACCCGAGCGTAGGGACGCTCAACAACACATCTTACCAAAAGATTTGTTGTGTTTTTGTTTTCTTTTTTTTATTTTTCGCTATAAGGACACGTTTTCGTGACATCTCCGCCGCGGAGACCTTTTCTTTTTCGTGTAAACCTTAGGAAAGCCTAAAGCTCTTGCCGAACGAGCTAACGGTTACGTTACACCTGAAGTAACGTTGGCGCCCGGAACTTCTATTTCTTTTTATTTTATTTTAATATTTTTTTTTCATTCATCATCGGAAGCTGGTCAGTTACAAATGGCTTCCGGAACAGGGACAAAAATTTAAGTTCAAAGAACGAATCAGTTACAAATGTCGCCTAAGAACAGGGACCAGTGAAGAGAGTTAATTCTTATCAAATGGTACCCGAACAGGGACATAGTTAATTCTTAACAATGTATATGTATGTTTAACGACAAGCAGAGCAATGCACAGATTTATTAAATGTCTCTTTTTCATTCGATCATAAAAATATCAACTTTGTACACTAAATTCCTATCTTCGACTGATTCAACCAAGTCACTTCTGATTAATTTCGATCAATGGTTTCAAGAGAGCTAAAAGAGGATGTCGTGATTTCCTTTAAACTTAGCCGACATAACGACTTTCACATTTTATCATAAGTAACGTTAACACGAATTTTCTTTTTTTTTTTTTTTCTTGTTTGGGTTTTTCTTTGGGCTTGTCAGCAACGGACGATTACACATCAACACGTGTACATTCCTTTGCTTTAGAGTTCTTCCCACTTAATGACTCTCATTCTTTTTTTTCCTATCTTTTTTACGCAATGTAATATGTACACTGTGCACGATATTGATACGGAGTTATACATACATACATATATATATATGTCTGCGTCAGCGTGTGTGTATGACAAAATAAATATAAAAATAAATAAAAATATTAAATAAAATCAGAGCATAGTGGATAAGTATGTTGGTACATGATAAAAGTTGATGGCTTATCCTGCATCGTAGCTAGGAGGGGGCTATTCACCATCGCAAATTAGGGCAAAAAAAAAAGACATCAATTAAACTCGGAAACGAGGGCTGGAAGAAGAAATGAAGGAAAAATGTCATAGCCGAATAGATGTCGGCTGCGAAAAAGTTGGTATTTTCCAGAGGCGGTCAGTATCCTTCCATCAACTGCTGAACGGTGAACGCCTGCAATTTCCAGGAACACTTTTTACCTTATTTATATTGTCACCATATTTACCTAAGATTAGCGCGGAATTACGGGGGAAAGCATTATTACAATTCCAGTCTCGGTCATAATGATTTTCTCAAATTATTCAGTTTTCGAATTTCACCTTTTCCGTTAATGAAATTCGGTGTTTGAAGCGAATTTAAATATACGGACGGTGGAGCACCGTAACCACAATTAATATTGCCCATTTTAAATTTAACTTTACAATTTGCGCAATTAATTTTACTATTGTCGATATTGTTTTTTGGCAATCGACCGACATATAGAAAGATCTGCGTAGATTGAACGCGATCCGCCAAAAAAAAACAAAAACAGCTGACTCTCTGATTTCACGATAATAATAATAATAACTTTAATCTGAGAAAAATTAAAGTAAAATAAAATTTTCGCCTATGGATTCAAGAGCCATGGCGGTATTATGCCGGGGTAGGGATAAAAATGAAAACGACTAAGAAAATAACGTCACAACGTGCATGTAGTAAGTTCTGTACGTATTTCAAATTTCCGGTTCTTTCGTATTTTCTGTTTACTTTTAGCTGGAGTGGAAATGGAAGAAGCAATTCAGCGCACAATGTGGCGACTCCGTTTTTCATCAGTTTTCCTTTTCCACGAATCACTTAGGATTGCTGCCTAATCTTTGCCAACTCGTCTTCTAGACCTCCGTATTAATCATACTTTCAGCCACCTATTTGGCCTTTCTTCTGATTATTATTATTATTTTTTTTTTTTGCCTTACCTCTTTGCCAGCCGCTCCATTCCGGAGACCGTAACTTAATTTACCAGAACAGTTGCATTCTCTTTCCGAGTATTGATTCTACACTGTTATCCGGGTCTCCATCTATTTTCATTTTTCAAATCATACTTTGATGTTGCCCCTATCATATCTAGTCTGCCGTTTTATTATTTTAATATCAACTCTCGCAAAACCGGGTTAATTGTTCGTTTCTTCTTTTTCACTCCTGAGAACGAAAGTCGCGACTTTGATTTAAATCAGATAGGTTTGTTAACAAATGCAAAAGAGAAAACCCGAACAAAACAAAGAAACGATGTAACATGAATGCATCGATTACGTATATTTGAGTTTTCATTTCGGTTCTTTTTTTAAACTGCTACTTCTTAAATTCAAAGCATGGAAGAGGGTTTTTTATTTTCTCCCCCCCCCCTTTTTAATAATAGATTGTGTATAATCATCAACATTTTGTTTTACTTCTTATTTTCCGATTCAAAAGTCGTCCGAGAAAATTATCTAAAAATTACCCGGTGGAATATTGTGAAAACTCTTTAATTGGTGTATAAAACGAATCACCTTTCCAAAGGTGATGAACTCTTGCAAATTTGAAATGTTTTTCGCTTTTTGCATAATTTGTTACACGGTTAATTAAATTGTGTGCCAGTCCCCTAGAGAAAATTCTTATTAAAGTACCTATTTCGGGTATTTGACCAACTCGTACATTGGCCGTACAGTTTGCAAGGACTCAGCAGTATGCATGCTTCCCCCTACGCTCCTTATTTATACAATACAACAAACTAGGAAAGCATGAACTAGATATATTTGATAGTCGTTTAGGAGAGCTTGTAAAAATCGCCATGAGTTTGACGACGTAAGACTGAGTTCTCCTATCTGCTTTCGTTGAAAATATCTGTATGTCTGTGGGTGATCGGATTTCATCTGTGCGCATATTGTATTTGTGGGAATGTGTGTTTTCGTGCGTGAGAATGTGAGAGTGTGTGGATATATTTTGGTGCTGATCTATATTTTTCATATACACATTCACACACACACACACATATATATATATATATATATATATACGTATGTGTGTGTTAACTAGTACTACATGTATATATATCAATTCTTTGCGCACGTGCATGTTTAGTATATATATATATATATATATATATATTCCTTTCAGCTATGTATTGCCATCTGTACGATTTCTTTTATTTTATTTTTTATCATATTGTGCTGTGCAATAATTGGCGTAAACTGTTGCACTAGCAAATTGTAAAATAAATAAATAAATAAATATATGCGTATGTGCAAATACTACACAAAAACAGGAATATACACCACATATATTAACAAAGTACATAACCAACCAACATGTTTCCTAGTGACGAACTACATACATATATTCATCAAAAATAAATGTAGACTATCGTTTACTTCAACTTTAATTTCAAATTGTAATATTCGTAATACAATTTTTTAAGTTAATATTATTTGTAGGTCATCAGCGCAAAACATGTTGATAGAATTTTACTTCTTTTCCCCATATTATGTGTATGGTATATTTCTGTTTTTCCGTAATACGTATAATATATATGTAATAAGTGTAGAAACGGATAATGTAAATAATTTTAACTTAAAGTACGCGTTAGAAAGTAAGTATTTTAAATTAAGTAATCTTCTGAGCAAAATCAACTTTCTTCGTTCAAACTGTTATGGATTTTATACCATCTATATACGGCCTGTCTTTCAGCAGAATAATCGGAAATATTAATTAACCAATGTTACAATAATTCAAACACACGCGTACGTACGTGTGCTTTAAATTTATGTAAATTTGTAGCGCCTGTGAATTCAAATTCGTATACATCAAGCTTAACCGCTTGCGTTTAGGTCACATGCGCCGTCGTCCTACCAATTGGAAGGCGGTGATTCCCAGCCGCTTGCAAATACCCTAATTTACTAAATATATCTTTTTTTTTCAGTGCCCTAGATTTTCCTTCTGCCCCTTTTCTTAGATTATAGTCTGCTTCCTCAAACTCGGGACGGAACTTGAACACGATATTTGAACTCATAAAGAACAGTAGTTTAAGTGTTGTAGCCTAAAGTTCACTCTTGAGTCGTAATAGTCTATTGTACACAGTTCTGAAATCTAATGAAAAACTTTATTTGTGTAAAAAAAATCCTCAAATCAGTGGTACGGTCTTGAGTGAAGGTACCAATTAATCTTGACGGCAAGTAAGTCGGATATTACAACTGTTTGTTAGAATTTTCTGAAAAGATTTCATAAATCTTAAGGAGTCGTTCTTAACAATTATTATATCGATTCGTCCCACAGAAGCGTGTAAATAACACGCTTTCGTTCGACCGGCTGACTTCCCGGTTAATTAAATAACAGCGAAATACATTCAACCTCTTTCGAAGCGAAAAATAAAAATTCACATTCGCGGAATGTAAAAATAAAAGTACGTACAGACAATATAAGTCCAAACTCGACGAAATAGCATTGATAAAAGCTCTTTTTTTTTTCTCTTTTTTTTTTTTTCTTCACTAAACTGGGGACGCCAATAAAGAAGGTGCCCAGAGTTTGAAGGAAACAAATGATGGAAGGATGAAAATGTATACTATTGCACAGTAAAAAGTCGAAAAACCTTAAGAAACTGCGATTTCTGAGAAAAAAAGGGAGCACTAGGAAAAAAGTAGTGACCGAGGTCACAATCACACTTATGGTCTGATAAAGGTAGGGCGATGAAACAATGGAGAATCGAAAAAGGAAAAATACGGAAAAAGTGTTATGGCGACGGAGATGCGTATGATTGTGTAAAAAGTTATAGCACACAACGACTGTGAATACGAATTCTTTGCCGAAAACAATTACATCTTGTAACTTTCACGAATTAATGGCGCAGACGAATACAAAAATACAAATATCACTTTTTGAGACAAAAATAGATAAATATTAAACAGATTTCTCGTTCTTTATAAATCACTTCGAAATAATGAAAAAAACAGATTTACCAAAATTTTTGTTATTCCAAGTTAGTCACGGAAAATGTATTCGTTTCCGCGTAGGGGGATTGATTTTCTAATATACGGGGATAGACCTCCGATTAACCGATTGTACCGACAGCGATAATAAAAGTAACGATAATATTAATAATAAATATTTTTACCATCGAAAATATCCGGTTTTGATTTTTTCAATTCAAATATGCACAAATCTACTATTTCCGAAAGAAATGGGTTAAATAAAATTAAAACGAAAATAGTTTCCGAAGAAAGGCCTTAAGAGGTAGAGAGATTAGTTTACGTTTTCGCAAATGAGACGTATTTCAGAACTTCTACACGTGTGTAGAGTAACATTACTTCTATCGTGGCGCGATATGATTCACGAAACGAACCTTGGCATTTTCGATGCAGAATCCTTTGAAATATCACATTATTCCTTTGGTGAATATCCGAAAAATTAAAAGATTACACGGTACGAACAACTGGCGCCGAAATTCCTTCAGGAGATCTATAATTTATTTACCTTCACGGGGAACACAGTTCCCGATAGTTGCCAGAGGACAACACGTTGAAATATCCGCAACTAATTACACTTAATCAAGATGATAACTTTCGCAATGTATCGATCGACGAACATTTGTGCAGCCAGAACAGGCGCAGAAGTGCAACGAGTTTTGAATAAAAATTAATTTTATCAACGATGTAACGATAAATTTAATGACGTCATAACAGAGAGGTGCACATGTTCCTTCGCGCGGCACACATTACGCTACCATTTCATGACTTTATGTACATTGCAGTTACGTTGAGATTTGCCGTATTATGTAACCGATAGAGCGGCGTCGATACTGTGCGTTCGGTAACGTGCCTTCGAATAGTGTTCTAATTCGGCCACTGTTCAAGGCACGTGGGACGGGGGCGGTTACATTATTTACATTGACGCTCGACCCAGCAGAATTGCCTGAATATCGTCGCAGACTGCAACACCATATACAAACTGTGTTCTGCTTTGCTAGAGCCTTAATAATAATAATCATCATAATAATAATAATAATCATAATAATCATAATAATAATAATAACAATAATCGTGTAACACTGTGATAGCAGTCACTAATTGAAGCAGAAACTCTTTCTATCGGCAAATTACACGTTCGGTTAAACACTCTTCTGGGCTCACCTAAAGTTCCCCGTTCACCTTAACATTTTATTTGCACATTAACCTTCTTTTCGCACTCAAACGTAAATTATATCTTCTCCGTACGCAATTCACCTTTATTCCAGAAACGAATTCGAGTTCGCTACGTGCGCAATATGTCAACTCTACACACATTATTTTCTTCATCGTAATAATGTTGATACTCTTCACATTCTGCCCATTGCGCGCGCCGTCCAAAATCAGCCTCTTCTAAAGTCTCCGGAGAGTTTTGAATTACCGAAAATTTCCGAATAGAATTAAACTATTAAAACTCAAGCTGGAGAGTGTCTTATTCATTTTTCCGGAAATATTCCTTCCTTTTACACCGGTAGCGGATCCAGAGTTGGGGGGGGGGATTATATAATTACGTCGAATTTTCTACGGTAGGCAGTAGATTTGAGAAATACCCCTTGTTTCATAAAAAAAAATCACAAATAGAGTGTGACCTCTTCAGAAATTCGTAAAAATGTGTTTTAAAAATACACATAATTATTACAATTTTTAATTTAACTTTTGTATCTTATATTTAAGGGTGAAAAATAAAACGAAATTATAAACGTATACCTTAAATATGGTAGTTTAGAAATAGTAAGCAAGATATAGTATTTCTTATTAGACACTTTCCTTGCTTTTTATTTTTGTTAGTAATCCGATCCGAATTCTCTTTGTCGCCATGAGGAAGTTTAAATACATATATATATTTCTCATTGAATACTATTTTTAATTAAAATTGCAAAATAAAAATTAAAAATAAATAAGAAATACGCAAAAGATCGACCCCACAGTTGTGTTTAAAATAGAATAAAAAAAGAACATTAATCGTTTTACTAGAAAATAGTATTAAATATTAATTATTAAAATCCGTAGGTAAAATTCATACAAATCTTTTATAGCATAAATTGATAACAAATTTTTTCATCAAGGTTTTGGGTTCTTTGGGGAGAATGTCCCCTATCCATCCCGTGGATCCGCCACTGTTCTATATTATATCGTTACGGCTGAACTTACACGCCCGTAAGTGTTCCACATCTCCTCTCATCGCTCCTTTTCCAACTATTTCATTATCTCCAACTCCATGAGCGCTGTCCAAGTTATTTCCTCTTATTTTTCCACTCACTCCTACGGGTTTTTCGTATTCGATCCCTTATCTAGATAATCTTCTCCTCTCTCGATTCTGTCGTTTTTCTCTGCGTTTACAGCCATGTAGACATAACGAAGTGGCAGATTCTTTCGCTCAGACTGCTCTGTCTCTTCCCTCCTCTATTTCAATGAAATTCCTACTTTCAACTTCCTTCCCCCCTATAGGTAAAATTCCGTATTAGATTCTGGTTAAATATTTACGCTTTTTCCTTTTCAAACGAACTTTCCTTCTAGCTGTCCCTCCAACCGCCGAACCTTCGGCGTTACGCTATCGTTTACATTATTCGTTTACGCCTTAATCGTTTTCCCTTGTATGTCCAAACTCCATCATTTTCATCATCCTAATCACAAAGCTCTCTATGATCCCAACCATATCACCTTTAAAAATGTTCTTTCGACTGACCAAAGCAAACTTTAAATTTGTTATCTCTTATACTTCCTAATTCTTATTGCGTCCCCCGTAGTATTCCTAATAGCTTTATCCTACCAATTTCTGACAGAATCAGTTTTTAACTAACTTTACCCGTTCATATCACTTCTGGGCGGTGATTTACTCAAAATAATAATAATAAAAAAAATATATAAAAAATATATATAGGTACATAAAAAAAATACAATATGCATAAGTTCAAATGTAGCTTCAAGACTTAGCTGTAGGAAGTTACACATTATATTCTGGTTTTAATTCGAGTATATTATTTTTTTTTTTTTTTTTCTGCTTGTTAATTCAAGTTTCAATACTGTTTTATTTATAATTAAATATGTTGATTCCACCGTTTGGATTGAGGGAAAAAACCGCAGTCGCAAACGGGTTCCGAAAGAAAGTCCTAAAGAAAAAATAGGAATATCCGTCGAAAATAATATTTTAAATATTTAATTTGCGACTAATGTAAAAAATCATTTAAAATACAAAGACAATTTTTCAAAGTGCCACGGACGCAGACCAGTTTGAAAGTATAACTTAAAGAGGAAAGCAAAAAGACGGATAAATAAAATAAAAGCAATTTCGCGGTAATACATATTATTTCCTGCACACGACTTTAAGTGTAAAATAAACAGCCAAAAAAAGGTAAACACGTAATAAATTTACAAAAATTAAAGCTCTAAATGTTTTATTTACTTACGCTGGAATAAAAGCAACCTTTATTAATCAACTAAAAACTATTATTTTTCTCGCGATTATCGTTGATGAGCTGTCAACAGAAATATTATGACGTATTCGACTTTCAAAAGTTGTTTCGGATCAAACTTCGACGGATAATAATTAGATCATGTTTGGCAAAAAAGCACGGCCAACTTATCATGTGTTTGGTTTAGTCGTACTCCGATGTCGTCAAAAGATATAAAATAGTCCGACTTACAATTTATTTTCGTCTACTTTGCTGACTCCAGTAGTTTGAATAAAATAAATATTCGCAACGTACCCCGCCGAAATTTAGATGTTAGATGAAGAAAAAAAAACAGTATAATATGCGTTTAAATATCCCCATTTATAATATAAAATCTCAATGTTGCGAACAGATTTCGCTTTTTTTCTTTTTGCTAAGAAAAAATCGTTCACGCATTATAATGCAAACCATTGCAATTCTGAGAGAAACAAATTCGAACGTGTGCGTAACGTAATTTACTGTAAACGTACTTACAATATGTCAGCGTTAATTTATATAGATCGAGTTTACTACCACTATTTTGTTGTATTTTTAAGTTTCACATTATTCACCGATTTGCATCGTTGTTCTACTGATGCATGTTTATAATATATGTGTACATTGCTGTATTTTCAATTATTCCGTTTTTGTTTACTTTCAATGTATGTTTTCAAAGGTTATCCCAGTTTTACCCACTCTTTCCGTATTCGAGAAGTAGACATATTGATAATAACAATAAAGTGATAATTTTTAATTACACCATTCTCTAGCGCGCTGTTGATTACAGACATTTTATGTATTACTAAGTAACAATTTGCCGCTAATGATTAAAGGTCATGTGTGTGTGTATTTTTCTTAAATTTCCAACGCCGGTAATCATTTAAAACAATTTTGTTCTATTTTTTATGTAGAGCCAGGTACGAAAGAAGAAAAAAAAAACAAAACATCCGGGTAAAACTATGTATTAAACGAGATAAAGAAGAAATCCGATATTTTATTTGAATTGAAATTAATGTCCGCCGAAACTTTCAGCGATTATCCGCCGCATGCGATGTCAAAAAATAAATCACCTGCATTCGATTTTAAATAAAACTGAGATGTGTAATACCCGTAAGAAAGTATAAAAAAATTTACCAAATTAATAATTATAATTAAAAAGTGTCTAAAAATGATTTTTCAGCGTTTTTACCAAGTGTGTAAATCGGATACAATTTGACCGCAGTACTAAATGTTACACACTAAGCCAGCCACCGTGGCGTTATCATCAGTTAATTGTGTTTCTTTCAGGTAGAATATGCCGCTGTCGCACATTAAAACCTCTAAAAATTTCACTCGTTTTAGGTTAATGTCCGCAGTAGTTAACGTGACTAAAAAAAATATATATAAAAAAAAAAACAAAAAAAAAACTAAAAAATAGTTACAAACACCCTGATATCGGACGGCTGCGTATTTTCTAATGGGAATAGCCGCATTTCTTTTTGCGATGGTGATCAGGCGTAGAGAACTGTTTAATTGGATTATACTGATGATTACACTGATAATAATTTCTTATCGGAAAGATTACCATCACTTTATCAGTCGGAAACTATGTCTCAACTAGAGGGGTCTGACAGAAGTTTCAGTTTCGGCTAAATATTCGACTTCGGCTTTAACTCGAATGCTGAGATCGCGACGTTTTATTTTTCAATCAAAAACTGATATCAAAATCAGTTCGTTAAATCCTGATAGGAAAAAACCTGTTTAAATGAACTAATTTAAAATGAACGGTGTGTGACTATCTTTTATACGTTTTCGTTTAAATGTCAAAAGACTTAATTCGATCAAATGACGATAATCTTCTGTTGAGTTTCGGTGATGTAATTAAAGGGTTCAATGTCACCTTTCAGATCACAAAAAGAAGAAGTGCGGATATTTGTCAATGGTGTAATTTTTTATGAAAATGTTTTACTTTTTTTTTTTTTAAATGTCGCTTTTTCCCATTTAAAAAAGGCAGAATAGGCTTTCGCTGGAACGAACCTGGATACCAATCTCGCTGCTACATATATTGATGGTATTAAAATTTGAAAATTTCCCCGGATTAATGGAAATAGTTACTTTTACTCCCTCCTCCTAAAAGACACCTAAAATCCGGCTTCACGGAAATACAAAGATTATCAGTGTCATTACATGGCATTTAATGTGGGGGTGAGCAGTGTAATGCACGTTTAATAACGCTATTTTCATCACGTTCAACATAAAAATTATAATTAAATAGCAGTTTAAATAATTTGATAAAATGTTTTGTTTTGTTTTTTTTTTTAAATACCGACTTCCAGATTTATTATAAAAATTTAACCAAAATGCAAATTAAAAATTAAAAATAATTATTCGACGAAAAATATATTTCAGATGATATACCCTTCTTAGAGGTGATATTATGATAATTCTTATACAACACTGATACCTTAATTAGAGTAAGAACCGAATTCATATTACAATAATATTTAAAAACTGCATTAAATATTCATTAAATTGTTCCTAGATATTGTAATATGAATTTGATGCCGCCTCTAATTAAGGTATCAGTGTTGTATAAGAATTAACATAATATCATTCTAAGTTATATCACTCTGAAATATATTTTTCGTCGAATAAAATTATCTTTTACTTTTTAGTGCGTTTTTAGTAAATTTTTATAATAAATCTGGAAGTCGAAATTTTTTTAAAAAAAACACATTTCATTGTACAATTTTTGTACTGGATTTTTTTCTCGCTAAAAATCAACTTTTTTGTCACGTCATTCTCCATATTTTATGCTTAAAAAAAAAAAAGAAAAAAAAAAACTTTTTTTTTTTGTAAAACATCAAACATTTCCACGGTAATTTAGCAAATTTATAGTATTTTAAATCAATCGCCTCTGTTATACTAATAAGAAATATGCAAAAACAAAAAAAAAGAATAATCTAAAAGTGCGACGCTTTTTCACGCTTTTTTGACGAATTCTCAGTTCACATTCACCGATTTTCATCAGTACTCACATGGTCCGAGTGGTACACTTTCTAATAGACAAAGAATGAATAAAATCAGTGACCATATGAATATAAGTTATAAAAAGAAAGCGACGAACGTAGGTTAACGTGTAACCTTTTTCTTTTTGGAAACTACATTTCCATGATAATTTGGTAAATTGATAGTATTACAAAAAAAAAAAAAAAAAGTCAATCGCCTCCGTTATACTAATAAAAAATAGGAATCCAAAGGGACCACATTTTTTTATGTTTTTTAACGAACACTCAGTTTATCTTCACCGGTTTTCATCAATACTCACATGGTACCTAAGTTTTTTTTTTTTTTTTTTTATGGTACCTAAGTTGAATAAGTACCCTTTCTAATGGAAAAAGAATCGGTAAAATCCGGCCCATTTGAATATGAGTTATGCGCGAACAAACATTTTTAAAAAAATAAATAAACAACCTTCTTTTTTTTTTGGAAGTCGGTAAAAATAAAAACTTTTACAAAAACCGGAAACAAATATTTTGTTAAAAAAAAAAAAAAAATGTCAATTTCATAAGTACTGTGCTTTATATTAAACTAGCCGGCCCGGGCATGCCTTGCTATGATGTAATCTGTGGAAAAGCCAAGGAAATAAAATAACAACCGTGATTATTTTTTGAAAAATAGTAATTCTATTTTTGCAAAACAAAATTTTGATTTGCGAATTTATGAAAAGAGTTACTGGAAATGTTTAAAAACACAAAGTGTAAATATTGGAGAAAAAACTCTCTATCTATCCATAGTTGCTGTACTATCATTTTTTTTTTAAATTGTTGTGTAAATTCGATTGAATATTTAATTAGTTTTTGTTGGTAATGCAAAAAAAAAAAACAAAAAAAAATCACAAAACCATAGAATAAAAGCTTATATTCGATAACTACTATATTAGGATATGAATATTACGAAAATAAATATATAGTCTATTGCGATTCTTCTCGTTCTGTTTAATAAAGACATTGAAGACGTTAATAATAATAATAATAATAATAATAATAATGTTGATAATGATGATAATGATAAAAAAAGAATATTAAAATATAAAGAAATACGGTTTTTTAAATTGTCCATCATTTGCATTTCACAGAGTGCTTTCTCTTTTGCACATGAAACTATAATGTTGTAATTAGTTTTCTCAGAATGTGATCGATATGTTCCGCTGAGCAGTAAAGAATCCCTAATTCTTGCCTCTATGTAGTGTTGATAAATAGCATATATCGTACACGCATCGCTAGGTTTCGTATTTTAATGAGGAAAAAGTCGAATCTGTAAGAATAAAAGAAAAAGTGTGTTCGCTCTCGGACAGCCTATCAAACGTAGCAATATAAAATATCGCGATATATATCATCAACATACCGTATAAGGAAATGGCTGCGTAAGTGATCTCGTAGCTCGCGAAAGAAAAATTTTTAATAAATAATAAACGCGTAAATTTTAAAAATAACAAGGAAATCATTTTTAAAAAAATACTGACTTCAAGAATTACTCGCAAAAGAATTTAATAAAAATGAACTAACAAAAAGTAAAAAATAATAACACGATAAATATACTAATATTTCACAGTGCAGTGTATGTTAAGGAGGTATTAAACAACGTTCGTTCCTCAATTACTGTCTCGGTACACCAAATTTAAACCGCAAACAATTCAGAAACCCCATCAACTATTCCGGATGTTTCTAATACATAGTTTAAAAAAAAAAAAAAAACGAAATTCTATTGTTTTATACGTATGAAATTGTTTCCAAATACTAAATATAATTGTAATTTTAATTTGATATCCACTCCGAAAAATTATTATTGTTCAAGCATAGTATTTTTTATGTGTATACTTTACTATAACATTTTCCTAATTTTTTTCTATTTTTCAACACGCGCTAATGTTAAATTTTTAGATTAAATCTCGAAGTCGGTATATATTAATACATGTATTTTTATGAAAATATTTTTGATCGGTAATACGGGTGGACATCATCTAAAATCTTTCTACTCCAGAGTTGAATTTCAGAAGTAATGTTCAAATTTCGTCAGGGATGAACTTGGCGCTTCGAGGGTTTTGAAATTCATCATCTTTATTCGAATCTTCCATATGGTAACATTAAGTAGTAGCTTTAAAGTCACTCTGGTTCGTAGGCCTTTTTTTTTTTTTTTTTTTTTTGAAATTTTAGATGTTCATAGTTTCCCTATATTCCAATGAGAATGCTATTTTAGCTGAGTTTTGTCTGGTTACATTAAGCGAAAAGAAAGTGTATCTCTTAAAGTGAGGCTTCCCCCTTTTTTAACGCGTATTTTAATTAAAAACTTAGTGATTGATCACCAATAACCGATATAATTTAAGCAACGGGCCAGTTTATCCGTACAATTTCACAACACCGACTTGTGTATATCTTCATCGGGGCAGTACAATTGCGCGGTAAATAAGTACATTTCGCCGTGAAATAAAAATATTACAACTCTACTTCAATTTTTCGTTCCCTTCTGAACCTTCGGTATTTATGGCGTTATCTTGCGGTGATGCTCGGGTTATAAATTATTCTTCGGTTTGAATCGTTTCATTTTCAATCTCTCTCGGCATTATCGCACTGTTCACTGTCGTCAGAGGTAACACTCAGCTAAATGTGCAAATTACACGTATTGTCGAATTTTCGGCATGTGCGAGGTTGCGGCGAATGCATATTTGTATGGGAGGTCCGCAAACCATCTGCAGTGTGTGTGTGTGTGTGTGTATGTGTGCGCATGGTACCGCTGAGGAGGAAGATTTATGAAATCCCACTAAAATGCGAGTGAAGTATTTCCAGTATTCCATATGTTCGGTGCATGTAGCCTTCGTGTTTTTTTTTTTTTGGAAAAAGCGAGCTTATGGACATTAACTGAGCCCAAGTGAAATTTTTTTTTGGAGGTTTCAATACGTGTCACAGCGAGATCTCAGGTACTACTTAAACGAAACACCACTGCCTAACCAAGTAGGCCACGGTAGCTGGCTAACCTTCATCGTAATCGTCTATTAGCTTTCTTCTCGACTGAGATCCAAATATAGTCTATCATTATTTTGTAGGCAAAACAAACCGCTTGATGTGTCGGCGCTATACATTTTTTTTTATGCAAAATTCGTTTTACCATATTTTTCTAGCTACGGAGTCACGAAGCGAATTTGTGATTACGAAAATTATTTAAATTCGTACGTAACTTTTTTTTATTTACTTCGCAGTCTGTTTTTTTCTCAAGAGAGTAACCGAATTAAGAAAGAACGCTCGGACTCGTGCCGGGCTAATTATTATAACCGAAAAAATGGGTGAATGTTACGTCGCAGAACAAATGTCATCTTGTGATATTTATTTCTCTTCCTGTTTTTTTTTTTTTTATTTATATATAATTTCCTATAAAATGGTTATTTTAATTTTTCCACTTTTTTTTTTTTTTTTTTTTTTTTTTGTAACCCAATTAAGGAATTTATTTATAGCCACTATAAAATGGTATTTAAAGGTAACGGTTGCGGTACAATAATATTTTCCGAGATAACTATTTTTTGTAATTAAGAAAAAAAATTCCTAAATTAAATGTCGTTAAATTAAATTTTAAAATTGCGATTTTTTAGGTTAGCCAGCTGATTTTAATGCATTTTGTTACTTATAAATTTTCATTATTTTTAGAAATTAAAAAATTACGATTTCTAAAGAAACCACTAGTTACGCAAAACATTTCGAAGTGGACTAGGAAATGACATACGATGTAAAAGCAAGATACCAGGTGAAACTAGATCGTGATGTAGATACACCTTTGCCGAAGAACCAGATTGCGGTCAGTTAGGTGTATTTCAAAAAAACGCCACTGTAAATTTACGTAAATTCATATAGCTATCTCCCCAATAGAGATATCTATATCGTCGGCTAATATCGGAACAACTGATACTAAATGCAACGATACTAACTCTGGTACAACATTAATTCCGATTATTATATATTAAGTGCAATGATACTAACTCTGGCAACCATTAATTCCGACTATATTATAATATTAACTCCGATTGTACTACTGAAAACCCGAACGTCCCGATCAAACTGGCAAAGTCGCTTTTATCGCGATGTAGGCTCGTTAAGACTTCGTTCTGGCACATCAAATAATTCGCACTGTCACTACTTTAAAAATAATAATATTTAACGCTTAACTGTTTCCATTGAAGATACACGTAATCCTTTCTTTTAAGTTACTGCGCTGGTAGAATGAAGCTATTAAATTTCCGTTAAAAGTGATTCATAGTAACATGATATTAACGCATTTTTTTTTTTTTTTTTTTTTTTTTGGTACCCGGCTAGAGAAGCGCCGTGCAATGAAACTAAATTCCGTGAAATTTGAAGAATCACGGAAGAAAGGGAGAGAAAAACTTGCTCTGGGCCTATCCGGAAGAATGAGAAACAGAGAAGAAGTCTATAGGTCAGACAGTACGTCGACGGCAATTGATAATGACAGGATCATACGCGACTTTCTTGACAAGATGTGGAGAGTCGTAGTGATTAGAGCCCCATGTTGGCGCGCTTTTCTTTAATTTCCGTGAAAGATAGTTTCGAGCCTTTTTATTCACAGAACTATCGGCAGGAATCCCCAGCTATCCGCAAAGAAAAGAGACACAACCAGGAAGTATCTTGTAATGCTAATATACACTCTCGACAATATCGGATAGGCGCACTAAATTTCTCCGCTTCAAACGCATCGTAGAGACAGTAGTACATACAGTACTTAACACAATGTCGCAAGAAACTCTGAGAATGTTACGATATTTTAACCTAGTTCGATTTTTAAAACTACATCAGGGTCGGGGATCCAAAGAGACATTCTGGGGAGAGAAATTATATAATTACGTAACACCTTACACGGCAGGCAGTAGATTTGAGAATAGCCTGGTTTTCATAAAGAAAATCAAATAGCAACATAAAATTGTAACTAGAATGGTGATTTAGAATTTGAATAGTAAATTACTGGAAAAAAAAATGGAACGATAGTATTTGTATTAGGCTTTATTTCTTTTTTATTTTTGTTAGGAATCCGATCCGAATTCTCTTTGTTCGTGAGCAAGTTTAAGTATATATATCTCTCATTGAATTGTTTTTAATTAAAATTGCAAAATATTGAAATAAATAAAAAAGACAAAAGATCGGCGAAAAACGTAACAATGATAGTTTTACTAGGAAACAATATAAATTATTAATTATTAAAGCCGTAGGTAATATTTATAAAAAAAAAAAAAACTTTAAGTTTCTCTGCTGTTTTCATCGAGGTTTTGGTTCTTTATGGCGAAAGGGGGATATACCCTATCCCACCTCGTGAATCCGCGACTGAACTATATAGTAGTAAATTTAGTTGAACTCTAAATAGTCGTTACAATTATCTATAGTAATACTGAACAGAAGATGTTTACGAAATTAACTAGGCATGAAAAATTTTCTACAGAATGAAAAAGGAAAGAAAATTAAAGACCGTCATTTTATTATACGCATTCTAATTCGAATAAAATAAACATAGTTCAAGGAATACAAATCACATCCGTTCGAAATAGAAAATACCGGAAAGAAACGATACTTCGTAATGTATATAACAAATAACTGTGATTAATTTTAAATACCGAAATATACTCCGGCAGTGTAAATTTGAAACATGACAATTGTATACGGATATAAGTATATATAGAAAATTTGCACTTCCTAAAAAAAACTACTTTCTTAAAAAATCATTTTTGGTACATTTTTTCCGATCTTCGCTTCCAGCTTTTAATACAGGTCGCGGCGCATACACTACACTCGATAGGATTTATTTATTAAGGTTGTTTTACACACTGCAGGAAGGCCATTAAAAATCAGATATTTTGATCTTTCTTTAAATTCATCACGCGTCTCTCTCTACATTTCGTATAGATCGGATAGAGAGCTTTGCCACGACAGTTTTTAAAATGTCCATATCTCGATTACAAATACAACCAGCTAATTAGTGCATCTTCAATGCATGTACTATTGTATACGCTGTGGTTGCCCCTCCCACAGGAAATTGATGAATGTGCACCGCGCAGAAGTTTCTTCGTTTAATTTGAAAATCCTTCTCACGCAGATATATTAAGAAATTAACCCCTAAAGTGTAATATTTAGCCCAACTAGTTTCAATTTTGTTTTAGCTCGTGCTATTTGAAACTTTTATCGTTCGGCTCATTGCGCATTCTCAAGTTCGATGACAACAACTTCTCGATGTAGTATGTACCAGGGTTTCAAAAAATTCCATGCCGCAGAACCACGCACTCGTGTTCGCCGCCTTCTACCTTCGTGCGCATGTACTATATTATATTAGTCCCTGCATGTAATGGCTACGGCGTAATTTTTAATTTTAATTTTACGGGAGAGGATGGGAGGTGCGAAATTTTCACGGAATGCTAAAAACGTTCAAAAATCGACACTTAGAGAACCCAAATTTTGAAGTAATTTCTCAAGTAGCGTTCCTCCGTTCCGGCATTTTTTTTTTTTTTTTTTTTTTATTTTAATTTTTCCATTATAAGACGTATAGAAAATAAGATGTGAATCGTCAGTTCTCCAGCCGCTCTTATTCCCGTTCATCCATCGGACGATACCGCGATTTTTCAAAATTACGGGCGTAAGTATTCTAGCAGAGTTACGAAAAATTCCACCGCGCAGCCTCCACGCGCACGTGTACCCGTGCACGCTGCATACTTTCGTCACGCAAGCTTATTATACAAGTCTCTGAATGTAATAGCTATGGCGTAATTTTTAATTTTAACTTTTCGGTGGATGGGAGGTGCGAAATTTTCGCAGAGTGCTAAAACGTTCGAAACTCGACACTTAGAACCCAAATTTTGAAGGAATTTTCCGAGTCGCGTTTCGTTCCGGCATTTTCTTTTTTTTTTTTTTTTTTTTTTTAATTTGAATCCTTACACTACAAGATGTATAGAAAAATATCAGTTATTTTCATCGGCCATGCAGACGGTTGCATCATCTTTGCAACGGTCATCTCAACCGGATGCAGCTTCATTCGAATTGTCTTATATCACCGTCATACACACACGTACAACACTCCGATATTTCCAGGAATCGGGAAGATTTTTCGTTCAATCGATGTCGCAAGTCGCTGTCCCATTTCCACTTTTTTTATTTCACCAGCTCACACACCCGCGCGCGCGCGCGCACACACACACGTTTGCACAGTGCTCCGTTATTTTCAAGAATCGCGAAATTTTTATCAACTATCGAACACTTACGAATATATACTCTGCTGGCGAAAATCTAAGAATAACATCAGATTCTTTTGCATACGCAATTTCTCACGGCTATTACGCTACCAGAACCGAAGAGGATGCGGTATTTTTGCTGGAAATGCCTAGCGGGGCTACATCTGCGGAAGACGAGCATTTTATCGCGGTCTAAATTATAGATAAATACCAAATATTTAAATTTTTCTTTCCAGGCACTCGATTCAAATAATAATAATAATAATAATAATAATAATAATAATATATTATAAGAAAACGAAATAAATGCATTAAAAAATATTACGCGTACGTTATTTCCGTAATATATGTGAGGTGAGAAACTCCACACCTGGTAGGTAAAAACCTAACATCGGTATATAGGCGGGTAGGTAAAAACATCGTACACACGTTCGTAGTATAACAAGACGCCCGTCATTTATAAATGAAACAAAGCCGCAACAAGAACGAGATTGTATTACATTTTCATGTCAACTCGGGTAAGCTATTTCCATAATTCAATTTTGAATCAGTCTAAGTACATTTCATCATTTCCAAAAATCCCCCCTCCCCCCCACAGATCTGATCAACTCTGTTTTTGTGACTGTACATATATATTTTTTTTTTATTATTATCTTATTTTTCAGTGATATTAACCGTATTAATCCTCGACCCTCATGTTCTTCATATCTGCTCATTTGTTTCCGAATTTTCAAAATAAGTATTATAAATAAATACAAGTATACTGTGTCTCAGTATCAAAAACTTACCTCATATCTCTCATCAATCGTTTTCTTTTTCATCTATCGCACGTATTGTTTTTTTATCATTTAATATTTTCCCAATTCGCAAGTGTCTTAACCAGTGGAAAAACGTATTGTTGTCTTCATGCACGACGAAATCGCTGCATTAGGAAATAATGTTTTCTTTAATTATTTTTCATCATCGTGAAATATATTAGTTATTTTTTCCATGCATGACAAAGTTATTGGAACCGCTACACTATGAAAGTATACGTCGTACGCCTCCAGTAACCTATCATGAACTTTTTAAATTACTCCAAGCATACTATTTCGATATCAAAAATTTTAATTACTCGATCGTATCAGTTTTTCCGATCACTGATTCAATTTTACTCAACTGTTCGGTCAAGAAGATTAATAAATGGCAATGCAGCTTGAGCTCTATGTCACCAATAATGGGATGACATGAATACCCAGGAAATCCGCCCGTTTTTCCCTGCGATGTATGTGTATGCTGGAGTACATAAGTACACAAGACGGTAAGCTCAGTATAGCCGAATCGTTCATATTTTACGGCTGATTGATACTTTTACGTTAAAACTCTGTACCATTTGTTTACTTGCATTACGCATAATTTATTTTCGGTTAATTTATTGTTCTTTTTTACTTCCTCAGACGCTTTTTTCAGCGACTGCCACGCAAGTGTTTATGACAATATTCTATATGCAATACGGCTGCTCCAGAGACGGATTGTAAATTACAAATGCAGTGCCAAGTGTAAATGTGTGTCTATACGTCGACATCCGTATAATATCGTGCATATTTACTATCACTTTTCTCGCGACTATTGCCAATTTGAAACTTACAAAAATTTTACTTGCACTAAATTTATGTCCATAATTGACGCGCCCAAAAAATAATAAAATAAATATATATATATATATAACAATTGCAATTACTCTCCGTGTACGGAGTATGGGCGTTATCCAGCGGTCAAAAAACGGGTGAAACATGAAGATGGTTCTTTTTTCGACAGCAGAACATATGGCAATACGAACCGAGATACAGCTGTGTAAATGAAGTGTAAGGAATTCGCCTATAGACTAAGAAATTCTTACCTCAAATTGTTTACTCGCTGCCCCTGATTCGGATTCAGCACCCGCAGGCTCCTTCTCAAAGTATCGGCCGTTCTTCACAATACACTTATGCGCATCCTTTCGGGCCACTTTTCGAAAAAGGGATCAATACAGCTGACTCATGGATAAACGTTTTAACATTACAACCTTGTTTAAACTTCCCCTACCGTATGCAGTTGAGATTTTTCGAACGATGTTCATCGGCGATAATTTCCTTCGAACACAATAAAGAATTTTTGTTCGGTTTTGATATCCATGTGTTAACGACCGATGAGCGCACCATACACATACATTGTAGTCCATATGCGAATTTTAACTACACTTCGTTCAAACATCTGTATCTCGGTTCTTATTACTATAACGGCGCTCGACCCGCGCTTGTTCTATTGAGAAAAAAATGAACTTCATGTTTTACTCACTTTTTGACCGCTGAATAACGTCCATACTCTGTACGTAGAGTACTTGTAGTTGCAGTTGTTTTGATTCACCCTTTATATATATATATATATATATATATATATATATATATATGCATATATGTATATATACATATATATTAATTACAACGTAATTCTTAGGCCACCCCTAATTCGAAAAAATGTCCCAATTTTATGTAACGCAAAATGTCCCAATTTTATGAAACGTTTGTTATATTTTATCGGATTTTGTTGTTGTTATTTTAAAAATGTCACAATTTTATGTAATAAAAGTTAAATGTTAGAATAGGATTTTTGTGGTTATGTTATTTTCTTTTTATGTTGATGCCAGTAAGAATTCGGTTGTAAATTTTGATCATTTTATACAAAGTATAGAAGAGAAAGAGACAGAAATGAAAGCAAGAGGGGTCAAGGAGCATAGCCCCTTGCGAGGCCAAAATGGCCGAGTTATATATATATATATAAAAACAAGTTTTCGAGAAAAACGCATTTAAAGTTTTGCAGTACACTTTAAGGTAATCTTAAACATACAATTACGATTTACAACAGGAAAAATTTGTTTTCACCTGTGTGACCTATTTCAGGTTAAAGAGCATGCTTTCAAGTGTCCGAAACCGTTGTTAAGTCAAAACCGCATTTTTTTAACACTATGTACCTTTTCTCAGCGAACGCCACAATTATATAGGAGACTACCATCCTGGAGTCGAAAAGGTGTACCCATGACAAGGTCCGAAAGATCGAGTTTATACTTTTTATATGTATACATGTGTGTGTGTGTGTGTGTGTACATATAAAGATGAGAACGTGAACAAATCAAAGAGATATTCTCTTGTTAAATATACATTTTTAATAATAAATCACATAGCGCTACATTAAAATTGTTTATTTGTTAATCGTGTTCGAGATATTCAATTACATGTTTCTTTTTTTCAGTTCGTTATTTATAATTGAAATTATTTTTTAATTTTTACATCCATAAACTATAAAAAGTTGCAAAATAAAGTTGATTCTGAAACGTGTTTTTTTTTCTTTAAAAATATACATTGTCTATATAACCCCACTGGTTCATTGTTTACTCATTATACAGTATACATATGTATAATAAATAAATCATGCTTATAAATATGTAGATATATGTGTGCATGCAGATTACCGACCGCGACCTTAAGAATATTTTTCACTTTTAAAGGAATTTTCTTTTAGGCGGTCGCTTTGTCGCGACAAGCGAAAAAAAGATTATTTTCAGCGAAAATATTCGCACGCTGAACTACCGCTTCCGACCACTTTGTGTCGTTGGCAAAACTAATACAACAAGAAGTATCTGCGACTGATAGATGAGCCAGTTCGCCGCGGTGGCTGCCTCACCGCCCCCCGCGCCTTTTATTCGAATCTAAAATGAAAAATGCCGAAGAAGGTCGGGCACGGGGTTCGGAAGAAAAATAATGGGGCAGGACGGGGGGCGACGATAAGCGAGCGATGCGTATAATTCTAATTATGTAAATAGGCAACAACTGGAACGAACAAGAGCACACAAGTTGTCGGCGAGAAGAATAAAGTGCAAGGAAATAAACCGATTGCGGTGACTTTTGTTTGCTTTCCTGATAGAGGTTGCCATTTTGAAATATCTCTGCGAAGATTTCATTATCATTAGCGAGCGTCCCGCAAAATGACGCAACATTTTCCCTCGTTAAAAGTCTCTTTTCCCATCAAGCTCGTACCGCCACCATATTTTTCTGTCGCCACCCGGCATCCGCAATCCATCCGCCGCCAACCCGCTGAAACGGAAAATGTTATACTTGATCCTGCGCTGCTATTTAAATTTCCCTTCTTATTTAATTACACGATTAAGCGATAGAACATGGTAGCGGAAAGCGCGGCATCGTCTTTCGATGCTTCATCTCCTGCTCGGTTTTCCGTGTATCGTCTCGCCGACAGAGTGACAGCAACAAAGTCTGTTATTAGCCCGAAACAGAAACGAATGATACACGGCTGTCGAGTGTTTCGCTCTTCGTAAGACACTTTTAGAACACTACTGTCGTCTCAATATTTCAGCGCCAAATAACTACTCGCAAAACTAGAACATTATAGTTCATAAATTATTCCACGTTCGTTCATTTATAAAAGCTGAACAATGCCGGATGGTACTATTTTCGTCTTTGAACGGAATTTAAATCATCATCCAGGTTAATAATGAAATAATATTTTAATATTTCCCAATCGGAAGTTCTAAGCACGGTGGCGCCGTTGAAACTAGTTTTTACGTCTTTTTACTCTGGAAAATTTGAATAAAGTTCGTTACTTCTTCGGATACGGATCCGGAACTGAATCGCAGGAATTTCATCTCGGATACGTATATTCTAACGAATTCGGCAATTATACGCACAGTACACTGAGAAATTAGAAATAGTTTGCACCGGTTGTCGACGCAATGTTTACACACCAGTGTTATGTTAGATTACAGGTATGTCAGGAAATTGCAAATAGCCAATGTAGAAGTACAATCACACAGAGAGAGTTGTGTCTAACGATGGAGAACAACGCGTTTCTTTCTAATGATCCTAATGTGTTATCATTCTTCCAGCTGATCTCTGGCACATTTCTGTTCAGAGATATTCGTTCCCGATATGAAAAAAAAAAAAATAAGACGGGCGGTCTATTCTTCTGTCTTCAAGGTCCCCACACATTTTAGAGCTTCGGTGGCAGAATCGTATGAATACAACATTTGTCGACTTAGTATTTGCGCTGGGTCGGAGTTGTGGATACGTATCAACTGTAGTCTGAGTTACGTCATCAACTCCGTTATGGGATACATATCCTTCCGGACCTACTCGTCACTACTGATCGACCAAACCTAATAACTCGCTAAGCGTGTTTCACGTTGAATTTATGTAGTTTTTGTTTTTTTTTCTTTTTCTTACCTTCATGTGCTACATCTGATCGTTACACGAATAATGAAAGATGGGGATACTCCATCTTAGAAATAACGAACTCGACACAAATTATGCAGAACTAGAAAAAAGACAGATTTCGAGACCAGCCATGCGGCCTATATGACTTGCATACAACAAACATCGGATTTAATACATTTTATATTTAATTTAATGTTGCTTTTTTTTATATTAAAGTCGCGATAATTTTTAAAAATACTAATTAGATGCGAATATTTTCCAGACCGAATCGAAAGCTCCGGGGAATAATGGAAAAATTTTAACTCTTACCGATATTCTTACACGCGGTGGTGGTCCTGATCGCTTCGTTGTGCTCTGGCTTTGTGTTCTCCTCGACTCGGAGGATAACGCGGTTTTGTCAGGTCGGCGTAAAAAAGTCGTAGTCAATAATGTATGTTAATCAGTTTGCCATTCTTACACCTGAGGTAATATAAAAATTCCGTTATACTTTTGCGTTCAGCAACAGAAATTTCTACGGAAACTCGAACTCCATTTATTTTTTATTTTTATAAGAATAGCAATCGATTTAAATTTAATCTTCTGTAATCTGGACGCCTAAAAGTGTGTTCTCTTTGCGTAATCATTGAGAAATACAATATATACATATATATACATACATATATATAAACTCGGCCAATTTTGGTCTCGCAAAGGGCTGTGACGCTTGACCCCTCTTGCTTACATTTCTGTCTCTTTCTCTTACGTAATTCTTAGGCTGACCCTCATTAGATGTTACAACGAAAAAATCTACTAATTTTTGAAAGTCGGCAAAAATTAAAATATATATAACAAACGTTACATAACATTGGGACATTTTTTCTAATGGAAGCCGGCCTTTGTAATTAATATATATATATTGAGGGGGGGGGGGCATATACACTCACACATATGCAAATATTTTTGAAGCGAAAAATTAAAGCCTACACATATAAGTCAAATCATATGGGTTGCATTTTAATCTAAATTTTAAGAACTTCTTTTTATTCGATACATACCACAATACATATTGCGCCGTTCAACGTTATTTATATACATGCCCGTGTGTGTGTGTGTGTGTGTGTTTTACATCCTCGGTTCGTTAGTCCAAATTTCTGCACCATATCATTAACCTCTTCCGTGTAGGGGCTCACGGTAACTGATTTCTACCTTAATATGGCTTTTTTGCTTTTCTCGAACGCTTCGCTAATCCAATACGAACGCTGATTTCTCGATCACAGTATAGTCTCTTATTATTTATTTATTATTATTACTATTGAAAAAAAGAAAATCCGCAAATTAAATTTAAACGAATTTCTGCCCTAGATATTTACATTTTTTTCCTTTGTTCTATTTCTTGCCCATCAATCTCAACATGGAAAGGGTTTTTATCTAATCATCATTGTCCTTGTTTTCTTGGTATTTGTGTATTTGTTGGAAGATCATCAAAAAAATTGATTGAAACTGTAAGCCTAGTTTTATGAAGATAATATTAGGATTAAAATTAAATAAAATAATTATAACATTTTTTACGTAAGTTACGTCGATGATATTATTTGCATATCTCGCAATACTGTTCAAAGCGATATTATGCAATCTAATAAATTTTTGCAACTATTAAACTCGAACGATAAAAAAATTACAGTACACATTAGGTAATATCAATATAAACTACCTAAATTTAACATTGACTATAGAAACTAATAAAATCAAGTATGAACAGAGAGACAACTACACCGATATAATTAAAAATTCACTATCAAACCCATCTTAAATCACATAAACAGTCAACTTTCAACGCTTATTTATACAGAATGCATAACATGCCGCTTCGTAATATTGAAAAATAATTAGAATTAACCGTAATCAAATTAATCTCGAAAAATTATAATAATAAAAATACAGAAGAAAACCAAAAGTACCGTAAGCAACCAATTAGTAAAAAACAACATACCTAAGAAATGCCTATAGACAGAATTTACATTTACAAAAATCCATCAATTTATAATCGGACTAATATTCTTAGTAGAATTTCAAAATATCACATTAAACAAATTATTATTCTGCAAATTATTATTCTGCAAATTATTAAATTACACCGTCTATAAGTAATGATAAACACAAAAAATCAGGAATTATAAATAATAGTAACATATTGAATAGTACCGAGAAGTATACTATTCAAAAATTCAAAAAGACCGATAGACAATAATATTCCGAATATTAATAGTGCTTTGTTTAAATTCAATTTATAATTTTATTACATCATTTTCATTATTTATTCATTTTCTGTTTTTATTATTATAATTCAAGCAGTTTTTTAAAATTATCATTATGTCGAACCCGTAATCATTTATATTGATTTTTTTATTTATCATAGTACTATTGGCTATTTTCATTTTAAAATGTTTTGCCATGATACGGAAACATGTCGCCGTTTATTATACGCGTAATTATTAATGAAACACAGTGTGTATCTGTTATTTACAGTTATTATACAGTTCGCGAAAATGGCAGTTACAAATATGATACTAACATCACTGCAGAAAGTCTAATTTTTCGACTCGGCAATTTCATCGAGTAGAAAGCATGAAAATATTCCGTGTAAACTGGTGAAAAATGTTTATTATGCTGTAAATAATTTTTTTTTCCTCCTAAATAATTGCATAAAAATTACATGATGTATATAATAAATTACATAATTATACGATGTGATAATTATATTGTAATTGTAACCGTTTTTGAATTCGTTTTTTCCTCCTTTTCTGCGATTAATAAATTACTTTTTTCTTTATTCATCCTCCCTCTTTTTTCTCCATCGCCGTTATTACGAAATTTATTAAGCTGTCGTTCTAAAATCCTCCTACATCCCGGGCTAAGCAGAAATTTAACGACGCTAATAAATTTTCAGCGCCGCAATTTATTTTGAAACTTACAAATTTGTCGCAGCTGATCCTTATTCCTAGCAAAGAATATAAAATTGAGGTCCTCAAAAAAAAATAAATAAAAAATAAAAATAAATACATAATTGGATCGTATGCACAGCATCCATGATGAGATGTATCGCCTCTTCCTCCCTGATATCTGCCCGATGAAAATTTCAGTAATCACAAATTGTTTCTATAATTCTTGTTTTTTTTTTTTTTAATTTATTTATTTGTACGCCCGTATTTTTTAATAAATATATGTTTCGAAATAAAAATTCTTTCCATCGGCATACGAACAGATGGTGTAGAAACGTAATAGACTACGACGTTAAAATCGACAAAAAAAAAATTAGCTTTCGTTGTAATGCGAAATTTCTGTAATAAAAAAATATACCCCAAATGGAAAATGAGGCGGCCTGTAAATTACTTCGCGATACTTGGCGTATCGTATTATATTTAAACGCGTATCGCCCAAGTGCACTTTTAAAAATATTAAAGATATTCAATACGGCGCGCGCGCATGTGTGTGAAACAAATATGGCGATTGTTCGGGGATGCGTTTGACAGAGATGATCAGATCACCAGCTCGACGACCAGCATTTAATTCGCATTATGGAAATCATCCAACTTTCTCCGGAATTCCGATTAGCGCCTATTGTTTACCTGTCTAACTCGGATTGCAGCAATTCTCATTTACCGACCTCAAAGGCAATTACTTTGCTGCCGCTAAACTTGCTCGCTGCATACTATAGGAAAAGTTTCGATGGCAGCCAGTGATTAACATTAAGCCGCTGCACTTTAATCAAGCACGATTCGTCGACCAGAATGGAAGCCTAATTTATAATAGCGCATTACAATAGCATATTTAAAGCTGTTCACTGTGCAATTTATTGCGATCCCCATCATACCGCTTACTAATACAAGCGCAGAAAACATACCCCACTAGAAAATGTATTGTCTTCCGTAATTTTGTTGCATTTTAAAAAACAATCGACCGAGGCTAGTTGAAAAAGAAGGTACTCTTCTCCTGGCAAGATTCCATCTGCAGATTAACCGATTGTTATGCTTTAATACAACGCAGACCTTTTCATATTTTAAATTGCTCGAAACCTATAGGGAATTGTGTGTAAGTGATGATATAGGCATAGAACTGCATTATTTCTCCAGACTGCAAAAGATTATTCCGCATCCGCAAGGTTATCGCGCAAAATTATACATACATACATACTTATATATATATACACGTACAATGAAAATCGGCTATAGCAACGTACCGGTTATACAGATGAATATTACTGGAACCGACAGAATTCTATAAAACTATATGTTAACCTCTATCGTTTATAATGACGTCAGCTATAACGACAAATCGACCATTATGACCAAACTTTTGGTACGCGGATAAGTAATTATCGTTTATAACGACCTACCGACACAAAATTTAACTTCGAAAGGTCCCTGCAGATAAATTTAACAAAATAAAAGCATGAAAAAAAAAAAATTAATACAGATTTTTTTTTTTTTTTGTCGGGCGTGATAAAGATTCTAGGACTAGAAGCAATATAGACTAGTAGAGTTGTCGTAATAAAGAACATTAGAAAAAAGCTATACCGCTCATTTCATTGTAATAAAAAATTGAAAAAATGAACTACGGATGCATGGCAATTTTCTTCTCTTTTTCGCACTTATTTTGTAATGATTTAGGTTTTATTTTTTCATGACTGTACTTTCATGTATAAAGAACAAATTTAGTGTCTGTACTTCAGAATTTATCAAAAAAAATGTGTATAGCTATGATTATTTGTTTATTCAGTGAAAAAAGTTTCTGTAAAATATTTGACTAAAAGTATTTTATAACGGAGTAACTCTTCTGTAACAGTAAACTTTAAAAAATTAAAAATCAAAAATATTTTACTCGATAATGACAAACTAGCTGTGTACCAAATTATTGTTCCCCTTCAAAGTCGTTATGATCAATTTCCACTACATATACAGACATATGTGTGTGTATATGTATACGTACATATACATATATAAATGTACATATATATATATATATATATATATATATATATATATATATATAACTCGGCTATTTTGGCCTCGCAGGGGCCTGTGACACTTGACTCCTCTTGCTTACATTTCTGTCTCTTCCTCTTCTATACTTTGTATAAAATTATCAAAATATACAATTAAGCCATATTTTAAATATGTGATTTTCCATTATTCTGTAATGATTAGATAAAAATTACGTACGGCAAAATGCGTTCTAAGAATTGTTTAGATTTGCAGACTACAATGATAGAGAGACAGCTTTGCTATTGTAGAAAAAGCAATGTTTTTTATTTGATATAACTTACGAAATGATTTCTCTAAAGTTAGTCAAATTCCGTGAATAATAGTATCATACATCTTTAATAAATAATGAAGATTTTAGCTAAATTACTCAACAACTGATCCAGCCCCCATTAGATAATATAACGAAAAAATATCCCAAATTTATATCATAAAAAAAAAAAAAAGATAAATTTTATTAAACTACCAAAACAACTTACCATATTATAACACATATAAATAATAATTTTTTTGCGTTTCCATGGTATTGTTAAATTAGCAATATAGTCTTTAAATGCTTCTCCCTATGGTGGTAGGACTTTTTATACATATCAACAGCTGCACGGTAATAAGAAGTGTATTCATTATGTTTCCAAAAACGAAAACCGCCACCGAACGCAAACGTGAATTTCGGTCAAAGAATCCGTAAAATCGATCTATATAAATATGAGTTATGCGCGAATAAACTTAAAAAAAACAACAAAAACATGCGCCAAGAACGTATAACCCGTCATCTTTTTCGAAGTCGGTTAAATTAAAATATAACAAATGTTATATAAAATTGGTAAATTTTTTTGGGGCATTTTATCTAATGGGGGGGGGGTCTAAGAATTATATTGTAATTTTTATTTTTTTAAAATCTTAGTAATTGCGCAACGCAGCATTCAACATTTATCTTATATATAAACTAACCGGACGCAATCATGGGATACGTTTTTTTTTTGTTCTTTTTTTGGTTGCATTAGTCTCATGTAAATTTTAACCATTAGCGAAGGAGGGACTAAATTGAGTATTGCAGTGATAAAAAGACGAAAATAACATTTGTATTTTAGTACTACGAAGTGGTCGACTTTTACACGTTATTTCAGACAGAGAAGGCATTGCTGATTTTGCAGATGACACTGCTCTTATAGCAGTAGATAAAGGCGCTAATAAATTGCAGTTAGCTTTAACAAAAATTGAAAAGCGGTTAAATCTACGGCTCATTAAAGTCAATGAGAAAAAGTGTGCGCAAGTTACGTCTACAATGCGAAATGTAGCCTGACCGCTGACTAAAATTTAAGATAGAATTCTAATTAAGTATGGTGTAAAATACCTGGGACTGCATTTGGACGGTAAATTAAAGCTAGCATAAACACACATCTCACAAAAAATATAGAAAGCGCTAAGACATAAAATTAGGTCACCTCTACCCCCAGCTTCTTGGTAGACACTCCAGATTGTTGATTGAAAACAAATTGTTAACATATAAAATAATATCGAATCCGGTATGTACCATGTAGTCTGACCCTATCGAGCTGTGCTAAGAATAACCATATCAATGAAATTTAATGTTTCCAAAATAAAGCGGTTGTTAGAGTTATTGCATCACCACCTCTCTGGTATGTTTCCGCGGACACACTTCATACATAAAGGAAGAAACAAAATACGCTGTCCGGCGATATATTAATCGTTTAGAATCGTACTGTAATCGAAAGAAAGGAAGAACGATTTATTTGCATAAACAATAACATTACACTCGTGACATAATTATTAATATGTGTACCGACACGAGTCTTACCACATAACTAAGTTAATTAATATACATATAAATAAGACACGATATACGACGTTTAACTTAGTAGGAAAAAGAAACAAAAACCTACGGCAGGAGCTTATCAATCTGCTCGACAACAGGCTCGAAATTGCTTTAGATTTAACCATAGTGACCAGTTCTAATTTCAATTTAAAATAATATAAAATAGAAAGAAGAAAAGAAAGATTTTCGTTGCTGTTGTTGGGAGATGTTCAAAAATGCCAAACAACTGATGATGCTGAAAGGCCTTAGGCATATATCGCATGTCAAGAAATGTTTTTGTTTTTTTGTTTTTTCGTACGTGTGATTAAATTTAATGGTACTTTAACGATTAATCGCTTTCGAGATGCTAATCAAATCAAATAATAAAAAAACAAAAAAAAAAAAAACAGCAAAATACATCGAATTATGAAAAATTCGATAATTTTAACGACTTTTGTGATTTTTGAAAACGTTGTTTTTGCAATTCTAAATAATGACGAAAAGACGATTTAGAAATTATTTTCATAAAAACATAAAAAAAAGAAAAAAAAAAGAAAACAAAAAAGATTATTAGCAGCGGTCTAGCTTTTTTTTTTTTAGTTTTTACAATTTACACATTCACCGAAAAACCCGATGGTTCGGAAAAATTACTTTTTGAAAAACATTTTGTCAAAATTTTATATCGCTCAGAAATTTTCTATCGATGCGGCTAATTTAAATTAAATAACATTTAGTAATTGCAATTAAATTAAAACGTACACTAGTATCATATCCACACCCTCGTTGCAGTACTAGAGCGCGGTTAAGTTTGAGTTTGGCCTGCTATATGTCGTGTACAAATGCCGTAGAGTAAATTATACATTAATTTGACATGATGATAAACGACTTAATCGCCACGCCTAGTTATATCCGAGAAAGAAACAAATTCTTTTCACACGTTATACGGAGTGATAACGAGCGGTGGCTACGCTGGTGCTGACAAAATATGGTCATCTAATATCGGATATCGCGGCTCTACAAAATTTTTTTAATCTTCCAGCTCCATTAGAAATGGCAGGGATACGCAAGCTAAAATGATACTACCCGAATTTTGCTCATTTCCGTCTTCGTGTTGGGCAATTCCTTTTCATACCACGCCCATACACATACACACGCTCACACACCAGCCACATCTAAATCCCTACGCAAAATGATCGATTGCGGAACAATAAAAATGCAATAATAAATTAGAGGTATTTTTTGTAAAACGACAAAGGTGTCGAAATTGAAAAAAAAAAAAGTAACAATTTTTTTCGTTCCCTATTTGTGTCATCCAGTTCATTTTGGGCGTTTTTTTTTTTTTTTTTTTTGAAGGGGCATGTCAACTATAGACGTAAACTTAGTAAAGTGAAATTTTTGTATATTTTCATTTTCCAGCAATAGGATTCGAACCGGGTCCTAGCCGAACAAAAAGTCATTGCCTAATAGCTGGTTTGCGAGGTTTCAGTTCAGGATTTTACGCAAAAACTACTTCTTACACGATTTGGTTCCATTAGAAAAACAAATTTCTACAGTTATTTCGTATTAATTGCTCTGAATTCTCCATTGTTTTCATACAATCGCGTCTTTTCTCAGGCAATTATTTAATTATTTCCAGTTCGTGAATATTTCAACGATCTTCCCAGTCAGTCGCCCTTGCGATCTCATCATTCTTACTGTATTGATTAGTTGAGGATACGGAACCCTAATAAGGTGGTTCAGAAACGACAAAAACATTCAATTAATATATGCAATAGCTCGGAAGAAACGGTTTGACTTGTGAATTTCAAAACTGGATCATAAATTACAATAAAAATTCTCCTTAAAACGGTATCTATAACTTCAAGCTAACCGGAGCGGCAAAAAATACAAAAAATACAAAAAAAAACAACGAAACAAAAACAAAAAACGTCAAGAATATATAATATGGAATTTAAAACGACCTCAAAAATTACCCTTATAAAATTCATAACTCATCACCCAATAACCACTTAAAAGTGAAATTCTCAAAATATTAAATCGCAAAAGTCATTTTATTAAATCAAAAAAAATTACGATTAAAAAATGATCTAAACGCTCCCTTCCGAGCCAAAAACAGTAAAAAAAAACATATATCTTCACGTAAGTAATAATTCGGAATAAAAAAGTTGAGAAAATCAAAACGTATCTCAAAAACCTATGCATATAAAGGACCCTGCTTTATAGGAAAATTATAACACCATCGAGCTTACAACTTTATATTTATAGAGTTTTTCCGGACACCGAAAGCTCGAAATTTTGAAAAAAAAATTTTTTTTTTTGTTTTCGAGACATGAAATATATATATATATTGATGGAAAGATCGTGCTATTTGTCGGCATCGAAACCGTATTTCTCATTTCCTTAACGAAACTGAAATTTCGGCGCGACCGTTATATAGCTAAAAATTTTGAACAAGGTTAAAAATCTGCGCATCCCCGTACATTTTTCTAGTTTGGGGCATCCGCGTTTCCCCAACTTTAAAATTAGATACCCTAATGGTGCCGAAAACCCGAAATTTTTGAAAAAAATATTTACATTTTTTCCGGGCATGCGATATATCGGTGGATGTCGGGAACAAAACTACGAAACTTTCGAAATTGGCGAAAAATCCAAAAAAGCGCGAAAAATGTCGTGTCTCTCCCTGTTTCTGGCGTGAAAGATCAGATTTCGTTGTTTTGAACTTAGTGTTACGTAAATATCTATAAAGCTATTATGTTATCCTTAAGAGTTAACGGCAATTAATTCTATACGCGAATTTTCTTCTCAACCGAACTGAGAAGCAGAACTTCGAATTCATAATATATTCTTTGCCGTATTACGGGCATTTATGATATTAAGAGAGCAGCATGGTGTCGGTAAAGGCCCAACCTGGAACAGAAACATCGGATAAACTATTTAGGAACGTGACGATAGGGTTAACGTTTGACAACAAAAATTGAAGCAACTTTCTGGTTGGGTTCAGCAGTTACCCATGCCATTGGGACGAACGATGCGAAGTCCAAAAAATACCGATAAATGGTGACCTCGTGAGCTGCTGCATGGCCGCCTATCTGTTTGCGTACGTAACGCGCTAAAATTAAAAGTAAAAAGACACGCGTTATAACGCCTAAAAACATCACGAATGCGGCAAAAATGTTTTCCATCTGTCATGTCGTCAGTAAACTGGACATCGGCAAAAATGCGCGTCGCATTCAACCGTTGTTCTGCGCGTTCGGAGTGTTTTGCAGAAGTGGATACGCGGACCAAAAAAAAAAACGTTGTTGTCACGTTGTCGGATAACTTCTTGCATAATATTGCACTGCCCAGGTACTCAAGGTTACATAGTTGCCCCACCAACGGTAGGCGAATAGTATATATTTTACGCAATACCGAATGTGTGTGCTTTGTAAGAAGTGCAAAATTAATTAAAACCTGTAAACGTGTTTTATATACAGAAACAAGCGTGATGTGGGAGAATGAAGTTCAAGGGTCTTTGAAACAAGTCTTCTTCAGTCTCGCTAGTACAGCAATTCTTTCAATTTTAATTTCCGTTTTTACTGGGTTTTTTTTTGTTTTTTGAAAATAATAATTTTACGATCGGTGTTAAAAATTGCAAACTATTTCCAACGTTAACAGCAACAAATTTTTCGCATTCATGTAAACGGAAAATTGAAACGAAACTGAAGAGCAAAAATTTTAAATGTAACCACTTTGTTAACTGGGCCGGCAATTATTTTTCAGCTTACCTAAAAAGACTTAGGGTCGCTGAAAACTGCGTTTACAAAGAATGCAAAAAATTATATTAGAAGATATTGTTTTTTATTTATTTTTTTTATTTTTAAGGTGGGTTTGTCAACAAGGACATTATTCCAAGAAATAGGAAGGAAGAGAAATAAATTTATATTCTTATGCACCTAAGGACGCAGAGGAATAAAAATACTTCAAAGGCAGGAATAACCGAAACAGAAGAAAATGAGAGAATTCCAGCAGCACCGCAATAAAGAATATCAAATTTTAACAGCGAAGAATAGGACGATTGATCAGCAGAGAAGGCCACACATTCAAATGAAATATAAGATTAGCATCATAAAGAACACATATGGAAGGCCAGTGGGGAAAATAGATGTAGATGAGAACCGAGAAAATGATGCAGCAAGGAGACTGTGGTTAAAACGAACAAATAGCAGAAATTGCAAGAAAGAGCAAATATCAAGGAACCAAGGATGAAGTTGAAGAAATGGCTGAATAGAGAGATAAAAGTAGACAGGATTATAAAGAAGGACAGGAGTTGGGCCATAATTTAGTCAATTAAAGAAAGAAGAACAATATTATTATGGTTTGAAAATTCGCCGATAATGTGCCTGCGGAAATGGAAGAGAGCGGGGGCTAAGGAATGCACCACCTCTCTTTGCCATCAATATCCAAGTGACTAGGAATTCACAGGAGATCGATCTCGATTGAGTGAAGAAGGCTAAGGTCATGGATGAGAAGCGTATTCGAAGTATTACTTAATCGGAAGAAGGAGAAGGAAGCTGTAAAGCACTTTTAGAATCTAGGATAATGAGAACCCTATGGGAAATTAATTAATGAGGAAACAAAAAGAACAGCGCCTAGAATTGCAACAAATCTGTTGATCTCGTATACGATAAAAATTTTAAACTATTAGTGAGAAAAACGTAACACATTAATGCAGAATGTTCTGAAGACCTCCCCGATTTGCCCAACCTCAGAGAAATCTGGGAAAATAAAGGTGGATCCCAAGTAGAATATTTTCCGCTCAGATCCATTAGGCTTGGTACGTTATGAAAAGCTTAATTTAGGAATCCATGATAACCAAGGATATATGGGGCATAGGGCATACTTTACTTTAGTATTTAAAAAGATATCCATTTAATAGGCCAGAGGATATTTGTCGAATCCGCGTGTTTCTCAATTTCAGTGACTTCGAAATGGAATCGATAACCATTTACAGATTACATTGTTACAATCATTCCTTATGTTAAATCTATTTTTTTTTAAACGCGATCGAAATTTCGTAAGTAACGGTGCCGGCCCGGAACATATACAAATGCCATATCTTATAGTTCTTTCAATAAACCATTATTCCTTTCCCTTAATTACTATTATTATTATTGGTTCTCTATTTCCGAAATTATTACCACTGTTATCGTAGAAAAGTAAAAAAATAATCTAGTCGATTACTTTTTTTTAAAACTCTGACCGCCCCTGTTCTTCGATGACTACTCGCTAAAGCCAAAAAATCGCCAACAGCTGAACCAAAGACTCGAATTTCATTCAATTACGGTAGAGTTTATTCGCTTGTTTTTATATATAAAGCGATTTTTTTTTTTTTTTTTTTTTTTTTTCTGGCACGAGACCAAAGCGTATTTTCTTCCAACGAAATATTCGTCACATTCGGATTTTTCTAATACGGTAGACCTACATCATTCGTGATTTCTACGTTCACGAGGTCAGCAATCGCGGACGAAAAAAAATAACAACCACCGTTCCAACATTGGTCAAGTAACTTCGAACAAAGGTGCACGCGTTTTTATTTCGGTAAAATCTCTACTGGAATTCAACGCTTTGAAACAAAAACTAAAATAATCATTTAAAATTCTCAATTTAGCTGCTCCTAATACAATAGTCGAAAATTCGAATCATTCGTTGTTGTTGTTTTTTTTATGTTTCAGCGGCATAAAAAATTTACACGACTTGCGATTTTCCAAACAATTTAGCACCTGGTCGTAATAATTTTAACGTATTGATCGCATCAATATTTTTACTTTATCGACTTTTGATCATGCTTATTCAGATCGCTTAAATATTCTTTGCGCTTGGCAACGACGACGCGGCAAAGGCTACGATAAGCCTCGGAGCGTACTTGAAAAAGATTCTTCCAATTTTTCAGGTCTGCGAATCGCCAATTAGCGTCACAGAAGAAATTAAATTTCTAATCGGTATTCGAGAATGAACGTTTCCGAGACACATGAGAAATCATAGAAGTGGTTAGGAATGATTTCGTCAAATTTCAGTAACTACCACATGAACAGAGTTATTGAAGTGAATAATCGCCACAGGAACGTCCGAAAGAATGTATAAGAAGTCAGGTGGTAACCGATTATTTTACGAAGGCCAAATTTACATCAATCGGAATATTAAGATATTTAAAATTAACCAGTTAGCGTGGCATAGTTGGTTAGGTAGTGGTGTTTTGTTTGAGTAGAACCGGTTCGATTCCCGCTGACATACATTGTCATTTCCAAAAATTTCACTTGCGTTGAGTTTATATATGCGTAATTGACACCTCCCCCACTCCAAAAAAAAAAATTAAAATTAGTATCTGACAAAAGTTTTGATTTCAGCCCAAAACAAAAGTTTCACCTTAAATTTCGGTTCCGGCCAAATGTCGGACTTTCGGCTTCAATCGAAATTTTCCGATCATCGCGATGTTTTACTCTTTGTGCTGAATTTTGCGCTTTTTAAAAAGACAACTTCGTATTTGAGTTCGTTAGACACTGCAGAGAATGAGTCTGTTTAGGGTAACCTAAACGACTTTTTAGTACAAATTTTTTTATGCCCAACTATAAAAATTATTTTGTCGTTTTTAATACTTTTAAAATCAATTTAAACTAAATAACGAAAAAATAGGTCAGTAAAATATAATGAAATTAAAGCGTGTACATAATACAATGAAAAACGGTCGACGTAATATAGAGACGAATATTGGCTGGAGCCGATAGGGATTAACATAAAACTATGTACTAAAGTCTCTACCGGTCACAATGATTACATCGGTTGTTATTACGATGAAAATTTTCGTTCGTAGATAAATAATTATCGTTTATAACGATCTAGCGACAAAAAATTTAGCTTGAAACGGTTTCTTGAAAAGGTTTTTTCTGCAGATAAATTCAATAAAATAAATAAATAAAATAAATGAATAAAATTTGTACAGAATTTAGTACATATATTGTTTTTCTTTGTTCCACTTGTATTGCTAGTTGATGGAAATCTCTGGTAGAGATCTCATTAAAAAAGAACATCTGTACTACTCCTCTAGTTCAAATAAAAAGTCAAAAATTACAAATTTCCTCAAAGATAAGAAAAAATTAAATGTAAATAAATCCATACCTGTTTATTAATATTTATAAGGATAAATATAATAAATGCCACTGATTAACAAACAAAAAATAAGTATTAAATTACTTTTTTGGATTTTATTTGAATTATTGTTAGCTGATGACGGGCTATGTCCGAAAACATTTCTAAAGTAAATTATTTTAATTTATTCAATTAAAAATTATTTTGTACTAATTTATGTTTGTTATTGAGATATTTATTTATTTTATACTAGCTGTTACACACGGCTTCGCCCGTTTAATTAAATACTGGTTTAAATCGGTAGGTTGGGGAAATTAATAAAGAAATTGTTGTTTTATCTGGAATTATATTTTGTGTAATGATTCTTTCCCTCTTTTGGGGGAAACACACTTATCACCATCCAACAAAAAATGGTCTTCAAGTTTCACGTTTAGCTGAAGATTATCAGTATTTCTATAATAGCCTGTCTATCATTGATCTAGTAAAAAGTTTCAACTAAACAGCATACCAACAGCCATCATTTTGAACGGGCCGAGTTATTCACACGGTGATCTGCCATAATTACACATTTAAAAGAACATCTCTTCTTCCACCCTATCTTTCGAATTCTTCGTTTCGAGCATTTTATTAAAATTAATTCGATATTGTTCAGGCCAAAAAAAAAAAAAAAAAAAAAATGACCACAATAGCAAACTACAGTAGTTGAGTAAAGATTTCAAATTTGAGAATTCCCGCTAGCAAATATTAAAAAACCGGTTGTAGAATTTTTTTTAGTTCTCTGTAAAAACTAACAGAAAACACTACTCTGATTTTTTTAACTGCCCACAGTGAGTGCAGCAGCTAAGAAATTAGGAGCGCGACTTGTAAGTTTAGATCATGTCATGGAGTTTTAATAATTCCAGTAACGTGAAAAGTGATGTAACAGAACGCAGCGTATTTACCTGTGTCAGAAATTAATAAAATGTTATCTAGAGTTTATTATTTACCATAGCAATCATTTAAAATTTTTACGTTTAATTTATATTTACCATGGTAATTACTTTATTTAAAATTTTATAAAAATTAATTTTTTTTTTATTCGTCCCATATACATATTTTTGTACCGCTGGTCTCATCTCGAAACCTCATATTTGGTGAAGGAAAGGGGGTAGCAAACTTAGCCATACCTTAAAACCTTCGTTAAGACAACACACGTACACCCGAAAAATTTTACCATGATCTGTCCAGCGGTACAGGAATGTGCATATGGGACAAACAAACATTTATTTATATATATATATATATACAGATTTATAAGGAAAAATTGTTCTACCGATGCGTGGTTTGCAATTTTTTATACATAATTTAACATTAACTCGGGTTTTATTTTTTCACAATTTTCTCATGTTTAAATACAAAATTCGCTATGTATGCTCGGAATTTATTAATTAATTCTTTTTTTTTTTTTTTTCTAAAACCGATTTCATGATTTAGTATGAAAATTTAATGAAAGTGCACTAAAAAGTAAATAATGCTTGATAAAAGTTAATATATATTTTTTCCTTCAAAATATGATACTTAAGAATTTTTATACATTAACTTTTTGAAGCTGTCGCTAAATTAAAATTACAATTTATAGAAACTATTAAATGCAGTTTTTAATTACTACTGAAACTTGAAACGGAAATTCTACGAGGTATGACCCTTCGTCCTACAAAAATCAACTTTTTTTAAAATTAACAAGTCTTTTAATTTGCGCTTTGGCCTCAAATATTCATTATCTATTTATTTGAATCTATAATTATATCCCCGTGTTAATTGACATTGGAAATACTTAAAAATTTTTAAAACAACGTTTCGATACTTAATATTAATAATGTTTTAAGTCAATCGCATCTGTTATCTTAATAAATATCTAAAGGAATCAAATTTTTTCAACGTTTATTCGAAATTCATTATAATATAATAATTTGTATGATAAATTACGCATTATTTATTAATAATAAGAAAATTTTGTATAATTTAACTCCTCCTATTTCAAAAATTAATTTTAAGTTATTATAGACCAGGAAAATTATTTTTTTCGCTGTCTTCGTCCTAACCTATACAAGTCTTCTTGGCATTTACGAAAAAATTTTAAAATTCGCAAATGTTAAGACTACCGAATATATACATATACATATATATATATATAAGAATACTGTCGATGGTATGCCAAAAACACCTGGTGTGATCAGCGACATTACGCAAGAAAGCGAATGGCGGGAAATTAAACTTCGCCCACGTGCGTACAAGCATGGTACCGCAGTTAATTTAGTTCGATTCGGTCGGATGCGGCCACACAGAGAAAAAGTTCAAATAAATTATTAACGAATAGGCCGAATAAATAAATTAATATAAAAAAATCACATTCGTCATTTATCGGTATTTTTCGCTTTTTTTCTCCAAAGTTGTTCGTAATTAGGGATGTTTTTAATAGATTATTTTTTTTTGCAACAGCAAAAATCGCCAATCAAAAGATAACTTTCAATTGTATGCGGGTAGTAATACAGCTTTAAATATTGCGAAGCAATTTTCGAAAAATTATTTTGGTGCCGAGCCAGGAAAAGAATATATGTACAATTGATGACTTTTCGGCTTGGACTAGACCTCGGAAAAATGTGTATATATATATATTATATATAGACATATATCTTGGAAAAATTATTATAAATCTTGACATCGATGATTTTTTCCATACGTGGAACCGACTCTCCTATTTACCTAATTCTCAGGGCAGATGACCACTACTATTGTAAGCAGAAAACGTGTCGTACAACTCTGTTCGTTAGAACGAGTTTTTTTCTCTCCCCTTCCTGATCCGTTTGCTGAAGAATGCCGAGGTATCTTCGTGACGGGAAAGCAAATCTTCGGACGGGTGACCTTGCAGAGTGAGCCTCATTACTCAACGTTGTCTTATCACCTACTACCAACCCGTCTGGGTTTATCTACGACACAAACAAACCACGCCCGACAGTTTCATTCGCTTTCCGATTTTAAAATTCCTAATTTATTCATCAAAAATACTAGCCTATCACTTACAATAAAGATCATCTGTGTATTGCGAATGACGTCAGTGGCAACTGTTTTTAACGTTAATGATGCAAAGGACCCCATCATTTTGGCGCCGGCTTATTTCAAAGTGCCAACGGGGCGACCTTTTCACAAATGAAATCTGAAAAATAGTAATTTCAAATAATTAAATTATTCAGATTCTCTTAAGTAATTCGAGAACGTTTTCCAAGGAAGGAAAAAAAGAAACAGTTAGGTTAGTTTAGCTGCACTTGTAATTGCCGCGAGGTAATTATTATGTTGTTGCTTTTATCGATTTTTGGACGGAAGATGATTTTATAACTAAACACTCGTAATAACGTGTATTTGTGAATAATGTAAAATTTTTGCGTGCCTGTTTTCATCGATCGACATTTTTTTCATCTATTTAATATTTCACTTATTCATTATAAAGATTTTTTGTAGTTTTTTTGTAGTTTTTTGTGGTTTTTTGGGGGGATAATACTGCAGAACTTGGCCCGCGAAAAAATATTGATTAGAGCCTAAACAAAATAATTTAAAAGTAGTTAGCGTTCCGAAAATCCGGTCAAACTCGTTGAAAGTGTATTCGCGCTGTTTTTAAATCGTGAACGAATACGGTGAATTCAAAATTACTTTGTCGTGACAACTAAAATTTTATCAACCTCGCCGATGAATGAAACCTTATCAGGTAATATTTACATAGACACGTGTATATATAACGACTGTGCCATTTTTAACATTTTCGTATAACATTTTTGTATCACAACTTTTTTGAGGTAAAGGACATGGTTAAAACCGACTCCACATAGAAGAATTACAGAAGACTTTAATACATATAAATATATTTTAATATATGTATATACAATTTTCCGGCGGTTTCGCTCTCATATTAATACCATTTTAAATAGCTACTTTTTTTTTATTTCTATTTTAGAATCATATAACATACTGCTTATTAAATATTTAAGTGTATAGTGAATTGAAACAAATATGACTATAAGAAACGAATTGGGAGTGCTGCAGTATACAAGTTATTATATAATTATATAGTACAATGTAATATTAATGTATAGCGTTAATTAGTTAATTAATTATATTACATTGTCGATGGGTTGAATTTTCGACGCCCAAAAAAAAAAAAAAATTAAATGTATAAACGATATATTATAATAATATTGTTTATACATTTAAATCCGTTTGTTATATTTGTATTTTTTCCAATTACTGCGCTTTTTTTTAAGTTAAATGTAGCACTGTTGGCACTATAGACATATATATATAGTTCACAAAGTAATAAATTCACAATATTACGAATAAAAATCACACAAATTATATTAAAAGTATTAAAAAATATATTGTATATATTATAAAAACATGGACTAGATTCGACGAATTATTATTTTTTTTTTTTTTTTTTTTGTATTACGCAACAATTCAATACTGCATCTATGTTATAAAGCTAATTTTTGCGAGCTAATTGTATCATTCCTGGAGGCGGTCTTTCATCACTACGATCATTCTCGGTTTTTTTATTCTTCCTTCACAATGCCGTTTCTTCCTTTATACTACACTTATTCTATAAACTCCTTTGTCCGCTTCCTTAGGGTCTGGAAATGTAAATAATTTTTATTTCTGTTAATTTTTTAATTAGCGAAATTTACTTTTCCTCTTGTTGTTGGAACACGATCAGCAGCACGGTTAAACAATTCTCACGTTCAGCTGAACACATTCTTAATCTAACGAGTTTCACTCAACTAAAATTCTTTTCTCTATCGTTCGTTAAACAAACTTCTTTTTCCTACCATTTCCAGTATTTCTCTTACTAAACGTATTATTTTAATGTTTCAAACTTTATTCGAAAAAAATTATCAATGCAAATAATTAATAAGATTTTACACTTTCATACTAATGAAGAACGCTCTATTTTTTTTTCTACCTAGAAATTAGTGATTTTTTTTTTTTTTTTATTATTATTTTCGAGTATAACCTCATCATCGTTGCTGAAAAACCTTCGCTTCAGCGGGCTGTACGTCACGAACACTATGGATTCCGACATACGGCTGATTTTTAGTCGGAAACAATCTTTAATCTCCGTATTTGTATTCATTAATTCCAGACTTTCTTCTTTTGGACTTTTCCCTCGATTTTCCCTCGTGTTACCAGATTAAACGACTCCTATTTCTCTACGTATTTTCCATGGCCAACTATTTGCAAAAACCTGTCAACTTTACATCTGTTCAACACAATCACCTTATCCCGGTGACAAGAACTTAATATAAGGAAATAGGTCTGCAAATTAACAGAGCGAAAACTGTCTTACTACGGAATGAGTTTTCATAAAATAGCAATATTACGATAGTCCAGGTGACAGTGCACGAAGTGCCATCATTTAATTATTTAGGACAGATTATTATAAAAGGAGACAACAGATTACAAGAGGAAATAACAAGAAGAATACAATTGGCTATGCTAGGGCATGTGGTAAATTAATGAACATCTTACGAAATAAAAAAGGATTCCTATAAGTCTTAAAAATCAATCAGTGATGAGTTATGGATGCGAAACATGGAACGCCACAGCAGAAATGGAAGAAAGACTAACAGTGTCACAGAGGAGGATTGAAAGAACAATCTCTGGCATAATTCTAAAGGATAAAAAAGAAAATAAATGGATCGGGGAAACTATAGGAATAATTTTGATGTAGTATAGACGATAAAAGAATCAAGATGGAAATGGTCATGTCGCAAGACATCCAGAACTCCTTGCAAATACGGGTGACAATGTGGGTGCCAAACGGTACACGGAAAAGAGTCAGACCGTTAACACATCGGGTGGACGACATAAATAAGTTTCAAAAGTACTGGACGAGCAAAGCGGCAGGAAATTAATGGAAGTACATCCAGCAGTGGATTGAAAGTAGCTGAAGAAGAAGACGCCCCCCCCGCACGCTTCAACAACGTCAATTCTTTTTCTTACAATCCGGACTACTTATTGTCCGACTATCAATAGAATACTGCAGTATTTCCTCACCTCTTTGTTCACTTTCTTGTTTAAGCCGTCATTTTTCCTAAATATCTACATTGTTTCATTTATATTTCCTGTATTAAGCATTTTTTTTCGCCAAATATATTTTTTGAAGAAAATCAACTTAAAATGCAAAGTCGAATATTTAGACATTATTGGGGAAAAGATCTCAGTGCAAATTCCGAAAAGTACGTCCCCGTAGGATAGAACGGAGACGCTAAAAATTTAGAATACTCGAGTGAAATTAAAAAGAATCGTATTACCTGCTCACCATGGAGAGCGCACAAATTTCATTAAACCGAAATCAATGCCAGAACAGATATTTAGAAATAAGAAGTAGACAAAATCGTTAGATATCTAAAAGAGAAACTGCTTTTATCCGGATAGTGAAAATTCTCCCGCAAACGGGGTCTATAAACAGGAAAGGCTGACAAGGATACTAAATGGGCGGCGCATCACAACTGATATCTAAAAATCACGTACCAGTGATAGAAAAGAGAGTGAAGAATTAATAGAAAATTATGCAATTAAGAAGGGTCTTTCTTAACTTTAGATACACTTTTCCAGAAATATCTCCTGTTAAAAGAAGTTGTTTGGAACTGTCTGATTCGATATTCATTCTCGTGCAGGAATTTGTAATTCTTGCTTTTTTTTTTAACATAACCAAACGAATATTATAATTTTTTCCTAATGTATTTTTTATAATCATTCGCGTATTTTAATTTCACGAAATTTATAACAAACATTTCAGAACAAAGAATTCCGTTCCGAGGGAACTTTATTTTTCTAAATAAAAAGAACGAAAAAGGTTTCTTTTTTTTCTTTTTTCATATCATCGGTAAAAGCATTATTTTCGAAGCTAAATTTCGCCAGTGTAAGGTATAATTTTTTTTCATCAGAGTAGCAAAGTTTTTGTTTTTTTCTTTTTTTTCTTTTGTCGCAATAGTCTATTTTTAACCGACTTCAAAAAAGGAGGAGGTATTCAATTCGACTGTATTTTTTTTTTTTTTTTTTTATTTTTATTTTTTTTTTTATGTGTGTTACCACAGAACTTTCTTCTAGATGAACCGATTTTGATGATTCTTCTTTTATTTGAAAGGTGGCGTTTGTCACGTGGTCCCATTTAAATTTGATCAAGGTCCGACCGATAGTTTTTGAGTTATCCTTAATAATGCGGGAGATTGGAGCTTTTTGGATGCTTTTCATTCATGATTGTTTTCACCGTCGGATTAGATTTTTGACTTAAAATACTATAAATTTGCCAAATTACCATGGAAATGTAACTTTTGGTGTTTTTACCGTGGAAATATCTGTTCTTATTAAAATGTTTTAATTTAATCGAATAAAAATGCACTAAAAAGTAAAAAATAAAATGCTTTTTTACAAAAAATAAATACCGATACTTGAAGATTTATGATAAGAAATTTAAAAATGCACTAAAAAGTAAAAAATAATTACTCCCGATTAGAAAATATATAAATCAGAGTGATATAACACTTAAGTGGTGATATCGTAATTCTTGTACAACATTAATTTTTTGGAGTTGGCATCAAATTCATATTAAAAGAATAATTAAAAACTGCATTAAATGTTGATTAAATTGTTCCTAACATGAATTTAATTCCAACTCCAAAAAATTAATGTTGTATAAGAATTACGATATCACCACTTAAGTGTTATATCACTCTGATATATATATTTTATCGGGAGTAATTATTTTTTACTTTTTAGTGCATTTTTAAATTTTTATAATAAACCTTGAAGTCGGTATTTATTTTTTGTAAAAAAGCATTTTTTTGAATTATTATCACCGTCTCCTCGCTCTGTAATCGATAGAGATGAAATAAAATATAGTTTTAAAAAATTCTGCCGATTCCAGCAATCCTCGTTTCTTAGCATTATTATTATTAGGGGTTTTTATATAAAACTTGTAAAAACAATTATAAAATTATTTCGCGTTCATCTTAAAAATCTAAAAGGAAAATTTTTAGAATCTACATTTAAGGGAAAAAAGTAGTTTTTCAACAAATACACACCGATGAACGTAAGTACAGAATTTTGAGAACACGTGTTACCACTGTATACCACTTATTCCAGTTCGAATAATCGTAATGAGCAAAATTCGGGGTTCTTCAGGGGCTGGTTCCGAATTATTTAAGGAAACACATAAAAATGCAGTTTCGTAGAAACCAATTCTATTAAACGTATGTCGAAAGAAAGAATAATTTATTTATATAATTAGAATAAAACAATAATGCGTGCATTTTTTAGCAGATAGGAGCGCTGCTGGTCGATTATTAATGCGCTCTCTGTGTATTAATAACTTTTACACGGGAAACTTTACACTGCGTTCAATTATGAAGAAAACGGGGCGGTTGATTTTTTTCTTTCTTCTCTCTTTTATAAATAAAGAAAAAAAATGAGGTCTTAAGGCGGTTTTCTAGCTGCTTGCGAAGGTGTACAAATTTACCGCGGAATTCTGTTATAATCGGGAAATTATTAGCATGGCCTTTAGCGGTCACGCAGTACGTTCCCACCAAAACTAACTTCTCGTTGTATCGAAAATTTGCAGAAATGCTATATTTAAACACTTTTTTGTATCGCAGAGGTGAACGTTTTCTGTTTCACGTGTTTTTATTAAGAGTACCAGAGACACGTCCGATAATAATTATTTAAGCAACGAAACGAATGAAATATATGTATAACACGCAGTTTTAAATCGGGATTTTTTTATAGATATACTTACATACTAGTACTTTTGAACTTAAAGTAGTAGGATTTCACAGAAAAGGTTAATGGTAAATTTTTTTTTTTTTTTTTCGTGGCGTGCTAGCGGCATTGACCCAACAACAGGAAAAGCTAAGCTAAAAAACTAAATAGCTAGGCGGTCGGACGCGACAAAGAACAGCAGTGCGGGCACCACAAAAGATGAAGGAAAAGAAAGAATAAAGGAAGCGTTATAGGGAGTAAGGAGACCTAATGTCAAAAAAGGGAGCGTACATTAAGAAAAGCAGGACACTCGAAGAAAATGTGATCAGCATCGCATATTCGAGGAGGATTACAATCGTGAAGAGAATAATAAGTAGATGGCGACAGAGCAAATCGAAAGCGTGATGAGAGGAGGAAGATTGATCCGGAGACGAATTAGGGAGACAATAGAAGAGCGACGACAGAAAGGAATAGAATCGAACCAGGACAGGGAACGAGGAATCGGCTGAATAAAACGGTAATGCGAATGACGATTAGAAAATAGGGAGGGATAAATATTCCGCCCAAGTCTGGCGTGGTTGGAGGCGGATAAGGAAAGGATATCTGAAGAAGGGAAATAGTTAAGGAATTTAGGCGACCAGCAGAACGAGCCAAAGAATCAGCATTTCCGTCAATTCCGAAATGACTGGGGATCCATAAAACACCAATAAGAATAGAATGACTGCAGAGTGGAGGTAAGAGAACGAATTGAAAGAATAATACTATCAGTGGAATGTGAAGGAGGAGAGGATATGGCTTGAAGGACGCCTTTAGAGTCCGAAATTATGAGGAATTGAGAAAGCCTGCTTAAAGGGGAAATAAAAGAAATAGCCTGGAGGATGGCGATCGACTAAGTTCGCTAACTGACCTACTCTAGATTCCGGGCCACTGCGACATCGTTGGTAACGATCTTGCTGATTCTTTGGCATGTCTTGCTGCAGTAAATGGCCGTTTAGTAGACAGATTCCCAATGTCCCTGCCCTCTCTCTTATCGTTTTCACCATGACTTTTGGACTGATCTTTATCCGTCTCTTTTCTCCAATTCTAACTCCTTTTACCTTGCTATACAACCATCTCCACCCCACTTCTTCCTGGTTTAATAATTTCCCCTGCATCAGCCGTTCTGTTATTTCTTCCATAATTCGTCTCCGCTCTAATCACAGTCTGCTTCCTGCCTCACTCTTTCGTTTTTATTTCGTTCAGTCTCTCCCTTGTGTCCCTTCCATCCTCCTATCTTAAATTTGACCTATGACGTGTAAATCACCTTCTATTCGAATGCTCTTCTATCTCCTCGGAACGCGCAATTCTTTATTCTAATTTACTTGGCCTTGGTCTCCCGACTCCTTACTGTGCCCACTACATTCTTGCTCTTCCTTCTCCTTCTGTTGTTCCTCTGTATTCTTCATTTCTTCTGTTTCTAATCGTTTCCTGATATAACTTACAAATCCCTACGTTTCATCATTCTGTTAGTCCTTTGTGTTGGGTAAATGTCCTGCATTGACGCGCCTAAGGAAAGAAAAAAAAAGCTAAGTTAGCTATCAACGGTTTATGACACTTTCTGAATTAGATTAATCAAAAAAAAAAAAAAAAAAAATTATGGGTAATAAAATTTTTTGTATGCACATACGTGTCACAAGTACTTGTTACTATCGTTTTAGAGGTAATTTCCCATTTCGTCTAAAAATGAAACAGCATGGAAAAAAATAATAATTGGAAAAAATTATCTCGGCGCAAGGCCGTGTTTCGTATGGCACTAAATGAAAAAAAAAAAAAAAAAGGAAAAAAAAACTGTTAGAGAAACAAAAGCGATTGACCAATAGCGCAGTTAAAAGGTCGGTGCACACATGCGATAAATGTCATTGCTCGGCGGTAGCGTACGAAAAAAATTAGTTTATAATAACTCCATCGTGGATTTCCTTTTTTCTTTTTTTGGGGATCGCCGGTGGAGGGCATTACCCAACAACATTAACCATCACCGATTTCAAATTTGACCACTGTTTTTTCAGCGAGGAACAGATCATCTGTGACAGCAATGTACTATGAAGCAACTATTCGCCGTAGTTTCGATTTTGGGGAAGATTATCATACTGAAAATTACCTTCAATGATGTTACATACGCACGAAACAAAAATTCTGAATCACTTTGGTATAAAAGCGGATGTATTATTTTTTAAGAAAAATAAATGGAAGAGATGCGCTAATTTTTAATTTAACATTAATTATGAAACGGATTCACTTAAAAGACTGTTACCAGATACGGTTCAGTTAAGGAATGTCAACATTATTATCTGAAATGTAGAGAAATAAATGAAACAATAAAAATTTAAAATTAAATTAATCTACCAAATAAGTGCAATTTAATATTCAACAATTTAGAAGCTGTTCCACATATTGTATTCATTAGGAATAAGCATTTCTGTTGTATTAGTGTATGTGTACCTTTTTTTTCTTCACTTAAAGCAACTTCATATTTTCCTATTTTATAATTATAAACATTTAAAAGTTTCTTTTATTTGTGTAAATTATAATTTTTTTTTTTCGCGTTATAGACTGTACATTTTCGTTTATGCAAATCAATTTGTCCGATGAATACCGTTTTGTTTTTTTTTCTGATGTTTTTTTTTTTTTTTTTTTTAATATTTTACCTACTGTTAAATATCCAATTTTATTCATTACCTCTAATGTGTTAATTTTACTTAGTTCTCGTTATACTTTAAATCTTCGTTTCCTTCTGGTATACATTCCTTTTTTATTTATACGTTCTATCATTCGGTATCTAGGTTATCATAAGTTCCTTTTATTCGAATGAATATTGTAATTGTGCATTAATCATTCGTCGTATTTATTTGTAAATTACACTAAATAAATATTCTCTATAATAGGAAAATGTAGTTTTTTAATCTCTTTATAAAAAAAATTATAAGTGAACATTAAGTTCCAACAGTTTTTCCATCCCAAAACTAAAAAAAAAATTAAAAATTAACGATAATTTTTATTGGCTTAAAAAAAATTTTAAATTTATACGATTAAATTATCGAGTTATACTTTTAAATAAATCCATATTAACCTAATTTTTTTGGTTTATTTATTTTTTAATTAACACTTCTTGCTTCTTTTTAAGATTGAAAAAGAGATAATACAAAAAAATAGATTCGTAAACTCGAAAAAAATGAAGAAAAAAAAAATTATTCTCTATTTAAATGTAAATAAATTTATTCCGTTAACATTTATAAATTCAAAATAACTAATTAACAACGTTTTCGGGCTACATCATCAGCTAACAGTACAGAGCGAACTTATTCCGCCTTTAATTTTTCTATTTTACCTGTCTTAATTTATTTGTAAAGAATTTTTCGCCCCTGCCACACTAGTCCACACTGTCATCCGCCTATTACATTCCCATATATATGTGTGTACATATATACACACCAAGTCTAAATTATTTCCTGCAGTGTATCTTTAGTTTTATTCCAGTGCACTGTCTATTGTTAGCTGATGATATAGCCGGAAAACGTTTCTTTAAATTGAGCTACTTAAATTTGAATTTATTAGAATATAAATTTAATTTGATACTTATTTTCGTTTGTTGTCGAGATGTTTATTTATTTTACATTTACTATCCCCATTTGCTTTTTAAAATAAGGAATTTAGATAAAACTTACCGTACATACCTTCAATTTGTTATAAAAATATTTGTTTATCTAAAGTACTCTTTTTTTTTTTTTTTCTGCAATTTCGTATTTTAATGTAAATATTACACTAAATATCAACGAGGCTACTATGCCAGAAAAGGCGGACGGCGGGATTTACACAGCTCTGAACTTCGAACGGAATAACTTGCAATTATTCGTTAATGGGGTGTCGTCGTGTTTATGTTTATACTAAACAGGAATTTTTTCATTTTTGCTTTTCATAATATGCTTCCGCCATTAAGCGTTTTCGTTGTTTTCTCGAAGAGACAAAAAAGTGCTTTAATAGCGAAATGAAATAGCAGGAAAAAATCCTGCATCTAGTCTTTTATACTAGCCTAAATGACCGCAGAACCCGATTCAGAATTACCTTTTAGACTTTAGTCTGAATTTCGACCACACTATTGATTCGCGTTGTTGACAATACAAAATAGTCCGTACCCTTGCATATTTTTCTTTTTTTTTTTTTTTTTGTTTATTTTCCGAATGAACGAAATACCAAATTTAGGCGAAATGGGAATTAGATGAAATGAGAATTGGGCGAACTGGGAATTAGGCAAAATGAGAATTGAGCGAAATTGGATTAGACCCCGATCAGAATCGATTTTCGTCAGTGACGTATTTTGCGAATGCATTAAAATCCTATAACATCGTATTATTCCCGTTTATTTTAAAGAGCCTAGTTACATTTACACAGTCTGCCTATCGGTTATTTATGTATCCAATTTTAAACTTGTTCCGAGAAGTAATCGCTAATAAAGTTTTCCCATATCCTTTATTAATTAACATATACGAATTTAAGAGAATGCTAAAATTTAACTAACCTCGCAGATAGATATAATTAATTTTGATTACATTAAGAATAATAAAAAGTGTGAAAAAATTTTATTTTTTTTCTTCGATGTTGTAATAAAAGGTCATCGATAATAAATTGAAAAGAAAATTCCATCCGTTAACCTGCTATCAATTTGTAAAAGCCTTCATATCCGATTTTGGTCGGATACCTATGTTTCTTCTTTTTCCAACAGTTGTTCCTTTTACCTCTCAGTCCAGCCTACTCTTCCTTCATATTCATGGTTTCTTTTGCATCCCTCTCTTCTTCGATATTCTGATGTTGTTTCCATTGTTCGTATGCGCTTTGGTCATTCTTTGCTGCCTTCCTCCAGATTTCGTTTCTCCTTGATTTCTTCTCCACACTGTCCTCTCCATCCGGATGATGCAATTATTTGCGACGCCGATCATGTGTTCTTCCACAGTGTTCATCCCTCTCCGTGGAGCGTTCTGCCTTATATTCTTATTTGCTTAAGCTTAGACTTCCTACCCCTTATTGTGCATCCTATATCCTGTCCTTTCCTTCCCCACTAATTATTCCTGCTATTTGTTCCTTTTTAGTTAAAATTTCTGATCGAATCAAAATATAACCGACTTATTTCCTTACCTTTTGTTTCTGGGTAAAGGTCCTTGGTTGACGAGCCCAAAAAAAAAAAAAAAAAAAAAGAAAAAAAAAGAGAAGCGGTTCACGTGAGAAAGAAAAAAAAATAGGAATGGTAAAAACCGTTTCTTCGGGAACTATCATTTAAAAAAAAAAAAAAAAAGAAAAGAAAAAAAAGTACGGTCTGAGATAGCCTAGAGGTCGTCAGGTTTTTCTTTAGCTCTTCTTTCTTTTTTTTCCCTCATCTAGATCATAACTAATATTATAAAAATTTTCTCTTTCTGTGGAGCGTTCTGCTTTGTATTCCTATATGTTGTTTCCTGCTCCTTATTGTACTTCCTATATCCTGTCCTTTCCTTCCCCACTGGTTGCTATTTGTTCCTTTTTAGCAAAGATTTCCGATCGGATTAAAATATAACCGACTTCTTTGCTTACAATTTGTTTCTGGGTGAAGGTCATTGGTAGACGAGCCCAAGAGAAAAAAAAAACGAATAATCAAGTGGATAGAAAGATTTTCCGGGACATGCACAATCATTTTGATATTATAAATTTACTGTCAGGAAACTTTCTGTTCATTCAAATCGCACCCAGAAAAGAAAAAATACCTATCTTCCCATCACTTTAAACGCAATTGGCAATTTATTAACTAAAAGTTTTTTTTCCGTTTTATCTAGTTTTAATTTTTTTTTTTATATATATAAATAACTGATAATACCTTTTCTGTTTCTTTCTTCCAGATTTTATCTCTTTTAGCCGCTTTTTTTTTCATGCGTTTTTACTGGTTTTCCCCCGGAGTTTTTGCGTTTTTACTTTTTTTCATTTCTAATATTTTTGTGTATTTTTACTAAAAGTATCCTCACGGGCTCCGTTCCCGCGCATAGCTTTAAATTTCTCTGATTCCTCGGTGTGTAATCATGTTCAACGACGTCAATCACTATGATAGAGATTTACGAATCATAAGACTATGTATTTTTTGAAGTATTAAGGCTGCGTCATCTCTTATGTTGTGGAGAGACCATTTTATTCACAGTATTCAAATTCATTGAAATAGAATCTTAGTATGTAAAATGGTTCCTCGCCGAGTCAGAATAAGAAATAAACCCCCCCGGCAAATTTTGCCAATGCTTTCTTTAAACACAGCGATTAGGTTCATTCTCTTTTTCCTTAACTACCAAAGCACCGTACATTTCGAGAAAACGTTCCCAGCGTGACGACTGTCATTATATTCCTAAGGGGATGATTCTGACTTACGTTTATCATTATTTCCGCCTCATTAACTAATTAACAACCAGGCGATTGCTTCGATCGATAGTTCTTGTGTAATTATAAAACCGTTTACAAAATATGTTCTTCTTTTCTGCGTGCTATAACAATTCCTGTTTTTCAAGTTTTCCAAAACCATATTTTCCCGATTAAAAGAAAATATGAATAAATAAAAACCTTAATTTTCAGCAACTGGGCTAGCAAAAGTTTTGGAAATAGTTTTTTTTGTTTTTTTTTTTCTTATTTTTGGGTTTTCCTCTGGGCTTGCCAGTAATAGACGATTACGCATCAACCGGTGTGTAAATAGCAGCAATTAGGAGTTACAAAGAATGGAATCTGACAAAGAACGCTATACCAAGGATAGAGAAACAATGACAATCAACGTCGATAAATGCCAAACATATGCATCTTGAAAAGAAAAGGAATGACATTGCCGAATGTAAGAGCAAAAGAAGTTAGCTGTCCCATACCATTGCCATATCTGCAATTACAGAGCCCACAAGTACCAATGGACAAAGGAATCAGACTACAAATAATTAAGGAAGAAGAAACACGGGATGTTTAAAAAGGCCTAAAGCTATATAGACCACAGTGCTTGGCGTGCCGTGAAGAGTTATCCGAAAGTTCAACGACGATACAGTGAAGCAGGAAGCCGATTGTGACCAGATCGGAGACGACAGATAGCAGACATGATGAAACGGGGAAGATGCGGAAAATGTAAGTACCATGGTTGAGCGGGTAGATTGGGATGAATGGAAAAATATTGTGAATTAGGATTGGAGAAGGATGATCTATAAAAAGATTTCCAATTGGCCTTTTGGATATTTTTTTGCAATATTTAATAATTCGCGAGAAGGAAACCGTCCGACTGGCCGGCCAGAAGAAATAGCCAAACGAGCAAGATAATCCGCTTTTTTGTTACCTGCAAACTTGGCATGACCACGAATCCAAAGAAAGTCGATGATTAATCAGTGCAATCTGCAAAGGCCGAAGATAATAAATCGGATAGGCAGAATAATAGGATCAGAGGAGGAGGGAACATACGGAGAAGAGATACACTGAAGGTCGCTTTTGTAATCAGAAATTAGGAGAAACATTTTACATTGAGGAACAGATGGAATATAAGCTTAATGGCACGTAGCAATACCAATGTCTCTGCATAATAAATGGAACAAAATGAAGGAATTTCGAATAAGCTGGAATTATTAAGAGCAGTAATGCAGATAGATACACCACCCACTTCGTGTGCCATTTTGGATCCATCCGTAAAAATTAGGGTATGGTTAGTAAAAAATGATGAAATTGCCTGGTTTAGAGATGACCCCGGCAGAATTAGTAATTATTTCCTGTCGCTTTGGTTTTTAATCATTTACTCATCTCCAAATTTGCCCCTGCCATCACGGGAGATTTTTTTTATTCCATCTGTTAATCACCTCAATTGCCTTCTGTTTGAGATCTTCTGCAAATATTTGTGAGTTATTGTACTCCAATAGTGATATATTTATCGTTACTGCGTACTGGTCCCAGTAGCATTTTATTTACTTTTGGGATTACATCGTTGGGGAATTGAAGGGGCAAACAATTTTGTTTTCTATCGACCAAGCTTTCGGTACTGTTCTTGTTCTATACAGAGTATTGCAAAAAACAATCTTCGCCAATATTACATTTTTCTGGGATGTTTTTGAATTTTTTACACACCCGAAAAGTGTATGGTCGGGGTTAAGCGATCGTTAATAATATTAAATCTTTTCTGAGGTAAGCTGCAAAATTACGGTGACCTGTGAGAAGTACTGTGTTAGGAAGAAGTTAAATCTGAAATTTTCATTCTTTAATCTTGCTTCAATACCGGGTGTGTGTAAAGCCTCTATGCGCCTACCAGTAGTATCTTTTTTATATTGTTCTTGCCAGATCTTTGCTGTTTTCCTTTTCACTTGTTTTTGGTATTTCTTTCGGTATTTTTGTACACGATCTATTAGTTCTATTCTCTATTTTGAGAGTTTTTTTCATCGATGAAGGTATCCTGGCTATTACATAAACAGAGCTATAAGATACAGTTTAATATGCTGATATTAATAAGTAAAATCTTTATAATGATTTTAATTTTTTGACATCAGTTTTTTTCAAATTATTGAAGTATGCTGAAGATCGCCGTATTCTGTGATCGATCTAAAAAGAGCAATGTAAAGTATAATTCTTTTTTTTTTTTTGTGTATGTGTAATACCCAAATTCATTAGCATCTCAATTTATTGTAAAGTTTTCTGATTTTAAGGGTTAAGTGTTGTACGTGTTTGTTATAATTCATATTTTTATCAATTATTATTTCAAGATATTTAACTTCATTACTGAAAGTTCGATTTTCTCGATTTAATTTTATTTCTTTCTCAATTTCCCATTAGGCCAACTTACCCCGCCAGGGAATGCCTCTACGTGCAGCAGAGAATCGAAAATAGGCATAGCGTATGCGATAATCATTTATTGGTTTTTAATGATTTAATGATTTTAATAGTTTAACTGCTTTCTAAATGTGTAATATCGATTTTTACTGCAACACATCCTCTGCAAGTTGGACCATTAATTAAGAAAAAAATTTTTTCTTAGTCGTTTACAATCTTTACCACCCCTGTAATAAAGTAAACTATATTACTCTCTTTTTTTCTCGTTCTTAATATTTTGCAACTAACCACTTTTCTACCGTTGTTTTCCTCTAGACCTTTAGTTTAACTGAAAGCCGTTCGTATTCCCTCGATAAAGAGTATCTTGAATCGCGAAATAGAACTTTTCATAATCTACCAAGGACCTTTATATCACATCTAAAGAGAATATTAAAGGGTTTTTGCTCGAAAAATCTGCCTTTAATTTTCCAGATCAGAATGATTTGAATTATTTAGGCGTACCGTATACAGCATTTAGTCACTTACGCGTGTGATCATTTCCGAGCTACATAAATCCAAGCGATGTTATAAGGCAGTCGCGTGCTTCTCTAGGATACCTTCCCCGGAACTTTCAGAGTTTCCCGGCTCCTGGAGCAAAAGTTTAAAACAAACAACTATGTACATCAAAAAAACGATGAATTTTCTGTTACGACTTCTGTCGCGTGCGATTATATGCATACATGCATGCATACATACATACATACATACATATATATATATATATATATATATATATATACATATATTTGCTGCGCCAGCCGGAAATAAACTGCGTCGCCCCTCGACCTCTACAAAATTCTCAGGAAAATACCAAACTATTATATCAACATTACAGTATACTCCACGGCGTGGTTTTACTTTTTTTTCACCGGCACCATTATTCAAACGAGCCGTGGTTGACTGTATTCCCAGTCCTCGTATTATAATTTTCCAAAACAGTTCTCAGTTAAGACACGCGCATGCGCATCAACACGTGACAGCTAGAAAGTTCGTTCACTCACTAGCAAGCCGCAGCAGCCGAGTTCTAAATTAAGAATTATTAATACACCGTTTTAAAAGTGTTCACTAACCAGCGACAACGTTGCAGCGAACTAAATCTGCGCCAAAGCCACCGTCTGATTCAAGGGGTACATGAAACCGCTTTTAAATAAGCGGGAAAGACAGTAGGGGTTGGCAGAAATAAATGGGCAAGCCATCGAGTAGTCCCTAAGATGGAAACTAAACAGTTTCTATAATCGCTGTAGCTTCCTCGGTAATGGACCAAAGTAACCCCACTCCACACCACATCGTTGTTCTTATAACAACAAAAGCCGGAACATAAGACACGAATAGAACACAGTTATCATTGCGAGCCCTCTAATAAATTTGATTATATCGTCGATTTTACACGCCTAGAATTTCGAAATAAAATAACAAAAAACGAAAAGTCTACTATTAGAGGCACGAAACAAAAACAATAAAAATTGAATATTTCCCGCCGTTTAAATCATAGTTGAAGAAAATTTGAATGCACTGCTTTTATCCGCTCCACCTTATAGCCTGAACACGTTTCTACTGATTCTAGTTTATGGATAGCGAGATCTGAAATAGGAGTAATGCTGCAATTCCGTTAGCGATGAGCTTGTAAGTCGCGTTCCGAGGGTTTCCGAATTCATCATCTACATTTCCATATGATAACGTCAATAATACCTTAAAAGTCACATAGCCCCTTTAATAAAATGTTAGCTGTTTATATTTTCCTCCGTGTATTCTGATGAACATTTTTTCGGTAATTTTTATCCGGCTATATATTAAACAAAGAAAATACGTTTCTCTTAAGGGGACTATTCTCTCCTTTTAATAGAAACCGATGTACTCAAATGGGACCAATGCAGACCGATGAAATTTCTAATAGGCACAGGGTATCGCGTCCTTAAAGTTAGTCAAAAGTTACACGCAATGTACGTAATATTTCCGTCAATAATTAACCTGTAAATATGATGTATCACGAGAGGGTTTTAATTTTCTTTATTCGGGAATCCGCATTAAATCCGTGTGGTTAATGACAGTATTTTAATTTTTCTTTTTTATCTGATTAAAAATTAGTTGTTCAGCTCACATTATTATTATTATTATTATTATTATTATTATTATTATTATTATTATTATTATTATTATTATTATTATTATTATTATTATTATTATTATTATTATTAGCCGCAAACGATGAAGTTATACAATATATATTGAAACGAAATATTATTAAAGAAAAAAAACTTATAATGTAGCCCTGAAAACGTGCAAATCACTCAACCGAGCCCACTCTAGTCTGTCATAAGCCACCCGTTGATACTGTTTATGTTTTAGCATTTTAACGATACTGTTCTCCCATCTGATTTCGGGTCTTCGCCTCCTCCTCCTCTACCCATAAATAGTCCAACCTGTTATTTTCTTAGTCAATCTCGTAAAATCCATTCTTGCAATATGTTCTGCCCCAATCCCAATCCCATATTTTCCTTCTTAGACCCATCCTCTCAACTTACGTTAAACTGATACTATTTTAAGTCAATTTTGGTATAATAAACTTCTCCAAACAGACACTATATACTTCTATTTTAACGGGCATTCAACAGTGCACTTATCGTATTTCCACCGATTGTGATACATTTTCCAACGAACAAGAAACCATCAAAACCGATCCATTTGAGCATGCACGAACAAGCACATGAAAAATAAAAAAAAGGAAACAAAAACATACGTGATGAACATATACGTAACCTCCTCCTTTTTGAAGTCGATAATAAACTGATATAAATCAAAACTAAAAAAATTATATTGTTATAAACTTATTCTTTATTATCGCCAAGCATTCTTAAAATAACTAGAGTTTCATTTATTTTTGAAGTTTACACTTTCCAGATTTATCAGGTTCCCGAGGTTTTGCACAGGACGGGACGCAGTTTCAAAAAAACTCAAGTAAATAAATAAACCGCTCTGCTATGTTACCTCCGTTGCCACATAAAGCTCTACACTCAACAACAATGCTTGACACGTTTTGTACGAGAAAGAATAACCGAGCAATGGAACAATGAATGGATGTCCAAAACTACGTTCTTAAGCCAAATAAAACCGATACAACTATCAATCGACTAAGAATATAAAAGCCATGACACCACATGTACTGCATAGGGTGGTAACTTTCCCCCTAACACGTGTTCGTACTGTTCCAGAGGAATTAAAATATTCGTCAGTACAACATCAATTGAATGCAGTAGTTTTAATGCAGCCCGCTCAAGCTTTTTCACATCGTTAGCAGAATTATCAGACAAGAAATCATATAACACTCTGGAGAAATACATTCAGGATGGCAAACAGTTAGGTGATCTTCAAAGTAGTCTAGGCAGCTTTCACCGTAATAACCACTCTCTGTGGTAGTTAAAAACGGCAATTAAATGTAAACAAAGAAATAAACAAATGACTAATCTATAACGAAGATCTTAGCGATCTACGAACTTTTTGAAAACCCCGAATAGACTTTTTGTAACTCCTGGCGACTTCAATTTTAAAAAATTGTACACCACAAAATACATTAAAAATTCCCGCTAAAATTTACGAAAAACGAAATTAAAATTATTTTTAGCTGATTTAGAAAAAAGGTAATAAATAATTTCTCGCACAAACCAGCGCAGCGCACGGTAACTTAATTATCGGTAGAGAGGTTGACCGCGAGAGGAGATAGTCGGCATACGAAGAAAATTTCAATCAAAGTCGCTCTTTTATGGTATAAACAAAAGATAGCGATGATATTTCGCCCATAAACAACCTCAAAAGACCGAATGATTTGATTTAAAATGTCCGCGAATCTTCTCTTTGTTCGACAAATTAATGTTCTAGTTTTTAGCAACACATCGATGCCAGTTCGCACTGGAAAAAAAGAAAACGTACATAATATTATACAGAAAAACAATTACAATAAAATTTAACTTAAAAAAAAAAAAGCATCTTTAATCATGAAAAAATAGATCTGATGAAAATCTTGAAGGAATTCCATAATTGTTTGGTTTCAATGTGACGTCGCCTATCTGACCGGATATTTTGTCTTTTTTTTTTTTTATTCTTAAAAATAAGAAAAGATAAATATACAACGCTCAAGTTTATCCAGATCCACGGTAATAACGAGCTAACACACAGTAACCATCCAACACGTGGTTTTATCAGTTACCTCTTTGGTAGGATTTATTTTTTCGTTTCGAAATCATTAATTGCGCAAAGTCGATTAAAAATAGAGAGAAATCGCGAAAAAAAATAAATATATATATATATATATATATATATATATATGTATATTAAAACGACAATAAAAAATGAAAGCGAATAAATATGGCGGAGAAAAAATTATAGAAATACAGAGAGCTCTACGTCATTAATTTGAAAAAATCAAAATCCCATCGGCGAAGACGACACACGCACACGTCAATTATCGGAATTGCTTCAGAACATCAACTCCCGTCTGAACTAAAAAACACTGCCAGCCAAGTTGTACCAGCGGAAATGTTCGCTGACGTGACGTTTAACAGAACACTCTAATGGTCCCAGGGGTCAAAACGAGAAATAACGAAATATCCGCGGAAAGGAAATTACGGTTAAGAACGAAGCTGAAAACCCCGCGGGAGAATTCAATTTTAGCGCTTCTGTCAATAAATAAAACCGAATTTGCGAAATATTGCGACATTAAAAATTTTACTAATAACGAAAATTTTATAGTTTGCATCAAAACGAAATTTTACTTTGCCGCGTAAAAAATATTGCCGCCCAGGAGTGATTTTTTTCCGTTTTTGTTTTTTTTACTTCTAACTTTATTAAATAAAAAAAGGGTTGTTTATTTGTTTCGCTTCAACTGTGCGTAAAACGATTGCAAATAAATAGAAAAATGACTGATTTTAAACTTCGCGAGATCAAATATGCCTAGTCTGTATGTAACAATGTAAAAGGGCTGTGATTTTATCCGCTGACGCGGCATAAGAAATTACGAAAAGAGTTAGTCACAAATGAGGTATGTAAAAGGCTTCGCTACAAAAATTATCTTTTTTACTCGAAAGAATGAGGCCTTTAGAGTTGTGTACAACTAACGCTATACTACATCGAACTAAAGCCAAATATGCCGGTCACAGTTTTCCATACCAGTTCAGGTCGGTAATTTTCATACGCCAGAAATTATGTGTTTATTTTTGTGTTCAGGATTTCTCGAATTGCAAATTTCATCGTGAATTTGAACTAAAATAATTTTACTTTATATTTACTTTTAAAAACGAACAAAAATTCGAAATAGAAACCAAAACAGAAACTGCAGGTACAACACTGGCAAAGAACAAAAAAGCAAAATATGTAAACCAAAAAAAAAAAAAAAAAGAACTGATCGAAAAGACCCGCACAACATGTTAAATCGGCACGTGGAAGAAATTTGTAGTGGCGGAGTTCGGCAAAACTAAAAGAGCAATAGGGAAGACTGTCAAAGGAAATTGTCTAAGGGCAAAACGAACTAATCCGGTGAGAGGTGAGGAATAAAATAGGGGTTTTCCTAGGTGTGAAACACCGGTTTCTAGAAAAGGAAAGGTAGCAATGGATAAGAATGAAGGATGTGAATGGAAGACATTTAGTAAGAAAACGATAGTCCAAATTGGATTCGCGAATAAAAAGAGGTAGCGCGTATTAGATTTTGCAAGAACTGCTAGAATTTGAGAGGATTTAAGAGAGCACCGAGGCATAGACGAAGACAAGAACTTTAGATCAGTGTCTTAATAACAATAATAACGCGATTGTGCACTACTCTATGGGCACCATTTCATAATAATAAGGACAAAAAAAGGTAGAACTGACCGAGCACGTCAAGCCCAACAGCAAAAGGTATTTGTTTCCTTCGAATGTTTTCTTTTTATTATTATTATTATTATTATTTATATAATATAAAAAATTGCAATTGTTATTTATTAAGAAATAAATTGAATTGAATTAAGAATTGTTGGATCTTGAAAGTGATCAGTCGGAGAAACATAGTCAATAGATTTTTATGATCAGGATGGAAAAAAACTAGCACCAGCAAAGGATATAAGATGTAGAAAATAATACAATAAGAAATTGCAGGAAGGCTTTAATGTGAATATTCAGTAGAAAGTGAAGATTATTCGGAGAAAACATGATATTAGGATTACAGATTTACCAATAATATGGACTGGTAGGATAACTCAAAGAACAAATATTAAGGCCAAATTTTCTACCAATTAGAAACTTTCATAGTTTAATTGTTTTTATCCAACTGCTTTCCTCTTCGTATACTTTCGTAGCAGAAAAAAAAAAAAAAAATATATATATATGTAGAATTCTTTTTAATCCTGTTTTTCTTTTTCTTTTTTTTTTAAATCACATAGACACAAATTTACACTTAAGCGTCAGCTGTCTGAATCGTAAATCACCGATAATATCTGGTTTTTATGAACACGCTCCCCGATCATACTCTTACGCTGTGTCACAAAATACTGCTCTGTTTATTCCTAAAAGAGATTCCGGCGATATTACACAAATCGTTGCTTTACATATCACCATCTCCCATACTGCGGACGTCGTTCTGTGGATCTTTTGGTACACCTCCGTGCTTCGTTAATCGGCTTCATTTTTGTTCCCAGCTCTTTTTGATTTCCGTTATACGACGACCTGTTCAAAGTTTTATGCTGTTCAATTATTTATGTATTTTTTTTTGGAATACAGCGCCATTTTGAATAATTTTTCAACCGCGATGATGAAAATGTTCACGCTCCGGAATTAAGTATAAAACGAGTAATGGTTCTTGGCAGGGGGTGCGATTTGCTGCTACAATTTACCACAACTTTACGATCCTCCGGTTTGTTAAAATACGTGCCCGAGACGTAGATTGCAAATCTACATCGGCGAATGAAAGAAAGAAATCGATTGAACTTCAATTAGCTAATCGAAACAATAATAAATAGGATTGAATTACGCAATGTCCTAACCGACTGCTGCCATTGCAGTCCGTTTATAATGAAATATTTTTGCGGTCACATTATTCCTTCGCATGCCGATAAACCCACATGCAGATCGAGTTTAGTTCAAAAATGACTTCAGAGTATCGGCTTTTCCATAGCAGACGATGCTTATAAATAAAAAGCCGAATTTTACTTTAGCGAATTCGGAAAAGTCGAATTATAAAAGAACAAACTGCGGACAACAAAACAGAAATTTCTTTCTCATTAACTCTCATCAATTGGAACCAATAAAAATGTCAGTGAGGAAAATTACGTTGTTCGTACGAATTAGAAAATGAAAAACATTAATTACGCTAGTTCGAAAATTATCGAAAATGTGAACATGTCAACTTTTGCAGGTAACTCTCCTCTCTGCGTATGATTTGGATCGCATTAATAACCTCTCGTTGAAAATTACAAATCCAACAAACTGAGCCGCTGTATTTTTGAACTATTATTAATTTATAATTAAACAAATTCAGTCAATCTAATATTCGCTACAAATTACGTGTTAAGTAAAACACAACTAGGATAGACTGTGCACCATTTACAACAGTAGAAAGTGAATATATTTATTAAAAATTTTATTTTTATTTCGTTCGCACGCCTTAAAAAAAGATTTTTAGTTATATGAAAAAAAAAAAAAAAAAAAAAAGTAAAAACAAAAAGGAAACGATGTACGATCGAAAAAGTAGTCATATATCACACACAAATCCTTAAATTCACGCAAATAACGCAAACGCAAAATAGAAAAATTTGATAAATTAACACTACGGTATTAGAGTAAAAACTCGGAAACACATTGGTTTCGGTTAATTTTGCGATTTATGAAATTTCCGTTGAGCGCCGAATTTACCTGATTAAAGTAACATAAATGAAAACAAAATGAACACACCTTTTTAACTCGGAATATAAAGTGTGTACTTCGTCTATATGTTTTTGTGCATTATCCGTTCTCGTTAATCACACAGTATAACGTAAATGTTTTGTTTTCTTTCAGATCTACTGAGCCAATCAAAAATAAGCCGTTTATAACTTTCCGACGGAAAAAAAAAAATTCATTTTCTACTCCTGTTGTATATCGTCCACCCCCTTCTATTTACAAAGTAAACATTCTTTATATTTGTTTATTCAATCGTTAACTCTGTTCTCTTTCATATTTTGAAATCACTTTCGATAGTACCGCAACCGGCGGATAATTCTTATTAATCGTGAAAAATATCAGAAATAAATTAAACAGCACATAAGAAAAGAAAATAAACAAACGGAACTAGGAAAATAATTGAAAAATTCGAAACAAAATCAACAACTTTCGTTCTCCTTCGGAATTTTTTCTGAAAACGATCAACTCTTTTAATGATTTTTTATTTACTGAACTTTTGTAAGCAATAACTGAACAAAGTGAGAAGCATTTTTTTTCTTTTTTCTATTTTATTTTATTTCCTCTTTTCTAAGTGACAAATACTGTGCCTACATTATTAAAACATTGATGTACAAAATAAGAATAGCGATTTACGGTTAATCGAATTTTGTAGATGGAGACCGTTTGACTTCAGGTTGTTCCCCTCTATATTACAAAAATACGAGAAAAAAAAAGAAGACAAGAATAATTTAGTAATGGGAAAAACAATTCTCATAGTTTAGTAATACTCGTTATTCTATTTTTATTTTTTATTTTGTAGTATATTTGTTATGTATTTTTTAGTCTTAATTGTATTAATTTTATTCTTGAACCAATTATAATTTTCTCCGATACTGCGTTCATCGAATTTGGACCAGTATAGAAAGGTGTGGTCTAGTATTACAATTAAAAATATTTCGCTACCTGTATCGTTTAGCTGGGCGCACTCCCGAATGCTGCTAGTCTTTTATAGTTTAGAAAAGCCGGTTTCAATTGATTACGCATTCTTCGTAAAAAAAAAAATAGGACTAATATTATAATCTTTCTCTAAACAAACATTTATTTTATTCTTAAGAACAATTTTATTCAGTTTGATCATTCGGTATTTTTGATACGAATAAAGAGAAATTATCTTTCGGTTTTCGGTTAAAAACCAATTGTCGCCGCGAAATACACAATTTTTAAACTCCTTGAAATGACATTGCGTTTTTAAGCGTGATGCAGAAACGTTACAAGTTTCGTTTTACAATTGTCACGTTATCCTCACACATAAGAATATTAATGCCGATTAATATATTTCAGAAATGCACAAAAAGGAAAATTACGTAGTTTTTAATTTGCGCCGAAAAATGTTTGCAATATTTATCAACTCTGTGCGTATCGCTGCCGACGCATAAAATTAATATTAAGCGTATCAAAACGGTCTAGAATATTCTTATTCGGGAACACAAGGGTAAGCAACAAGCGAATCTGTAGAGAACGAGTGTAATTAAGGTTTCCGTGGTATCGTTTCAAGCTTATCGATTGCACCATACGAAGAATGCCGATTGACCAGAGCGAAGACATATTTCGAATTTACAAAATTTTTAAATATTATTTTTAAGATCTTTTTTCGATAAAATTCTACCGAAAAAATTCTACCGAAAAAATAATTCACGTAATTTTACCGGTATTAATGATATCGTTGGTACCATTACAATAACATCGTATCGTGAATTACTAGGCTGCACTTTTAAAAATTGAGTCGGAACATATGTGGTCAGAACTGGACTTTAAACGAAGGCCACGTTACGGAATCGAAAGCTTTCGGAATGTGGTACACATTAGTCTTTCGGCAGATGTAGGACGTTGTTAAGATTTAAATAGGGCGTATTTTAAAAAAGTCTTTAACAGATCAGTCTCGCCGAGGTTTATAGTGTTGCCTTTACGTTATTATAAAAAATGAAAACATTATGATTTCTTTCGTCATACGAAAATACAATTGTTATGTGCGGAATATCGCAACATCGCTATTTTAGCACCTGAACAGAATTATCAGAAGAAACAATTATTGATTTTAAAGAGTTTTGATTTATTAAAGTTTAATTATTATAAATTTCAAAAAATGATCATCGAATAATGAAAAATTTGTAAAACACGTCAAGTGCATCGCGGTTCATGGAATCTAACGTGGTTGGTTGTACGTTTTTAAGACATCAAAAAAATTTTCTTAAATAGATTTCAAAATTTTTCCAAGAGATACGAACAAATTCAAAGAAAAATATTTTATTAATCAAAGTTATTTCTGTCTAAAGTAAAGCAAGTCCCATACTCTTGATAAGCTACCATAGATTGTGAAGTTAAACTTTTCTATGTACTTAAGGACCTAATTGATCTAATGAGAATACTGAGGCCAGTTCTTTTCCCTCGGCCGCCTTTACTTTCCCGGATTTCTCTGGTACCCAATTATTTTAGGATGGGTAAACCTGAGAGCGACACTTGAATATGGAACGAAACACAATTCCCGAAATCCCATGATAGCTCTGGTTTGGTGGCGAAGTACTTTCACACCACTAGACTACCGCGCTCCCTTTTTTCTGTCTAAAGTTCCGAAAATATAGTTTTATTTATATATACATATATACATACATATATATATATATATATATATATATATATATATATATATATATATTTATTTATTTATTTATGTATTATTATTTTTTTTTTTTTGAAACGAAGTTCCTTATCGTAGGTTGCAGCGACCAGAGCTAAGCAAAAAAGAAAAACAAGCGTTAAATATCGAGCGTTATGTCCAACCGTTACGAAAAATAGCATATAGTTCTGTACGTCATACACATACGCGCTGTACAGCAGAGATGTAGTAATAGAGTGGGGGAAGGGAGAAAAAATAAAAATAACTAGCCCCTCTGAAATTTTATTTTTTATTATTTAATTACATCGATTTCTTTCATCTAACTAAACGCTCGTGGAACAAATTATATGTTCTAACATCAAGCACGTAAGTTTAAATTTTTGATGTTTTCTGTGAGTAAAATTCTGTTCTTTTAATTTTGACTCTTCCTTAACTTCGCGAAGTGAACAAGTAGTGTGGTTTTTCTTTTAACCTGTTTTATTTTATTATCGTATACTTTATGAGTGACTTTATAGCTAATGTCTACAAAAAAGCGAAAGGAACCCACCGGGTGGTATCAGACTATTCCGTTTATAAACAATTATTCAGCAATACAGAAGCAAACATTTTCGATAAGAGATTAATTTTTAGTTTTTACATTTACAATTTTAAAATACCTTACGCTACTAAATTCGTAACAGATGTTTATTTTCAACTGCAAATTTAATTTTCCATTTCACCATTTCATAATTTAAAATTTTAACAGTAAATAACCAACTGCTCGATAAAACAATTTGTCAGGGATTATTTATCCTAAATACGAAGTACTTTGAATAATATGTCTTACAAATAGGGCCTGCCCCTTGACCCCTCTTGCTTACATTTCTATCTCTTTCTCTTCTACACTTTGTATAAAATGATCAAAATTTACAATTTCATTCTTATTGGCATCGGCACAAAAACAAAATAAACAGGCATTGAACAGTCGCTGCGGTAGGGGGACAATTTGAACCGGGGCAGCAGTCCATTTTTTCGATTCTTTATCTTTTTATATAGATATAACCTTTTCATAATTTTTTTTTTTTAGCTTGCAAAAAATCCGAACGATTAAACAAAAGAAAACGAAACATTATATGTGACATTTTTTTGTTACAAAATCTAATGATTAAGAATGACGTATTCATTTAACATTTAATTTTCGTTACATAAAGTTTAGACATTTTTTTTGGGACGTTTTTTCGTTACATAAAATTGGAACACTTTTCGTTATAAAATCTAATAAGGGCCGGCCTAAGAATTACGTTGCAATTAATATATATATATATATATATATATATATACATATATATATAATAATGAAATATAATAAAAATAAAATTTAAAATAAAAAAATGAAAAGCGCGTACCTGCAATTCTGTTGTTGGTTAGGAGAAAATAGGAACCGCCATGCATCGATATTAATGATCAGTTGGATATTTCGTTTTCGGTAGAGTGAGGAGTTGGAAGAAGAAAAATCAAGATAAAAGGCTATGGTCAGAAATTTAAGAATGAGTGTCGATCTTTTCTCAAGTTACGGTTTCGATCATCTTCTCTTCTCACCAAGGATAGAGCTACTAGTCGGAGCCAACGGTAAAAAAAGCTATCCGGCAGTTAAAGTCCGCAATCAATAAACGTATTGTTCGCGCGACTTAAATTTTTTTTTTTTTTTTTTTTTTTTTTTTATGGCCTGGCGGCTAAGTAGCTTACCATTTGGCCACTTCCATATCAAAATAAGTTTAAAGTATTCCACTTCTCTTCTCTTCTCCTCTTCTTTTTCTCTCTTTTTTTTTTCTCTTTTTCTTTTCTTTTTTTTCCCTTTTTTTTCTTCTTTTTTTTTTTTTTTTTTTTTTTTATATGAATAAAGAAAGTTAAATTTAAATACTGGAAGAAGATATCAGCTACCGACGTCATTAATGTCAGAACATCAACAAATTCAGTGCCGTCGAAAACATTAATACGTATAGTTTAATAATTGATTTTATTCATCGTATTACGTATCATTTTATTATGTTTTGTGCGCATTAAAATAATAGTTTTTTCATCGGTCGTCCGGTACAGAAAGATTTTTGTAGGAAAATTTTAATAATACATAACTTAAAAAATCCAAAATATTTGACTTAAAACCATAATGAAAAAAAAAAAAAGTAATAATAATATAAATTTACATCCGAGGTAGTTACGAGATCGTAATTGCATCTCTGAGGACTTCAACATAGCGTTACGCATGGTATCCCTGGTGGGGATAACAAACTGAACGGGTACGTTTCAAGCTGTAGGAATTGAAAATTATCAAAGCTTGTGAAATAGTTATAAACTTTTTTAATGAAAGGTTGAATTATTCGATTCGTTGAATTTATAATAAAATTTACCAAAAGCGAAAAAGTAATCTTAAGATACAACATAAAACATTTCACGATAAAAAGTTTCATCGGAAAAGCATCGATACAAAAGCGGCAAAATTACATAATTTTTTCCGTAAAAGAGTATCAATTAAAAATCAATCAATCAATCAGGAAAACTGTTATCATTTCGTTTCATTTCACGACATCTGCTTTCGTAGGAACAGCGATAGTATCAAATGCTGTAAATATTAAAATTATCAGCTATCTGAAAATAACAAAGTATACCTAAACACAGAGAACATGACCGATATTAAAAATAAAAATAATTGAAAATAAAACACTGAACCAGTTCAATTACACTACAAAAAAAAATATGATAACTATTTCGATAACAGCCATTCTTCGCTTATTTAATCATTTCCTTTAATTAATTTCCCTTCAAAATTACGCTACAATCGAAGAGACTAAATGGATTATACTTTTAATGATAGTTCTAAGTTTATCACTAATTACGCACGCGAACGAATACGAAGCATTAACTGTTGTTATAATAACTGTTCTTGCTGTTAGGGAGTAAAAAACAAACTGTAAAATAAGTTATATATAGTATATATACACTCGTGCAAATAAAAACAGAAAACATAAGATGACAGAAGTCCTTGAATGGTGAATTTTTATCTTTTCGCTGTTATCGTTGACAATAAACGATAGTTTTCAGCGCAATATTCACTAACCCAGCCAAATCAATAAATTTTCTAAGTCAGTTAATTTTAAATTGCGGTAAATTTACTTTTCCATTGCACACAGTTTATACTTACATACATACATACATACATACATACATACATACATAAATATATACAATTAATTACAACGTAATTCTTAGGCTACCCCCCATTCGAAAAAATGTCCCAAAAAAATGTCCCAGAAAAATGTCCCAATTTTATGTAACGCTAAATGTCCCAAAAAAATGTCCCAGAAAAATGTCCCAATTTTATGTAACGTTTGTTATATTTTGTAGGATTTTTGTTATTGTTATTTAAAAAATGTCATAATTTTATATAACGGAAGTTAAATGTTAGAATAGGATTTTTGTGGTTATGTTATTTTTTGTGTGTGTTAATGCCAGTAAGAATTACGTTGTAAATTTTGATCATTTTATACAAAGTATAGAAGAAAAAGAGACAGAAATGAAAGCAAGAGGGGTCAAGGGGCACAGCCCCTTGCGAGGCCAAAGTGGCCGAGTTTATATATATATATATATATATATATACAGGGACGGATTCAGAAGGACATTTTGGAGTAATAAATTATATAATTACATAATAGCTTATACGGTAGACAACAGATTTGAGAAATACCTTGTTTCATAAAGAAAATCAAATAGCGACCTCTTTAGAAATTTAAAAATACATAATTACGAGTATTACAATTTAAGTTAAATTTTGTTTTATTTTTAGGTAAAAAATAAAACGAAATTATAAAATTGTAGCTAAAATGGTAGTTTAGAATTTGAATGGTAAATTACTAAAAAGAATAGAAAGATGGTATTTTTATTAGACTTAAATTCATTTTTATTTTTGTTAGTAATCCGATCCGAATTGTTTGTCCGTGAGCAAGTTTAAATCATATATATATTACTCATGAACTCTATTTTTAATTATAATTACAAAATAAAAATTAAAAATAAATAAGAAATGCAAACAATCGACAACAGTATTGTGTTTAAAACAGAATAAAAACGGAGCATTAATATTTTTACGAGGAAACAGTATTAAATATTAGTTATAATAAAATTTCATTGAACTATTTTCATTTACATTATAAAATAAAAAATGCAAAAGATCGATGATAGTCACGTTTAAAAACATTAATAGTTTTACTAAAAAACAGTATTAAATATTAGTTATAAATCCATAGATAACATTTATACAAATCTTCTATAGTATAAATTTAGTTTCTCCGTTGTAACAAATTTTTTCATCAAGGTTTTGGTTCTTTTTTTTGGTGGGCACAGAATTGGCAATCACACACATAAACTTTAAAAAAGTTAACTTTTAATTTTTACCCTTAAATCTGGAGACAATTATATGTATAGTTATATTTACACGAATTGAATATTCCTGTGCTATAAAATGTTCATTAAAAACTAAAAAAGAAAAAAAAAAAAAAAAAGCTAGTCCATTATTTCGAAAGTCTATTGAATTAAGGTCGTCCGTTATATCAAAGACCGAACGTGTATTATAAATGTTACCATTTTCCAATTAATAGGTTTATCCATAATTTAGTAATTTTTTCAAATTTTTAATTTATCACTTTTGCAGAAAAGTATTAAAAAATGTTATTCATCCTACTGCGAATACAGCCAATGCAAAACAAACTATCGACGGAACGATATATTCGCTCTCAGTTGTTAGCGGCGAAAGCGTCAGACATTACATTTTTTTAACCGAACATCAGAGGATCCATTTTAATTGGCTGAATAATATTTGTCGTATGTTATGATACATTTAATATATACATAAACTGATTATGTATCAAATGATATAATCGGTAAACGTAACGAAGCAGAACATAAAAAAATAAGGCATAAAGTAAGCGACAGTATTGCGCCCTAAGCTTAATGTCATTTAGTACATGGAAATTTGTGTCGGCATTGTGCAATACTAAAAAAAAAATTATTTTTTTTTAATACTTCACAATTGTTGTTTCTTTCGTTTATCGTGTGGATACAATTCTTATTAGATATGCGGGATGAAGTTGAGGCTTTTTTTTTGGGGCGGGGGCTCTAATCAGCCAAGGAATCTAAGTAATAGCTCAAAAAGAGCATAACATATCAGATTTAATCTGTTGCGAGATAGAATGAATGAAAGAAGCTAGAACTTTAAACATCTCAATATACCTCTGTGTCGTTGGACTCCTTGATTTCATTCTGTTCAAAATTATCTAATAGAGGTTGATTGGATCCTTTTTTTTCTTTTCCTAGGCGTGTCAATTGTGGACATTAAACGTAAGTGAAATTTCTCAAAGTTTCAATATGCGACAGCAGGCTTGCCCTACCTGAACGAAACACCACTACCTAGTACGCTAATTAGTTAGAATTGCTTTTGGTTTTCAGTTTAAATTTGAAATATATTATTACGAATTCTGCTGCATTATATTTAAAATGCGCAACGACTTAACGAAATGGTTTGAAATCTACATACAATGAAGATTTATTTGCATACGGTTTACATGATTTTACAGAATTTTTCAATATCAAAAATGAAAATACTTAAGGGTATAGATGAATTTTCGGGTGAATGGAACTGTTTTATAAAACTACAATCTCTAATTTAGATGTATTCATCTGTGTATTATTTTTATAATAACGTAGTTAGTGTTTGGATTAATTATCAATTAACATTTGTTCATTTTGTTGAAAATATTTGCGAAATATATACTTACAATGATATTTTCGGATAGGAAACAACATGTCTAATTCGATGTTTGTATTATAATTCAAATTAGTTATGAATTATAATATCGCCTAGTGAAAATTGTTTAAAATAAAAAGAGAATAACAAATCACATGGTGCCACTGCGGTTATGGACATTTCGTCCGAAATTAGTCAATGAATTTTATTTAAATCTTTTACTTATATATCGATTGTGTTTTCATATTATATTTAAATAGAAATATTCATTACGTCAACAGAGAGGAGTTGATTTATAAGTTGAAATAATGAGAGAAAAATAAAAACAGCCGTAATAAGGTTAACAGAATAAAAAATTTACAAAGGTCAGGAGCAACATGACAGAATGAAGATTTTTCAAAAACGTGGGCTGCTCGTGTATGAAATAGGGTTCACAGTAAGGTCAACATCGTTTTAATTCACCTACGTACGACCATGCACGTTGACACACATATACGCGTAATATTTTATTTACTTTTCTTTACCAAATAACTTCTAACAGTTTTCTTTTTAAATCAAAAATTACAATATAATAATAATAATAATAATAATAGAAATAATAATTTGTAGATAAATTATAAACAAAGTAAAGACGTTGCCAAATAATTAAAAATACGTAAAACTTGTGTTTTAATTAATTACAATTTTTACTCGTAATTTTACCTTGAATTATGGACGGTGAAAAAATGTACAGTTTTCACTGAAAGCTTAAGGACCCTAATTGCACTGCATCGCAACCCGATCAACAACTATAGACGTCACCCATTCGTTGACGAAATTAAATCCAAACGAAAATTATGAACATAAACAAACGGGTACCACAGGTAAGTATCATAGTGAGTACGTTGTACTCGAAGATGTCGTATGGAACTAGAGTAAACGTTCTACACAAATTAATCAGTTCTGCTACTACGAGACACGAGTGGCTTATAAAATCGGAGTCAAGGTACCAGTAAATATAGTATAGTCGCCATTTTCTTCAGTATCGTAGTATTACAATGAACCGCTGTTTGCTCCTAGCCGATTTTAAGTACGCTTCTGCCCTTTCCTAAGTCTGCGGGACTTGGTAATAACCCCACTGTATAGGTCCCCGGTTTTAACGAGCTCGCTCGCTGTACGGGTGTGACAAATTCACTGTAGTAGAGCAGCATTCCATGGAGAACTAACGTTATTCAGAGCTCTATCCTTCTTACAATATCCATTGTTTTCTTTCATAATATAGATATTACTAATCAATTGAAATACCATAAATAAAACGGCTTAAAATCTTTTTTCTCTAAACGTAATCAATTTCTAAAGTTTTCGCCCATATTTTCATGTTTATATTGTCAGCATGCAGAGTGCTGATTAATTTACACTAAACGACTGGGTAACGGAATTTACACTGGCTAACGCGATGAATATTATTTTTATTGCATCAAAATTATCTTTAATCGTTTTCGATAAGATTTCCAGAGTTCCTCAATAAGATTCGGCAGATATATGTATAGTTAGGTTCGTGATAATTTTGAATTATTATCGGATTTTAGTAAATCCTGCGCAGAGTTTCACACTATTGCGACAATTAAAAACGGTGGCCGGAAAATCGAGTGTATAAGATAAGAATGAGATATTTAAAAAAAAAAAATGGAAAAAAACGCCGAATAAATAAAAAAAGCGTGCACTATAAACACAGATTCAATATTGGAATAAAGTGAATAAACAAAGCCCAAAATGCGTGCCGATATCTCGACTAAAAAATTCAAGCAGCTTATAGGAGGCTCTTTAAAGATTTCATTACGGCATTAGCAAATACTGAGAAATCTGCTATTCACTTTCCGCATCGCTAATGATGAGCATTTCCAGCATTTTATACTTACATAAATAACAGACTCCATCATGATAAAAGATAAAAAAAAAAAAAAAAACAAATCCATCCAATACTACTAAAACGGAACAATCTCCATCAGCGATATTGAATTATCTTTAGAATTCTAATTCGTATTTGCGAGCAAATACCAGGCAAAGCGGAATCCAATTTGCATAATGAACGCGTACCTCATTTGCATTATTCTCCCGAACAAGATACTTTCTATAGAAAATATCTTGTTTTAATTAGTCTAGTAATGTTAGCCTACATTACATGCTTAAGACAAATTGCAGCAAGCCATTAATGTTAGAAAAAGAGCAGGCGCATAACGGCAAAAATGTCGTTACTCAAATGATACTCGATGTCTACATTCGTTTTAAATTAACACGTTGAAATGAATGATGGCCGCTTTTCACCCCCCTACTGTTTATCTATCGATTTTCAATGCATTTCACCGTTTATATTAAAATTTGAAGTCGAAAGCGCGGCCGATTTATGTATATATATCTCACCATTTTGCCTTTCTTAAGCCATACTGTAAAATTAGAAAGTGGCATTTATTTTTTTGTTCTTTGATGATAATTATATGTGTTCTTGATTTCTGAGTCTCGAGTATAAATCTGTCGATAACAAGAACAGAGTTAATAACGAAGGCTGATTATCATTTATATGAACACTTGCACAACACAGTTCGGAAGGAGAACAGTGTGAAAAGATACGAATGTTTTTGGAAAGCGAAATCTTCGGGAAAATTTCGAAGCAAACGGGTGCATAAATGGGCGTTAAAATGTTTTCATTGGAACAGAACGAATTACCAAAAAATCGCATTGAGAGTACTTAAAGAGTGTTAGCAGATTTAAAGAGAGCAACTACATACAAAAATGTATATTCACGGGATCTTTCAGATTTTAAAATGCAGCAAAGCGAGATTCTAGAGTTATTGGATTGACAAGATACTTTTGTTCGAGAAAAAGCGGAATCGGACCTTTTTACATCGCTACCGTCAAGCGTGGTAGCCTAGTGGTTAAGGTGCTTGGCTACCAAGTCGGAGGTCACGGGTTCGAGACTTGTCTCGTCTCGGATCCAAGTCGCTCCCAAGCTTACCCAGCCTGAAATAATTGGGTACCAAAGAAATCAGGGAAAGTAAAGGCGGCCGAGAGAAAAGAACTGGCCCCCCTACTCTCATTAGTGCCGTTGGGCTTAGTACCACAATCCCGACGCCCTGTCAAGGGTATGGAACTCACCTTACTTTTTACCGTCAAGTGAGAACGCGTTCGAAAAAAACGATTTCAAGGTTTTACCAAGATCATCCGGGTAGTTGAATTCAATCTCAGAACAAAAACCAAACCGGACCCCCTATAATTGATCGCTTCTTCACTTGCTCAAACAAGTCACGCAGAGAAAATTTAAAGCCAACACTACTCCGCTTTTATTACATATTTGATTATTCACGACTGTTTTTGATTATTTTCAAATAGGAATAACTTTTTTCATCGATTTAATCAGATTTCAAAAATATTTATGTAATCGTCGACATGTGGAAATGTCGAATAATAAATGAAATATAAAAGCAAATTTCATTTAAACAATATAAAATTATGAATTATGAAAAAAATTTTCAGTTAATATTTAATAATGGATCATGGAATATTAATATTAATAATACGTATTATTTTTAAAATTAAATATGCTTCAGCAGAATTTAATGGTTATTATAATCGGAAATTATTTTTGATGTTTTCATGTTTTGCTTAATATTTTCAGTAAAATGATAGTTTCCGATGAAGTCGATTAGTTTTTTTTTTTTTTTTTTTGGCGCGCATGTGTTCAGAATAACGTGTATTTTCTGTAATATAGCGACCTTATAATTGTTTAAATTTTCTATTTAATACGTTGAAGAGTTTCCCTTTTTGATTTTTAATATGCCGTGAATATTACGTCCCCGAAACGTGTCGGTGATTATATAAATACTTTTTTTCGATATATTTTCTGATTAAGTTGATATGAAAAATTGACTCCGCTTTTAATTAATACCGAATATAAATATTCTCGTGTTTTTCGGAGTTAAGTAAACATTTTATTTTTCATTTTTTAAATAGTAGCTTATCGATTTTCCTGAATCTGTAATATTTTTTATCTCTATTTTCATGTGACTATGTTTTCTTTTCTTTTCTTTTTTTTTTTTTTTTTTGCGCTGAAGTTGTACTCATTTGGATGTGATTCTCCGTTTATTTAAAAGTATACTAGTCAGCGATGATACCATGTGAGTACACCTTTGAGAATCGGTGAGATGCTCGGTAATCATTCGAATAAACGTTAAAAAAATGGGTCCTTTTTAGTCCGTTTTTTTTTTTTTTGTTTTTTATTTATTAATAAAAAAGACACGAATGACTTAAAATATCGTCAATAGTTAGTGTGGAAACGTAATTTTAAGTGTTACAACGTGTTAACACGGGGGGATAAATACAGATTCGAATAAAGATAATAAATATTTCAGACCGTCATAGCGCAAATTAAAAAGCTCGTCATTTTTAAAAAAATTGATTTTAGCGAGACAGAAAAATTTAAGTATTATGTATATAAAAAAATTTTCAAAATAAAATGTTAAATAAAAAAATAATACCAATTTCGATATTTATTATAAAACTTTTATAAAAATGCGCTAAAATGTAAAATAAAATTATTCGAGATAATAAAAATTAAATAAAAATGCACTAAAAAGTAAATAATAATTATTTTATAATAAAAATTTAATAAGAATGCACCAGAAAGTAAATAATAATTATTCGAGATAATAAAAATTTAATAAGAATGCACTAGAAAGTAAATAATAATTATTCGAGATAATAAATATTTAACAAGAACGCATCAAAAAGTGAATAATAATTATTCGAGATAATAAATATTTGTTATCCCCGATGCTGCATAAATCAGGAGGTCCAACAACGCTCGATACATTCCTACGCGAAAGACTAACTGGGTAGTGGAGCAAAGAATAGATGTCAAAGACTACGTTCTTGCGCCAAATAAAGCCGATGATCGATCCATGGTGGCCGCCGACTGATAGCACGCGTGTCGAATACACAACGATCAATCGACTAAGAATAGGGCATACCGCTAAAAGTCATGACCACATACTGCAAAGAATAACTCTCTCTAATACATGTCCATACTGCGGTGAATTAAAATAATACCCGTCAGTGCAATACATCATAATTGAATGTCGCAGTTTTAATGCAGGCCGCCCAAGCACCTTCACAACGTTAACAGAAATATTAAGCGACAAATCATATAACACTTTGAAGAAGTTCATTCAGGATGGCGGACTGTTGGGTGGTCTTTAGGTAACTTGGGCAGCTCTCATCGTGATAACCTTAGTAGTTAAAAACGGTATTTCATTAAAAAAATAAATAAATAAATAAAAAATAAAATCAGAACGCATCAAAAAGTGAATAATAATTATTCGAGATAATAAAAATTTAATAAGAATGCACTAGAAAGTAAAAAATAATCATTCGATAAGAAACTTATATAGTTAAATATATACCTTAAGGTGATAATTTTTGTACAACATCCGTGTACCTTAATTAGAACCGACACGGAAATCACAAATTACAGTAATAATAAAAAAACTGCATTAAATATCCCATTAAATCGTTTCCAGATATTATTTTCAACCTGGTGTCTTTACTTTAATAAATATTAATGCATACGAATTATCATAATATCCTCCTTACGGTATACATACTTTAAAGATACACTATATTAGCTTTCTATCGAAAATTATTTTTCATTTTTTAGTGCTTTTTTTTTTTTCTTTTTTCGATTATCGAATAATTATTTTTTATACTTCAGCGCATTTTCTATTAAATTCATAAATCTCGAAGTCGATATTTTATTTAAGAACAAAAAACATCGTTGCGTGCTTAAGACCACACGACAGAAGTGAAAAGTTCATTAAAACGAGGTTAATAATACGAAATACAACTATTTATTTTTTGTTCTATATTCATTAAGGCGAATAATATATACAATATAATATATGTATAATTATTATAATTATGTATAAATTATTTTTTTCCTATATTCATTAAATAATACATACCTACCAACGCTTCCTTACCGTGCCATAAGAAGTTTCACTTCAATAAACAATTATTACGGTTTTATTATTTAGGTAGTAAAATTTTGCATAATATAAACATTTTTTTCATTTTAACCATATAATACATTTTATAACTTTAATTTTGACGCTTTATTCATACTTACACATACACACAAATACATGCCTACCTTATGTTTACCGTGTAATTGATTTTTTTTCTACCGTATCAAAATTTTTCCCTGCCGCACAATAAGAGGTTTTACTTCAAAAATGACACACAATATATAAATCCTGTATGAATTACAATAAATAAATCTCATCATACTGGTTGAAGTGGCTAACGTCGCACAAAAAAACCGCGCCAATTTTCAAATTCGATAAAATGTACACGTGTTTAGAATTCTGCTTATACAGCTGACCGCGTACGATGCTTGCTGCCTGAATCTCAATACTCGATCGCACGCACACACGCACACACACACACACACACGTATATATATAAGAAAGGGACAGGGTGAAGGTCGCTTGCCGGACGATGTACAGCGCGACCAGTTTACTCCTACCGACAAGCTGCGTGTAACGCGTAACCAAAATTTTTTTCTACCGTATCAAAATTTGTCCCTACCGCGCGATAAGAAGTTTTACTTCGAAAAAAAAAAAAAACAAAAAAAAAAACATTTTTATATTTGGCGGCATGCAAATACAACGGCAAACGTTGAGAGGCTTCCGAATATTCCTGTCCAGCGACATTTTTGGAAATCTCTTTCGGAAAATCGGTCGAATAAATATCGGCTCTCATCATCAAGTAAAAGCTGGATGTTTTTACTTCAGCCAGTTCCCATGTTAATCTGGATACCGCGTAAGCTCGTGCCGTGTGAAAGCGTTCGGAGCGTTTAAATTTTCCTGGTCGGACGTAATTTAAATATTTTTTACGAGCGACCAAGTAATTCTATCAAATACACTATTTCGGAACGGAACTTAATTATCGAACAGGGCAATATAACATGAAGTTATCATCGATTTCTAAGTAACGCATAAACGTATTTCAGGGAAACCGCAACAATTCCGATAACATTTTTAAGTAGTTTATTTTGTAATTTTAAAACGGTGTTTAATTATATTTGTCCGCTCACCTGACGACCGAGAGGTTTATATTTCTTTTGTGAAATTTAAAATTTTTCAGTTCCGAATCTAATTTCTTCTTTCGCGTTCTGAAACTTTGAATTTAAAACTTTTTTTTCGCGTTCTTCTCTAGCAGTCTGCATTTATTCACTTCATTAAAGCTGTGTTTGTAATGTCCCAGCTGACCACCGAAGACGTATTATATTTCACACAAGGCATCGTGATAACGAATAATTTTTTATCAAAAGCACCACAGATTTATTGAAATGTTTCCGAAAATTTTAACAGAATAAGAATAAGCTACAACGACGACTAAAGTAAATTGCCAATTATCTGCGCATATATACATACATATATATATATATATATATATTCAAAATTTGTATGGCATTTTTACGCCGGATGTTCAAAATCACATGTCGATTAGATGTAACGCCTTTTTATGTAACGAGTTTTATTAATGAAGTGCGCGCATTTTACAGCTGCGCAAACCGTATTATATATTGAAAATAATAGCCGGTTAAAGGACTATAATGTCGTCTCCATAGCGAGTCCAAAATATCGAGTTATGCACATACATATATATATACATAAATATTTGTAAATTCGAAATTTCTTTATTGAAAGGTATTTCCCACATGCGGAAAAAACGGCAGACTCTTTACTCTGATTATACATAAAAAGAAGGATAGATATTTTTAAAAAAAAGTAGAACCGCGACAAATATTTTTAAATATCTGCTTGTTTCTTCCGTGATCATTGCAGACTTTGGTTAGATATATAATACCCCTTCTTCCCTTATTAATCGCCTTTCTCGCTATCATCTCATACAGCGGGCGCTCTGCTGCTGTTCTCTCGCTGATTTCCCATCACTTGCTCGTGATCTCCGAGTCTAAAAGCGTATAATTCCTTTTCGGAATTTTTGTAACACTTCCCATACGCTCTCTTATGCGTGACCTCTTATCATCTCACTGATCGATCGATTCTTGGCCATTATTGAGCGTAATAAATTAAAAGATATACATTAGTCCGTTATGGTGATAGATTTTTAATTTTTAGAATATTGCTCTTTTTTCCTTAAATGACTCGTTCCAGACTACAGTTTAATTCCTGTTCATCTTCATAATTTCGGCGATATATATTGTGTATTTAATTCTCTATTCAACCATCTCTTCTTGCCCGTCCATGATTTTCATAGATATCTGCCCTCTCTTAAACGTTGCCCACCACAATCTCGTTTATTTGACGCCTTCGTTTTAATCATAGTTTCTATCCCACGTAATTTTCTCGGTTTCCATTTTCATCTACTCCATTTTATCCGTTTCACCCTTCTTCCGCATACTTTCCTTGTGAATAGCTCGTTTTAATTGAACATTTTTGGTCTTTTGAACAATCGTCCATTTATTCTTTCCCCTTAAAATATTTGGTATCCCTAGTCCGCGTATCGGTGTTTCTGACATTCCCTCCTGCTACTACTATTTTCTTCGTCCTCGAATTATTTTTATCTACTAAGAATCCAGCTTTGTTTTTTTCCTTTTTTTGACAATGTCCAAAAAAACGAAAAATAGGAAAAGGATAAAAGTCTGCTAACAGCAAAATTGAAATAGAAACACCTCCCAATCGGAAGGTCACTTAATAAAAATTTCCAAACAATCGACTAAATAAATAGGTATAAAAATAATTTCCTTATAGAGTGATATATAACAAAACAATTCGCCGAACGATCAAATATAAATGCGTCTTGCCGTTTGAAAAATTAACGATTTTCATGAAAATTTATTACCAACAACGCGATAGCCCAAAGATGAACAAATAGCGTCAGATTCGTTCTGTCGGAGAAAAACTTTTCTCGATCCACTGTATTTCCAATTTTCTTGAATCCCCTGCGAATAACATGCTCCCACGAAGTCTGATGAATATTTTAATTCCGCACCTTGTTCCGAAGAATTCCCCTTACCACTTTCTTCTGAAATGTCAGGCAGCAGGAAAATTTTAACATGATTTATTTTTTCCCGGCCCGGTTCTCTTCTAGACTCGAACACAAAGCCGCCTACAAATAAATTCCTTTGTCGTAGTTTAATAAATACCATGAGGAATTTTTTAATCGAATCCGAAATTATAACCTTATCAATTCCCATTTATTTTTCTTCACTATAACTTTGCAAACAAATGCGCAACCGGAAACAGAAAAGTCCGAATGCACGAAGGGGTCCTTTTTTTTCTCTTTTTTTTTTTTCGTGTGTTTTTTGGTAAAAAGTTTTAGTTTAACTTAAATCTCTTTTTATTATTTTATTAGATATTAGCGGGAAATTAAATTATAAGGAATTATATAAGAGAGTGCGTAAATGTATAGATGAACTCTATATGATGGTAAGGAGTAAAAGCACATTCCAGTTGAAGCGATTTAAAGCAATTTACAGTGTAGTTCAGATTGTTCAATAAAGAAGAAAATTCGAAAAGCACATGTGGTTAGCGTTAGCGTCTCGAACGTAATTATTATCCGGCAGTGAAGATTGAAGAGGAAGAAACAGAGATATCGAGAAACAGGAAGCGAAAACTGTTTAAACTGGAGACGGCATACGGATGCAAGAGAATGACGGAGAAGAAAGAAAAAGTTAAGGAACAAGAAGGAAGGGCACACAAGGCTAAATAGTAAGATGGTAAGTAGTGAATAAATGGCGACTCTGGCAGGTCTGACGTCACAACCCCAATTCCTGTCCCGGAGGCGAAAAGTCACCTAAGTATTTTATTCGGGAGGCAAAAATTCACCCAATTTTTTATTCCGACGCTGAAAATGCACCCAAGTTTCCCCCAATTTCCCCCAATTTTCCTCAAATTTTTCCAATTTTTTTGCAAATTTCCTCCAAATTTCACCCTACAGGTCCCGCTCGTTTCCGATAAACCGAACCGATTATAAATTAACCCAAGTATAATGTTTAAAGCCCGAAACTAACCCAAGTCCCCACTCTTCCCTCCCGCCCACAGCGATACCGCGATTTTTCAAAATTCTACGTGTAAGTATAAAAATTCCGAAATTAACCCAAGTGTAATATTTAAAGCTGAAAACTAACCAAGCCCCGTTCGCCCTCCTAGCAAACCTCGAAAGCGCACGCGCCGTTCCCGCGCACTCGTCGATCGTTCGCGATACCGCGATTTTTTCAAAATTCTGCGCGTAAGTATAAAAATTCCGAAATTAACCAAAGTATAATATTTAAAGCCGGAAACCCCCCTTCTCCCGCTTTTCCCATTCATACATATTTTTTATTTTTTATTTTTCAGAGCGTAAGTATTATAAAATTAGCCTAAGATATTTTTTTATTTTTTTATTTTTACACACTCGCTTCAGCCATCACTATATGTGACGTTGCATGCAAACACTTTCAAAACCGTTGAAACAGGATCTTAACGTTCTTATAATTTCTATTCCAGTCTATGCCTTATTATGGAACCACACCCTACATGTACACACTAACACAAACATACACTCATACCCAAAGCCCATGACTACTTTATTCAATACGCATATGTAACCAACTATTCCTGACAGAATGACATTTTTCTGACGCAACATTTCCACTAACACAACCGATTTAAAGGTGGTAAAAGCGCACGCATCGTTCTCACACACGTGTCGATCCTTCGCGATACCGTGATTTTTTTAAATTAACCAAAGTATAATATTTAAAGCATGAAACTAACCCGAGCTCCCTGTTCGCCCCTCTTTTTCCCATTTAAATGTATTTTTTAATTTTTTATTTTTCCGCGCTTAAGCATTATAAAATTAGTCTAAGTATATTTCTTATTTTCTACGGTTCCAAAAATTTTTCTTTATTCTCCGATCGTTACAAAAACGTACTGACTAGTGATGGGAAACTTCGAAATGTTTCATTCGAATTATTCGATTGTTCGATAACTTCGAATGCATTCGATTGTTCCACAGTTGCATTCGAAATGTTATTTCATTCGTATAATTCATTCGTATTCACATCAATCATTCGAATTAAAATCATTCGAATCAAAATCATTCGAATTAAAATCATTCGAATCGAAATCATTCGAATCAAAATCATTCGAATCAAAATCATTCAAATTAAAATCATTTGAATCAAAATCATTCGATTATTTTTTGTTTTTTTTGACGATTGTTGATTGTTTCGATTGTAAAAACATTTCGAAATCGCACATCACTAGCTCTGGCGATCACACGCTTATATCTACCATAGCGTTAGCCACCGCAAAAGCGAACCATTCGATCCCGTGCACACTCTGCTCTCAATAGTTTCCCTATCGTTCATAATAATTTTTCCAAGTCTAAGTATATTTATTATTTTTTCTCACTTACAATTACTTTTCCATCCGTAAGTATTTATGTATGTTTTCCCCGGTTCTAAAAATAAATTTATCGATGTCTCGCCCCTCAATGAATGCGCACGCATCATTCTCGTGCACGTGTCATTCGTTCGCGTTACCACTTTTTTTCAAAATTAGTCCAAGTATATTTTATTATTTTTCTCATTACGATTATTTTCAGTCCGTAAGTATTTCTGTATGTTTTCCGAGGTTTTAAAAATTAATTCGAACAGACATCCAGACTGTTGTGAAAGCACACTAACCATTCCCGCACAGATTCTACATTATACGTTACTCTATTACGAGTTCTTCAAAAAATTGATTCGAATGTGTTTTTCATTTTTTTTTTTTTCAATCCTAAAAATTCATTCTTTCTACCCCCGCCCCCTCACATCTAAAATTGCTTATCTTTCGTAATCTTTATTTATTTTATCGATGCTAAAAATTAATCAATGGTTCACTCGAAAGCGTACCGCACATTCCCACACACTTATCTTCTATCACGAATTTCCCTATTGATCATGAACATTTTTTCAACGTTAGACACAATAGCATATCACATTGGTCTCGCATACACACCACATGCAGTTCTATATGTCTAATTTTTATTAACGATCTTTATTTTTTTTTGTACTGGTATTACTTTTTCCTACACAGTCATGTCATCATATACACTTAACATTGTCAAAAATAATTTTAACCTTTCGAGAAAGAAAAATCTCCGATCAATAAAAAATATTTATTAACATCACAATTATTTTTAATATTATTCGCTTCGCTATAAACATAATTTTTTTATTTAATAAACTCATCCGCATCATCAATCGTTTCAAGACATTATTGTTTCGAACGTCAATACCTGTTTTCCAAGAATCGATAACCTCTGCAGGTATATATCTCGTCATCGCAACAACCTTTACCTGCATGACTCGCATACCTTCAAGACCACTTGTACATTGCTCGCACGCTATTTCCCATTATTCGGTACAAGAATATTTTTCACACTCCCTCACATATGCGTATACACTCAAAGTCCTCGATTACTTTGTTTGTATACAAATATATTCAGCTTTCTCCGACGGAACAACATTTTTCTGACATAACATTTCCACTGCCACAACCGATTCAAAGGTAGCTAATGAGATAGACTATCGAACGGAATCATTCAAGCGGTCAGTATTAGTTTTATGATAAACATGTATATTTTGTCGAATCTGTGTTCACGCATTATTAAAAAATTTACGTCAACGTTAAAGAAAATAATTTCCTATGTTTTTTCTCTTTTTTTCTCTATCATTTATTTTTGTCTTTTATCTTTCCTTTTTCTCTTTCTTTTTCTCTGTATTTTTTTTAGTGAAAAGTTTGAAATACATATTATTCAATCATGAACGCTAATATAGTTAACATAAGCAGCAACTCAAAATCAATTAAAGACGCCGAATTTATTCAGAATTTATTTGCGAGTGATAGCGACTCGCATACGTCTTCGTCACTTCAATTACCGCAATCAGATGGTGGTTATTCTTCAACAGAATCAACATCTTCTACACATAAAATCGTTGGTCCAGTATTATTGTCAGATCAGATGGATATAGCGGAATATTTTGTAGATTTCAGCTTCCATAAGGATTCTGATTATGGTTTTCTAGTAACCGAACTAGCGATGATTGATATGTCTGGCGGGAGGTGTTTACATACGCTATACAAGCCAAGCAGAGCATGGTCTGCATCAAAAATGCCTCATTTACAATGCTCTTCCGTGAGTCATTACTTGAAAACCCCCTCATTATTTCCCTGTCGGGAAGAAATATTCATGGCACGCAATATATTCACAATATTGTCCCAAAAAACCGAGAGCTCGCATATATATTTTAACGGTATATGCTAAACTTACACTAACGGAACTTAACGAAAAGTCTGAATTGTTGCGTGACTTAGACTATGAAATCGTTAATATGGATCAAGTCTTTCGACTATATAGTATTGAGAATCTACATGAAGAGTATTTTGGTATAAGCAATTTGATAACCTGTAAACATCTTAATGAGAATGTTAGTTTTCATTGTGCAGTGAAAAACGTTATGGTGATGAAGGCCTGGTACGATCATGTTATCCATCCGCTGAAGCTTATGATTAATCTCAATATAAATGATTTAAGACAGTTGTTCATTATAGCCACAAAAGAAATGATAATTACATTATTTCCAAGTTGTGTTGGAGACATTTATGCATTTCTACCAGATAGATTAAAACAGGATGTTACGATAAAATCACTTCTACCATGTTACGAGCATGAGCATGATGAAGAATATGATATCGATAATGATACATTGCGACAGAGTACTCGAAATTGTATGAAAGTAAAAGATTGTATCGATTGTCAATATACAATTCGCGTGGATTAAAAATTCATTATTTCAATCGTTTAACAATTTTTTGTATATTTGTATATATTTTGTATATTAATGTATATATTTTTTCCCCAATCATCCGCTCGTTCGTTTTTTATGTTTTGTTAATCATTTTGTAAATATATTTTTATACATATGAAAATTTTGTTTGTATATATTTGTGTATATTTTCCCCCCTCAATATGTTTCGTTCTATTATATATATTTTTCCTAATTATTTTTCATCTTTTTACACTCCTTTTCAATTCCGTTTATTTAATTATTTCTATATCTCTCTTTCCCCCTCTTAACTTAAAGTACTGGTAATGATGAATATTACAAAAATCTGAACCAGTTGTGTAAAGTGTACATATAATTATTGTCTAATTTTTGAATATAATCCCACATAATTTGTTCACATCTTTTTAGATTAAAAAATTATATTTTTGATTCTTTCTATAACAAACGAATCTAACTGTTCAAGTTTTTCATGACATCACGTACATCAAGTATTTCTGGAACTGTGTGAGTTTTCATTAATTTGTAAGACTCAACCTAAGACCTGGAGAGTTCTCTCAAATTTTTTAAAATCTTTTATAATCACATTTTTATAAAAAATATGTATTAAGTTTACATGTTACTTAATATTTTTTTTATTTCATAAGTATTTTTCGAGGTATATACGAGATCGTCTATGAGGTGTGTTGATCAATAGAACAACAGGTAGAAAACCTAGTAGTTTACGAGACACAGCATGTTCAAAGAAAAAAATGAGCTAGCACAAGCTAATCAGAGTTACAACGTGCGAGTGAGAGATATATTCTCGAGAGCAACAGCTTGATTATAAAAAACGTCGAAGATACATGCTTCTATCCGTGAACAATTATCACATCAAACATAAAAAAGGTTGACTAAAAGAATATTATTTTCTTTTTCATTCATTCTCGCTACTATTACCACTCGCGCCCCACTATCAAGACCTCTGAACATACATTACTAACGTCGTCAACACTATAATATTTTTGCTCTGTGTTATTAAATTAACCCAAATATATTTTTATTCGTTCATTACACAAACATTTTTTTTCAAATCTTTTGTAATATGTCGTGCACACATTTATAGCCTGCAGACACTACTCGCTTCATTACAATGAAAACATCTCTTTTATTGGTACTTATCATAACATAGTTTTCCTAAAATTGTAGAAAAATTCTCTTCACTCCATTCTTCCAAGGTGATTTATTTCCAAATTTCAAATCATGCATAATTATTTTAGAATCAAATTAAGTATATTTTGTCATTTCCAAAAAATCAAACATCTCTGTATAGGGCATTAACTCATTTTCACATCAAACATATTATTTTTTTTAATCTACCATACATATTATTTTTTATCATTTAAATTTTTCCTTAATTCACAAGTAGCTAACCTATAGAAAACATATTATTGTAAACATGAATGACGAAGTTACTCCTTGTAATTACATCATGAATTAATTTTTTCTTCATTTTTTTTTTTTACCATCATGAAATTGTAGTAGTGTTTTTAATTTTTTTATTTCCCATACACGACAAAAGCAATAGAATCACGGCATCTATGAATGTGTACACTGTACGCCTCCAATAACCTATCAGACATTTTTTTTAAATTAGTCCAAGCATAGTATTTTTTCAATATCAAAGCCGATCATACATAATTTTTTCTTCTATATAATCACTAACCTATGAAAACACTTTGTTCGTTTTACTCATACCGAAGCAATCACTCTTTTTCCCTCATGCTAACAAACTTCAAAATTTAATAATATAACACAAAATTATTCTAAATATATATTCATGCTATTAAAATTAATATATCAATTAATCTTTATATTCCTTTTGTACATTTCTGAAAAAATCCTACAACATGTTTTAAAATTAGTCGAAGTATACTATTTTATTACCTAAAATCAATTATTCTCTCATACAGTTTTTCCAATCATACATAATTTTTTTCCATATTATCATTATTTGCAAAGTCATACAAAACAACAACATAATTTTAATCATAATTAATCCTTCATTCCATTCCTTTCATGCTATACACCATTATCATTCAATTCAACGTTATGAAATTAGTCTAAATATACATTCATGCTAGCAATGCATTGTTTCAAGATGATTTATTTTACATTTTTTCTTTAAATTTCCCTCATACTATTATTTTTGAAATGTAGGATGATGACTATGATTAGAATTCATGATTATGAAGAGAGAGACGCATGCTGAAATTGTCATTGTATATGCGAGATGATATGTGATTGTGGGTGAGTATACATGCATGTAAAATATATGAGTGTGTTAGTAGAAAACATCCGTTCAAGCGTGAACACAGGTACAGATACAGTTATAGAATGAGAGAGATAAAAATATATATTTTGTTATGTTTGATATGTGTATGATAAAGAGGTGAACAATGAATAATCACATTACCCTCACAACTTAGACATTGAGTTATACCTTTACAGTATTTTAGATGTAAAAGCAGTGACATTGACATGTAGTAAACGTTTTCATCACTTTTGACTAATTATAACCAATTTTCCAACATTTCTCATCATTTTCTTACATTTTAATACTTTTACACCGTTTTAGTTAATTTTTGCTATTTAATACCATTTTTCCAGTGTTTTTACCACCTTTCACACAATTTTCATCATTCTTTCAATATCTTTGTTAGGTTTCTTCTTACAACTCATTATCATTTCGATCGTCATTATTGATATCCATCATTATTTATGCTTTCAATCCTTCTGCTTCATCTATGCACACATACAGCTTAGCAATCGCCGTAGCCATTGAACACTGTAGAACCGCAATTGCGATCTCCATTTGATTATTGGGATTTAAAAGTCACATCTTTGAGTGCTTGATCTAATGCATCAACATGATCTTTGTATTCGCCCACCCACTGTTGGAGGTTCCACTTGATATCTTCAACAGACTATCATACAGTCGTTTAATAAGAGAATCCGTAATACCCGAGACATTTACTTAACGTTTTCCCAACACATTCACAGACCTACCCTGTACACTAAGGAAATCTTTAAACATCTCTGTAACCATTCCTTTTAAGCTGGTGGGAGCAAGGGACTCCTATAAACGTTTGTCAATCAACACTTCATTGTTCATTGCCCTGGTTTCACTCGCCATTACATAGTCATGTAATAAACATTTTCTTCTTGTACAATTTTCTTATGCTTTAACACTATTACAACATTTTTCCTCATTTCTAACTAATTGTAACCGATTTTCCACTAATTCTTAGCATGTTCTTCTATTTTAGGACCTTTTTTGCGCTATTTTTTCATCAATTTATATTATTTCACATTGTTTTTCTGATGTTTTTAGTGCCTTTCACACAATTTTGCTAATTATTTTCGATTATTTCTTAACATGTTCTTCCGTTTTAGGACCTTTTTACGCTGTTTTTTCATCAATTTATAATATTTTCCGTCATTTTTTTTCTAGTGTTTTAGTACCTTTCACACAATTTTACTCAATTTTTTCACCATCTTTGAAGATTTTTTCATTTATCTCATACATTATATGTCTGAATGTGACGATTAACTATCCTTTTAAGTACATTTTATAATTCGATATAATGATAGATAATAACGAAAGATCTAATTCAATTTTGTTTAAAATTTATTCAATAATTTTTATGACATTCATCATAAGCAATAAAAATGATCATTGCTTCAATGCTAAATTATATCAGTTAATTATTAAATATTCATAATATACAGCATAAAAAGATTGATTTAACTGATTATATCCTTCTTCTACCAACTTTTCTTGTATCATTCAAATTCCAGCATCTACATCAGTATTTTCCAATTGTTTAGATGTGTGTAGTATCAATAATCATTCAACCGCTTCATTAGGTTCGTCAGAATAAATTTATAAGAGGATCTTCAAGATATACTTTGCGACAAGTGCTATATGTATGTATGTTTCTTTTTTTTTTGTTTCACCAGGATAAACTTTTATACTATGTATGTTAGATTGAAACGGAGAACATATTTTTTTTCTGTATTTAGGAAGTGGAGTTCCCTTTAATACACCAGTAACACATACATGAGATCCAGTAAATTCCAGTATTTGTTCATATAGTGCTAAATCATTATTTGTATATTTATTCTTATCAACATTCATTTCCATCAGTAAATGAATCAAACCTTCCATGTAAGGAAATTTGGTTAGAGTTCTTCCTTTTCCTAAATAAATTTCACCACATTCACAATTCCATAGAAACTGGTCTTGATCTCATCATATACTCATGAGTATTAGCATTATATAGTATTCAATATACTTGATCATTTATACAGATTCATCACCAGATATTTAAAATAAATCCATTTCACATATATTAATAGACTTATATCCAGACTTATTATCACTATTGTTCATAATCTTCTTAATTTTCATCATTATTTTCATAATCATCTTTCTTACTGACACAAGAAAGTTTGTGACGTTTTACCATTGCCATATCACTTATTCCATCAGAATCCTTTTTCATCATTTTAGATATTTGTATTGTTTCCAGAATATCCAATATATGTTTTGTATCAGGTTCAAACACATCAGATGAATTGTTTGTAATAGATTTCCAGAACTGTATTTGCATTATATTTTTCATTATATCACTATACATTCTTTCCCTCTCACTTTTAAGATATGGTTCAGTATTTATTCCATTATTACTAATATTAAACATCACTTTACTCGTTGGCATCATTATTGCATATAATTTAAAAGTTCATCAAAACTCACATGTAAATCTTCTCTATATACACATTTCAGCATCTATTTTGTTCATAGAGATTTCATGATTATTCGTCAACAGTAATTTATAGAAAGTTTTTTTAATGGCTTAAAGAAATATTCAGTTCTATCATCCTTATTATATACATAATGTATTTCAAACTGCTCCCTAAATATTCTATTCATGAAACAAATCTCTATAACAACTATAATAAAATTGATGTGATTTAAGCTGAAAATAAGGTATTTTGCAGTAAAATCACAGTTTTTGCATCTTAGGTGCTAATATTTTTGAGGTAAAATGGTACTTTCCCTTTAAAATTTGATGTTTTTTCTAAATGTGGCTATTTTTTGTCCTAAATGGAGTAATTTCTGCGTGAATGGTACTTTTTAGACTGGCCTATATACTTCTTGATGTGATATTCCATTCATTGTGAAGCTATGCTTTGAAAGGGTTTGTGTCTGGTTGTGGGAAGTTTCCAAACTTTTCCGATGCATCGATTATAGTATAATAGTTGTGTGTTAGTGAGTTGATGGTGTTTGGATGGGAATAATAAATATGGGTAAGAGGTGAAGTGTATCACATCAAGCAAGGAGAGTACTGTTTGATAATTAACTCTATCATTTAAACACATTGCAAGACAGTTATAATATGTTAAGTCAAAATTAGTTGTTGTATATCGTTCAGGATTTTACATTAAACGATCACACTGAGAGACACGATGGACTCTTCAACATCAAGATCCATGCAATCATTATACTATTTTTCACTAATTTGTAATCACCATTTTTTTTTTTATGTTTTGAACGACTCTTATAATGTTTTTTGATAATTTTCATGGTACAAAGTTCATAATGTAAAGTAATTTTAATTATTTCAACAGTCTTTACATACAAATAAAGCAATATATCTTAAACACACTCAACATAATACAAATTTTTACAAACAGTAGTAAACAACGGATTTACTTAGAAATTTTAATAAAACTTAAGAATCATATTATATATGAAATTGCTTGTTTTTTCAATCAATGATCCAAACTAGCAGGTTTAGAATTATATCAGACCTCGAGTAAAAACCCCAAATTATTTAATGTGTATATCTTTGCTACTTTTTACCTCATATATGTATATATGTAGATATATATGTATATATGTAGATATATATTATATATCTACATATTTCCATATATATCTACATATATCCATATATATCTACATATATATATCTATATATATATATATATATCTACACACATATATATATATACCCATATATATCTACATATATACATATATATCTACATATATACATATATATCTACATATTTCCATATATATCTACATATATCCGTATATATCTACATATATCCATATATATCTACATATATTCATATATATCTATGTATATTCATATATATCTATATATATGCATATATATCTACATATATACATATATATCTACATATATACATATATGAGGTAAAAAGTAGCAAAGATATACACATTAAATAATTTGGGGTTTTTACTCGAGGTCTGATATAATTCTAAACCTGCTAGTTTGGATCATTGATTGAAAAAACAAGCAATTTCATATATAATATGATTCTTAAGTTTTATTAAAATTTCTAAGTAAATCCGTTGTTTACTACTGTTTGTAAAAATTTGTATTATGTTGAGTGTGTTTAAGATATATTGCTTTATTTGTATGTAAAGACTGTTGAAATAATTAAAATTACTTTACATTATGAACTTTGTACCATGAAAATTATCAAAAAACATTATAAGAGTCGTTCAAAACATAAAAAAAAAAAATGGTGATTACAAATTAGTGAAAAATAGTATAATGATTGCATGGATCTTGATGTTGAAGAGTCCATCGTGTCTCTCAGTGTGATCGTTTAATGTAAAATCCTGAACGATATACAACAACTAATTTTGACTTAACATATTATAACTGTCTTGCAATGTGTTTAAATGATAGAGTTAATTATCAAACAGTACTCTCCTTGCTTGATGTGATACACTTCACCTCTTACCCATATTTATTATTCCCATCCAAACACCATCAACTCACTAACACACAACTATTATACTATAATCGATGCATCGGAAAAGTTTGGAAACTTCCCACAACCAGACACAAACCCTTTCAAAGCATAGCTTCACAATGAATGGAATATCACATCAAGAAGTATATAGGCCAGTCTAAAAAGTACCATTCACGCAGAAATTACTCCATTTAGGACAAAAAATAGCCACATTTAGAAAAAACATCAAATTTTAAAGGGAAAGTACCATTTTACCTCAAAAATATTAGCACCTAAGATGCAAAAACTGTGATTTTACTGCAAAATACCTTATTTTCAGCTTAAATCACATCAATTTTATTATAGTTGTTATAGAGATTTGTTTCATGAATAGAATATTTAGGGAGCAGTTTGAAATACATTATGTATATAATAAGGATGATAGAACTGAATATTTCTTTAAGCCATTAAAAAAACTTTCTATAAATTACTGTTGACGAATAATCATGAAATCTCTATGAACAAAATAGATGCTGAAATGTGTATATAGAGAAGATTTACATGTGAGTTTTGATGAACTTTTAAATTATATGCAATAATGATGCCAACGAGTAAAGTGATGTTTAATATTAGTAATAATGGAATAAATACTGAACCATATCTTAAAAGTGAGAGGGAAAGAATGTATAGTGATATAATGAAAAATATAATGCAAATACAGTTCTGGAAATCTATTACAAACAATTCATCTGATGTGTTTGAACCTGATACAAAACATATATTGGATATTCTGGAAACAATACAAATATCTAAAATGATGAAAAAGGATTCTGATGGAATAAGTGATATGGCAATGGTAAAACGTCACAAACTTTCTTGTGTCAGTAAGAAAGATGATTATGAAAATAATGATGAAAATTAAGAAGATTATGAACAATAGTGATAATAAGTCTGGATATAAGTCTATTAATATATGTGAAATGGATTTATTTTAAATATCTGGTGATGAATCTGTATAAATGATCAAGTATATTGAATACTATATAATGCTAATACTCATGAGTATATGATGAGATCAAGACCAGTTTCTATGGAATTGTGAATGTGGTGAAATTTATTTAGGAAAAGGAAGAACTCTAACCAAATTTCCTTACATGGAAGGTTTGATTCATTTACTGATGGAAATGAATGTTGATAAGAATAAATATACAAATAATGATTTAGCACTATATGAACAAATACTGGAATTTACTGGATCTCATGTATGTGTTACTGGTGTATTAAAGGGAACTCCACTTCCTAAATACAGAAAAAAAATATGTTCTCCGTTTCAATCTAACATACATAGTATAAAAGTTTATCCTGGTGAAACAAAAAAAAAAGAAACATACATACATATAGCACTTGTCGCAAAGTATATCTTGAAGATCCTCTTATAAATTTATTCTGACGAACCTAATGAAGCGGTTGAATGATTATTGATACTACACACATCTAAACAATTGGAAAATACTGATGTAGATGCTGGAATTTGAATGATACAAGAAAAGTTGGTAGAAGAAGGATATAATCAGTTAAATCAATCTTTTTATGCTGTATATTATGAATATTTAATAATTAACTGATATAATTTAGCATTGAAGCAATGATCATTTTTATTGCTTATGATGAATGTCATAAAAATTATTGAATAAATTTTAAACAAAATTGAATTAGATCTTTCGTTATTATCTATCATTATATCGAATTATAAAATGTACTTAAAAGGATAGTTAATCGTCACATTCAGACATATAATGTATGAGATAAATGAAAAAATCTTCAAAGATGGTGAAAAAATTGAGTAAAATTGTGTGAAAGGTACTAAAACACTAGAAAAAAAATGACGGAAAATATTATAAATTGATGAAAAAACAGCGTAAAAAGGTCCTAAAACGGAAGAACATGTTAAGAAATAATCGAAAATAATTAGCAAAATTGTGTGAAAGGCACTAAAAACATCAGAAAAACAATGTGAAATAATATAAATTGATGAAAAAATAGCGCAAAAAAGGTCCTAAAATAGAAGAACATGCTAAGAATTAGTGGAAAATCGGTTACAATTAGTTAGAAATGAGGAAAAATGTTGTAATAGTGTTAAAGCATAAGAAAATTGTACAAGAAGAAAATGTTTATTACATGACTATGTAATGGCGAGTGAAACCAGGGCAATGAACAATGAAGTGTTGATTGACAAACGTTTATAGGAGTCCCTTGCTCCCACCAGCTTAAAAGGAATGGTTACAGAGATGTTTAAAGATTTCCTTAGTGTACAGGGTAGGTCTGTGAATGTGTTGGGAAAACGTTAAGTAAATGTCTCGGGTATTACGGATTCTCTTATTAAACGACTGTATGATAGTCTGTTGAAGATATCAAGTGGAACCTCCAACAGTGGGTGGGCGAATACAAAGATCATGTTGATGCATTAGATCAAGCACTCAAAGATGTGACTTTTAAATCCCAATAATCAAATGGAGATCGCAATTGCGGTTCTACAGTGTTCAATGGCTACGGCGATTGCTAAGCTGTATGTGTGCATAGATGAAGCAGAAGGATTGAAAGCATAAATAATGATGGATATCAATAATGACGATCGAAATGATAATGAGTTGTAAGAAGAAACCTAACAAAGATATTGAAAGAATGATGAAAATTGTGTGAAAGGTGGTAAAAACACTGGAAAAATGGTATTAAATAGCAAAAATTAACTAAAACGGTGTAAAAGTATTAAAATGTAAGAAAATGATGAGAAATGTTGGAAAATTGGTTATAATTAGTCAAAAGTGATGAAAACGTTTACTACATGTCAATGTCACTGCTTTTACATCTAAAATACTGTAAAGGTATAACTCAATGTCTAAGTTGTGAGGGTAATGTGATTATTCATTGTTCACCTCTTTATCATACACATATCAAACATAACAAAATATATATTTTTATCTCTCTCATTCTATAACTGTATCTGTACCTGTGTTCACGCTTGAACGGATGTTTTCTACTAACACACTCATATATTTTACATGCATGTATACTCACCCACAATCACATATCATCTCGCATATACAATGACAATTTCAGCATGCGTCTCTCTCTTCATAATCATGAATTCTAATCATAGTCATCATCCTACATTTCAAAAATAATAGTATGAGGGAAATTTAAAGAAAAAATGTAAAATAAATCATCTTGAAACAATGCATTGCTAGCATGAATGTATATTTAGACTAATTTCATAACGTTGAATTGAATGATAATGGTGTATAGCATGAAAGGAATGGAATGAAGGATTAATTATGATTAAAATTATGTTGTTGTTTTGTATGACTTTGCAAATAATGATAATATGGAAAAAAATTATGTATGATTGGAAAAACTGTATGAGAGAATAATTGATTTTAGGTAATAAAATAGTATACTTCGACTAATTTTAAAACATGTTGTAGGATTTTTTCAGAAATGTACAAAAGGAATATAAAGATTAATTGATATATTAATTTTAATAGCATGAATATATATTTAGAATAATTTTGTGTTATATTATTAAATTTTGAAGTTTGTTAGCATGAGGGAAAAAGAGTGATTGCTTCGGTATGAGTAAAACGAACAAAGTGTTTTCATAGGTTAGTGATTATATAGAAGAAAAAATTATGTATGATCGGCTTTGATATTGAAAAAATACTATGCTTGGACTAATTTAAAAAAAATGTCTGATAGGTTATTGGAGGCGTACAGTGTACACATTCATAGATGCCGTGATTCTATTGCTTTTGTCGTGTATGGGAAATAAAAAAATTAAAAACACTACTACAATTTCATGATGGTAAAAAAAAAAAATGAAGAAAAAATTAATTCATGATGTAATTACAAGGAGTAACTTCGTCATTCATGTTTACAATAATATGTTTTCTATAGGTTAGCTACTTGTGAATTAAGGAAAAATTTAAATGATAAAAAATAATATGTATGGTAGATTAAAAAAAATAATATGTTTGATGTGAAAATGAGTTAATGCCCTATACAGAGATGTTTGATTTTTTGGAAATGACAAAATATACTTAATTTGATTCTAAAATAATTATGCATGATTTGAAATTTGGAAATAAATCACCTTGGAAGAATGGAGTGAAGAGAATTTTTCTACAATTTTAGGAAAACTATGTTATGATAAGTACCAATAAAAGAGATGTTTTCATTGTAATGAAGCGAGTAGTGTCTGCAGGCTATAAATGTGTGCACGACATATTACAAAAGATTTGAAAAAAAATGTTTGTGTAATGAACGAATAAAAATATATTTGGGTTAATTTAATAACACAGAGCAAAAATATTATAGTGTTGACGACGTTAGTAATGTATGTTCAGAGGTCTTGATAGTGGGGCGCGAGTGGTAATAGTAGCGAGAATGAATGAAAAAGAAAATAATATTCTTTTAGTCAACCTTTTTTATGTTTGATGTGATAATTGTTCACGGATAGAAGCATGTATCTTCGACGTTTTTTATAATCAAGCTGTTGCTCTCGAGAATATATCTCTCACTCGCACGTTGTAACTCTGATTAGCTTGTGCTAGCTCATTTTTTTCTTTGAACATGCTGTGTCTCGTAAACTACTAGGTTTTCTACCTGTTGTTCTATTGATCAACACACCTCATAGACGATCTCGTATATACCTCGAAAAATACTTATGAAATAAAAAAAATATTAAGTAACATGTAAACTTAATACATATTTTTTATAAAAATGTGATTATAAAAGATTTTAAAAAATTTGAGAGAACTCTCCAGGTCTTAGGTTGAGTCTTACAAATTAATGAAAACTCACACAGTTCCAGAAATACTTGATGTACGTGATGTCATGAAAAACTTGAACAGTTAGATTCGTTTGTTATAGAAAGAATCAAAAATATAATTTTTTAATCTAAAAAGATGTGAACAAATTATGTGGGATTATATTCAAAAATTAGACAATAATTATATGTACACTTTACACAACTGGTTCAGATTTTTGTAATATTCATCATTACCAGTACTTTAAGTTAAGAGGGGGAAAGAGAGATATAGAAATAATTAAATAAACGGAATTGAAAAGGAGTGTAAAAAGATGAAAAATAATTAGGAAAAATATATATAATAGAACGAAACATATTGAGGGGGGAAAATATACACAAATATATACAAACAAAATTTTCATATGTATAAAAATATATTTACAAAATGATTAACAAAACATAAAAAACGAACGAGCGGATGATTGGGGAAAAAATATATACATTAATATACAAAATATATACAAATATACAAAAAATTGTTAAACGATTGAAATAATGAATTTTTAATCCACGCGAATTGTATATTGACAATCGATACAATCTTTTACTTTCATACAATTTCGAGTACTCTGTCGCAATGTATCATTATCGATATCATATTCTTCATCATGCTCATGCTCGTAACATGGTAGAAGTGATTTTATCGTAACATCCTGTTTTAATCTATCTGGTAGAAATGCATAAATGTCTCCAACACAACTTGGAAATAATGTAATTATCATTTCTTTTGTGGCTATAATGAACAACTGTCTTAAATCATTTATATTGAGATTAATCATAAGCTTCAGCGGATGGATAACATGATCGTACCAGGCCTTCATCACCATAACGTTTTTCACTGCACAATGAAAACTAACATTCTCATTAAGATGTTTACAGGTTATCAAATTGCTTATACCAAAATACTCTTCATGTAGATTCTCAATACTATATAGTCGAAAGACTTGATCCATATTAACGATTTCATAGTCTAAGTCACGCAACAATTCAGACTTTTCGTTAAGTTCCGTTAGTGTAAGTTTAGCATATACCGTTAAAATATATATGCGAGCTCTCGGTTTTTTGGGACAATATTGTGAATATATTGCGTGCCATGAATATTTCTTCCCGACAGGGAAATAATGAGGGGGTTTTCAAGTAATGACTCACGGAAGAGCATTGTAAATGAGGCATTTTTGATGCAGACCATGCTCTGCTTGGCTTGTATAGCGTATGTAAACACCTCCCGCCAGACATATCAATCATCGCTAGTTCGGTTACTAGAAAACCATAATCAGAATCCTTATGGAAGCTGAAATCTACAAAATATTCCGCTATATCCATCTGATCTGACAATAATACTGGACCAACGATTTTATGTGTAGAAGATGTTGATTCTGTTGAAGAATAACCACCATCTGATTGCGGTAATTGAAGTGACGAAGACGTATGCGAGTCGCTATCACTCGCAAATAAATTCTGAATAAATTCGGCGTCTTTAATTGATTTTGAGTTGCTGCTTATGTTAACTATATTAGCGTTCATGATTGAATAATATGTATTTCAAACTTTTCACTAAAAAAAATACAGAGAAAAAGAAAGAGAAAAAGGAAAGATAAAAGACAAAAATAAATGATAGAGAAAAAAAGAGAAAAAACATAGGAAATTATTTTCTTTAACGTTGACGTAAATTTTTTAATAATGCGTGAACACAGATTCGACAAAATATACATGTTTATCATAAAACTAATACTGACCGCTTGAATGATTCCGTTCGATAGTCTATCTCATTAGCTACCTTTGAATCGGTTGTGGCAGTGGAAATGTTATGTCAGAAAAATGTTGTTCCGTCGGAGAAAGCTGAATATATTTGTATACAAACAAAGTAATCGAGGACTTTGAGTGTATACGCATATGTGAGGGAGTGTGAAAAATATTCTTGTACCGAATAATGGGAAATAGCGTGCGAGCAATGTACAAGTGGTCTTGAAGGTATGCGAGTCATGCAGGTAAAGGTTGTTGCGATGACGAGATATATACCTGCAGAGGTTATCGATTCTTGGAAAACAGGTATTGACGTTCGAAACAATAATGTCTTGAAACGATTGATGATGCGGATGAGTTTATTAAATAAAAAAATTATGTTTATAGCGAAGCGAATAATATTAAAAATAATTGTGATGTTAATAAATATTTTTTATTGATCGGAGATTTTTCTTTCTCGAAAGGTTAAAATTATTTTTGACAATGTTAAGTGTATATGATGACATGACTGTGTAGGAAAAAGTAATACCAGTACAAAAAAAAATAAAGATCGTTAATAAAAATTAGACATATAGAACTGCATGTGGTGTGTATGCGAGACCAATGTGATATGCTATTGTGTCTAACGTTGAAAAAATGTTCATGATCAATAGGGAAATTCGTGATAGAAGATAAGTGTGTGGGAATGTGCGGTACGCTTTCGAGTGAACCATTGATTAATTTTTAGCATCGATAAAATAAATAAAGATTACGAAAGATAAGCAATTTTAGATGTGAGGGGGCGGGGGTAGAAAGAATGAATTTTTAGGATTGAAAAAAAAAAAAATGAAAAACACATTCGAATCAATTTTTTGAAGAACTCGTAATAGAGTAACGTATAATGTAGAATCTGTGCGGGAATGGTTAGTGTGCTTTCACAACAGTCTGGATGTCTGTTCGAATTAATTTTTAAAACCTCGGAAAACATACAGAAATACTTACGGACTGAAAATAATCGTAATGAGAAAAATAATAAAATATACTTGGACTAATTTTGAAAAAAAGTGGTAACGCGAACGAATGACACGTGCACGAGAATGATGCGTGCGCATTCATTGAGGGGCGAGACATCGATAAATTTATTTTTAGAACCGGGGAAAACATACATAAATACTTACGGATGGAAAAGTAATTGTAAGTGAGAAAAAATAATAAATATACTTAGACTTGGAAAAATTATTATGAACGATAGGGAAACTATTGAGAGCAGAGTGTGCACGGGATCGAATGGTTCGCTTTTGCGGTGGCTAACGCTATGGTAGATATAAGCGTGTGATCGCCAGAGCTAGTGATGTGCGATTTCGAAATGTTTTTACAATCGAAACAATCAACAATCGTCAAAAAAAACAAAAAATAATCGAATGATTTTGATTCAAATGATTTTAATTTGAATGATTTTGATTCGAATGATTTTGATTCGAATGATTTCGATTCGAATGATTTTAATTCGAATGATTTTGATTCGAATGATTTTAATTCGAATGATTGATGTGAATACGAATGAATTATACGAATGAAATAACATTTCGAATGCAACTGTGGAACAATCGAATGCATTCGAAGTTATCGAACAATCGAATAATTCGAATGAAACATTTCGAAGTTTCCCATCACTAGTCAGTACGTTTTTGTAACGATCGGAGAATAAAGAAAAATTTTTGGAACCGTAGAAAATAAGAAATATACTTAGACTAATTTTATAATGCTTAAGCGCGGAAAAATAAAAAATTAAAAAATACATTTAAATGGGAAAAAGAGGGGCGAACAGGGAGCTCGGGTTAGTTTCATGCTTTAAATATTATACTTTGGTTAATTTAAAAAAATCACGGTATCGCGAAGGATCGACACGTGTGTGAGAACGATGCGTGCGCTTTTACCACCTTTAAATCGGTTGTGTTAGTGGAAATGTTGCGTCAGAAAAATGTCATTCTGTCAGGAATAGTTGGTTACATATGCGTATTGAATAAAGTAGTCATGGGCTTTGGGTATGAGTGTATGTTTGTGTTAGTGTGTACATGTAGGGTGTGGTTCCATAATAAGGCATAGACTGGAATAGAAATTATAAGAACGTTAAGATCCTGTTTCAACGGTTTTGAAAGTGTTTGCATGCAACGTCACATATAGTGATGGCTGAAGCGAGTGTGTAAAAATAAAAAAATAAAAAAATATCTTAGGCTAATTTTATAATACTTACGCTCTGAAAAATAAAAAATAAAAAATATGTATGAATGGGAAAAGCGGGAGAAGGGGGGTTTCCGGCTTTAAATATTATACTTTGGTTAATTTCGGAATTTTTATACTTACGCGCAGAATTTTGAAAAAATCGCGGTATCGCGAACGATCGACGAGTGCGCGGGAACGGCGCGTGCGCTTTCGAGGTTTGCTAGGAGGGCGAACGGGGCTTGGTTAGTTTTCAGCTTTAAATATTACACTTGGGTTAATTTCGGAATTTTTATACTTACACGTAGAATTTTGAAAAATCGCGGTATCGCTGTGGGCGGGAGGGAAGAGTGGGGACTTGGGTTAGTTTCGGGCTTTAAACATTATACTTGGGTTAATTTATAATCGGTTCGGTTTATCGGAAACGAGCGGGACCTGTAGGGTGAAATTTGGAGGAAATTTGCAAAAAAATTGGAAAAATTTGAGGAAAATTGGGGGAAATTGGGGGAAACTTGGGTGCATTTTCAGCGTCGGAATAAAAAATTGGGTGAATTTTTGCCTCCCGAATAAAATACTTAGGTGACTTTTCGCCTCCGGGACAGGAATTGGGGTTGTGACGTCAGACCTGCCAGAGTCGCCATTTATTCACTACTATGGTAATCGAGGAAGTATTTAGACCGAAATTTTAAATGTAGTCCTTTGCAGAGAGAACGATTATTATCGACCGCGTAATTGTGAATCTGCCTGATTAATCGTAATTGCCGACGAGTGTACTAGATGGTCAACTTTTTCATTTTCCTCTAAGTCGGCTTGGTATCCATATAAAGAAAAAAAATAAATAAAGGCTGATATACCGTTAGGTCAGAAACACAATAAATCTAATGCGAGGAATTGGAGAATCAAAAGATGGAAGACAGTGCAGAGAAGTTGTAGTTGTCAATTCACTTAGAGAGTCGGAAATTATTAAAAACTTACAATGACGAAATATATGTACATAATGTGTAAAAAATTTCGATTGATTTCGCATAAAAGGCGGAAGACAGAGCGAGTAAAATTTAAATCATTCGGCATAACGTGTCCTAGAAAGAAAAAAAAAGAATACAGCTCAACCTGTCTTGATACCATCGGTATGTTAGCAAGGGGAGTGACGAGGGAAATTATTGATAATTGGTGTGTTAAATGCGTGATTAAGGAGAATTTAAAAAAAGTTCAGACAGAGAAGTTAAGTTGATTGGCGAACAAACTGAATTCGGGGAGCAGAAAATACGGAAGTTTATTTTGTTGTAGAATGTGATGTACGATAAACTGCTCCGTTCTATGATAGACGTGTGAGGCGAGACAAAATTGGAATCTTCCTAGAAAGTATAAGAATTCATTAGTTTGGATGGATGTGTAGGGAGGTAAGAATGGTTGCGCACAAAACTAAAATTGATTATTGATAAAAATTTTAAGTACGGAATATCGGAATTAATAATTTCGATAAAATTAGAATGTGAAATGGTAATCATCATCGATCGTCGAAATAAAAACACCGATCGCAATAATCTCGCCTAACATTGAACAAGAGTGATCATATCCTCTGCTTTTTAACATATACGCCGAGACAATATTCGAGGAGGCCGTGGGCGAGCTTGATAAAGGAATCAAAGTGAACGGCATCTCTATTAATAACATTCGTTATGCGGACGACAGTCTTGTGATAGTAGAAAACCGAGATGATCTTCAAGAAATGATGGACAGAGTCGTTCAACACAGCAAGCTTTTCGGACTCTCAGTGAACATCGCCAAAACAAAAGTCATGGTCTTCGCCAAAAAACAGATAAGGTGCAGAATAAATATTAACGGAATAGAGTTAGAACAAGTCAACTCATTAAAATATCTCGGTACTGTCTTCGATGACACATGCACCGTAAGAAGAGAGATTCGTTCGAGAATTGAACAGGCTAGGTCAACGTTAATAAAAATGAAGAATTTATTCACGAGTCGCGTACTTAATCTCGAACTTAGACTCCGGCTACTCCGATGTTACGTTTTCTCAATTTTATATTACGGCTGCGAGAGCTGGACTCTGGACACTGCCCTGGAGAAGAACATACAGGCTTTTGAGCTGTATACGTACCGACGCATTCTCCGAATGTCCTGGACCGAGAAGATCACGAACAAAGAGGTACTCAGCAGACTGAAAAAGGAACCAGAAGGACTTAACACAATTAAGGGGAAAGAAAGCTGAAATATCTCGGGCATATTCTACGCGGGCCAAAGTGTGAGGTTCCAAGTTTAATTTTACAAGGAAAAATCGTCGGAAAACGTTCAATAGGACGTAGACGGAACTCTTGGCTAAAAGACCTCCGCCGCTGGTTCAACGCATCATCAGTCGAGCTGTTTTGTATCCAAAATTACAATAGCCATGTGGATCGCCAACCTTCGCGTAGCGGAGACGGAGTATGAAGAAGAAGAAGAAGATCATAGGAATTACTCGAAAGATGGTAAAATTTTTTACACAAATAGTAGTGTGATTTTAGAAGAAGATCTACATTAGAATTTTTCGTAAATGCGAGAGAAAAAATTTCACAGCTTTTTTTTTGTCAATTTGAATTTTGGCTTTGAGCGTTAGAACTTAAACACAACACACCGGAGGAACACAAATTTAAATCGGAATTGTTATTAGCGAGAAAAAGGTAAATTAATTTAATAATGAGGAAGAAAAAGAACAAACAAAGATGGACAGCCTAACTGTATTGTGGCTCGACCTTTTTTAGCACGGGCACAATTGGAACATTTTATCAAAAATGTTTGATCGCGGTATTCCTCCGAAATTTATTCATCATCCTAAAACAAAATGTCTGTACAACATCAGGATTCAAATGTATTCGTTGAGAGCACATCGATTAATAATGGAAAATCAAAATCAATAGGTGTGCGTATTAATGTTCTTTCCTTAAATAAGCATACAGTGCGCTACATTGTCGATTGTCTATAATAAATTCGATGTCGTTAATATGTGAAAAGTGTTTTATAAATACATATATAGGTATGTTTTTTTTTTTTGTTTTTTGTTCAATTCAACTTAATATTAAATATATAATAATTACACCATTAATAACATAGAAAAATGATATTTGAAATATGTATAATTGAAAGAATAAATCTCTGTACTCCGGTCATTATTGAGATCTACGATGCCGCTCGCGTTATAAAATTTTAACAAAACGAAATACAAAAATTTTTATTATCGGTGGTTTTTTGAAAAATAATTACAAAAATCCGAGTACCCGGTTAAAATGATATTCGATATCGTCGTAGGTGGGCAGACTGCGGGCCGCCTGTGGAGTTATTAAAAAAAAAAAAAAGGTGAGTTTGCAACCATAAATATATTTTATTCTTACAAATGTCGCGTTACATTTACAATAATTAAAATACAATTTTTTTTCTTACGAGTTTTCCTCCATTGTTTTTCTATTAAGAAAAAAAAAAAAACAGTATCGACAAAACACAATTTTGCTACCTTCAGTGAAAATACTCACAAGATAGAAAACGGAATCATATTCAGACATATGTCAGTTTCATTTGATGCAAAGGCAAATTTAATTGAAAATCAACAAACTAACGGGAAACACGCAGTACATAACATGTTTTATGGCTGAGAGGAGTTTATTGTTTTTTCTTTTTTTTAAAAAAAGTGTTTAAATATTTTAACACTGATAAACTAAGTTTCTTATAATTTAAAAAAAATTTCCATCAATATAACACCTTTTTGTAAAACCAACACACCTTCGTTTACACCTTATTACAAATTATTCTACGCAATTTGAAAATCCCCCCCCCCCGCAATTTATCCAACCGTATTATTAGGTACATATTGATAAATAACGAGGTATCGGTTGCGTAAAAACAACATTACAAAGGGGAACGTAAACAGAGATCTCGAATTGATTTTCCCCCGATCAACGGAGTTGTTTGTCCGTTTGATTCTAATCAACCCCGGAAGTGATTTAAACGTCGGCGACCCCCTTGAAAAAACACCTGGTCAAAATTTGATCCGATTTTTCATTTCAAAGCCGAGAATAACATCCATTTTTTCTACTATCACATACCTTGAAAAGGCAAAATTACACGTTTCGTAATTTAACTATTACGAATTATACCATAAACCGTTTCTCCGCGTGAATAATTTTATTTTCCAAGTAAAAAAACTGGCTTACGCGTTTTACTTTGAAAATAGAACTTGACGCAAAATGCATTTAGTTTCCGCGTTTATCTTCGAACAACGTTAATTCGCTAATAAAGCACGAGGAGTTTTGTAGGACAGAAGATGGAATAACAAATCTTGTTCGCCATATTTAGATATGTAAACCCCTCCGAAGAAGAGGACATACAAATATTTTCATTAACGTTCGTGACTGCGCGTGGCTTTTGCAACCTTAAGATAAAGTTTGAAATGTATTTTCCTTCTCTTTTTCGCTAATTTTTACCTAGTATAGTTGGCTAATGGTCTCTTACATGTTTACATGTACGCAGAATATCCTTTCTTATTTTTGCAGCCACGCGATAAAGATTGAAAATACACGTATTTTCCTTCTCTTTTTCGCTAATTTTTACCTCTAACTTCCTATTTTTCTCAAACTAAGTCTTGTAGTTGCCTTAAAATACGCCCCTGATTTATCCAGCAGATGTTCACGAACTTTGTCTTCTTCGATGACTTTGTTAATCGTGCAGATTTTCAGGTATCGATCAATTTGTCGATAACGATATGGTATATCATTTGAAATATTTTATTTCGGAACCATTAGACGATGGTGTCACAGTATATTTGCGCATCTCCAAAGCGTCGAATTAAAAATATTAACTATTTTTACGATATAACGAATGCAGCTTTTGCGAATAGGATATTTTTCAGTCGTTTTCTATCACGGTTAAGTGTAAGCACTGCAGCATAGTTATACAGTGGTACAGTTGCGTAGTAGCTTACATCCGACTTGGCAATGCGCTGGTACGGCCGCTTTTATCATAGTGGAAATCGGTTGTAACGACTTTGAAGGGGGGATGAATAATTGTTAATCATTATAATCCTCGTTATGTCCGATTCTACAATGCCTAACATTACGATGGAATTGTTACGAAGCTTTCGTAAAATATTTTTACATATTAACTTTTTTCACTGATTAAACAAATAATCATTTATGTGTATAATCATCGCTTTATACACCTTTTTTGTAATAAATTCTAAAGCACGAAATGTTTTCAAAAAAAAACACCTAAATCTATATATATATATATATATATATAAAAAAAAAGGGAGGGGGGAATCACTAAGTATCATCGGTAGTTCAACTTTTTTCCCCTTGTAATTTAAATTTTCTGGGTTAAACCGCTCATTCTAACGAAGGCAATAACCCCGATGATGAAAGTTGCAGCATTTAAAAGGATTTCCTCTATGTTGGCAGGCCGAGCTGTTTTCGTAACACTACTTTGGGCAGATTGTATGGCCGCATAAGGATAGCCGGCGTTTTGTCGATTATATATGTTTATGGATGTGGCCGATTCGCAGCCAGGTGAGAATCTTAAAGTCGTAACGGGATGTTCCTTCCGGTATATGCGTCAACTGTGTGCTTAATGATTTTTAAGAATGCCGTAGTAGTAGCTGTTTCCCACTGGTTTTCACGCGCTTTTAAGAATGAATACGCCATCGATGACGGTAGGTCCGCATATTTTGGCATTGCCGAGAACAAGCAGGAACGTGCTGCTGTTCCGTCGATCACTCCGATCTGGAATCCACTAGTTTGATACACTTAATATAAATAATAGTATATTTTTGATATTATTGAGTTATTTTATTTTTGGTTTTTAATCATGTTTAGAGAGACTGCAAGGAATCGGTAACTAAGAAGAAATTATTAACTTTATTGTGGATTACGGTGATACGGGAAACGTGTAAAATTATTCCTTGCAGTTCTGCATCCAGAGTGAAACAGGCATCGTTGATGACTTTAGCACGTTGGCTCTTCGAAAGCGCAGGCTACCAACGATAGTGGACCTGCCTCCTGCTCAGCTGCCTTAGCTTCATCGGCATGTAAATTAGGTGGTCCGAATATTTGTTAATTGCCTTAACTCTCCATCGTGTAGAGCGTTTTTTTTTATGTTTCAGCGATAAGTCGATATCTACCTGGAAAGCGATCCAAGGAGCAATAAGGATGTAGTTTTAAATAAGATTTTTATTATAACAAGATGTACTCTGTATAGTATTTTTCTAATATGTTCCTTTTATAATGGCATCTTTACCGAAAATTTTTATCAGTTTAAAATTTACATTTAATTAGCACAACAAAAGTCTCTTCTTCTTCTTCTTCGTCATAGTCAATCTCACTGTTGTGACCCGTAACAATACGTTTCCATTCTTTTCGGTCCCGGGCTACCAAACATTCGATTTTTTTTTTTATAGTGTCCACCCATCTAGTAAAGGTAAGACCGTTTTCTCTTGAGTTTGGCATTCTCGTCGCCAACAACACCGTCATTTTTTAATTGTTTGTTCTATCCCTCGCGATGCGTACAAAAAATTAATATAGTATATCTGTTCCGTCAGGTATGCGTTTTTTAATTTTTTACTTTTTTTTTCCCATTTACCTGGAAAAATCGTTCAACGTTAAATTTTGTATCATTAGGCCGTTATGAGCTACGAACATTTTTATCCGTGTACCGAAATTCTAGTCATAATAGCCGATTTTTCATTATACTCTATTGAATTCAGCCGTTTCCAGCAATACTCCACGTGTGTCGCTATAACCGATGAAACTGATATAACCGATTTTCAGTGCATGTGCCCTTGACTTTCCCGCAAATGTCTCCCCACTAATAATGCGACGAAATGAAAAAGGCCAATCGCAAATTACCGATATTTGCTTTTTGAAAACTCTGTCGTACCGAACGCTTTATCCAGAATCTACACGTTTTTAATTAGGCGCTTCCGCTAATAACTTCGCCAACAGGTAGAAACGTTATTTAACTTTATCAACGCTCAAACACAAAATACATAATTATAATACATAATTATAATACATAATTATAATACATAATTATAATACATAATTAAAATACATAATAAAACATTTACATTTTACATTGCTTTAATTCTCGAAAATAGCGGAGGTAAATGTTATATTTGTGTATTTTATTGAATTTCGCGTTTGAGTGTTGATAAAGTTTGTGAGTTATTCGCAAAAATAACTCGAATCGTTCGTGGAAAAGTTACATTTAAATACCTTTTTTTTTTTGATCGTTTACGGTTCTCCGTTAATAATTTCTCGAGAGCGACTTTAAAGACTTTCCCGTTAAACGACAAGTTTTGCTCGTTTAGTTTATATTTCGAAATTTTTTAATTGTGTAACTTTTCCCGTTCCGATCGACAAGAGCGTATTACAATCTAGCTCGTTCATCTCTCCCTTTGCCTCGGTAGATTTCTCAGACCGCATAATATTTTGTCACCTCTTCGCAGCTACTTCCCCCGAAATTACTCTTACTCCCCTTCATTCTCAAAGCTGATGTTTTTTGTTTCTCCGTATTCAATTTAAAGTGTCTTTTTCATACCTTGGTTTTTCAACTTTCCCTCTTTGCAACGGCTTTCAGCGTTGCATGCAAACTGTCGCGTCTACTCTTTTTCGTTTATACCTTATTTCCTACCCCGCTCATCCTTCCGCTCCTAGGTTTAGAGGCGACGCTGATCACATTTTATTCAAATGCCAGCATTCTCTTTCTACTCTTTGCCTTCGCTAATTAGGCTACCTAACTTCTTATTGCGCGGTTCTTAATTTCTCCTTTTGCATTAGCTATTTCCAGCCTTTGAGTCCCCCCTTTTCATCTTCCATATCGGACATTGCGTAAAACGAAACCACTTATTTATCTCTTTTTTTTTTTTTTGTAATATTTTAAATTTCTGTATAATATGTTTTACCGCTTTGTGTAATTTTATAACGGAATAACTTTAAATGGTAAAAAAAGTAGACGCGGTGAATTTCAACCACGCGAGGGGGATGCATACATAATAACTGTGTCGCTGATATTGCGAAAATGCCGGTGCGTTTAACTTTCCGGCATAACTGGGTGTTTTCAGCGGCGAGTCTAAAACATGTACTAAACATCCAAATAACTGTACGAGTACACGTTTTCAAAGATTACAAAACAGCTATTAGCATTCTGATCGGTGAAGATTTCAGTGAAACCAGATAAAATTCAAAATGCCGTAATTTTTTTTGTTTTTTTTTTTTTTTTTTCTTTAAAATTGCGATTTGGCTAATGTAGCCCCAGTAAGCAATTGGAATAGAGGTTATGACATGACGGGAGATGCCATTCAACAATAACACTCCGCGTTGCTTTACCAGTCAATTAATCCGGTGGGGAAGGTCTAGGGGCGTATAACGATTTAGTCTATGATTGTCGTTGCCTGAGTGTCTAATAAATCAACTGCCAGCGGGTTAAATAATGGTGAGATTTGTAAACTGATTAAGAAATGTTTGACTTTGATTAGAATAGTGTTCATTAGTTTTAAATTCATAAATAAAAAATTTTCCGAATAAAAATTTACAAATTCCTTAAAATATTGGGAGTTTAACAGCGTCGATTTTTTTTTTTTTTTTTGAATAAATTTCCCCGAAATTTCCAATGTTTTATTAATAAAATAATCTCGGTAAAGCGATAAATGTGTAATTTTATGCCGACGAACAAAGGCAAAGGAAAGGTCCCCCCGCCAAAAAAAAGTGTAGTAATTTATATCGTTATATTTTGTCGTTATCGAGCGAGTTGTTTGGAAAATGAATACGCTACTACCGCTGCTACCTTTTTGTTCGTGTGACGTATCATTATAATCACACTTTCCGTTGCAGCAAGCAAAATACACAAGAAACGCAAGATAACCTCCAAAATGTTTCTCACGCAGTCCGATGTTAAGAATACCAGTGCCGAGAGAAGCTAGTCTTTCCGACATTTTCATGATATTCCTAATCCAAACGCGCCATTTCCTTGCATTTCAAGATTCGCCTAATATTACAAAAAGAATATTGTACGAGTTTCGCAAACGTTCCTCATGAATATAATGTGAGTCGAAGATACGCAACGATATATAATTCCACATCAATTTTTTACAGAGTCAGCTCTAGATCAGTTTTTTCGAGTATTTTTCAATTTTAACAAAAATACATAACGATACGAAAAATCCTGCATTCCATCGTTTATCAGAGTAAAAATTTCCCGTATCTTTTTCAGCAATTGATTCCCATAACTATTTATCGGGAAGCACGCTCGTTCTTATCACACTGCCGAATGAATGTTCACCTAAAATTGATCTTCAAATCAATCTTCCATCAATGGGAAAAAATAATCGCAACAGAGAAAAAAGCTGCTCCAGGTAACACTGGCACTACTATAATATATAGTTTATGGTTTAAAACGCGGAAAGGGGAATAAACAAACAAAAAACAGTATCGATAAGAAAATACTTGAACTTTAACCGCGTAATTACTTAAAGCAGACATATTTAAAGTGCTTAGACAAAGATTAAAAACACGGTCTCTTTTGACAACATTCCGGGAAAATATTACGGTACATCATTTTAAATATTCGAAATTGTATAATTAATCAAAGTTATATATACCTATTCATTTCGTACACACACACACATGTTACACGCACTCGCACACACCGATTTGCAATTATTTCGCCCATATATGTATATAGAGCAATTTATTTTCTCGTACAATATATGCAAGTACGTGAAATGAACGCCATCCGATAAACATCGGCATAGTTCACTTTTTTAAATTTATCTATCGATTCGATTTGTTTATTGATTCTTTTATACTTCGAGCGCGGTTCTGATTTTGAGTGTATAGGCGAATTACACAACAGTCACAGCCGAAATGTGGAATTCTGTGCGAGCCGAGTAAATTTGTGTAAAGTTTTGAACTAGAACGAGGGAAAGAGTTTTAATTTCCGACACTTTTTAGTAAACCACATAGACAAAATAAATACATCTGATACACGACGAAATATCTATAAACTATGTAATCAAATTAAGAGATTGATGAGGAAAAACACACACACAAACTTCCGAGATTTTAAGTATAAAAACTGTTGATAAAGTTATAAAGAAGAAAGTCGTGTGCTCCCCAAAACTTAAATATCCAACGTTTCTTCTTTAATACCATTTCCGCTGATTATTTTAATAAACGAGCATGGTACCTATGCTAATATTTATTTGCAGAATTGGATAATTTAAAATTTTGTTTTATTTAAATATCTCCCGATCCGGAAAAGTATTATAATGGCAAAATAAGTACACAATATATGATCTATAGGAGAAAAAACTCTGTAATTTAGATCATTTTTAGACTAACATAATTTTCCTTAGCTATCCTGTGTGTTTATGCCTCATTAATGCCAATTAAATTGACTAAAAAAAAAACAAAAAAAAACGCTATTTAAAAAAAAACATAAGCATTACTAAAAAAATACTTTTTTCCCGGCGATTATTTTTTATTTGATAATGCTAGCGCATTTTAAACATTAATTTGGTATAAAAATGCGTCGATCACTTTCGTTAATTTCAATCTTATATATATGAGAACTCTTCTACAGTTCGTCTTCTTCAAGAGTTATTAACACTTATCTTTTTATAATATTAAACATTTTTAAAGAAATTTAATTATCCCTTATGTGTAGGTGTGTCGAAAATGCGCGATGACTGACATATTTTTCGAAAATCGGATATTTGAATTCACGGTGTAGTGAATTGTTTTTTTTCACCATTCACACGAACATCACGGATGATACTGTTGCATTATCAACTTGTTCTGTATCCGTAGTGAACGACACACACACACACACACACATTCGTTTAAGTAGTGTCGGCGATTTTTACCGTTTTTCAACTGAAATACATGCGACGAATTTTTGTTTTTAATCGCTAAACCACGCGGCTTCAAAAACACAAATTGGAGGTTTAAACTGCCAATTCTGTTTTCTGCCTTCGTACATGTCCGTGAAGTAGCCTCGAATGTGCAATTGATTCCATTAAAAAATGGCGCGAACACAGAGTTGTGACATAACTATTCAATTAGAAAGCGAAGAACTGTCACTGAGAAATAGTACGTGTCAGAGAGTTGGGCACCATTTTGTAATTGCGATTACAAAATTACATATAATCTCTATTCTCAACCAGAATTAGGCGCCTAATCAATTTGCATTCTCGTCGTCGAATAGAGCGAATATTTATAATAGTCGATTAGTATTAACAATTAATTAACAATTATATTAATGCGTAATTGATCAATCGCCGATGGAATCGAATGGTAACTGTTCATCAAAATCAATCGGCACACGGTCGATTATGACCTTAATGTTTAATTATCCGGAAACTAGTTTTAATCTTTCAGAGTAGTATACGTATAATAACGATCGGTTTTGTTTCCTAATTTTTTTTATTTTCAACTGTATTATGTACTATTTTCAGTGTGCGGTCTCATTCTCGTACAGTAATACGAGCATTTGTTCCCACATTACCGAAAGGTTAAAACTACCACCACTATATCCGGTTTAATGTTAAAATGTAGTGTATCACGGGAGCCGGCAGAATTTGTCTTCAGTGGGAAGGGGGCAAAGAGGAAATAGATTTCTAGAAAATATTCCATTACCACTTTAAAATTGGAAAATTAGTTGTTTTTTTTTAAATTTATTTAAAAAAAAACAACTAATAATGAATATATGAAAAGTGAATTTGTAACTTACGCGAAATTAGTTGCGATTAATTTTATTTCCGAAATCGAAAAATTCGAAAATATATTTTAAAAAAGATGGATACATTGTACAAATTTTATTACCTATATAGTAGCAACGGAGTTTTGATTCTTCTTCGAATTCTCAAAACAGAAAGTATTTCGTTTTTTACATGATCTTTTTTTGTTGTTATAGCATGTGTCTCTCTCTCTCTCTATCGATAAATGAATATTTTCACTTTAAGAGTAGAATTTTTCTACTACATAAAAACTATATGCATTTTCGAACCTTCTCGTCTATGCCGTTGTTGGTATTCAATCATCCGTATCGATTATAATCTTCATGTATAATATCGTTTATAGATTCTTTTTTCGGCGAATACCCGATTGTATACTATTGCTACGTAATCGCCAGTTATAATTTATTACGATTATTAAAATACTATTCGCTAAGTGTGGTGATTACACGTAATAATCGAAATTATTTACAGAATGATACCCAACTCTCTTCACGTACACACTTGTAATATTACCAAACGAGATATCGACTTTTCAAAAAAAATCCCATACAGCGTCTTATTAAACGATTTGTTCAGTCCATATCCCAGTAGTCTAACCCGCTCGCAATATCAATAAATTTGTTTGGCAAAAAAAGGGAAAAAAAGCAAAAAAAAACCATATCTCGTCTATAAAAGCGGGAAAAGATGTCCAAAAATAACGCCGATGTGGGAAAAGCAAAATACCTATAAGTATATAGAAGAAGAAGAAGAAGAAGAAGAAGAAGAAGAAAAAAAAAGATATTAGAAAAATAAAAAATACCTTTGCAATTTGAAAATTATCCGAACGTAACGTTTCCGCTATTTCTTCTTCAGGTTTAGCAGCTGGCGTCACCTTGCTACTAAACCCGTCCAGTACGCCTTTGATTTTCATCATTTTGAAAAGGGCTCCTTGCGAACTTTATGGATCAAAAACGATCTATCAGCAACGATTCGTTACTGGAAGAGTCGATGGTCGAGTCTATCTTGGTCTGCGAACGACGAATAAAGATGCCTCGTCAGCAACAACGTACCGTACTGATAAGAGCGACGAAAACAAAATCTAAACATAATATTCTAGTAAAAACTACTGAGAGTTTAGCGACGGAAAAAGCGAATTCCGTCCGAACAGCAGCTAAAACCAAACGTATATAACGTAACGCGGCACACCAGCGCAATTACGAAAGGAACGAAAGACGCAAGCGACACACAAGCGCACCAGTACCCAGGTAATGCCGAACGAGAACGGAAATGAGGGTCAGAGGAACGACGGAAACGGCCGGAAATAGCCGGAGCGAAACGAACGCACCTGATCAATAGCGGCCTCTAGCTAAACGAGCGCACCAGCAAGACATACGGCCGACCGATGACGGTGACGACGTCGGCAAGAACTTGATAAATCACACGCGATTTCCAACTAATCCCAATGTGCGCCCGTGATAGCGACATGCGGCGGCATTTCCGCTAAGCGGTACTTGCGATGCTGGTCGAAAGATGGCGCTCTTCTCGTCGAGAAAAATGACGACGCGATGCTGAACGGAAAATAATGAACTAAATTCAATTGATTCGTTCAAACATGCGACGACGCAATGCGCATTTCAACATGTCATGTTGTTTTGTTTTTTTTTAATATTAAGAAAATATTACACGGAGGCCTGGATTTAGGAGGCGGTCTAAAGGACGGGCTGCAGCCCAGGGGCCCTGCCTTATAAAGGGGCCCCCAAGAAACACCCACTTCCGACATGTCATCATCATCATCATGGTAGCTTCTCCTGAGTCAGGAGATTGCATACATTCTCGTATTATTCGTTCCCTGGAAAGAGTTATTATCTTTTGTAGGTTTTTGCACGGCAGATTTATCGGTAGGTTTGCTGTTGTTAATTCCAACCGTTTCTTTTCTCTTATTGATTTTCCGGGAATTTTCCCCCGCGTCCTATCATGGAGATTCCATTTTCTTGGATTTTATGAGCTAGCTATTTCAATCTTTGATATCCTCCAGCAGTGGTGTCTTTTCTTCTCCTACTTTTGCCAAAAAAAAACCGGTATTTGTTGTGTGTGTGTGGTCCACGATATCTTCATCAGCCGTCTGTAACACCACATTTCCAAAGCGGCTATTTTCGCAGTCTGCTCCCATTGTCCATGTTTCGAAGGCGTATTTTAATACGTTCCAGACATAACATTTCATTATTCTTTTCCGTAAACTTAGACTCATGCTTTGATTTCCGAGAGCACCTTGTACAAATTATGAAATGCTTTTTTCGCCATACCAATTCGCGTTCTTATTTCTTTACGAACTCTTCCGTCTCTGTATTTATCATTACTCCCAAGTACCTGAATTGGTCTACATTTTCTATTTTTTGATTGCCGATTTTTTAACTAGTTTTTCTGCCACAGTTTCTTGAGAATTTCATCACTTTAATTTTCCTTGCGTTAATTTCCGACATGTAATAAAAAATTATTCTACCATTTGTTATATATTTCAACCTTTTTTTTTTTTTAAATAAATAGAATTAAACAGGAGTAAGTGCATTTTTTAATATTTGTTAATAATTTCGTATCCATTTTCATTTCTTCCTGGAGGAAGAAACTTCGTAATAGCAAATTTTTTCGAGTTTCGTAAAAACGTACCAGAAATTTGTTTTAAGGTATAACGGTTGTCGGAATCTACGTTTTTAGGAAATGCCTCACATGCACACATACTATCCTTTTATGCAAATCTTTAGTTAAAATTTGCTGAAAAATTTATTGTTTAAAATTATATACATACATGTGTATATATTTTTTTTTGGGCATTGAAAATTCTACCCATTGTCTATACGATATTTAGTTTTGCCACATTAATAATTATATGTTAATTCGTGAATTTAAAATAATATAATTAAATTAAAGAAAATCTAGTTATTCTATAAAACTGATAATTTTGATACTTCCAAAAAGGGCTCCTAATATTTCTATAGCTCAAGAAGGGGCCTATCATACACTTAATCCGGGCCTGATTGCACGATTATATTATTACTATTATTGTTATTTTTATTGTTATCATTATTATTAATCGGGTGGTGGGAGGAGGACGATCCAACTAATAATTTTTATTTTGTCCCCGCTGGTAGTTTTTTTAGAAACTCGAAAAAATCGCCCACGAACGTAGCGCTATCATTTCGGGCTATTTATTTAGAGAACATGTGCAAGCGGTGATTTAAGAATCTACGAAATGCGCTATAAATACACGAATTCTAAATTATAAAAAATCGTAAATAAACTCTCGGTTCCATCTCCACCGCTAACATCTTGCTCCTCTGACATCTCATGCCAAAACTATGTGTAAAGTGCAAAAACTAACCTTGTTCCCAGTGCCGAAGTTCAAATGCGAGTATTAATTTTCAGAATTTAACCCAAGTTTTCTTCCAGAGGCCCTAAAATCTTTCGCTTCACATTTTTCATAATCAGATGTGAACTTTTCAAAAATCTAACTCAAATTACCGCCCAGCCGCCTGAAATTCACTCTAGTAGTTTACCGAGTCTGTTAAGGCTTGCCTGGAGGAAGCACCACCAATACTTACCCTTTAGGCTGATCCTGTCCAGTTGGACTGACACCATTTAAAAATTAACTGAAAATTTATATTCAAAATTCAAAACTAACCTCAAGCCTCTCTGCCTCTTCGAGCCTTTCTTTATTGGTCGTATATAATATATTTTTTCCAAGCTTGCCCCTGCTTACTCCTCCCAACCCTTCGCAATGATTTTTTTTCTAAAATTCAAAGCCCAAGTATTACAGAATTAGTCCAAGTGTGTACCATTTCCAAATATTTCTCCAATTGTTAATTCCTTTTTATTTTTTCCAAGTACGTTGTAAAAGCATAGCAAAACGTTCACACGCGCGTATGTTATCGCTCCACTATAAATCACGTGTCACCACTAGAAGACACTGCCTGACGTCACACAATTTTCTGCAACTTAACTTTCATCGCTCTTATTTACATCAGCAGGAGTAAATTCTATTGTACGATGTATTTTTATATATTGTATCTTTGGCTAAGCTCAGGTAAAACTTGAAACCATCATTTATTACGCTTAGCGGTAAATTCATTCCATAGCCAATTTTTTGTCGTACGATTAAAATGTTTTAAATATTCACTTTAAGCCCCGATAAATGAGTGACATTTTAATTAATATTATCTTTATTTAAAACAGCTCGTGCTTGAAGATCATTATATAACTCTGCGCTTTGAGCTGCTTCTAAATATTTAGAAGATTCAACACCTCCTTCAGATAAAATATTTTCTAGCTCTGTAGCAATTATCGGACTGTTTTTTTTCCCCTTTATAGGAATAGTTCACGCGTATTTGGAAAATGCAGTCATTACGACTAATATGTCGTCGTGATAGCCTAGCTACTAGTGCGCTCGCTTCCGTTACGGAAGTCTTGAGTTCGATTCCAGACAAACGCAGAAATGATTACAAGAATTAAATTAAATATAATCGTTAATAGAATGTCATATAGAAGATAATTTGCATACCATGTCATGTGCGCGCTAGTTAGTATACAGCAGACAAAATAGGACTGAATTTGTATAACGGTATAAATGGAACAATCACAATATCAGTTGCAAATGTAGTCTTGCATGTGTACACATTTGCACTGCATATAAACAATTGCGCCATGATTGCTACTTATTCTGTAAGACCAAGATGTATAAATAGGTGTTCGGAATCGAGCAATACGGCTGTAGAGACGGCTAATATAAATCCGAGATTAAATCGTGCATATTCCGACATATCGATCAGATCAGCTTGTCATAATTCGTTTAAACCTAAAATGTGCACCATGTCTGGTATCATTTTTATGCGGGTTTAAGCAGTTCATCACCTATACTGTTCTGTAATGATTTCGACGCTTATGTTTATTTTGTAGCCATCTTTTCTAATATTTGTAAAAATAAACGGTTTTTTTTCTTTTTTAATATAATTAGTAACTGAATGTATCCTTCTTCAGCCAACTCTTCCTCGATTGAAAGAATTTTGTTGTCTACAATTACCACTTTGTTTGAATGCGTGTAGTAATTGTAATCATTCAACTAATTCATTCTGGTCATTTCAATACTCGACAAGATAATTCCCTAGATATTTACTCCTGTTATACCGCTGTTTTGTTTCTTCTTTACATTCAAAAGAGATTTTTGTAATAACCTTTTTCACCATATATATCACAGATCGAAACATTGGTCTTATTATATTTTCTTATATTTCGAACGAGGAATTCGTTTCGACACACCAGCAACACGCAAATCCTATAAATTCTGGTATATTTTTATTTATTTTGGACTTTTAAAATAATTTGTAATTATTTATATTTTACGTTTCAATAAGTTTCACGTATTTTTTGATTTATTTCGTGCAATATGCACAATAGCTTGTTGATTTTTTTTTTTTAAATTGATGTGTTCTTTTATTTAATTTTAATCATATTATTTTTCTACCGGTTTTTTTTTTTTTTAAATTAATTATGGGCACGTCAACACAGGACTTTTACCCAATACAAAAGATTAGAAGAATAGAAAGACATATGGAGCGACGGGTTATATCAAGAAATGATCAGAGACGGAAGAAATGAAGGCGGCTAACAAAGAAACAACAGAAGGAGATGGAAAAGCGAGAATGTAAAGGGCACACTGTAAGGAGTAGGGAGGCCGAGGCTAAGCAAATTAGAATAAAAGATCACGCGTTCTGTAGAAATGAAGGAACATTCGAATAGTACGTGGTTTGCGTCACGGGTGACATTTAGGGTAGGAGGATGAAAGAGACACCAAGAAGGAGATTGAACAAGAGCAAAGCGGAAACGAGAAACCGGGAGCAGACTATGATTAAAACCAAGGCGAACTATGGAAGAAGTGATAGAACGGCTGATACTAGGAAAATTGTTAAACCAAGGGGGAAAGGATGGAGAAGGCTGTAAGGCAAGGTAAACGGAGTTAGGGTTGGAGAAAAAGGACGGATAGAGATCAGTCCAAAAGTCACGGTGAGAACGAAAAGAGAGAGAGAGTAAAGACTTTGTGAAAGAAATCTGCCTATAAAACGACCATTTACTGCGGCCGAGCATGCTAATGAGTGTCAGCACGATCGTTATCAGCTATACCACAGTGGCCAGGAATGCAAAGCAGGTCAATATGGATAGAACGGGAAGCTAATAAATTGTAAATCAAGGAACGAATATAAAGAATAATAGGACAGAAAGAGGGTTCAGGGAAAGGACACGCGATAACTACTAAAACGCTCTTCGAGTCGGAGCATAGAAAAGGAAATTCACTAAATTGGAAGTTGAAGATATAAAAAGGACCGCACGCAAAATAGCCATGGATTTGGCTAGGAAGACGAAAAAAAAAAGGGGGAATTGAAATGATTCAGAATAGTTGAGAGCAGGAAGAATAAAGGTGGCACCGACCCCCAAAGCAGATTTCGAGCCGTCCGTAAAAATCGTGATGTGAGCAGGATATAGTGAGGAAAGAGTGTGGTTGAATTCTTCACGAATAGCAGGTCGAGGAAGAGACTTAATGTTAGAAGGTAAAGAGAATATAGCTTAGGGGGATGAAACAGTTCAGAGAAGTTATAGGTAAAGTATGGATATTCGTTCTGGGAGAGGACAAAGTGAGAAAGTAGAACGAGTCGAGAAGAGATAAAAGAAAGGATTGGAATCTTACGAGGAGAAAAACGCCAGCTGATCCGGATATATTGATAAGAATTCATGAGTTTGCAAAGAGAGATCTGCAGACGTCTAATCATGAACGCAAAGAGGAATGAAGCCAGTTTTGGCCGGAAGAGCTGGAATTGGAGAAGAATTCAGGACACCAATACAGAGGCGAAGACAAGAGTTTTGGATGCGATCCAGTTTGGCCGGAAGGGAAACAACCGGTTCTCTCGGTTTAGTTTTCTGCACCGCATATTACAGTTTAAATTATTTTTTAATCTGCACCACCGTATCTCATTTTTTCGTTTTATCGGAAATTGGCGTGTTTAAATTAGTCAATATGTTTTTATTAGTTCAGTGAAGTTTGTAATCTTTGTTTCCCTTTTATCTGTAGCAAGTTCCGATTAAGTCAGTGTAACATTTACATCCTAGACGAATCATAATTTGAAGTGTTTCGGAATAAGTGTTTGGGGGGCGATGTTTTTTTATCTTTTTGTAAGGATCCTCGTATAACAGCATTGTTGGCTCATAGCAAACTATAATATTGTTTCATTACCTCATTTACAGATCTAAAAGATATTACAGAATTAATTAATTAATTATTAGTGTAGCTATATACGTTTATTAGAATTATTTTTCTTTAGTTCTGTCTGGAAAGTGTGCTTTTATTGCAAGAAATGGAGTGATGCATACCTTATAATTATTACTCTTTTATAATAAAATATACACGGTTAATTTATTTACATGGAGTGTGTGAATTTGATGTTACATTGTCAGTTTGAGTGAACTGAGATGGATGGAAAAGTAATTTTACCTCAGCAGCACCGTTTTTCCAACCACCGCACACGGTTTCTTATGCAAAAGGATCATATTGAAAAATAGTTCAAGGATCAAATTAGTTAGCTTAAAACACTTGTCAAATTTAAAAAAGGTATTTTTGGATTTGACTGGTCAATAAAGAAAATAGGATATCTGGAAATCCAGATGAACCATAGTAATGCTTCAACCCGTGGCATCATCATATATTCTACTTCCTGAATCAACTGCAGTGAAAAAAGCAAGCTATTAAAAAGTACTTCAAATATACCATGCTGAGTAAATATGTTTTCACCCGGAAGATATATGTTGTTCTTCTCATTGTTTAACAAATACAATTGGATTAATGTAGAACTCCTTAGATCATTGCATGATACGTCCATATTTCAAAAAAATAATCTTAATGTATCAGTGAATGTCTATGGAATAAATAAAAAAAATACTATCTGTTCTCTTCCAATGGATTGAATCGTACAGATTTATTACTGTGATTACCCCAGGTTATAAAGCACATAACTACTGAGTAAAGAGCCTCCCAGTCGATTGGTATAGCATCAAATAACGAACAATCACTTTTCATGTTCATAAAGCACTACTGCTTATGGCATATATTCAGGACCATTATAAATACTTGGCTTACATACAGCGTTATTCTATTAATAAAACTATCGCAATCCTGCAAAGGAGAATAAAATATTGAAATTCCAACAATATAATCAGCAGGAATTTGTGTAACATTTGTAATTTATGTTTTTTTTTTTTTTTTGAGCATCTTCCGCAACCTCTAAGCAATGATCAACATATGTTTGGTACTATGAATGATGAGTCATCTGGCATCATAAAGGAAAATAGCGATACTGATGATAATCCTTTATGTCTAATCCTCTTCCTATACAACAGCATGAAGCATTCAGCTTTTATTACTATATTGTGCCGAGATGTGAAGAATGTTTTTTAGATCTTAATGTCCCTCTGCAACTTAAAATGTATCATGACCCGAATGCAAGCGGAATACTTTGTGAATGGTCGGTGAGAGATGTACAAAAAATTGAATCCTTTGCCGTGAACAACAGATGCGCGGGAAAAATACGCGTCATCAATAGTGTTAAAGAGCCTCTGTATAATGATAAAATTGCAAATCTGATCATTTGACAGGAAAATTTTGTGATGCACCACATGCAAAGTATAATTTAGAATATCAACTTCATTCATTTGTTCGAGTATTTATACATAACCGCGGTTAGTATCACGCTCACCTATTCGTTAGGGATCTAACGACATCGAGATAATACCAAATAATGAAGAGTTCAAAAAGAGTTTCAGAAAAAATTAAAATACGATTTATTAATACATTCCGTTTCTTGGCGTCAAGCCTTGAGAAATTGAATGATTATTTGCCCTACGGTTCACTTCATCCTACAATTAGCAATATTATACTGCCTGGTTTGCTTTCTTTATTTTGCAGAAAAGGTATTTTCCCATGTCTTCATGGGGAAAATTGGAAGAGTCAGGTTTACCTACAATTCATTAAAAAAAAAAAAAAAAAAAAAAAAGAAGAAATACAAAATTGTATCGAACCATTTTCGCGATATTTGGTATATTTACATTTGAACGTATTTATTAAAATTATAATAATTATTCGTGATTGTATTTAAAAGCTGTCGACTATTAACCCCCAGTACTACTACATCTATTCAACATTTTAAATTTGATGCTATCCTTTCTCATTAAAATATTCTGCCTCTTTATATTCCCTTTTCATTTCCTCTAGTCACTTTTTCTCTAAATTTTTGATTATATCTGACTCCATGAATGCCCTTCAATTTATTCTCCCCTATATGATCATTCCTGAGATTTATTATTCTCCGTATACGTTTACTTAACCACACACGTTCTTTCTTCCCTCCATTCCATTCAAATTGATTTACTGTGTGGGATTCTAGCCATTCGGACATTTTGGGCAACAGAGCGGCCGATCTTCCCGCGTCTTTTCTTCAGAAAAATCCTAATTCTCCGATCTCTTTCCACTATGTAAAAGTTTTCATCTTTCGTTTTCGTCGGATATGTACGCTTCCTCTTTTTCTAATCACTGTTCCTTTTATCTGTCTGTTGAACCTAGTTATCCTGCTAATCCGTGGTTCTTTTTATATCCCCCCCACCCCACTTCGTCATTCTGTTATCTCTATTATTCCTTCGTGTTTTAACCATAAATCGTTATCTTCTTTCCGTTTCCATTTTTCATTGGTTTCATCTCCGCACTGTCCTCTCCACTCGGACGAAGCGCGTGTTTGCGCGATGCTGATCACGCGTTTGTTAAGTGCTGATCTGTTTTTGTTGAGCATTCTACTTCGTATTCCAGTTTATTGCGAATCAGCCTTCCTACTCCGCATTGCGCCTCTTTTATCCTATCTCTTCCTTCTCCACATGTTATTCACAGTATTTATTCCTTCCTACTAACAAAATCTGATCGCATCAAGATATAATTGATTATAATAAGTATTTTTCTTCCGTAAACTGCTTGTAAACAATAAATAAATGAATGTCCAAAAATTACTAACTGTTATATGTTAAAACCGAATTTTATTCACCATATTCACATATGTATAACATTAATTATTTATAAATAAACATAAATTAATTTCACTAACAATATCTAAAAAACTTTATGAACATTTAAAAATGACATAAAACGTATTTAAATCTTCTGATCCAACCGGTTTCGTCGATTGTTTTGACATTTTCATGGAATTTTAAATACGTTTTATGTAATTTTTAAATGTTCATAAAGTTTTTTAGATATTGTTAGTGAAATTAATTTATGTTTATTTATCAATAATTAATGTTATACATATGTAAATATAGTGAATAAAATTCGGCTTTAACATATTATAACAGTTAGTAACTGCAATTTTTGGGCATTCATTTATTTATTTACTTATTATTGGCAATGTAATTGATTCCTACCTTTTCTAATGGTTTCTGAGTAAAGGTCCCTGGTTGACGATAACAAAAAGGAAAAAAAAATCATTAATGCGCCATATATCTAAAAACCAGTGATTGTACTTAGAGCTTCAATACATACAGTTCCTCTTGAAGATCAGATATGATCAAAAGAAATAATTGATTCCTTCCCGTTCTAGTGGTCCTTGGTTGGCGAGCCCAAAAAGAACAAAAAAAACTTTTGCTTCGCTTTGAGATTTTCTGGTGAATGCGCGCCTCGTGAGTTAGTTAACGTTTTAACTGTGCAATGCAACAAAATAATGACTACTTTGAAATATTAGGTATACATATATTAAACTTTTCTGTAGCAGATCGGTAACGAATCACGAGAGGCTAAACAACCAAGTTGTGATCGGAAAGAAAATTAAACTTTTGACTGACCGCCAATCAAAAATCTTTCGGCTGTCTCTTCTTCGATTCTTTTATTCCCAACCTCGCCGCCGTTTATAACTCATTCCCAAAAAGTAAACGGTGCATGCTTTTTTTTCTAGCGTTGATCCGTAAGATGATGGTACATTCTTACCCTTTGACCGACAACAGGATCTCACATACTATCGCATTCTCCCTTAGATTCAAAAGCAAAAAATGTAACTACTTCTTATTCGATTAACCAGTTTTACAATTTTTTTTTTTGTTTTTTACGCCCAATTACTGTCGTCTATTTGAATTTCAGTCCTACGTTAATACAAAAATGACGCCGAATGATAAAGATTACTTATAAATTTTTTAAAGGTGACTGTTAAGGTAGTTTTAAATTCCATATTGTATATTTTTGTCGGTTTATTCGGTTTTTTGCTGCTCAGCGTAATCGGTTAGCTTGAAGTTACAGATGTGGTTTTAAAAAGAATTTTAACGGGAATTTATATTCCAATTTTGAAGTTTTTGTCGTTTCTGAACCATCTTATTAAGATTCCTTGTCAATTCCTGCTGCTATTTCCCTGTTCTTTTGTACTTTCCATTTCCGATCGCGTAGCATTTTAACCTTTTAGATAGTTGTTCTTGCTTCTTTCCTTTCTATTCGTTTCTGAGTTAAGGTTCTTGGTTGATGAGCCCAAAGGGGAGAGGGAAAGAAAAAAAAAGGATTCCGTGCATTATATGTGCACGGAATACTAAAAATACTACGGATAGTTATGAGAATTAATCAGAAATTTTGAAGTAATAATATCAAGATTAAAAGGCGATAATAATTTTAGCTATAAATCTATTTAATCTTATGTGTGTACATGTATTTTTATACGTATCTCTATATACTAATATATCTAATAAAATAATTTTTCGCGATTGCGAAAGAAATTAATTACTATGGGATGGAGGAATAAATAAAAAATCATTTTACCGCAGGAAGAAACGTGTGCAGAAGAATGGAGAAAAATTTTATTTTTTATTTTTCATTAAATTATATATTACTGATTTGTTAATTTATATATTTATTATACGCGTATCTGCGATTTTTTTTCTATCGCATTTCATTTTTTAACGTGTGCATTTTCCTACAAGTTCTTAAAATATTGAGATTTCTTAAGAATATTTATTGTCCAGTGATTTATATTTATTATTTGTTTTCAATCGTCAACTTTTTGCAGTATTTTTGTATTTCTAAAGGCCACGGTTAGATGCTCGAGCGAAGGGAGGATCTTAGGCGTAGAAAATTCTCTCATCTATAAAATTGTACATGTACTTCCTGAATTCATTATTTTGCTACATCATTTTTGGTTATTATTATTTCTGCAAAATAATTGTCATCGTGAACATTAAAAATACTTCCTTTGACTGACATTGTAGGCGGGGAGTAACTTTAATTAGTTCGCACAAAGACGGCTCATATGCATAGCTGATATTGGAAGTCAATTATAGTTTGAGCCATAATCAGTTAAAGACAAATTTTGTTCACAATATTTACTTTGTTACATTACCGTTTACTTCATTATTATAATTATTAAATCATTATCATTTCCTATTGCAAGAAACCTAAATATGTAGTGTTTATTGTTCGCAGTCGGTGGAGTACCAGAAAAACTAGTCGACACATTCCGCTACCCTTCCGTTTTACTAGAAAAATTGTTCATTTTACTAAGTAACATGTAAATTGAAAAACGTTAGAGTCTACAGATAATTTATTAGCAAAACTGTTCGGAGTGTTGGAGTAGTAGTGGTAATAGTAATAGTCATAGTGGTAATAGAGTCGATAGCGTGTTTGTTAGGGATGCAAATGTGATGCAGGTACGAGTTTTTAGTTTATTAACGGGTCGTTTTAATATCAAGCAGTTAGATTTACTCGAACGACTTATCCAAGGAACTCAGTGGCTCATTGTAGTAATAAAAGCGCGATTTTGTTATCACTGTTCAATGGCACAGGCGTACAAGTGCGCCTTGTACCATTGCGGCAGTGACAGTCAATAAATGCAGTCCCTGAACACACTGGCAGAATGTAATAAACCCACTCGCGCACCCGCGTCACACATACACACACACACACACACACACACACACACACACACACACACACACACACACACACACACACACACCCTATGTAATTAAATAAATGCGTGAACGTTATTCCTTAATAAAACAAATACTATTTACAAGAAAACAAAGAAATCTCTGACGACCCAATTAGACTAGACTAATCGATGTGAAAATGCGCAAATGGTAAATACAACTATCGTAATTATGGATTTCGTAAAGTATAGAAGGTCAAAAATATTTCAGATGGAAATTTTAATAGAAAGAGTGACAGTTTTTGTAACATAAAGAATTATTTCGAATTTTTTAAATCCGCTTCCTCAAAGTAAGTTGGGAACTATTTGCATTCATTATTTTTTTGTTTTATTTTTCTCCCTATTAAATTTGCCGTGTGTAACTACCTATAGTCATTACAATGCACACATGGAGGTAATTTCAATATGCTTGGATAGCCCACTCGTTCCGACGAAGGCAATAACCCTGTTGATGATGGAAGCTGCAGCATTGAAAGAATCTCCTGTATATTTCTTGCTAGGCTAAGTTACTTTTTTCGTAACACAATGAACTTGGAGAAAATGCAAGAGTATGTAAGGAACTGTCGGGGCACCTCTCTGGCCGCACAAGGGATACAAAGCCGGAGGCGGCGATTTGTCGGTTACATGTTTGTGAGAGATAGATGACTGATTCGCAGTCGAATAAGGATCTTAGAGTCGTAACGGGATGTTCCTATGGTTCAACTTCGTGCCTAATGATTTTTAAGAAGGCCGTGGTAGCTGCCCGTTCAGTTTTCCATTGGTTTTAACCCACAGTAGCAACACGTAACTGTTCATTTGATACAGTTAATATAAATAATGGTATATTTTTGATATTAGCGAGTTGTTTTTATTTTTGGTTTTTAATCATGTTTAGAAACTGCAAGGAATCGATAACTAAGAAGAAATTATTGGCTTTAATGTGAATTATGACGAAGTGATAGAGGCAGCGTGTAAAATTCCATGTAGTTCTGCATCTAGAATGGGACAGACATCGTTGAGTTTGACTTTATGTATAACACCCTGTTCTTTGAAAGCGCAGGCTGTCGTCAGTGGCTCCGCCTAGGCACTTACAACAGCTCCATCAGTGTAGTAAACTAGGTGGTCCGAATATTTATTAATCGCTCCAGATGCTACCTCCGCTGTACAGAGGGGATTTATGGTGTCAGGATTTTGTTTTAACGATAAGTCGATGGTTATCAGAAAAGTAATCTAACGGGGTATGAAGAATGTTATGGCTGGGTATTAGCTTTTATAAAGGCGTGATGTCAGATCTTCGCGGGGCGGTCAGTAATTTTGGTAATCGGTCGCCTGAGAACGCTGGTTCAAAAGGATAGTGATCCAACTGTACAGGAAAGTTTTGCATCTTTGCTGATGTATCACCATACATATTTCGCAGTATGAAATATTTCCGAAATTAAGAAAGGGGAGGGAACATTCGGATAAAGCGCATATGCTGGCAGCTGGAGAGATTCAAATCGTTCCAGAATGGTTTTCAATGCGGAGCGATGCACGGTATTAAGGAATTTCAAGTGGGGCGAATAGGAATTTTTGGAATAGAAGAAATAGAGGGCTTTTAAGAGGAAACTGAGAAATGGTACGGAGATCGGGAGCAGGTAGGAGAAAGTTCTTTGGATTAAAAAATATTGGCGAGTAAACTTGATATGTCTTATAAGCTGCCCGAAACGTAGAGAAAGTCGATTTGTCGACAAACAACGGACTTACTGAGTTGAAATAAAACTTCAAATATGAATGTGGGTTGATCATATGGTATTCAGTGACAAAAGTGTTACTTATGACATCGAGGAATGGCTACATCGCAATCGCATACTTCGTTTTTACAATGGATTGGTAGATCAATAGTGATAATTTCATTTACCAGGTTTGGACTCGGCAAACTGGATTTTTTAAACGTTCTAATAACGTCTTGCTTAACAGCTAATCAGATGTATTCCAAATCATTTACTATCAACTGATTTAGAAGATGGAGCCATTTATAGAGATATTTATCTGGCGATCATATTTTGTACGTTTACAAAACTGCGCGTGGCTGCAATTTTTCTGTCCAAAAATTCAAAGCCGTGTTTAGACGTCCAGAGCTCTAAGCAGAAATAATTTCCTCCAGGGTTCGTTCTCCAAAAAAGACAGTATTATACAAAATATATATAACCAGGCCTCCGGCAAACAGATCTGACCAGACTGGAAACACGATTTCGTTTACTATACCACTAAACGCGATATTAAACAGCACAGAGCTTTTCATTAAATCGTTGGCGATTGTTGGTAATTTTCACTCATACAACATACATTGCAATTTGTTTCTTATTACCCTTTTCATTAATTCGCATAAAAAAGGACGGCGGAAATATAGAACAGTACCTGTTTAACTGGGAGATTGTTGTGAGTGACTGAAGAAAAAAATAACCGCCGTTTGCCGTTAGCTTCTCAGAATAGTCCTCTGCTCTTCGAGTGTTTATCTCGCAAGGGTGAGTTACTTTATTATCATCTTTTAAAGCTTGATCTTCCTGCTCCTTTCAACGCCTCTTATGTTCTTTCTCTACCTATTATCCCAGTTGTTCCTGTTCTAGGGGTGTTCCTTGATTCCATTGTCGACAAAATAAAAATATAATTTCTATTCTATTCCATGCATCTATTCCACTTTGCTGGGCTAATTCTGTCTGATAGCAAACTCAGGGGGGTATAAAAAAATACAAAAAAAAACAAAACTGAACGCTATGTTAACAGCTAAAATGCAACATCGCATTTTAGCTTCGTAATAATAAATTAAGTTTGATGTAATGTGCAGCGGAAGTGGGCAACAGCATGCTATTGTTGATTGTCTCTGGATTCCTTGCCATTTTTTGATCACCGTCGCATTTGTACTGGATTGTGTTATGTAGTCGACCTTCGGTTCGTTCGTGTTTTCGCTGTAATGCGTATTTTTTTGATTTTTACAACTCGTTATCGTTTTGATTTTTCTAATGTGCAATGTATGCAATTTTTCTTCTTCTTAGATCATCAAATATTTACAACTTGTCGACTTTACACCTAACTAACAATTGAGGGTTTGTTATATCTTTTCCGTCCACAGGATTTCTAACATACGTCTAAATGCTCACTCGTTAACAGGTCAATTATTTTCTTACAATCGGTACTTATTGTCCAGGTATCAGTAGAATACTGCATTATAGATCACACGTAACACCGTAATATTCGTTTCCTCATTTCTATGTTCATTATCTTATTTGTTATTATTTTTTCAAGTGTCTAAAAGCTTGTCTAGTCATTACTATTCTGGATTTTATTTCTTTGTCGTCACGTCCGTCAACAGTTATCAGTACTCTCAAATACCTATATTGTTTAACATGTTTTAATTTCTAAAAATTTTTTCCCGCTATTTGTATTTGTGTCTCTGTGCTTTTTTATCTGCAGAATTTCATCATTTTCGTTTTTTTGTGTCTATTTTCATATTATACTTTTTTCCTTCTTTGTTTACGATAGCATTCTTTGAATTTGCCCGGCCGTTTCGACTACCACCATTTCGCGGATTACGTAAACCAAGATTTTACCCGTATTTTTTTTTTTATTAATGCTCCGTGGCAGATAACATCTTGTCTGTACGATACGCCCCCCGAGAAGAGTCCGAGTCCTCTAAGGTGCGAAAAGATTTGATCGCTTGTGCTTTTTTTATTGTTCTTTTCTCATCCGGGTAGATTTTATTAAATAAGAAAGCCTCTGAAAGAAAAGAAATTTTATTTCTTGTCATCCGGAAAATCCGGGATTCCAGGTTTCTTCTTTGCTTGGTTATATCCGTAATAAATTTTTAAGGAAGACAAAAAGTACTCTTAAGTAGTTCATCTTGTCGGATAAGGATGTAGCGACTTTTTCTCCCGCAGTAACCATAATTTATTACTTAACATATGGCCGTTACTGGTCCAAAATGGTGAGATCGGTTGAAATTCTTAACCAGTTATTCAACAGCAATCAGACTAAAGTGGTGATGGAAGGATTGTGTGAAAAAAGCGCACAAGTAGAAGTGTGTAAAATAAGTGCACAATTGGTCGAAAATCAGTAGCACACCTATAAAAGTTGGAAAGAACAGTGAAAAAATATCAAGAAACTGGTGATATTATGGCTTGTTTGAAAACAGTTTCTTATATACAAAAACTTAACTTTAAATTGTAAAAAAGAAACAAAAATACAGATAGATATAGAAATATGGAGAAAAGGAAGATATAATATTGATGATGCTATAAGGATGATTTTAAACTGAACATAAACATTGACGAAGTTATAATGCTGATTTAAAACCTAACATATACGGGGTGGTCCAAAAGCCATTGCATAATTTTCGAAGAAGTGTGTAATAAACCAGCGCGTCTAATTTTGTGATGTACAATGACTTTTGGACCATCCGGTATATTGACGAAGCTGAAATGATTATTTTAAACACGCCTAAATGATATAATCATTTAGCCAGTCCAAAGCCTAAATTAAATGTGATGGGAATCAGATATTATCATCCAGCTTGAAAATTACAAAAATTAATCTTCCCTACAAGATCGTGATTGCATCGGGGGAATTCTCAAGAATGTTGGCGACTGTTTTGTTATTAATTGAAGGGGGCCGGTGAGGTGATAATGCTGGACAGTCGCATAGTATGTGAGGAGTTGAGGGAGCAACATCTTGGCCACAGAAAGGACAATTCATAGGAGAGGGGGGTCTTTGCAAAATAAAATTATGCGACATGGCCGTATGGCCTGTGCGCAAGCGGCTAAGTGCACAGAAATCTCTGCGGGAAATGCTTTTTTCCGGCCACCATGGTTCCGTTGAGGGTTTAATTAACCTCGAGAAAGTCTGACACGAGGACCAATGGGTTTTCCATAAGGACGTGAGATTATTAAAGATTATGTTCTAGAGATAAGGTGGAGGTGGGCTGTTACTAGGCGAGGGGCAATATATTTCTGTTCGGGCGGATGTATCGACGCGTTCATTTCCAGGAATCCCTGCATGGCTAGGCGCCCACAGAAAGGATACGGAGCACTGTCTCTTAATAAGTTCGTATAATACTTGCTGGGTTCGAATTGCTATAGGATGTTTGGTGAGGGGATTAGAAATTGACAATAAAGCTGCGGATGAATCAGATACCAGCAGGGCTTTCTGTGATGTAGGCTCTGTAGAAAGAAAATATTCCAAACAGAAAAATACTGCGTATATTTCAGCATCCAGTACCGAGCAATCGTCATTCAGTCGAATGCTTCGAATCACCTCGCAGACTTCAAAGGAACAGGCGGTTGGGGATGAAGTAGCCTCTGGGGTAGCCTTGGCAGCATCCGTGTAGAAAAAGAGGTGGTCGGGGTATTTTTGCATTGTTGCTGTTGTCAACTGAACGATATTCGGATGCAGGGGTTTATTATACTTCGTCAGGGAAAAGTTAACATCAATGTTTAAAGGGGCCCACGGTGGAATCATGATGTTAGGAGCTAGGTTAGGGAAAGGGATTACGCTCACGTTGTGCTGCGATAGGAGAGCCAGGATTTCTGGGAGAGGGTCATTAGGGATCTCTGGGGTGTTGGGGAGGTCATTTGTGTCGATAGGACAGGCACGTTTACTAGAGAAAAGAGCGAGGGTCTCAAGGTGGTAATTAGAGGTTCAGAAATACTTTAGTGGGGGAGTGCCTAACAAGGCACACAAACTTACAGACGGGGAAGTTCTATGTGCGCCAAGTACCGTGCGGAGCGCCGTGTGGTGTATTGAATCAAGGGATTTAAGTAAGGAGGGACTGGCTGACGCATACGCCTGGGACCCGTAGTTTATTCTGGAAATGACTAAGGATTTGTATATGGAGAGGATAGTTTTCGGAGGTACATTATACTTTGTGTTTGATACATATTTAAGAATAGATAGGAATTTATGACGTTTAACTTTAAGATTGGATATGTGGGATCGCCAAGTTAGTTTTTGATCGAACAGTAGTCGAAGGAAAGTAGCAGTAGGGTGGAAATGAAGTGAGGAATTTTCTAGATTGAGGCGGATGCTGAAAGAGTTTTGACGTCCCCTATGGAAATCAACACAAATAGACTTAGATGAAGAAAACACAAGACCATTATTGTTACACCAGGATTGTAGTTTTGAAATAGTTTTTTGTAGGATTTTTTGAGCATTTGCTGGAAAACTGGAAGACAGGGAAATGTTTAAGTCGTCAAAGTAGAGCCGGGCGTTTACAGGCGGAGTAATACAATCATTTATATCATTGATATAAAAAATAAACAAGGTTACACTAAAAGCAGATCCTTGTGGTAAGCCATTCTCAGCTTGAATGGTGCTCGATGTTGCCGAACCAATCTTAACATGGAACGTTCTGTTTGTTAAAAAATTATTCAGATACTTGGCCATGTTTCCACTTATACCAGCTGTTGTCAGCTTGGATAAGAGGCCGTATCGCCATACTCTGTCGAACGCCTTTTCTATATCGAAAAAGACGGAGTATACATGTTGGTGTCTGTGAAATGCTGTTAATATTTGCCTTTGTAGGCTCAGCAGATGATTAACTGTAGTACGCTTCTTACGCCCTCCGGCTTGTGACGAGGATAGGAGATTATTCTGTTCAAGGAAGAAAAGGAGACGCCGATTAACCATTTTTTCCAGCGTTTTTGCGAGGACACTTATGAGGGATATAGGCCTGTAGTTTTGTGGAAAAAGAGGATCTTTATTTTGCTTCAGAATAGGAATAACAACTGCTAATTTCCATGGCTCAGGGATCGATCCGGAGAACCATATTTGGTTATAGATATGTAAGAGGAAGTTTTTCGCTGACGGAGGTAAGTATTTTAACATATAAGGATGGATGGAATCGGGCCCAGGCGCTCTGTTTGCAGTATGGTACTGGAGTTGATAGTCTAGTTCAGAAATGGTGAAATGGCAATTGTAGGAAAGTGAGGAGTCAGAGATGATAGTTATTGGTTGTTGTTCCGTGGAATATTTCTTTAAAGAGAAGGCAGACGAATATGACGATGAGGATGACTCCATTGCAAAATGATTCGCAAAAGCATTTGCGACTTCCAACGGGTCAGATAACATGGAACCATTCTGGTTTATCGAAAAGGAAGGGGTCGCACGATTAATACCGTTCAGTGCCTTAATTTTGTGCCAAATATTGTGACTAGAAGTATTTATGGAGATTGAATGCATAAATTGCTGCCAAGATTCCTGTTTCTTGCGCCTAATGAGGCTCCTCGCAGCTGCACGGCGTTTTTTAAATTCGATCAAATCAGGATATAAGCCTGTTGATTTAAACTTCTTAAAGGCATGTTTACGTTGGCGTATGGCTGTTCCTATTTCGGGGCACCACCATGGGACCCGTCGGGATCTGTTTGTTGGGACAGACCTGGGAATAGATGCTAAAGTAGCATTCGTAATAGCGTCGATAAAGGAGTTGATGTTCTCTGATAAAGATTCGGATGGCTCGCTGGGAACGTTTACTTTAACTGAAAACATATCCCAATCCGCCTTGTGGAATAGAAATTGAGGCTTAGGTGGGGGGGTTGGGTAGGGAGGGCTTTGGACGGGCATATGAGTATAGGAAAATAGTCGCTAGAGCTTAAGTCCTGTAGCACAAAAGTGCTCAGGTGAGGGAAGATAGAAGTGGAAACAAGTTGTAGGTCGATTGTTGAGAAAGTATTATGGGACAGATTGAAATGGGTGTAACCTGGGGAGGGAAGCAGTGTCAGATCGTTATCTAGGACCAGTTTATTGATGACAGAGCCATGTCTGTTTTCCAGTGTTGCTCCCCACAAAGGTGAGTGGGCATTAAAATCACCGAGTAATATTAGTGGCGGGCTGACCTGTGATAGTACTAACTGAAACATATCTGCAGTGATTATATAATTCGGAGGCACATAGCAGTTACATAGAGTTATCGGGGTGGAAGATATCTGAGGAAGATGGACGACCACTGCAATCATTTGTAAGGGGGTACTAAAATTCAATTGTGTTGCTGGGACAGAGGAGTGGACCATAATGGTAACCCCTCCGTTTGCTCTAAACCCTTGATCATTGCTGAAAGTGAAAAGGGAGTAGTTTTGTAGGGCTGGGTTATCTGTGGGCTTCAAATGAGTTTCCTGTAGACATACCTCAGCAGGAGAGTGATTTGAAATAAGTAGCTTTAATTCAGCAAGTTGAGGGTAGAATCCTCGACAGTTCCATTGCAGGATAATGTTACGAACCATGACCACTATTAGCTTTTCAAATATGTTTAGTCTGCTGTTTGATCTGAATCCGACTGTCTAGCAAGTTTGTTGATTAGCTTAGTGAAATGTGTCTTCATTGATCGGTTTTGAAGTAAGGAGTAATTATCTGAGAGCACGTGAATAAATCCATTTATGCCTTCAGTGAAGTTGGCTACTATACTCGCCGGGTCGTATTGTCCTTGAATCGTTTCCATTAAGGCTACGAAGTCATTGAAAGACAATGGATAGTCTTTATTGTTGATGTTGCTTTCTGCGGGCTTTAGGAGTTCAACAGTAGGCAATTTTTGTTTTTTCAGTTTTGATGGTGGAGGTTTGAAATCTACGTTTGCTCCATTGTCTCTGGTTTCTACCGCATTTGGATTTTCTCTATTTTCTGGTTCGTTTGTCTGCATTTGTAGAGGGAAAATAATAGCTCTTATGCTATTTGTAAAGTCGGGCTCCGTAGTATTTTGAGAAGCATCAGGGGTTTGTGGGTGGGGTCGCTTAGTTGCTGCTGGGGTTTCTTCGGTGCTGACTGTTGTGTTATTTTCAAAGATAGAGGCTTGAGTGTTTTCCTCAGCGATGGCGGTTATGTTTTGCGGGGCTGGAGCGGCTTTAGTGTCTGTAGCGGGGGAAACACTATATTCTACAGATGGGGCAATGGACGGCATGTTCTGCACACCCGTTTGGATAAATATTCGATGTTCACGTTCATTATGAACTATTAAGAAAGAGTCGGGTAAGGGTGGGAGATTGGCGCTATCAACATACAGCTGCCTCCTCCAGCTGATTATATGGTCAAACTCTGGATCATTGGGTTTAACACGGAGCAGAGAAATTGCCGAGACTAATTTTAAATTTAATATTCCCTCAAGATAGGCTTTGACAACAGAGTTTGGGATGGTTGGAGATACGTTAGATAATATAATTTTTTGAGTAGGGTTTTTTAACCTTTGACCGGTGATTGTATTATTATTTACGGTAATAACGGCTCCGTTATGAAAGAGGTTTTCTGTGATGTTTTTCGATTTCAAAAAAATGAGGATTCGATTGTTGCTAATTTTGGAGCCTGCAATTATGTTTTTTGGACCTCCTACTGGTTTTTTAAGGGCGTTAAAGTAGTCTAAAGGATTCGCATTTTCGACGTATGGAAATAATACGCCTTGGTCTTCTGTAGGAAAATCGAAATCTGTTATAGGATCAGTAGGTTTTCGAGATTTTAGTTTGTCGGAAAAAGAGATTGAGTTGGTCACGATGTTTGTGCTTGGGGATGTTTTATTATTTGCTGTTAAGTTTATTGTAGTAGCGGTTGAAGTGTGTGAAATAGGTGTATCGGGCTTGTTTTTTAAGTTTGCAGGCTTACTTGTTTCATTTGCCGTTAAATTTGTTTTTCGAAAGGCGGAAGAGTTTTGCGGGTTAGAAATATTTAGCGGCACGATCTTACTTGTATTTGATGAAGAAGCCGCGTTTTTATTTTTCTTGTTATCGGACGCTGCAGTGTAACTGTCCGGCCGGTTTGTACAAGAAGAGATGTTGCTGTTGTCTTTGTAGGTAATGTCTACGACGTTGATAAGCTCGCTTCACCGGGCATCGTTAATTGTTTCCGGGTTGGTGGGGGGGTCCGCTGCATACTGATAGCGATGCGCGGAGTTTATAATAATACGAAATCCGATAACGGTAGAGGTAAATTAAAATCAATTAACAGATATACTAGATAAAACCGAAACGCACGAAAACGACCGATTGAATTGAACACATTGGTAGAGTTTGTTGATTTTTGAAAGAGAGCATAATTTTAATTAGTCATTCATAGGTACGTAATAGGTTTTCTGTTTTTTTTGGTTTTTTTGTTTGCACATATATGATAATAAACTTTTTCACCATTTTTTCTTCAAAGGGGGGACTTCTCATTCAAAATTAGTCCCGGACCCCGTAATCTTTAATCCGCCCCTGACATAGCTTAGAAGAAATTTTTTGAAAGTGCAGTCTTATCTTTAATGAAGTAATATTTATGCGAGCAAGCTGTCCTAATAACCCAAGCATTTTTTGATACAACGTCAAACTATTAATGGGCAGACAGTAGAAGAATCACCCTTGAAAATTCGAAATAGTTCGTATGTGTAAGAAAGAAAATTCATGTAACTACAATTGAATGTAATAGTAGTAGTCACCGACCTATATGTAAAGAACATTTGAAAGTATTATTAGTAGGATGCGCTAGAAAATAAGTAAAGAAAAAAATATGTTATTTTAGTTTGGCGAGAAATCAAGGAATCATATTGAAAAAGATCATGATGTAATTTTACTGGCAAAAAATTTTATAATTTATTAACAAATGTAAATTAAAAGTACACAAGAAATAAAGTTTATGTTCGTGATTTAATTATAAATAGTAGTTTAAAAAATATTAGAAAAAAAAATGCACCGGTAAATTAATTGGGTAAATTTATTAAAAAATTGACGGAAAAAGAAAACGAATAACAGACGGTAGCCTTAAAAAGAACTGTTTCTACGGCGATGAAATCATAAAATCAAAATAAACAAAAACATCAAACTAACAGTTTGGTTTAGTTAAAAATTATTCGTTCACTCAATTTCAATAAATAAGTTTTCATTTATTTCTCGTGAACATTATAAATAATAATAATAAAATTTAATAAATAAAAATGAAAAAATTAGAAAGAATTAAAAATATACGAGAAATAAATAAAAATTTATTGAAATTAAGCGAACAAATAATTATCAAATAAACTAAGCCAAAATTAAGTTCAGAGATAATAATCGAAAGTTATCAAATATATAACAAACATATGCACAGACATACACACTATTTTTATATTTTAACGTTTCTTAGTATACACATATATTTTATTTACATATGTATATTCAAAATTTAAAAAAAAAAAAAAAAACAAACAAAAAGAACCAAAAAATAACATTACTAGTTGCCAGGCTACACTACCAGCATCAGAAGTGAAGTAGTCTCTAAAGTTTTCTTGAATCTAGAAAGCTGTGCAAGAAATATTTCTCCTAATGGGGTCTACATGTAATAAACCTGATTCAGGAGGAATCGACTCATTATTCGGTTCAAACATATTGTCTATACGCAATATATTATATAAACAGCTGAAGCAAGTACAATTTTATCTACAAATTCTGGCTGCTTATAATAAGAATGCTACTGTACTAAGACAAACCGGTTTATAGTGAATCAGCATATTATCATTTTCATAGATGAGGTTAGCATGATTGGACCCGAGCTGTTGGAATTTCTGAATTTACGGCTTCAACAAATTGCCCCATGGAATTCAATAAACTGTTTGGCGGTGGCTGAACAACAAGGACGAAGTTGTGCTGAGGGACTACTAATGCATTATTCAGTTCAAACGTGAAAAAGTACGAGCTGGGGGAGTCACCATGTATGAAAATGAAAACTGCACGTTATTTTCAATTCCGCACATCCTGATGAAATTTTACAAAAATTAACAGAAGTGTGACAGTAACCGAAGAGTGTGGTGATATTTTCGCTATCAAAATCACTATCAGACGATATTGAAGATTTCTTTGGATTGAATTTGATAGCTTACACACCTAGGGGAGCAGAGATTTTCAAAGTTATTGAAAAAATACTATACCATACTATATCCATAATTTTGTCTGGCGATATAAACCTAGATCTGAAGAAACCTGAAAATCGCCGATTGGTTCAGTTTATGGAAGAAACGTTGGGATTACAACTCAAAATAAATCTCTCTCTATCGACTGTTCCTGATGGATCGTGCATTGATACAGTCTCCACTCACAGCATTGAAAGGATCGATTCAAATCAAATCAAATATTTTTATTATAAAATTCCATACGTGCGCAAAAAAGTGCGAACAGTGTGGTACAGTGGAGGCGCACGAGAAGAGAATATTATAAAAAATAAAAAGAAGGTTTTACATAAATTTTTCAAAACTTGAAAATTATAATATCCTTCGGTATATTTTAAATCAAATAAACCAATCAAATTGAAAATAAAAAAAATTACATATAAACAAATGAAAATAACTTTAAAAATAACTGTAAATAAGTATGCACAGCCATATATCATTCGTTGAGAATCCTCACATTTTTACATACATTCTAGGGAATGCGGATCATAGGTGTAACGAGGGGGGGGGGAGGTTCAAAACCCTCCCGAAATGGATTTTTACGTTGCTGTATTGTCACTTTACGTCCGTAAGATGTCTTTCTGACAGTACAGCTAACTATGGATTAGTGTAAATTATTCTCAAAATGAAAACGAACAAAAGTAATCCTAATCCTTACGCATTTAGAACTATTGTACAAGAGATTATTAACAAAATATAATTACTAAGTAAAATCCTTTTTTCTGTCAAGTGTTTTTTTTTTTAATGGATCGACCCCTCCTGAAAAGCTGGCCTGGGTACGCCTATGATGCGGATATTAATGCGTATGCGGATGTCGTGACAAGAAAGAAATTACTATTTAACGGAATCACACGATTTATATCCAGTTCGACTGGCCATCACTACTTTCAAAGCTGAACTTTTAATAAAAATGTAAAAGATTACAAGCTCTTTATATTATTTATGCACCAATATGAAATTTCTTTAAACAGAAAATTCTAAGATCCGCATCCACAGATGCAAGTCCTCAAAAATCCGCGTCCGCATCCGCGGATGTCAAAAAATCTGCATCCGTAACATCCCTAATATATTCAGTCACAATAATATCCCATCATATATGTACATTCATACCAAAAGTCGCGAAAATATTTTAAGTACACACACACATCCACAAATACCGCAACAAGTAAAGTAAGTATTGGAACAGCTAATTTTTCCCATTTTTATTTGTTTATTTATTTTTTATTTTTTTTTTCTATTTATAAATCCATTTATTTGTATTTCAATTTATTTATTTTTTTATAAAGTACTAGAACATAAGTACAAGGTTAATAATTTACGCCTATGTTTGGGATTATTTAGTAAAGTTTTTACATCTGCCGATAAAGATTTATATATAACAGCTCCAGCATACTGTATTTGAATTCTTGTATGAAATTTAAAATATCTGGAAATCTGGGCATAATAATCTTTAGCAGACCTAGTTGAACAGATTTAAAAGCAATCTTAAATTTGATCCTATTAACAATCACGGACATAAGTAATTGTAATTTATATATATCACTTAACTTCAGTAACGGAATAAGTTAAGTATTTTTCATACCGCGATTTATAATTTTTAGAACTGCCTCCTATAGAATTTTTAAGGGTTAAAATGACATTTAGCACCCCACCCCAAATGATACCAAATGAAATGACCGGTTGATATAACATAAAGTAAATTTTACGTAAATGATAGGGTGGAAAATATTGCGATAAATAATAGAACAAAAAATTTAACTTCCTTATTTTACTAGCGATAAATGACGGATGCAAAAACCAACTTAACTTACTCTCAAATTTTATACCTAAATATTTAATATCCAACACTTTATCAATTTCTAGATTACTTTCAATTTTGAGATTTATACTTTCACTGGACAAGTAATTATGAGAACTATACAACATATATTTAGTCTTTGATAAATTTACAATTAATCTGTTACAGTTTAACCAGTCAATTACAGAATCAATTCCCGATTGAGCAAGAATTTGCAGGGTATCTGGATAACGAGAATTAATTAATAAAACTGATCGGCATATACTATTAATTTACCTGTGACATTCAAATTGCATAATTCATTTATATAAATTAAAAATAGGAAAGGACTCAAAACGCTTCCTTGCGGCACCCTGAAGTTCTGGACCACTTCACTACTGTATACATTATTAATTTTAGTAACGTATCTCCTACCCACTAAGTAAGATTTTAACCAATTTAATATAAACCCTCGAAAACCTGCAATTTCCAGTTTAAGAATTAACAGTTCATGAATAATGGTACCAAATGCCTTTTTATGTCAAAGTAAATGGCAGCAATGTATCTATCTGCTTCTAAGTTTTCTGTAATATGGGATACATGTTTAAATAGACAGCACCCATTCCCTGATCTGTTAAAAACCCGTATTGGTTTTTACTGAAATAATTAGTCACTGTTAGATAATTCATCATCTTTATTTTAAAACGTTTCTCAAAAACTTTTGATAGAGTAGGAAAAAATCATATGGGCCTGTAATTCGAAACAGATGATTTTTCACCGCTTTTATAAATCGGTACAATAATCCCCAATTTAAGAATTTCAGGGAACGCTCCCGCAAAAACAGATTCATTAAATAAGAACGTTAACGGTCGTACAAATTCAATTGAAATTTTATCCAATCCAAATGATAATTTATTTGGTATGGACAAAGCTGCATTCCTTACATCATCATAAGGAAATTTTGTAAACGCAGAAGAATCTTTTTAAGTTGTTCCAATGATTTTATTCAACACCGTCGTATTGCTACAGAATTTATCGCTGCTTACAATGTTACATACGCAATCTTTAAAGTAAATATTAAAGTAATTTGCTATTATGTCCTCATTACCATCCACTGATAATAAATTATTATTTATATTTATTTGTTTTAATCTATAGGCGTCTTTTCCAATAATTAAAAATTATATCAGTTATTTTAGTTATCATAAACCCACACTGTCCATTACTTCTAACAACCATGTAGAACAAACAGTAAAATAAAACGATTATGCGTACTTTTTGTATTTCATTATTTTCATTTCTTAATTCATAATTTCCCAACAGAACAACAACAGATACAAGTCGGCATTCAGCAGAGTTTTTTTTTTTAGAAAATAACAGTTTTCTTTTAGAATATCATGATTGTAGAACTTTAATAAAGTTACATAGAAAAGTAACTATATTTCAGGGATGCGTCAACGTAGGTTGCTTCATACTGAAAAAAATTAGTTTTAAACTTATTGCCCTTTCGGATTTTTACATTTTTAATTTTGTATGTTCTTGTTTTTATTCCAACTTTCATGCATTTAGGCCCTGTTTCAATTAATTTCTCCATATCCATCATAGTTGCAGAATAAAAATATAAATAATAATGAACATACAGTATTAATCTGCAAAGTTGGGTATTTTGTTTTTTTAATTTGTTTTTTTATCTTATTATAAAGGGTATCAAATTGCTGCATGTCCATTCGAAAATACATTTTAAATCGTTCCAGGTCTTTCCACAATTGTGGCATTTACTGGTGGAATTCCCCAAATTTTTCTCTTTTCCGATTAATTACAGTTCATTTTTTATAATTATTGAATTCTTATGTGTCTGTAACATTTAAGTTACAAATATATTAGTTGTACAAGAATATGTATATAAATATAAAGTAAAAAATGACAGTTTTTATAAAACAAGTTGGTTTATTATTATTGTTTCTATGTGTAATGTGTACATTACATACTGTATACATATATATTTAAAAAAAAAAAATAAATAAATGAATAGTATAAAAATTAAATATAATAAAATATCAAATAAGAAGAATGAGTATAAATGAGTATATGTGCGTGTGTGATTCAGTAGTCGGGCTGGAGTAATGATCCCAAAGGCATGATGAACGTCACGGGGTGACGTAACAAAAACCGCAGGCAGCCCTTGAGGAACCACTGCTGGACGGAAGAATTAGTCTGAATTTGAGTCTGATTTCAGAGCTCGGTCGAGCGGCAAATGAATTTTGATTCATCAATTGACACCTGTGCCCCGTGACATGGAGCTAGGCCAATTCAGTATATATCCGAGCGAACATCGTCGCAATGATTTTGAAATCCCTTTTTATTAATAATTTACAAAGTACGGTTTATCTATTACAAAACGAAAGAAAAGCTGCAACAAATCGCGATCCCATCATAGCGCAACAGACCGTCGTCATCGTGGAGACCACATCGCCCGACCGATTCGAGATATGTACCAATTTTATACATATATATATATGGGCGTCGCCAGCAGGGGCAAAGGAAGGCAACTGCCCCCCCCCCCCGCGGAGCCTTGAAACTTTTTAATCAACTGGCCATAATGAATATTCATAGGCGCGTAATCATGGACAATTTGGAAGTCTTTTATAATAAAGTAGTAGAACAATTTGCCAGAAACCCACAAAAATTATGTTTTAATTAAGATTTTATTCTTGTTTAATAAAATATTAAGCCTTTACAACTCATAAATTATATTTTTCCTATAACTCATATCCTCTTTCTATCATCTTGCCCCCGGGGGGGGGGGCTGACAACTCATCTTGCCCCCCCCCATGGCTCATTGGCTGGCGACGCCCTTATATATATATATATACATATATATATATATATACACATATATAGTTTTTTTTTTAAATTTGTTATGTATCGATTTTTATGTATATCCGTTAAAGTTACTCGGTTACAGATGGGTTATTTTAATTACTTTTGTGCTTTTTCTACGGCCGACCGCCCAAGTAAGATTTCTATAAGGACTTGAAATAAAAACTTTAAATCATAATTTCTGTTTTTAAACATTGGTAATAATTATAATGATAACACTTATTAAATTTAATATTTTACTTTATGGAACTAAATCCACAGTGGCATCCCTGGATAAAATTAACATCAATAAAGAATAACACTTCAAAAGTTAAATGAATAAATATAAAATATTTAAATTTAATTTTCATTAGATGGTGACAAAGACACCACCTCAATTAACAAAGTACAGTCATTGTAATTGGTTGACAGCAAGGAACACTGAATTATTTTGGAATGTAGAAGGAAATGAATCATTGTTAAACTGCTCCATTTCTGCAGACGGCACTATTGTACTTATTTGAAGTTTAATTCTTGATTGTTCATGTTTTGGAAGTTTTTTGGTTACTTCAAACATACTGAGGAAGAACACGTCCGTTTTATCTAAACTTTGTAATTGGTTATGTTTATTTTCATACCTCTGCTTCCTAAGTGCATAATTATCCTTTAAAATATTAAATCATTTCATCAATTCCTTTGTTTTTCATTTCTTTTTGTTTTTTAGTTTCACGTTCTTCATTTCGTCTGTTTTGTACCGACTTATTTCCCTCATCTAATTCATGTTCTGAATGTGGTACAATATCATCCATATCAGATTCTCTTGCTGTAACTGTAGAATACTGCGATTCATTTAAATTACTGATTGTTTTGTAAAGAAAATAGATACATCAATCATCAATCAAAATTAAATGTATTTGTTTAAAAATTGGTTAAGGTAAATTATTGTTGAAATACTCACTTTCTATTTTCCAAATATGGTAAAAGAAATGCCATTTGTTCTTCATATTTTGGACAGTCACTCCAGTTCTTGTATTTTCTGCATTATTAAAACACCTTCTTAGTTTATCCCATTGTGGCTTAGCTTCATTTGCTAAAAATTATTTATTAAAAGTAAGAAGTATAAAGGTAAAATAATAAATATTAAAAGGCGCATACAGGAATCCAAGGAAATGAATTGGCGGACCAAGCTGCAAGAACCGCGACGACACAAGATTGCCCGCCTGAAGTACTTATGACACCTCATGAAGCTAAAATGGCGATAAGCAACACAGTCAAAAACTACTTGAACACCCTTTGGCTCCAAACGCCGAGCAAACTCCACGAGTTTAGAAAAGATACCTACGAAAACATGCCAACTCTCAGTAGACACGAGCAGTGTGTCCTAACTCGTATCCGCATTGGACACACAAACTTGACCCATTCGTTCCTCATATCTAAAAAACCGCCCAACCTGTGTCAACGCTGCAACGTGCCTATATCGGTGAGGCATCTTTTGATCGAGTGTAATCACTACCAGCAGGCCAGACAACAAGCGGGTATTACCAACGGCCTTCCAGAGATGTTTTCGGACACCGAGAAGTGTAAAAAAATCGTAACCTTCCTCAAAGACATCTCTGTATTCCAACTGATCTAACTTCCCCAGCCTTCAGCTAATTTTTTGATTTTTTTTTTTTGTTCCACTCATTTTCAAATATTCAATATAAAATTTTATAATTCTCTGTAAAACCGTAGTCGCTAATGACCTTGTAGTCCAAAAGCGACTTGTAAATATAATAAAAAAAAAAAAAAAAAAAAAAAAAAAAGATTTTTGAACACTCCAAAAAAAAAAAAAATCACATTTAAAAATAAAAGTTATCAATAAGTTTTACATTTTAGCAGGTTTTGACATCAACAAAAATTAAATAATGATAACAATTTTACATTCCAAAAAAGTTTCATATCATTATAGTACCCAATACTGTAATTGCAGAAAATAAATGCATAATAAACATTTCAAATAACAAAAAATAAAACACTTGATTTTAATCAAAAACTTGGCAGATACAGAGATATTAATGATTTTTTACTGATTATATGAAAAGAAAATCAGTTTACAATATATAATAAATTTTTGAGGTTTATTCATTCAACTGCAAAGTATGCCATTTCATACAAATAAACACTAAATAGATAAAAAGTAAATTCGGTAATCGATTAATAAAATGCTGTACATAATAGAAAATGTAATGTTTAACCAAATAACGATATTTTAAATATTACACCACATACAAGTTGGTACTTGGCATTTCTAATTCATTTCCTATTTCTTGCCAAACTGTTTGCCGTAAAAAAATATCACGATAATCCATCAATTTATAATCATATAAAATTGAATATATTCTAACTTTCTTCCATTTTAAATAAACGCTACTTTAGGTAAACATGCAAATAAACCATTTCAAAACAATATCTACCACAAGTGAAATTAAAAAAAGTATAAGCTCACGTCCCAAAATATCAGAGCATGATATCATGTAGGAAAGAAACATTTGACGTGATTTACGTGACGTGACTGCAATGTGATCAGACCAGGGCTTGAAAGCCACCCGAAAGCCAAAAGCTAAAAGTTGAAAGCCAATCATTTTTAGATGTCATAAGCTTAATCCAAAAGCCATATTTAAATTTCCATAAGTTAAAAGCCTAAAGCTTAAGCTATATTCAAAATTTAAACAGTCGAAAGACGAAAGCTTAAGCTGTATTTCTAAAAAAGCTAAATTAAGCTTTATATTCGGCTTAAGCTGGTTTTTTTTAAATTTCTTGATTTTGTATTTTTGACTTAATTATTCGCGTAAGAAATTGCTTTTAAAAACTTTTATTTTTGTGCGTAAAGAAAAAAGTTGAAGTTACGATAGTAATGCTAAATAGTTTGTAGCACAGTAATTAGTAAATGATTTTAATTAACTTCTATTGAAATTCATTTCGTAAGCCGAAAGCTGAAAGCTTAAGTCGTATTTCAAATTCAAACAGCCAAAAGCCGAAAGCTTAAGCTGTATTTTTCAAGGACATAAGCCGTATTAAGTTTAAGCCGTATTATTATTCAGCTTTCAAGCCCTGGATCAGACAGCATTTAAAGTTCAAGCAACATTCTAGATTTTTTGTTGACACGGGAGCGCACGTGACGTGACAGCAGTCTGTTTCTCTACCTTTAACATTTTGGACAGCTCATACTGACTTCATTTCTGATGATGGTCAATATAAGCTTTGTATTTTTGGTAATAAATATATTTCATTTTTTAAATGCAGTTGTCTGCAAAATATTTATAATGGTTTATTACTGCGAAATTTTTAAACTTTTCATAACTGATTGACATAATTTTTTTTGAAACTGAAAAAATGACAGAAAAAGAATATGAGTTGTAGGAAAAATAAAATTTATAAATTGTAAAGGCTTAATATTTTATTAAACAAGAATAAAATCTTAATTAAAACATAATTTTCATGGGTTCCTGGCAAATTGTTCATGATTACGCACCTATGAATACTCATCGTGGCCAGTTGATTAAAAAGTTTCAAGGCTCTGGGGGGGGTGCTCCCTTGCTGACGCCCATGGTCACACCTGTAGATATAAAATTTGTATCAACTATGTCGCTTACTTCCTTCCACAGGAGGTCTTAAGAAACAATAAATTAAAAATTTTATATAAATTTCTTGTTTAGATTATTATTAAAATATGACATAGTTGTAAACTCAAAAAAAAAAAAAAAATCATGTGCATGATGGGCCAATGTTTTACTGTCTATTTCACTTTTTGAAAGAGCTAAGCCACTCCTGAGTTATAGAATTTATTTGAAGGCTTATGCATTTTTAAACCATCTAATCAAGATTCGATGATATATCATGTTTTTATGAATGTGGGTAAAATAAATTTATGATTGAGTGACTCAAAAGTATAAAAACAGAAAAACAAAAAGGATAAAAAATTAAAGTAATGATGAACAGTGAGGTAGAATTAGGTCACTGTCTTTATTAAACAAATGTTCATGCAAATACTCTGGCTTGTTATATTTAAGTGTAAGAAAATGTATCTGCTTAATACAGCCGCCATTAGTAGTAAATTCAGAAAAATTCATAACTAACTCATTTATTTGATGCAGCAGAAGTTACCACAAAATTGTCAGTTCTCTGCAAAATTTTAAAATGTTAAACGGAGTCTAAAACCTACTTTTAGTCATACATACACTTCAATATATAAATCAATTTGTAGACATTAGACAACACATGAAAAAAATCTTTATTTAGGCAACAAATATCTTTCAACTTTTAACTGATTTAAGAAATGATACCACAAACTACAATCTTTATTTTATTTATTATGTATTGTAAAAAAAGATTAAGCTAAATATAAAGCTTAATTCGGCATTTTTTAAAATACAGTTTAAACTTTCGTCTTTTGGCTGTTTAAATTTTGAATATAGCTTAATCTTTCGGTTTTAGCTTATGGAAACATAAATATTGCTTTCGGATTAAGTTCATGACATCTTAAACATGATTGGCTTTCAGCTTTTAGCTTTTGGTTAATTAAATATTATGTACTTCACATGTTAAAAATTATAAGAAAATCGTATTTTTAGCGTTATGATAAATTTTTATGTAAGGTATATATAGGAAAATTATTTTTCATTAAACTTTATGATTTTAATATAATTACCGGAAATTTACTAAATTTTGAAACAAATGCGTATAACACACAATAATCTATAAAATACGTAACAGTTAAAATAATTAATTACAGATATTACACAACTAATGAGAAAAATAACCCGGCAAGATCGTGCGAATTCGTCTATCAGGGATAATTCCACAAGATTAAGTTCTGTGTAATTGCTATGATTGTACATTCAGATTAGATAAACATTTTCGTTAGTTCGTCTAGGTTAGATGCCGGTTTTACAGGTGTTTTGTTTTTCAATTTATTCTCTGTGTTTATAACGGTGTAAAAACGAAGGGAAATTGTATAAATTCGGATTTTATTTAAACTGTGATAACTTTTAAAATGGATGAGGAATCGGTAAATTCTGGTAGTGATTTAGATGATTACAATGACGGTGAAATTACTGATGAAAGTAATAATGAACAGAATCCGTTTACCGATGATGAGGATTTAACGGAAGAAAAGCATAAAAAAGATTTGAAAAATTTAGCAAAGATTGACCCGGAGTTTTTTCATTATTTACAAGAAAATGACCGGGAACTATTAGATTTTGCTGAATCGGGTTCAGAAGAAAGTGAACATGAAAACGAAAACATTCACCAACCTCCAGAATCGTTAGAGGTAAAAATTTTTGGATTTTATTTTTATTAATTATTGCGCGCCACTTTTCCGCTTTTAAAGTAAAGTATGTTATATAGGTGGCCAGCGATGAAAGTGATTTTGATGATGGTGATGCTGATTCTGATGACCATGCTAAAATAACATTCAATCATATAAATCTTTGGGAGAAATCTTTATGTGCTAATAAGTAAGTAATATAGTTAAAGTTCCTTATTCGACGAAAAATTAACATCCGATCTAACAAGTAGTGTGCGGTATTTTAAGTTGAGGAAAGTACGACAAAGATGATTTAAATTGCATGTATTATGTTGTTACATCAAACTTTTTTCCAGCTAGGAAATAATTATTTCACAGTGTAATTATTCAAATAAAACTTAATAATTACATTTTAAGCTTTTCTTTAACCGTATTTTTCCATGCTTTTAAACTCCCTGTTGATATCATATTCTCTGGTGTTTTTAAATGCATCGTTTAACTTTAGGAATATCCATTTTAAAATCAAGGAAATACTGTAATAAATTTATTAAATAATTTCCGAAAAAATTGCAACATTTTTCGGAAACGAAGTTATAATATTATTAAGTTTAAATATTTCTCATTTCTTACTTTTTTTCTCCACAGTACTATAGAGTTACTAATCTGTATTTAGATATTACCATATTTTTACGTTTCTATCGGTTTGTTACACTCGTTAATCGTCATGACTTTCAATAAATTTAATTTTACGCATCTTTGTAGAATTCTGTTTTGATTAATTTCGTTGTTTTTATCGGCATTTTTCGACAGTAGTATACTCCAATATAAATACAAAATTATTAACTTAAAATCAACTTTAGTATCTAAATGATGGTTAATGTTTATTGTAAAAAACAAAAATTAATAAAATTGCGCTTTAAACAATTTTAAACTTAACAGTAGGGTTCTCTACTAATATTTCATTGCATATAACTTGTTTTTTTCTTTCTTTTATCTAAAACTAAATACGTAATATGCCTATGCGCTCTTACGAATTTGAGAACACGATAAAACTGCATTTAGCTAATAGTGTTGAAAAAAAAAAATGGCCAGGAAATTAAGTATCTCGGATCTATATTTAATTGCAGATTAAATTGATTAGCTCTTACAGCTTTTATTTCAGTAAATTTGAGGAAATTAAATTTTTTATCTTACTACCACCCGCAATATTTTTTACATTTGTATATAGCGCGAATTTATTTAGCACTTTATCAACCGGTTCTGTCATATGGTATAATATTTTTGGAGGGGGGGGGGGTGCAATTTATCACATTAGCCGAGTAAAACTTTTACAAAAAGCTTTGATAAAAATTATAGAACGTAAGACTTTGAAGGATGGAAAGTAAGCGTGTAATGGATTTAGATATAGTTTATTATCTTCTTATTCTAATGATTATTTTCAAATACAAAAATAGGTTTAAAATCTCACTTAGAGGAGTTACTAGATCATCAAATGATTTATATGCAAACATTCCAAACTACAACAAATATCACACAAGAATGCAAACTACGTATCAGGCTCCTATTAAGTTCAATTCGTTACTCCCAAAATTAAAATCTTTTCCTTATCCCCACATCCCATTACGGAAGAAGTTAATTTCTTATTTGCTTTGTACGTAATACAGACCGTTGCTACGTCTAAATTTCAAACAAAATTTAGTATCATATTTTTTATGTAACATAATGTGCACATCTGTATGTATATAATACTTATGCTAATTCCGTGGAATCTGTTTTCCTGCATACTTTCTCCCTTTGATAGAATAATAATACTTTTCTGCTATTATAGTGGTTTATGATTATTAAATGTGCCGTGAAAACCATATATTTATTAAGCTTGCTAATTTTTCAGTTTCTATTGTACTTTACGCAATAAACGATTATAATTATTATGTATTACATTGTAGACGGAGTATACAGCCAGTTGCAACGGTTGTCAAAGCATTTCATGCATCGCTTTTAAGATTAACTGGGGATAGTGATACGAAACAGTGTTCTTTTAAAGTTGACGATGGAGCGAGTGAGTATTCAAAACAACTGCATTAATAATTTTACTGTTGTTAAAGTATTTAATATTATAATTTGAGATTTGTTTAAAAAAAAAAAAAAAAGCTAACTGTACTTAGCGCGATGCTAAAAGGGTAGGGGCCGAGTGTAGTTAGTAGTCGGATTTCAAAACGCTCTGTTGATTTATCTGAGTAAAAATTTACACGCTAAAAATAATTAGCGCCTGTAGTGTTTTATTTCAGTTGTTTTATAAATATCTATCCCATTGATATTATATTTATATACGATCGAAAAGAAATAATGAGTTACTTCTTAAAGAAGAAAAAAAATGTTTCTACTACCATATTATAAAATTACGAATTAAAATTTTTCTATGAAAATAAAAAATCGGAAGGAAGGTGGAAATCGAAAAAATCTAAAACGCGTATGATTCGATGTTAAATTATTAGAAAAATTTCTTTTGGAGTAGAGACGAGGAAAAATAGTAATCGTTCGGAAAATAGCACTAGCTATTTGTCCAGATAGTTGCTATTGCTAGTTCGTATTACGCATGCGTCAAAATTAGCATAATTCGTTTAGCAACTATTATTTTTAGTATTTAAAAATAAAATGAAATTTTAAAATACACAAAAACTTAATTAAACATCAAATAGACGCAAATTACATTTATTACACTTACACATATTTAAAAATTAATAAAAAAAAAATAAACATTACCAGCTACAAGCGAAATTACAGGCATAAATAGTCAAAAAAAAAAAAAAACATATTTCACAATCCGTATTTCAATTTTTTGCTGCAATGGATAGATGAATATCAGGCTATCGAACTAGTTTCCCTACATAAAATGGTTAAAAAAATAATAGCAATCGCTACTATTTTAGACAAAGTATTGAAGGCAATAATAACAGTTACTATTGAAATAAAAAGCATTTTATCGTCTTTACTTTTAACGTTTAAAATGGATCATTTCTGTACTTTTTGAAAAAGAAAAAGACTACTGGCTAATTGTCTGCTACATAGAAGATCGAACAACTTCAAACGTTGAAATATTAAACATTTTCCACATTAATCTCAGTTTTTTCCTTTGACACAATCCATATCAACCTATTTAATAATCTTATATATAAAAGAGAATGTTTGCTTGTTCGTCTGTATGTTTTTTATGCATGAGGAAACAACAAGTATCCGGCGAAAATGAAAATATTTAGTATTTTGGGGTTGAGGCACTTGATTATTTTAGATGGCAGTTGGTCATCTCCGAGCGCTTTGCAGTTCTTCATATTTTTCATAGCAATTTTTACTTCGGACTTGAGGATCTCAGGTCCGTCAAGGTTTTTATCATGTGCGATGCTGTTCTCTGGTCGTGGAAAAAGCTTGCAACATATTTCTGCCAGGTATCTCCTAGGTCATTGTGGTTGATGATGATTTCCTTCTGACTGTTCGTAAGGGCTGTTAATTTAGCTTTTCGGAAGGTGCCTGTGATAGCCTTAACCTTCTTTTAAAAATAGAAGGAGTCGTAATATTTTAGTAGATTCTCCGCCTTTTCACATAATTCTGTCCACTTAAGTTTTGCTGTCTTAACTTTCCTATGTATTTCTCGATGCAGTCGTTTATATTCATTTTCATTAAAGCTTTTGGACTTCCTCCTTTCTTCCATTAACTCTAGGATCTCGTCAGTCATCCATTGCCTATTTTTAATCAATTTGGAGGGGCCAAGTACGTATTTGGAAATCTCAATAGTTTGTTTTCTAATCTTCTCTCACACTTTGTTGACTGGACCGTTTTTAATTTCGTCTTCAGTGGGGGCGTCTTGCTGGATTTCTCCGTTTAGCTTCATTTTAATTTCCGGGTTTTTCAACTTCTCTAAATCTAACCTTTGATAATTTCTTTGGCTTTTGGGTAACTTTTTGTACCTCACCTTAATGCTGGCCACTACTGAGTTATGGTCAGATCCAATATCAGCGCCAGGGTACGCAGCAACCCTTGTAATACTATTCTGGATCCTTCTGTTCACTGAAATATAGTCTATCTGATTTCGCACTATTTTTTCCTCGGAGTCTTGCTGTGATTTCCAGGTGTGTAAACATCGAGGTGGGAGTTTGAAGAAGGTGTTTTTAATGACAAATTCCTCTTGTTGGCAAAATTAGACGAGCTTCTCCCCTCGTTCATTCCTTTCACCGAGACCAAATTTTCCTGTTACATTTGGTGTCTTCATCTTACCCACTTTACTATTAAAATCACCAATAAGAAGGTTCAGGTCGTTATTTTTGGAACCTTTAATGATACCGTACAGAGTTTCATACGTTGCATCTACTTCTTTTTCTTTTTCATCTTTATCGGTAGAGAAGTAGACTTGAATAATGTTGACAGCAGGCTTGAGATCTAACAGTTGAACGACTATAATGCGGTCGGAAATTGTAATGACGTTGGTTTTGCATTTACTGAATCTTTTGTTGAGGTTAACATCAACTCCATTTTTTCCTCTTTTTTCAGAGCCTGAATAGAAAAACTTCTTGTCTTCATAATTTATGTTTCCACTTTCTGGCCATCCATGTTCACTAATGCCAAGAATAACAATCCTGAGTGGGTCTATTTCTTTCATAACATTGTGCATTTTTCTGCTTTCGAGTAGACTTCTTACATTCCAGGTGGCAACAGTAAAACTTTCAATTTTCTTCTGGCTGGATGGGGGTATTCTTCGCACCCTTTGTTGATTTAACAACTGCCCCAAACTGAGGGCCATGGATTTATGTTTTTCTAGCATGGTGAAGGTAGCAAAAGTAAAACAGACACAGGAGTGTCCTGGGGAAGGTTGGCGCCGTGGTTTCCCGTTTCCTTCGACGCTTGGATTTATTAGTCTGTTTAGGAAGTGGATCCAATCAACAATTGTTTCATGGTTTGGTAGATTATTGTTTTTTTTGGTTGCTGGTTACCGGTCTGTTGCATTTATTTAATCTGGAACTATTGTACAAGAAGGGGTTGTGATCTGCTTACTCCCTTCTGGCTCGGTCGCCACCCAACTAAGTTGCTTGGCTTAACAGCCCTCGCCACAAGAAGGTGCCAGATAGGGGTTGGGGCTGCGAATGGTAGTGTGACTGCACTGGTGCTGTCATAAGCCGCATCCAAGGTGAATGCGGTTTCCACTATAGCTTTCATTGAGAGCCCGGCTAATATTAATCGTTTTTAAAAGCAATTTTTGATGGTGATTTTAAAATAATAGAAAAACAATCAAATTATCGCTTAATCGTTAGTCGACTATGCCAACACCGCTGATAGATATATTATATATATACATATTTACATAATAATAGCAAAAATTGTATATATGTGTATTGTATGTGCGTGCGCGCGCGCGCACACACACACACACACACACACACATGTAACATGGTTCTCGAGAACGTATTTAACAACTTTGATGAAATTCACGAATTAGATATTTTTAGGGTCTAGAAAGTGATTGGTGGAGTTAACAAAATTAATAAATAAAGGCATAATATGTTTGTTTCGTGGTGAAATATGTTTATTTATGCTTTATACGCGGAATTTAAATATTATGTCAATTCAAATATGCAGGATGTCGTTCTAAAGTTACACGGGTGATAAAATAATATTTCTGGCTGTCAAATTTTGAATTTGTTTTTATCTTTTTTGTAGCGCGAGAATACTTCAACATGAAAACGAATAATGCAATGTGTACAAAAATGTTGCTTTCGTGTCATGCGCATATTACTGCTAAATATTTGACTGCTTGTGAAACTTAATAATCCACTGATTGATTTTCAAATTCAAAGGAGATCCGAGCAAAGCTCGATTAATATGTACATTATTTAATGAGCAATTTTTCTATATATATATGTATATGTATATATATTAATTACAGTGTAATTCTTAGGCAACCCCTTATTAGAAAAAATGTCCCAATTTTATGTAACGTTTGTTATATTTTAATTTTTACCGACTTTATATATTTTAATTACAACGTAATTCTTAGGCCAATCCCCATTAGGTTTTATAACGAAAAAATGTCCTAATTTTATGTAATGAAAGTTAAATGTCACGATATGATTTTTGTGTTTATGTTATTATATTCATATGGACCGATTTAGAATTACGTTGTAAATTTTGATCATTTTATACAACGTATAGAAGAGAAAAAGACAGAAATGTAAGCAAGGAAGGTCAAAGGGCACAGCCCCTTGCGAGGCCAAAATGGCCGAGTTATATATATATATATATATATATGTACATATATATATTGTTATAGTTTTATATCCATTCTTTTTGAATATCTACAGCAAAAATGTATTTAGTTCTTGTGTTTTTTTATTCTTATTTTATTTATCCTAATTCAATAATTCCCTCGAATTAAATTGTGTTCTATAAAAACATTTTCAATATACATTGTCATTAATTACAAAAATTGCTTAATTAATTTTTTAAATAACACAATTGATAAATTTGCAATAATATTGTCGCCTCGGCGAATTATTTAATAATACTAATTGGATCCAAATTACATATACTACGTAGAATTTTAAACAAATTAACCCACAATCATACATTTATATAATTAAATATACAATAATAATAATTATATATAAAAAAAAAAAAAACGATGTTAACTATATAGATGCTATTTTACTTTTAACTTATCTGCTTCCCCGGTTTCCTCGGTTTAACCAAACTGGTAAACGAAATGAACATTTGAAATATAATTTTTTTTTTCGAATATCGTAACTGGTAGGTAGACTGCTTGAGATTATTTTCATGTCCAATCAGCGTTTCCTGCACACAGCGATCCAGATTTAATTATAAATTTAATATGGCATTAAATATATATATACGCTTTCGAATACTGAATAATAAAGGAAGATTGTTATATAATAATTGTTGGCACATGTATTTTATGAAATTAATCTAAATTAGGAAAAAATAAATATCTTATTAACGAGTTAATTTATTTTGTTGACTAAATAGTAACGTCTAGTGTCGTATAACGTAAGGATCTAAAGTATATGTGTATCATTGAAAACACTCAGTCCTTCTACTGATAAGAGAAGCAGCCAGCCATCGGAAATACGTTGAACAACTTCACTGTCGATTAATGCAATTCACAGAGCAATTTTCCTTACAAACTAAGAATGTAAACCATTACAATATGCAATTGGCTCCGAAAATGGCTCTAACGATTCTGATTAGAATTTACGAATTAGTAGGGGGTTTTAAGGTCCAGAAATCGATTGGTTTAGGAAATGTTGTAAAAAAGTGTTCATATTAGTGATTCAAATTACATTTAGGTTTTTTATATATATATATATATATATATATAACTCGGCCATTTTGGCCTCGTAAGGGGCTGTGTGAACCCTCTTGCTTACATTTCTGTCTCTTTCTCTTCTATACTTTGTATAAAATGATCAAAATTTACAACGTAATTCTAAATCGTTCAATATGAATATTATAACATAATCACAAAAATCTTATAAAATATAACAAACGTTATATAAAATTGGGACATTTTTTCTAATGGGGTAGCCTAAGAATTACGTTGTAATTAATATATATATATATATATATAAAAACAAAAAGAAACAGAGACAAAAGAAATCGTTATATCAATTATGATTTTTCAGCTGAGATCCTTCATCTTCCTGTGTTTTATTTAATTATGGTTGAAATATTTTTATATTATATACGTAATAATAGTTGATAACATTAACATTATTTGTTAAATTTTTGTTTTATTTTTCATGACGAAGCTTACGAAATTTATTATTTTAGAAAAATCTTGTTTATTACACTCACTAAAAGATTTAAAAATAATTTGCTTTTTTTCCTGTTCTTGAAATGTTGTACATTCATGAACTGCATGGTAGGAATCATCAATTTTTTTATTGCAATCCTGACATATTTCTGAGTGTATAATTTTAAAACCTTTGTAAATAAGAGCAGTAGTTTTCGTGACCAGTTAAATATTGCGTCAAGTGGAAGCTAGTTTCGAAATATTTCATTTCTAACCTCGTTCTTATGGATGGAATTATTTTATACATTGTTCCACCTGTTGATGATTGATTATATCGTATTTGCCATATTTGTTTACTATCTAATTTTAGTTTTTTAATTTCTTCTAATAACCTCTTTTTATTGCATGTTATTAGTTTTTTTTTCTTGTTTTAGATTTTTAATTTTATCAGTAAGTTGTAATTTTAAATCAATTGGCATATGCTTGTTATTAAATTGGCCGAAACATAGGAAATTATGCTGTATCCGGATGTTACCCCTATTAAAATTTTTCTTTGCAGTCTTAGTAATTTTTTCTTATCAATTTCTCTTAGTATTGGATAACATTTAGTGTTTAATAAAAAGTAAATAAAGAAAAATTTACTAACTTACCGTGTTAAATAGAAAATTTAAATTACCATTTGCAGGGTGATTTTAAATATTACACGGACCGAAAAATACTTTCGAAATTAAAAGATATGATAACGTATGCAACTGTATCTTTCATATTCCATGCATTTGTGAAGTTCACGAATATCTTGATTGATCTACTAGTTCGAAGTAAATCCGATCAAAGCTTGGCCACCGGGTACTGTAAATTAACGATTATATAATTTTTACACCGGAAGTGTATGAAAAAGCGCATAACGTTTTTACGTAATGGAAATGTTTTTTAGAAGCTATTAATGAAATCCGCGAGTTACAATCAATTAGAAATTGCTGAAACCACAGTAATTAATAAATGGCGGTCAATTAAAACCGCCGAATCTTGTATGAGAATTATAGGAGACTATAATCTGAATGTTTTGACGTCCTTATGTCGAGTTCCGAAGAATTTCGTTTGATAGTGTTTAACGTTGATTATTGAACAATTCTACGTGATATTGTCAATTTACCGACTGCATTTTTTAATCGATATTTTGTGTTTAGCTACACTGAGACTCCGTAAATTTCAGAACACATCGGATAATCACGATTACTAAACGATTAATTTTTTGCTGCCCCTTTAGACGACGGTACGCGTAATAATTTTTTGCTTCGTACTTGTTTGTATATTTTATTTACTGTTACGATCCGAAATATTGGTATCATTACCCTTAAATTCGCTGTTTAGTTCACAATCATTTTGTCCCTTTCATTGTCTTCTGCTTATTATTATTTAGTTGCTTAACTTCTCCATTGAAGTATTTTTCATTTATTATTTAATGCCTAACAATGACTACATGAGCAGGACTCCAGATTGTCCAAAAGTTTTTGAAAATAATAATGAAAAACTTAATACTTTATAATTAGTTACAAGCGTTTTCGTCAAAATATTCAATCTAAAAAATATACAACATTTACCTGAAATATTGTATTTATTTCTATTAATATATTTCGACAATTTTAAGTTTTTAGTGTTTTGACGAATTGATTGTAACTTTTATGCCTTTCAGTATTTAACGGCGTTGTTCGACTATGCGTAACATTTTTGTATCCTTACGTCCGAAGATTATTGGGCTTGCCGGAAAATTCTGTAACAGTGAAACATGTAGAAAAATCAAAGTCATGGAAAAAATTGAAACCTGTATTTCGTGGATACATTATAAACTTAAACAAAGTAAGTGAAGTACGCAACGTTTACGAGAACTAATAATTTTCGCTTTAAGTTGAAATTCATATTAATAGAGTGCGATGTTGAAACGCGTTTTTAACATCCATTTTGAAAATCAAAAACCAGATTTGAAAGTGCCCAGTACTAATTAGAAAATTGACTTAGTACGGATGCGAAATCCGACGTTTAAATTTTCTGCACTTGTAAAACCCATCGTTAGCTTTATGATTTTTCCATAATATATCGAATTTAATTAAAAATTATTATTCGTAATCGGTTCATCTTTTTTTTCCCCCTCCGTGGCATTATAATCATATAAATAATTTTTCGGAATAAAAAAACGATATTTTGCGAATTAATTGTATAACTAAAAGTAAAAAAAAAAAAAAAGAATAACAAAGCCGGTTTATGTTTTTTAATAATTTTTTTTTATCGAGTTAAAACCGGAGTGCAAATCAACCGTTTATTGTAAATTATTTTCACTTATATTATCATCTGGAAAAAAAGGGGGAACACGCAGTGAAATGATTACTGAAATTACGGTTATAAACGAATGTTTTTTTTTTTTTTTTTTTTTTTAATAATAATACTTTATTATTTGTTTTGATACAATCTTAGCTGGTATGCTAAATAATTATCTATATTTACTTAATTACTGATATGGCTACTTAAGGGGGAAGTAGGGTCTTGGGGGTAAAAAAAAAATGATTTTTTTTTATTTCATAAAATGAATGTACAACATCATAAGAATATTGCGTCGAAATTTCAAATAAATCGAAGCAAAACTAACAAAGATATGACATTATAACTGTGCGCCGCTCTAACTCTAGTAAAAGAACGAAAACGACTGTTTGGCCCTGACGCACAGCGGGATTATAGAGCATATTTTTCTGTCCCTTTTGTATAATCCCTTACTTGATTTTTTCGAAAAAGATTTACGCAGGTAGGTAGATGTTTATAACCATACCTTGAGACAGATTCGGTACGCGTAATGCTATTTCTTGACGACACGAGGTTTCAGTTAGAAATTAGTCTCTATTCACGATCTCTCAAACGTCATTCTCGGTTGCATCGCTGCTTTGTCTTGTCAAGAATGCTTACTCGGCCAAAACCAAAAATCCCTGTGTTCTGTTGTAAATCCGGTCGTTTGCACTGCTGCATCGGGGTAGAGACATATTTGTGTCTGAGTGATAGTGGTTGAGGCACTGACTTGTACTTGCGGCGGAAAAGGCAATACTGTGTGTCAAGTAACGCTGAGCTGAGCGAAGATTTTGTATGTTAATCAACAAAAAGAATGCGTAGGACACGTCCAGAAGAGGATAGAGACCCGTTTGCGCGATTTAGTAAAAAAGAAGTGTAATAGATAATGAAACTAAGGCTGCAAAGAAAATACAAAGGAAAACACTTTCCGGTAAAGGCAAGCTCACTGCTAAATTGATTGGTAAACTAACGTTTCACTATGGTCGTGTCATCTGTTACAATTCTCATTCTGTAAAAGAAATGAAGAAGGCCATTTGGGCCACTTATTATCACTACGCCTCAACTGACAAACACTCACAGCACCAAAACTGCCCGAGCGGCGAAAACTCATGGCGTGAATAGCAGAGAGCCGCAGCTCTGCAAACGAATTGCGCTTTTTCAAACACTCTTACTCTGCTCTACCAAGTGATGTTCTAGTGGGGATTAAACACCAATTTATGAATATCTGAGCAAAGATGCTCTCCTGGAGCGATGTATTGGCGGATTCTCTCAAAACAATAATGAGAGTATCAATCAACTTATTTGAAAGATTTCGCCAAAAACTGAGAGTGGTTCGACAATTATTGTTGAGTTTGGAGCTCATGTGGCTGCCTCTACCTTCAATGAAGGCTGTGTTGCTTACCTGACCTTTCTGGAAGAGATGGGAATCAGTACAGGCCAAAGTTATCATGGATGGGCACAATCAGTGGAAAATACACAAATGAGCAAAGCGGATGAGCGAGCGGCGGAACATACCAAAGAAGAGAGAATTCGTCGTAGGCGAGAGCAAAAAGATGCTTTGGACATTCTAAATCAAAGTTCTTCACTTTATGGGCCTGGCATTGATGATTCTGTGTGATTATAGACAAAAAGTACTACCTTATTAACGTTTAATTTGTGATTTTATACTATAAAAAACTTTAAACGCGTTTTTCTCGAAACAACGTTTTCAAAGCCGGTGCACTCTGTAACTCAAAATCTACTGCACCGATCGTTCTGAAATTTGATACACTATTTTTATAGACAATTTGCAAGGTAGCAACGTCGAGTTTTTTTTTTTTTTTTTTAAATTATTATTTATTTTACAATAACAAATGGCTAATTTTTACTCAAAAATCGGTATTTTCACTTCCAAGTGTTACCAACGATTAAAAAATAAAAAAAAATTAAAAAACTCACCGTTGCTACCTACAGAAACTCATTAACTAATGAAAAAACTTTAGTTTTTTCATTTCTGATAATCCAGTGTTGAGTTATGCGGTGCACCGCAAAACAACTTTTTTTCGAGGCGCCTACGAAAATTTGCTGCCATTGGCTTAATTCTTTATATTTTTCAATGAAAATTTAACACAATATTCTTCAGATGTTACTTTATCATGTACCAATTATGTAAATAAACTTGCATTAACCATATTCTCTAAAAAAATTATCAAAAAATCGTCTTTTTTTGACCTCCAAGACCCTACCACCCCCCCTTAATAGTGTTATAAATCTCACTGATTTCAGATGCTATTTTATACGAATACTGTTCTCGAGTCCCTGATTCCGGGCACCATTTATAATAAATCTAACTGCTAGGTCTCTGTTCAGGGCGCCATTTGTAATAAATCACTACTCTCTGTCACTGTTCCGGGAGCCTTTTGTAATAAATCGATCTTGTTCCTGATTAGACTGTCCCTCTTACGGGAGCTATATGTTACAGATCTGGACTATTAGTCCCTCTATCGGAGCGCATTTGTTGTAAATCTACTTTTGATTTCGATTTTCCAACTTAATTGAATAAAAAAATATAAAATAAAATATAAACCAAAATATCGGGCGCCAGAGACAAGAACGGCTTGTCACCACCGGATAGACACTCTGCCGCGCAGAGATCTAGGCTTTTATTACGGAAAAAAATATATATATATCTCGCGAAAATCCGCCGTTCGAAGGCGTAGCGTGTGTCTCCGCGTTGGAGATATCACGGGCTCACCACGTGTTCAAAAAGAAGCCTTATATAAAAAAAACGCGTGTATTTAAATGGAATTTAAATACAAAAATAAAGAAACAAAAAAACACAGGGGAAACAAATTCCACACATTACAACAAAACCAAAAAAAAACGAAATTTTTGTCAAAATTTGTGATATGTACGCGAAAATTCACGATGGCTAGCGGTACAAATCGATACACGTAACGACGTGCTTTTACCCCTCAATTAAACGATCGACCATTATAGACTAGAGCAACGAACTAATTCACTCTCGTGATATAGTGCCATGCACACACGACGATCTCGGTACACGATGGGCTATTCCAAGCGACATAGTTGAATCGCTGAAATTACCCTGTACCTTATCAATTAATTCGAACGCCGTCGAATTTTCTAGAATATCTCTATAACCCGTATTATAACGCGACTACGGATTTCACAAACTTCCCTCAGCTCAATGTTCTCGGCTCAGCTGCTACCCGACGCGCACTCGCCTCGGACCCGTAGAGTACTCTCCACTATCGGCCGCTACCTACAATACACACGTACACAGTCTCACCTGACGCAGTCGTCTGTTCGACCGTGCCCGGGAATTTCGATTTTAGCCGATAAGCATCTCCGATGCCCACTACGATCCGCGATTACGTCGAATAAAACTCGGTGTTCGATAAATCACGAAATAAATGATTTTAATCAGAGAAATATATTTTTATAATTCGAACACCGCTAAGAGATAGCGCTATAGGTATCGAATCCGTTACACAGCCCCACCTCCATTTTCATCCAAAAAAGCAGTTTTTTGGATGAGAACACAAGTGCTAGAGATTCAACGGATTCGACCCATCATCGCCGAGAAACAGAACTATAACAAGACTCCACCGTTCGCGTCCCCACACGCACTCTCATTTACCCCGAATATAATACACACTTAAATTCACCACAGAGACCACACGAGGTTTTGACCAGAATTGAAACTTCAGAAGCTTAAGGCTTAAAACAATTCATAGAAATTTCAACAATTCAAACACAGCTAAATGGCAATCGTAAAAGAAGTCGAATTCAACATAAATATAATTTTTTTCGCGGAACGACATTGCATCCCTGACTCCAGAGTAGGTTAGGAAAAGAGAAATAGATGAACACAACCGTGAAATCAAAAGGAGAAACGGAAAAGTTATCAGAACGAAATAGATAAGAGAAGAAACAAGTAAGGAACTCTACCACTGTAAGCATGGCGTTCTGAGCATACTTCTGTTGCTATAGTATTTCTCTTAAAATGTGAGTTCCTCGGTAGGAACCGGAAGTTCGAGAGAAGAAAATATACATATATCATTTAGGCGACGCTAGGAACACGAAAACAAATATGTCAACCGCAATACGGGAAATTAAAGTTCGTCAATAAATCGCTATCACGGATAGAGATCCCAGTCGCCTATCTCCACCATATTCTACAATTTTACCTAGGTACTCCGCGTTAGTAAGCACGAATGGCTTAACGGCAAACATGTGCCTGTCGGTCGAGTTCAACGGTCTCCAAAGACCCACTCGCCTACAATAATCGGTGGCCATCAAATCCAACCGATTTAAAATTATTCCTACTCTGTGGCGCACCCAAGACTTCCATCGGACGCTATGGCCGTATGCATTATCTGCTACCCACAACACCAATCGCTCGGACCACGAGATAAGAATACATGTATATAAAAATATAGCTCACCGGAGTACCAGCTATTCTCTTCTCACTTCGCGAACCATATGGCCACGTCTGCTTTCACAGCGCCCACAGGGTCAACGTATCGACAGAGACCACTACCGATCCGTCGAATTGACGATCAAAGGAAAGAATGAAATATTGAGGATAGGAACGAATGAGAAAGGAAGGAAAAATAATGTAAGGAGTGTGGGAGGAGAGATTAGGAGTAGAAGTGGAAACGGAATAATCCGATCGGGGAATCTGAATGGATTTGAATGGAGAAACAAAATTCGATGGTTCATACCCCGTACTAGAAATATGAACAACGCGCCAGAGTTTCCGCCTTTAGTGGTAGCAGCGGAGAAAAAGAATGGACGAGGAAAACAAAATAAATCAATAGATCCTATTCGGAGCCAATAGTCCGCGAAAACCACGAAATACAATAAAATAATCCCTTATAGAACTGAATATAAACATATATCGCCGCCACGCAACATCATACTGGCCTAAACGATTATAATTCAAAAAAAACAACAGCTAACAACTAACAAAACAATTAAATAATATTCGCAAACGCCTACAACAACCATTACGAAAAGGTCTCACAGCGATCACCTCACCGACGATTCGATCCACGGAGAAATAAAACGAACGCACAAAAAGATGGTTGACGAAAACCACGCACCTAGCTACTCCAAGCTGCTAGTGCAAACAGACTGAAAATCACGTTCCACGGAGAAATAAAACGAACGCACAAAAAAGATGGTTGACGAAAACCACGCACCTAGCTACTCCAAGCTGCTAGTGCAAACAGACCGAAAATCACGTTCCACGGAGAAATAAAACGAACGCACAAAAAAGATGGTTGACGAAAACCACGCACCTAGCTACTCCAAGCTGCTAGTGCAAACAGACCGAAAATCACGTTGATCATTCATAGGAACAGGATATTCAGAAAGGATACACGGTGTCGTGTGCACACACCCGACTAAACACCAAACGACAAGGGCACCACCATGGTCCCACAACAAAAGCTAGCAATATATGCACACGCACACCCAGAAACGGTGGACGCAGTCAGCGAACATCTCAAGAAAACGACAAAACAACATGCTCGACTATGCAAAGCGATTACCAATCCAAAGCAAAGCCGAGCCACCGGGCGCGCCCCGATACACGAAACACCAAAAAAACGAAAGAGACTCGCTGAGGACTCCAACCGAAATGAGGAAAAAAAATACAAAGGACAAACAGTAAACAGGATAGATAAATGAAATCATGCCAGGAACGACCATTAGGAGGACAACAATGAAGATTCTGATCAACGTAACAAACCGAACTTCCCAAACGAACAGGAGAAAACAAAACGTTACTGCAAAAAATTCTCCGTAGAGCCTATAAAACTTCGGTCGTGAAGACATATCGCTTCATATGCACCGGATATACACGCACACCACTCTCACCCACGCTCAAGAATTGATAAATTAACCTAAAGTCCGTTTGCGAAACGAAACGTGCGGGAATCGCATGCGATATCCGAAGACCGCAATACGAACAAATTAATCGCAAAAGAACAAAACAAAATACGCAAACAAAGCCGCAAACTTTTCGTTGCACGGTACACACCGATTTTTTTATAATATTCTAACCGCTTTCTGTTGTGACAAATCACACCATAACAAAACAATAAATACAAAAACGAAACACAAACACAAATGTAAATTAACATAGAAATCGTCCAACGACAACTCAAATCGAAAATCGAACGGACAGACAAACAAAATCGTCGACCGATTTAATCAACCGTAAATATTGGACGATAAACAACACAAATCGGAGATCGTCGGCAATCGCAAATCGCACGACGATAATCGTAAAAAAAAAATAACAAGTCGCACGACGATAAACGTAAAATAACAAATCGCACGACGATGAACAGCAAATCGCAAATCATCGGACGATAAACAAAATCGGACGTCGACGAACGATCGGCGGGAATCGCAAATCGTCGGACGATAAACAAAATCGGGAAAATTTCACCTGACGGTAGGCATGGTTAAAGAATATCGTCGGACGATATCAAAAAAATCGCGAGTCGCACGACGATAACCGAAAAATCGCAAATCGTCGAACCACAAGCGGGAATCGCAAATCGTCGGACGATAAACAAAATCGGGAATCGTCGGCCGAACAACGAAATTCGAAAACGCCGACAACATTAAAAACATAACCAAACGCCAGGCGTTAAGACACATCCAGGTTATTTTAATCAAGGTCGGACAGCGGAAGAAATCACGCGTCGCATAACCATAAAAGTCGCAAAACGTCGGACGACAAGCGAAAATAGCAAAACGTCGGACGACAAGCGAAAATCGCAAAACGTCGTCCGAACCGCGCACGCGAGCGAGAACATCTCCGCAACATAACATCGGCACGAAACAAATTAAATATAAACCGTAATGTTACCTCGTCGCGTTGTCCTGCCTACCTTCGGACGACTCAAGAGCGCAGTATGGGTCAAAATCGGACATATCGATCAAACAAATCGCACGAACGGTTATTTACTCGAACTACGGCTAATATTCGGCGAAAATCGCGAGAAAACCATAACGCTAACCGTTTCTTTTTTCCGCGTAACGTATCTTCACTTATGAAACCAATCGCATCACGGGATATGTCGTCCATATCGTCCGTCGTGCCTAAATCGTCGAGTATATCGCAATAACGAAGACCGAGAAAACTAAAGAAAAATACATAAACGTACAGAACACTGAACAATTTGTAATTAAAGTGCCGGCCTAAGGTCGACGATGTTTCTGACTAGGTAAACTATTTAAACTTACTCGTTCAGTAGGGTTATTCTTATCTTACATTTAAAATTTTTTTTTACGCGACTAGAGTTTATTTTAATTTATTTTACGAACGAGTTTCGACTAGAATTTGTGTTGCCTTCACTTCCGTACAATATCTCGACGAATCCAGGAAAACAGGTAATCTCGTGATTTATTGATTACTTTCGACGGTACCTCCAGCACCGGAAACCGTAACGGGAGCCGTGTCCCTCTCGACGAGAATTATCTATCTTACAATAACTTACCATAACGGGCATCAGGTTATTAAATCTGGTTTTAATTTTTAGCTTATTTTTCAGTTCATTTTTACGTTTTTTACTCATAATTTTAACTGTATTTTTTCTTTTACTTGTTTCGGCACATTTTCTCCTTATCCATTTTGATTTTTTGTTACTTTTTCCAACTTGTTCTCCTATTTTATTTTTTCGATGCCTCTTACGACGTGTCTTGATTTTATTCTTTAAATTTTTTCCGTTGTTTGTTTCGGTTTTATTTTTACGATCTTCGTTAAAATTAATATTATTAGTTCTACTATCATCGTTGCCCTTATTACCACCTCCAAAATCATTATTACCATTATTTTTAAAAATCTCGTTGTCGTTAACAATATCTTTATTATCATCATTATTCCTAATAATTATATCATTGTTATTATTATCGTTTTTTATTTCGGTTTTTATTTCTTCTTCTGATCCATTAACTTGTTTATCGAATAATTCATTTTGCTTATCGAATTTTTTATGTAATTCATTAAATTGTTTATCGAATGTTTCCTTCAGTTTATCGAATTTATTATTTTGTTCATCTAATTTATTATTTTGTTCATCTAATTTATTATTTAATTTATTACTCATTATTTTTAAGTATTCCAATACGGACGGACCTTGGTCCTCTACAATCCTGCGAGTCTGACTCGGAGGTATATATGCCTCCTGGTCGTCGTCCATTGACCTATCAGCGACCACGGAAGTTGTCGCATCTCCGTCGTCGCTGGAGTCTTCAGGAATTGTAGTGGGCTCTCGATACTGCCGGTGTCGCATCGTGATCCCTGCTAATTGGTCTTTTTCCATTTTACTTTACTTTACTATAATTTTGACCGGACAAATAATAATAAATATCGTGAAAAAACAAATTAAAATAAATACCAAAACTGATAACTGACTAACGAATACATATACCAGAATAAATACGATCGAGAAAAAAAATAATAAATATAAAATTTTTATGACTTATCGGTTTTTTCAATTTTCTCCAGGGTCCTTGTGCACGATGTCTTCTAACTCGTGTCCTCGGTTCGGGCCGCCATTTGTTATAAATCTCACTGATTTCAGATGCTATTTTATACGAATACTGTTCTCGAGTCCCTGATTCCGGGCACCATTTATAATAAATCTAACTGCTAGGTCTCTGTTCAGGGCGCCATTTGTAATAAATCACTACTCTCTGTCACTGTTCCGGGAGCCTTTTGTAATAAATCGATCTTGTTCCTGATTAGACTGTCCCTCTTACGGGAGCTATATGTTACAGATCTGGACTATTAGTCCCTCTATCGGAGCGCATTTGTTGTAAATCTACTTTTGATTTCGATTTTCCAACTTAATTGAATAAAAAAATATAAAATAAAATATAAACCAAAATATCGGGCGCCAGAGACAAGAACGGCTTGTCACCACCGGATAGACACTCTGCCGCGCAGAGATCTAGGCTTTTATTACGGAAAAAAATATATATATATCTCGCGAAAATCCGCCGTTCGAAGGCGTAGCGTGTGTCTCCGCGTTGGAGATATCACGGGCTCACCACGTGTTCAAAAAGAAGCCTTATATAAAAAAAACGCGTGTATTTAAATGGAATTTAAATACAAAAATAAAGAAACAAAAAAAACACAGGGGAAACAAATTCCACACATTACAACAAAACCAAAAAAAAACGAAATTTTTGTCAAAATTTGTGATATGTACGCGAAAATTCACGATGGCTAGCGGTACAAATCGATACACGTAACGACGTGCTTTTACCCCTCAATTAAACGATCGACCATTATAGACTAGAGCAACGAACTAATTCACTCTCGTGATATAGTGCCATGCACACACGACGATCTCGGTACACGATGGGCTATTCCAAGCGACATAGTTGAATCGCTGAAATTACCCTGTACCTTATCAATTAATTCGAACGCCGTCGAATTTTCTAGAATATCTCTATAACCCGTATTATAACGCGACTACGGATTTCACAAACTTCCCTCAGCTCAATGTTCTCGGCTCAGCTGCTACCCGACGCGCACTCGCCTCGGACCCGTAGAGTACTCTCCACTATCGGCCGCTACCTACAATACACACGTACACAGTCTCACCTGACGCAGTCGTCTGTTCGACCGTGCCCGGGAATTTCGATTTTAGCCGATAAGCATCTCCGATGCCCACTACGATCCGCGATTACGTCGAATAAAACTCGGTGTTCGATAAATCACGAAATAAATGATTTTAATCAGAGAAATATATTTTTATAATTCGAACACCGCTAAGAGATAGCGCTATAGGTATCGAATCCGTTACAATAGCTAACTTAACTACTAAGTGACAATGTGTGTGGAGTACGCATCCATTATACGCCAATTCGTATTTATATATTTATAAGATTAAATCTAGAGGATGGTTACGAGCAAGTCGTCTAACTCCATATTCGGTATTAAGTAATTGTCTTGCTTCCGCATTGACATGACTGTGCAATCGCTGCTTATGCGATTTAGCGAACTCCTTGATTACATCGTTAATGAACAACATCTGGAGATCAGAATGAATGTCATCATTACGTGAGCAGCGGTAGGCATCGACTATTGCACCGACGTTGTATGACATCCCTATTCGATCTGGCTGTACAGCCCCACAAGACAAGGCCGTACGTCCAGATAGGTTTAATAATTTGTTTATATAGCAGAAGTTTGCAGGAAACATCCAACTCAGATTGCCTGCCCATTAACCGATATAGTTGCCGTGTTTTATTTTTAATCTGCTGAGCCTTCATTTTAACATGAACTTTCCTGGTTAATCGTGAATCCAAATGCATGCCACGGTACTTGGCTGAATTAGCCTGTGGAATAAGTTGATTTCCTAAGTACAATTGACATGTATTATCGGCGTGGCGTAATGTGAACAAGACATGGACAGATTTCTGTTCATTCAATTTAATCTTCCAGTCCAGAGTCCATTTCCTAATACGATCTAGTCTACATTGTAATTTATTGGTAGCATCAGAATGACTGCTACTTACCGTTAATACTGCAGTATCATCTGCAAATGTAGCCGTTGTTGCGTCATTATCTACAGGTAAATCTCTTGTATACAGCAGGTACAGAAGAGGTCCGAGGACACTACCCTGTGGTACACCTGCTTGTATACAGTAGAATGATGACTTTGCCTCTTCATGGGCCACTCGGAACTTCCGATTTGATAAGTAAGATTTTAATAAGTGATAAAAGTTTCCTGGGAGCAATGAACTTAACTTGTAAATTAGGCCTTTGTGCCACACTTTATCAAATGCCTGGGAAATATCCAAGAATACTGCAGAGCAGAATTTTTTCTCCTCCAATGCATTATTAATGATCTCCACTATTCGATGTACTTGGTCGATCGTTGAATGTTTCTGTCTGAATCCAAACTGATGGGAGCTTGTCTCCAACTAGTCGTAATAGACGCTTTAATAACAGTTTCTCTAAGAGTTTAGAGACTGATGGTAATATTGAAATCGGTCTATATGAGGTGACCTCTTTAGCTCTCTTGTCAGGTTTTTTGAGCATAACGATTTGTGCCACTTTGAAACAGTTAGGCACATACTCAAACCTCAAACACGCATTAAATAAATATGTTAGTAGCACAAATGCTCTGCGTGGTAGTTCTCTGAGAACCGCCGGCGAAATTTCATCCTTGCCTGGAGCCTTTTTTGGGTTTATATTATGTTTAATTTCATTTGCTAACTCCATTGGAGTGAACAGCTTAATTGATAAACTGGTATAGGGTTAATATCAGACTGTATTTCATGATAGACGAATGTGATACTATCGAACTGGCGATACATAATTTTAAAAAATCGGTCAAAATGTATGTTTACACTATAGCTTAGGAAGTTTTAAGAACACCGTATTATTATTATTATTATTATTATTATTATTATTATTATTATTATTATTATTATTATTATTATTATTATTATTGTTAGTCTTTTATTTTACTTTGTGTTTACAGACTACACAATATTCTGCGTGCAATTTAATGGTTTTAGCAGTTTTTTTATAAGCTCCAAATTTCAGTCTTGTTTTTATGTTTATTGAGAGTAAAAATTTAACTTTTTACAACCTTTTTAAATTTTCATACGCAAGCACTGTTCGGAGTACACATTTTATGTGTTTACAAAACGGATAACTACAAAAAATACGATTTTTAGATACAGTTATTGCGCTGTTCAAACTATTTTTTTTTAAATATTAGCGTTATAATTTGCAGTTGTCTTTTTTAACTTTTTAAATAAAAATCTAATAATGCAGTAGAAATAAATGTAAAATATTTTCTTAACTGTAACCCGGTAAAGAATCGTTTACTGAAATATGGTTTTGTATTAATATTTTTTTCTTATTTTTTGATTAAATTCTAAAATAGCACATGTTCTTTCTGAAACACGCTATAATATCAAACGTAAGTATCGAAGTTGTGTGTGCCCGCGCAACGTAGAAAGAAGTAAAAATCAAATAATTTCAAAATCTTAGACATGGAAAGCAACAAAAAAGTAACAAAATTCTCCATGCATGCATCAATTGAAAAGACTGTCAAACAGTAAAAAAGTATTGTGAGAAAATAACCGAATGAACTATCTACGGTTGTCTGCATCAGCAACACACGCTTTCGGCAACATATACGTGCATTCGTACGGATACTCAAGCAAGGTCTGTCCGCACAGGTTTAGGAACTCGCTAATCCTCGTATTTGAATGGAATGAAGAAAAGAGCTTTGCTTTGTACTAAATTACAACGAACGTTAAAGTATACGGAACTACCAAAACTTTCTTTTGATACCTATATTTTTTTCGTCTATTTAGTGATTGAAAATGGGCAGAAAAATTTTGCCGATAAGTACTTGGTATTAGAGTAAATATAGCGTTACCAACCTTCCCACGAATATGATAAAATAGCTATGATATTTTTTTAGTACTATCCATTAGATGACGCACTGCAAAGTTTGAGACGTCTTATTCGGTTGCTTGCTGGTAGTGGTTGTGTAAACAACAAAATTTTAACGTTCATTGCAAAAATGGATAAAGTTGAAGTTCGAGCTGTTATAAAGGGCTTAATCCTAACGGACATACAAAAGAAGTTAGTTTCTACTTTAGCGGATTCTCTTTTTTTTTATTTACGCCAGTAAAAAAGTACGCTGCAGAATTTAACCACCGATACAAGATGAACATTCAAGACGCCCAAAATCTGCTATGATTGAAAGTTCGCTGACTTGCTGATATAGTAAATATCTCGATGAACCGTGTCTACCAGGAGGATGTTCTTGGCATGAAAAAACTTTCTACTCGATGAATATTGCGTTTGTTAACAGTTAATCAGAAATACTTTTGAATGAAAATTTCTTAGGAGCGTTTAGATTCAAACGCAATTCTGATGTTTTTTCGACGATTTCAGTTCAGCATTATACACCGGAGATGAAACAGCAGTGTCTAACCAGTGAATAGAACCAGATAAAAGTACGCAAAAAAAAGCAAAAACAGTTTCGTGTACAGGAAAAGTCATGGCTAAAATTTTTTGCGATTCTCGTAGCGGTTATTCATAGGCTATTTACAACAAGGCAAAACCGTCACTGGGCAGAATTTTACTACTGAACCAATTGAAGGATACGATTAAAACAAAACTTCTTCATCCAGTTAAAAAAAAGTGTTCTCGTTCATCACGATAACGAGCCTGCACATATACCTCGGATTGTTGCTATAAAATTGCATGACTTACGCTTCGAAAAACTTTCACGTGTCCCATATTGGTCAGATTTGGCTTCTAGCGATTATTACTTATTTCCAAGCTTAAAAAAGTGGCTAATTGGACCGGAATTTGCTTCTATCAATGAGGTAAAAATAGAGACAAATGTTTTTACTTTGCATAATTGTACAATTCATATTATACGCTGGAGATTCAAACGTCGGAGAATCGTTGGTCTAAATGTATTGAGCTGCAAAGGAGACTATGTTAAAAAATTAAAAAAAAAAAAAAAAAAAACAATTTTTACTTTTTTTTTGTTAGTCTGAGAATTATTTTAACGGTTTTCTCTCTCTCTCTCTCTCTCTCTTGCGCGCGCGCGCGCACACACATATGTACACATATGTACGTGTGTATGTATGCGAATGTGTGTGTGTAGGGTGTTTTTCTTCGGCAGTTATATAAAGTACTGTCATAATGATAGTTGTACTGCAATGTTTATTCCATTTATTGTGATTCTCCGACTGTTTAAGAACCGAATAGTACGTTAAGAGATGGGTACATTTATATTTGTTTTTATGTAATATGCACGTATCATAAAGAAGCAGAAACTGCGTATCAGTTGATGATTTTATTTATTTTTAAAATGATAGCTGTAACTGATTTTTAGTTGATCGAAATTTTTTGTTAGCTCGAGACAGACGCAACTTATAGATCTGGGATCTTTAACTGAACGTGCGGACCGTTTTTTGATGAATGGCGATAGGCATGTTTCCCGGAGACAGAAGGAATCTTTACATAAATATATTGATTTAAAAAAAAAAAAAAATCACATATGAAGCCCAAGAAAGCAAGCGTTAAAGTAGATATCGAAGTTTATAGAATAAATGAGAAAACTAATGGTCAAAAAGGAGTAACAATTAAATGATGGTAGTGATGATAATAACAATATGATTTTTAGAAATGAAACTCAGTTGACTAATAAATATTTCAGTAGAAAAGGTGAGTCACGGGAAGCAGCTTTGTAACGTAACTATAGTACTGAATTACTGCATAATCGCAAGTATTAATTACGTGAAAAGATTTCTATTATAAATAATTATTTATTTATAATAATATCTTATAATTTTTGTTTAAATATCTGAGTACACAATTTGATAAATATGCAGTGTATTAGTTGAATAAAAATATATAAATAGAAATTATTAAACAATCTTGCAAGATGAGTTTCAATATTTTCTATACCAGAAATATTATTTACATTTAGATGTTAAGCTTTTGTCAACGGCTGTGGTTTGCTGTTTTGGAATGTACCTCAAGTTTGTTTTATCGTATTAGTAATATTCCCAAAAGAAATGAAAAATGGATAGAAGAAATACATTTTTAGTGGAAATATAGAATTTTCATTATATAAAAAGAGAAAAAATCAAAGATTTAAACAGGTATTATTACGTGAGTGAAGCCGCGCGGGCATCAACCAACGCGTAAGTGAATGAACCGTTCATGGAATAAGAGAATGATACGGTGAAAATGGTGAATAAGGAATAAAAAACAGGTGATTACCGTAATGAAAGCTACGGGGCTTTCAGAAATGTCATTCACATAACTCTAATGAAAATTTCAACAGAAGGCGTACAAATTTTAAAAAATAGGATAAAATAAAATAAAGATTTAAAAAAATGTTCATTAAATATATATGTATATATACTATGTGCGTAAATTGTAGGTAAAACAACAATTTTTTTTATTAATTTCTAGATACAGATTTAAGCAATGGGTATTAATATAAGAGTGAAACCGTGGGTTAACATATATGCGATATACAAGTGAATACGTGCATTCTTCAGTGTATATGTTTTTCTTTTTGAAAAATATTCTGCAAACTTATTCGTTTTTAAATTGAATAAAAATATTTGTATTTATGTAGAAATACACATTAACTTGTACATTTTTATTATTAAATCTTAAGTTTACACTGCAGCATAGAATGTACAGAGATTTTTTTTATATTTCATTTCAGTTATTGTAATTATAATATATTTTTTATTCCGTACCTATAGCTTCGTTTTACAATTATCAAAATGAGTTGTTCAGCCAGCATTTGTTTTATGTTTTTGTTTTAACAGTTAATAGCCAATGTCACGTCATCGGATGTTTTGTCAGTATTGTTAAAGCATTTACATCAGATGATGCCATTAGTTGCCAGTTTACCAACCATCCTGAAACCATTGTTAAAACGGTTAACGAATATGTGGAGTACGAATAGTGATGATACTGTTAAAGTAGTTGCTTTTTTATGTATTTTGAAATTGGATGTATTACGCCCAGAAATGCATGATAACATAATACGGGTAAATGTACTATTATAATTTCTTAACATTATGATAAAGCTCTAATGGTATGAACATGCCGAAAATGCATAAAAATCAGTTGTGCATCAATGGAAAATGAGCTCAAAGGCGTTTATCTAAACGGTGTTGTAATGTGTAGTTTGCTTTTTAACAAGTTCTTTCATTACACGCACTGTAAAATGTTCTAACGCGGTATGATTAAAAGGAATTCGTTGTGCGAGTAATATTTTATGCTATCGCGATAAAAATATGTTTTTGTTTTTTTTTTTGACAATGTTGACTGCTTTTTGTATTTCCATACGCACGAAGTAGTCGTCGTATTTACGTAATCTTCATTCTGTATTGAATTGCTTTTCAAAAGTATCACGACGATGTATAAATCAGGCTTGTTAAGTGTTGAAATTAGCGCGTATATCTCAGCTGGACTGTTCAATGATGGATATACATATCTTTTATAAGTAATGAACTCCTTACAAATAGTACTCGTAATTGACCGCCAATGCACGTCATATCAAGAAAAAATCGATGAACAAAGAATGAATCGAGAAAATCGGCGCACGTCTTTGACGACTAAAAAAGCTCGTGAAGCATGTCAAGAAGAGCTCAACAAGAAAAATGAGTTCTACGAACGCACTGAAGGACTGCTATATGGCCCTGGAATCGTTGACTAGCTGACTAGTCGTTGGTAAGTCGCTGCAATCATAGAGTTTCTGTGTGGCAAAACTTTAAACGCGTTTTTCTGGAAACTACTTTTTTGAAATTGGCGGGCGTGATTACTCAAAAAGTTCTCAACCGATTTCAATGAAATTTGGTACACATCTTCTCTGTAGTATTAGTTCCTAGTTAAACCTTTAAAATTCCAAAAAAAAAAAAAAATCAAAAACCACTATTTTTGACTCAAACTCATCAAAAAAATGGGTGAAAAATCAAAAAACTTTTTTTTCTGAGGCGCGTTAATTTGCGATTTTTTCCCTTTTTGGATTTCTTATAGGTTCAACTAGAAAATACGTGTTTTCTGAACACTCTGTAACTTGAATTTTTGATTTCGGATCACTACAACAGACGCTAGAACTCCCGCCGATTGGCGCCGTTCGCTACGAGGGTCTCAGGAGACTGGTCAGTACGGCGCCCATTTTGTAAAAAAAAAAAAAAAAAAATCATTGTGTCTTGTATTTAAATATATGATGAATAAGTGTGCTTACTTTCAAAAATATTTACTTATTCCTTCTTTATAAAATAAGCCTCTGAAAAACGGCCAAAATTTAGGCGGTTACATGTATCGCCCCCCTTAATTTAATACTGGACGCATTGCTTCATCTTAAAAAATTAGTTAACAATTGAACTACCTGATGTTATCTGGAAGCAAATGTGTAATTTTCTTATTCCTTTAGAATGGTCAAAACTTCTCAGTGATCATTTCAATATGTCTAAGCTCGTTTGTAATATGGTTGTAAGTAAAGATGTCGTTGTTTGTGTTAATCTTTTTTTTTTTTTTTTTTTTTTTTTGGGCTCGTTAACTATGGGTTTTAAAGCCAGATCGACTGCTCTACAGTAAAGACGAAGGTAAGACTTCACTTTTTTTCCTTTTTTAAAATTTCGGTGCTCTTTTAGTAAATTGGAAGTACATGTTTTTTCGGGTCTGACTGTACTCTTTACGTAATGTTGAGATGAGTAAAAGTTTCGATTTCCGCAATTTTTCTTTCAGATTGAACGCAGCAATAAAAAATACATAAAAGGCATGTAGAAAACGACACAATTTTTCGATTTGTTTTTAATTTGTTCCGTCTGGGAATTCGTTGTACCGAGAAAAGGAAAACATTTTATTTCAGATTTATCCGAATTTAGTATATATTGTAACTGATTCGTTCTTTGAACTTAAATTTTTGTCCCTGTTCCGGACGCCATTTGTTAAGAATTAACTCTCTTCACTAGTCCCTGTTCTTAGGCGACATTTGTGACTGACCAGCTTCCGATGATGAATAAAAATAAATATGAAAATAAAATAAAAAGAAATAGAAGTTCCGGGCGCCAACGTTACTTCAGGTGTAACGTAACCGTTAGCTCGTTCGGAAAGAGCTTTAGGCTTTCCTAAGGTTTACACGAAAAAGAAAAGGTCTCCGCGGTGGAGATGTCACGAAAACGTGTCCTTATTGCGAAAAATAGAAAAAAAGAAAAAAAACACAACAAATCTTTTGGTAAGATGTGTAAACTGAGTTATATTTGATTTAAAACGAACAGATATAAATTTTGCCTTAAGCGGCCAAAGCAGTGAAAAAAGATATAAATTTTGCCTCGAACGGCGCGTAGCTGTGAAAAATACAAAAACGAATGTGCCCACGGGCCAAAGCAGCGAGATCTGCCTGCGACGAGCAGCAAGCGAGAACTGATCGGCCCGAATTCACAGAGAATTCGACCACGATCTTATTGCACGGCCATTTTGCCTAATAATAAAAAATATATATATATAAAAAAATGAATACGCCACCGATTTTTCTAGAACATTCTGAAAATCGGTGGAACGGCGGGTACCCTGCGTCGGTTTTTTCGGGTTCTAAGAAAAAACTTCTCACGCCTCGACGTAGCTCGAATCGCATCTCCGACGCACACAACGCCAGGTCGGACAAACATCGGACGAACCACCCTCATATAATTAACACACACATATGCACGGATCGCCAAATTGGCGCCGTGCACATTGGCAATTCCCACGAAATTTGTCGATCCAGCATTACGGTCGGAGAATGCTCAGTTTGCACGCTGCCCGAAGAAACCGGAGAAATAGAAATCGGAGGCCTGAGAAACTGTCAAAATGCGGAGAAATGAGGAATTTAGAATTTGGAAAAGAAGTCATCATTATCATTTTTTAATTCGGTACAGCGTGAAAAATATCGAAAGTCATGGCGGCCGAATCCGTCACACTGCCCCACCCTTATTTTCATCCAAAACAGAAGTTTTGGATGAGAACTCAGGTGACCCAAGAGCGACAAAATTCGGACCACCCGTTGCCGAGCTACGGAGTCCCGAACAGATCTCCACCATCTAACCCACTCATATACACCGCACGTTACACATTATTAAATTATGGGTATACCACTGAGACGAAATCCAATCAAGACAAGATAAACAAAAAAAATTTTGATAAAAAATTTCGAATAAAAAATTTATTAAGGGTAGTAAAAAATAAGGGTTGAAAAAATAATAATTAAGGGATGAACACCTAAGATAAGGCCCAAATGGTCCTTAACAAATGATAAGAAAATTATTAAATGACATCATAGGACGAGTACCATATTGAAATTGTGCACCGTGCGTTTTGTTCGTGCTTCTCTAAATTGACGAAGCCGAAACGTTTTGACGGTGACTGACATGATAAAGGATGAGTGGAATCGCTTGCCCACCGTTCGTTCTGTTCGTACTCCTCGAAATTGACGAAGCCGAAGCGTTTTGACGGTGGGGAGCGCTATAAAGAAATTGAAGAATGGAAATGAGTGATAAGGAGCTTGAGGAACGAGGAGGGCAATGACCTCCACGCGAATGAACTCGGCGAACCAAGTGACGAAGAGAACTGATTCAACGATACAGGCTGGATTACCTGCGATCGAAGTTAAATGATTGACTTGAACTGAGTTGAGTAGGAATGAAAGAAATGAATTGAAATAAATGAATTGAATTTAAATGAATGATCTTGGGGTTGGGAAGCGTGTACACCAGGTACATCATGAATTCGGATGACCGGTGACAGGGCGGTATAGGGAGAACATGAATTACAGTATGGCTGAAAAGCTGAAACTTAAGGAGTTGACGGAGGAATTCACCACCAGGAGTGGACAATTGATCGAGAAAGGATTTGAACGTCATTAGTTAATTTTAGGAATTATAAAAAAAATTGACAGCATTCGATATCGAGAGGGGATACACGGGCACTGGAAAGATTGACAGATTAGGGGTTCTTTTTATATTTGGGTGGGTGGTGGCCACCTCGGAGATAGTGAGGAGACCGCCCCATCATAAAGCCAGTACGTGATGACTTGACGCATCACGCACAGGGTTTTTCGTCTTTCTAATCGATGAAGGAGTGGTCAAGAATACATTTGTTGTAAGGAAATCCTGATTATAAATGTAAATATAAATGATGAGGATTCCCGCGAGTTCAGCGGCCCTAGGCACGAAAAGACACGGGAACACATAATAAAAAAAATTTTCGCATGACATTATTTACTTACAAGAGAGAAAGACTCGGCAGATTCAGCCGGTCTTCCGTTGGATTAATAAAAAAATTCCCAGACACCCAATGACACAGCGCGTGGAATACGTGCAACTGAGACGCCCCACTTATGTTGGTAAAAACCGGGACGGAGACGCTCAGCCACGTACTATACGCGGAACCCCCATTATGGCCTACGCAGGGGAGATTTACACCCCCCAATGACACCCCCTGATGAAAACATTGCGCGGGAACGTACGAACTGGGCCACCCGGCATCTTTCCGGCAGTGTACCACAGCGACGCCGGCGGGAACGTACGAACTGGGCCACCCGGCATCTTTCCGGCAGTGCACCTCAGCGACGCCCGCGGGAACGTGCGAACTGGGCCACCCGGCATCTTTCCGGCAGTGCACCACAGCGACGCCCCACACGGATCCTTTCCCTCCTACCTGGCCTACCCAACCTAATGGTGGACTTGACTGGGACCCCCGTTATAGACACCCCCTGAGTGCGATCACCATCTTATTTCATGGGACGCAATGAATGTCCCCTCGGCGTCACGAACATCCAACATATTCCAACCTTCTGCATGCCAACACGACCGATCGGACCGCTCGAGGGACATGAACTTGGCTTACCTAGAGGAACCCTCCAAAAAAAAAACGGTGGGGCCCCCTACTCAGCACATCTAAACTGACGACGAACATCCCTCTTGATCGGAGAGCCAACTGTGAACCGGGCACTACACCGGTCTTCGGATTCCTTAGGCTCCGGAGCTGCCTTACAAGCCTTCTACGGCGCTTGTCACCGAACATCACATCTAACTCGCAACGATCATCCCTTTTGATTGGGAGCCGACGGTGAACCGGGCGTTACACCGGTCTTCGGATTCCTTAGGCTCCGGAGCTGCCTTACAAGCCTTCTACGGCGCTTGTCACCGAACATGACAGGAGTATGAAGAATAGAACAGGAACACTCAACAGGATTACAAAACAAAAAAAAATGCATTAGGATAGACGACTGGAATTACACTTAACCAGGCCATTGAAACTCGCGGGGAAATAAAAAAGAATTTAGAAATTGGAAAAATTTAAGAAATTATGATTTTAGGTTTAATTTGAAGGGGCCTGGTATACACGCTATTCACTCACGCTCCGACCTCCGGAACTTACAAACACGTGTGCGTAAGCCCGGAGAATCGCACAATTACACTCACACACTGTCCCAGTGGCAATATAAACGGAGTTGATATATTAAATGATCGTATCAAGTAAATAATAATAAAATGTAAAATGTTTAAGGCGACACTCTACTGATTGTGTAAAAAAAAATATATCGACCAGATGTCGAATAATCACATTCGAAATGACGAAGAAATTTTAAAAAAAATAATTAAGAGCATATCTATAAAGTGACTAAACACATGTAAAAAACATGACTCAATTGGTCATAAACTACCCTACAATGATAACATCGAATGATACCATAAACGAAAATATAGAGATAAAAATAAAAATACCAATGATAATAATATCGATCCGAAACTGGATCGCAACCCGTATAAAAACAAAAATAGTAACAAAAATAGCAAGAATGCCGATTATAAACGACAAACAAAAACAATAAAATATAAAAAGGTTCGCTCGTGATCGACGACTCTGTGGAACACCACCGCGCACACTTGACTCCAGGATAGTAAAACGTAAACCGAGAATCGAAAAGGAATATGAAAAAGAGGAGAGTAGCGACCACCGGCACGACACCGAAATTCCATATATTTTTTTCCGGCGTCACATGTTTTTATAAAACAAAAATGTTATTAAACTCGGAAAAGAGAGAAATTATTTAAACAAGGGATGGAAAAATGCAGGATAAAGAAACAGCAATCGATAACAAATTAGTAGGATATGAACACTAAAAAAAAACAAAATTTATCATTATTAGATCGCGACCACAGACAGACATCTCAGCCGAGTGACTTTAACATATTACCATACTTCCCGGCACCCTTGGCGGGCGTAGCGTCGTGATGCTTATTATTCTCGGTAGCACAATTGGCTATACCGAAGTTGTATTATTTGTTTTTGGCAAAGCCAAAATCTTTTCCGCGTGTTTTGTCGAGGCTTAAATCCAATGTCGTGGCCGCATACGTTTTATGTTGTCGTCCATTACACCGAAAAACTCGCACGTCGGAAGGGGAATAAAAAATAAATAAAAAAATACAGATCCCGCTAGAGTACCAGGTATCTATTTTCTACTCGACCGGACCCATCGTGTGACGCTATGGACGAAAATTGAAGAAAAATAAGGAAAGAAAGAAGAAAAAATGAAAAAGGGAATAAAAAAAGCTCGTAGAAAAGGAAATGATAAGGGATTCCTAAGAAAAATTAAGTGGAACACAAAGATTTGATAACACCTCGCCGTGAGTAACTAATCCTAGTATGGTAACACCAGTTACCGATGTCTACCAACAACTAGAAAATTCGACCAAAATGGCAAAAGGAGAAATCTGCGGATGAAAAGGTGAATCGGAAGGAAAGCGAAAAGAGGGTAAGGAAAGAGAAAAAACAAGAAAAATTAAAAGTTAAACAACCACGAAGCCAAGAGGCCACGACGACGCCCACAAAGTAACGGCGACCGACAAAACAAACAAAAAAAATAAATAAAAAAATAACATATATAAAATAAAAGGTTATTGCGAGAACCAAGAGAACTAAAAAAAAATATCGCAATAGTTTCCCTAAATAAAAAGTAAATGTAGGCGACCAAAACTAAAATATGGTCAAAAAAAAAAAAATATAAATCCAGCATACTAAGTTGGATCAAATATGTAACAATATAAAAGAAATAAAAGGGATTACCCTAAACAATAATACATAAGAAAAAACATATAAAATCTATTTACATGTATGCATCCATCGCTCCGTAGTTCGCCATGCACTCCCACACACCTAATGCAGGTACAAGAGGTAGCGGATACGAGCACAAGCACTAATGTGGAACGACAGCGTTCATACGGGTAACAAGTTTTTATTTCATAGCAGGAAAAAAACCGAAAAAAAACTGCGCTCCGAAGCGTGTTTTACGCCCAGACAAAGTATAAAAAAAAGTACATATAAAATATAACATGACATGAACATAATAATGCATAATTTCGTAAATCGGAAATATAATATATCCTCATCTACACCTCACATAAACGCGAGAGGTTATAGACCAGAGTGGTAAGTATGAATGTAGAGGTAAACAAAAACAAAACAAGTTTTTTAAACGGGAAAACTGCAAAAACCGAAATCCGAAGCATTTCGCCCAGATGAAAATATAAATAAAGAAAAAAAATGAAAATAAAATAATTTGAAATAAAATTTTGAGCGAGTACACACATAAGTCGAGCTCTTTCTCGCGCATCGTATACCTTCTGCCTTATCAACACCAAATGTAAACATAAACAAAGCTCTCCGGGCAATCGGCAGCGAACTCACAACTAATCCTTACATCCAAAATAAACACAGATCTCAGAACACTCCAGGTCGGCAAAACATCGCAACAAAACCTTTGAACAAGCGCACCAAAATATAAAATCCAACCAAGCAAAACAAAAACAAAACCAAAACAGAACAGAACATAGCACACCAAAGCAAAACAGAACAAAACATAGCACACCAAAGCAAAACAGAACAAAACATAGCACACCAAAGCAAAACAGAACAAAACATAGCACACCAAAGCAAAACATAGCACACCAAAGCAAAACAGAACAAAACATAGCACACCAAAGCAAAACAGAACAAAACATAGCACACCAAAGCAAAACAGAACAAAACATAGCACACCAAAGCAAAACAAACCAAATCCTCATACTAAGCCTTTCTAAAACAAAACACAACAGAACAAATCCTCATACTAGACATTCCTCACCTCACGTCATATCTATACTCATCTCAAAATTAAAAATCAAAAGTACCTCACGTCCCAGACGAGTTTTGACTAAATTTATTTTATTATTAATGTATATTAGTGTTTTTTAAATTATTTGACGTCGTTGTTTTGAAAAACTTGGCTAGCTTATTTAATTATTAATTATTTACGCCGATACTTCCACAACCGGAGATGGTAACGGGAGCAATGTCCCAACTGACGAGAACTATTATTTATTTTAGAATCTTTTATGTATCCGGACTTTAAATAGTTAAATTTATACTTGGTTTTCTTAGTTTTGCGTTTATTGTTAGGTTTATTATTCTTATTTATAGATCTTCCGATTTGGTATTTAATTTTTCCAATTTTAGCTTTATTTGCTTCTCTTTTCTTATGACGTATTTTCTTGCTGACTTTTAAATCTCTAATATTATTTGTAAAATTTATTTCAACCGGATCATCGCGATCGTCTTGATTATTTATATTAGTCTGATCGCTAATATTGCTATTATTACTATTAAAATTATCATTATCATTATTATAGACCCTACAAGTATTATTATTATTATTTGTATTATTGCTTTCGACATCTTTATTGTCCCTGCTATTATCATTATTATTATCATTAACATCATTATCGTAAGTATTTTTAAGATCATTTATATTGTCATTAAGCCCCTGTTCCTCGTCACTTTCCACTCGTTCCTCATTATTCTCCGTAGGCATAGTGATGCGCTCAACTAACTCATTCTCTACCTTTTCACATTGCGTCGGCTCACTGGCGACCGCAGATTCATCCCTAACATTTTTAAGATCTTGATCATTTTCATAAATTTTAACTTTAGGTATTTTATTGAGTTCTTCTTCGACTTCGATTTTAGGTTTTTCAAGTTCTACATCTAATTTATTTTCTAAAAGATCGAATTTATTAATTAATGGGGAATTGTGTTTATTCAATTCTTCCAATTTATTATTTATCTTTGTGTTACTTTCCTCCAGTTTATTATTAATTTGTTTTAAGTTATAATCCAATTTTTTGTTAATGTTTGCATTAATTGTATTTAATTTTTCTTCGAAATCATTTATTTTCTTCTCGAAATTATTGAAATTTTTATTGTGTTCTTCAAGCTTGTTATTTATTTCTTCTTTTAAATTTTTATTATTTTCTCTCATCTCTTCTTTTAAATTTTTATTATTTTCTCTCATCTCTTCTTTTAAATTTTTATTATTTTCTTCAAATTTTTTATTTATTTCATCTTTCAAATTGTTAAAATTTTTGTTATTATCTTCCGTATTTTTATTATTATTTTCTCTCATTTCTTCTTTTAAATTGTTAAAATTTTTGTTATTATCTTCCGTATTTTTTTTATTATTTTCTTTCATTTCTTCTTTTAAATTATTATTATTTTCTTTCGCTAGACTTTGCATGAATTTCTTTAGTTCTTCAATAGCCGATGGAGTTAGGGATGTCTCTGGGTTCACCGGGGCACGACACGTCTCTTCCGAATTTACCTCTGAACTAGCCTCAGATATACGATCCGATATCTCATTCTGCATATCCTCTTCACTTTCATCCATTTCACGATAATTTCCCCTGGTCACCACCACTCTGGCTAAATCCTCGTTCTCCATTTTTATGCAGGGTAATTAAAATAAAAAATAAGAAAATTCGGGCCTAACTATCAGGAATTAAATATTTAAAATTTGAATAAAATAAAATAATTTCGAAACTCCGGTTCGTTAAAAAAAATATTTTGAATAATTCTTAACGCGAGAAAAACAGAAAAATAAAAAAAATAAATTTTTTTAAAATTTTGAATGAGTGAACCACGAGAAAATAAAACGTATTTAAGCTATAGCAGGCCGAGGAGAGAATTAAAATAATATAAAATCTTATCTGTTTCCGCTTGGCAGATCCTTCTCCGATGAAACCGCTGCTTCCTTTTTCGTATCAGGTAACGTATCTATCCATATACTATCAAGTCCCTGTTCGTTCGGGCCGCCATTTGTTAATGATTAACCATGTCCCTGTTCGGGTACCATTTGATAATGATTAACTATGTCCCTGTTCGGGTACCATTTGATAAGAATTAACTCTCTTCACTGGTCCCTGTTCTTAGGCGACATTTGTAACTGATTCGTTCTTTGAACTTAAATTTTTGTCCCTGTTCGGGCGCCATTTGTTAATGATTAACTATGTCCCTGTTCGGGTACCATTTGATAATGATTAACTATGTCCCTGTTCGGGCGCCATTTGTAACTGATTCGTTCTTTGAACTTAAATTTTTGTCCCTGTTCCAGACGCCATTTGTTAAGAATTAACTCTCTTCACTAGTCCCTGTTCTTAGGCGACATTTGTGACTGACCAGCTTCCGATGATGAATAAAAATAAATATGAAAATAAAATAAAAAGAAATAGAAGTTCCAGGCGCCAATGTTACTTCAGGTGTAATGTAACCGTTAGCTCGTTCGGAAAGAGCTTTAGGCTTTCCTAAGGTTTACACGAAAAAGAAAAGGTCTCCGCGGTGGAGATGTCACGAAAACGTGTCCTTATTGCGAAAAATAGAAAAAAAGAAAAAAAACACAACAAATCTTTTGGTAAGATGTGTAAACTGAGTTATATTTGATTTAAAACGAACAGATATAAATTTTGCCTTAAGCGGCCAAAGCAGTGAAAAAAGATATAAATTTTGCCTCGAACGGCGCGTAGCTGTGAAAAATACAAAAACGAATGTGCCCACGGGCCAAAGCAGCGAGATCTGCCTGCGACGAGCAGCAAGCGAGAACTGATCGGCCCGAATTCACAGAGAATTCGACCACGATCTTATTGCACGGCCATTTTGCCTAATAATAAAAAATATATATATATAAAAAAATGAATACGCCACCGATTTTTCTAGAACATTCTGAAAATCGGTGGAACGGCGGGTACCCTGCGTCGGTTTTTTCGGGTTCTAAGAAAAAACTTCTCACGCCTCGACGTAGCTCGAATCGCATCTCCGACGCACACAACGCCAGGTCGGACAAACATCGGACGAACCACCCTCATATAATTAACACACACATATGCACGGATCGCCAAATTGGCGCCGTGCACATTGGCAATTCCCACGAAATTTGTCGATCCAGCATTACGGTCGGAGAATGCTCAGTTTGCACGCTGCCCGAAGAAACCGGAGAAATAGAAATCGGAGGCCTGAGAAACTGTCAAAATGCGGAGAAATGAGGAATTTAGAATTTGGAAAAGAAGTCATCATTATCATTTTTTAATTCGGTACAGCGTGAAAAATATCGAAAGTCATGGCGGCCGAATCCGTCACAATATTTTTACCGCTCTTCGGTGCAGTTTATTTATAATATTACAGTGAATCGATATTTTATTAAACAGTTTTTCTTACTCATCTGTAACGTTTGCATAGTTTTCCTTTACGCATCGCGAAATTTGTTACTGTAAATTTTTACTTTAATCAATGAAGTAGTCTTCAATTTTTTTTTATTAATTTTTTCATTGCGAGAGAACTTTTCGTTAGAAAATAGAATTTGATATTTTAGAAACGTTTACAACTAACTTCCAAAACGTCAAATTTGGTTTGCTTCAACACTGGAAAATTTTATTTAAATGTTAATTATTTACTTTTTATTTTTGTATTTTTTTTTTAATGCTTATTTAATGATGTTTAAATGTTTTTTGAAATTTCTGTAGATGATGTATGCTAATTATGTGGCCAATACCAAATTCGTATCCCCGCACACGTTGCCAGGAATAAATTTTATGCGACGCTCTTTGACTCAGATATTTGAATTGAACGAATCGATTTCTTACAACCATGCATTTCTTTATATTCGACAGTTGGCAATTCATCTGCGATCCGCGGTTACTTTAAAGAAAAAGGTAATAACGTTGTCGTGTTTTGCTTTTAGCGTAGTATGTATTTTTTTTTTAGATGATATATTGCTTTAATCGAAAATTTGAGAATCTATTTTAATATAACACAATCGCAATGAAAATTACAATTGAACGCAGGAGAGCATGCAAGCTGTATATACGTGGAGGTACATCGCTTCTCTGCAGCTGTGGACGGATATATTATGTACTACGGAAGAGAAAAGTCAAATGCGGTCTTTATTATATCCGACAATTCAGGTATATATGAGGTTATAAAAGTTTTAAAAAAACGAAAAAAAAAAAACAAAACACTCTTCTAATTTTTAAACATTCATTGATTTACATATATTTCTGATAAATTTATTCATCAGATCATTATCGGATGCATCAAATTAATTCCGACGGCTCAGTATACACCGTTACGGTTCCACTGTGTCCAGATGTTGAATAAATTATCTCGTGAAACTGGCGCATTTATACCGGTTTTACCGTTTTTACTTGAGGTGAGAAATTTTTATTACTTAATGATAAATGCTATAAATTTGATATATTTCTCTAAATGATATTTTAAAATTTAAATGAAACTTAAAAAAGGCTTTGAACTATTGTATTTCATTAAAAATCTCTAAAAGTTTATCAGTTTTTTTACCATTTTCGCTTCACCAATTTGGTACGTGTTTTATATTTTCTCATAATCTCCGATATGTCCGGCATTAAAAAGCTAATGTATTATTTCAAGTAATTTTACGAAATGTATAAATGTTCAATTGATGCATAAAATTTTATAACGTTTTTAGGATTACAGAAATTATGCCCTGTTAATAGTTTTCAGTCTCCGGGGTTTCCGTTTTTTTTTTTAACTAACTGCGAACTGAGAGAAAACTGAATATGAGATTCCGGTTCTGGCCTTTAGAAGTCAAATGAACTAGTGATTTCTGGAAGAAATTGTCCGTGGAAACTCCCGTTTCGTAGATTACCTTTATTCATATCGTATGTTCACTAATTCACTTATCATCCCAACATTTACTCCTTTCACAACCATCCTACTATTCCATCAGTTTTTCATTTCCTAATGGATTAGCTCGAGCTCACATAGATGTCTCGTAAAGCCCACATCTTTCAAATATTCTCTACAGTAAGCGCGTATATTTTAGTTTTTTTTTTTTTTTTTTTTTTTTTTTGTCTGAAGGTAACCTCTCATCTATAAGATATCTTCTGTTTCGTAAGTCGCAATGACTAACGCCAGTTCCACGTGACATAGTCAAATGCTAAAGCCGTCGGAGGAAAGAAAAGGAAAAGTCAGATTGCTGATTTTGAGTTCTTAAGATTATAAAATAAAAAGGTTACTTAATTTTTCCCCCGCGAAATGTATGGCGAGAAAAAAATTATGCAGTATAAAAACAAATTAACGGTTTAGGAAAAAACAAGCAGAGTTTTTTCGTATCTGAATTTTTTGAAAAATGTGTTACATTACGGTATTTTACATTTTTTTCATTATTATTTTCAATGGTTCTCAATTAGGATAATTAAAAAAATAGTTAGCACATATTCAACTTTTGCATACAACAATTCATCATTTGTCTACTTTCGGTAAAAACCGTGTCACACTTATTCGTGGTTAACGTTTTGATTAAAAATACTGTACTACCGTTCTTCGGATTGCGGTGGTAATGGAAAAATTCCAAGCCTTAAATAACCCTTACAACAAATAACAGATCATTATTAAAGTGAAATCCCGACTGGTTAAAGAAATCGAACCGTTTTTCATTTTGGCTAATTTTACTGTGTTTTCAGCTGCGATCAATATTGAAATATTTTAATTTTTCGATTTCAATTGCTTCTCCTTCGCGATTTTGACTCGCATTATGCGAATCGTTGTCCAGATATTTATTACTAGTCCGTGTTTTAGTTTCTGAAACACAAAAGTATTTATTTTTTTTCCGCTGCAAAGTCGGAGGAAAATCCGTAGTACCATTCAGTTCCCTTTAATGGTAACCTTTTGAATTTCAGCGGTAAGTGTTCAAATCAGAGTAGAACTCTAATACTTTTTTTTTTACGGCGCACGTATCACTCGCTTATTGTAATTGCAGCACCTTTTTGTTGATAGCTTCCATAAAAATATTCAAAAGTCACGCGTACAGATAAGCTGTCAGGCCGATAAATTAAAATATACAAAGAAGCTAGTTGTGACATAACGAGAGTTCGGAAATCTGCGGTAACGAGATTTAGAGGGAAAACTAAACCGGGTTCCGTGTTCGACAACGTTGAAATTCGCTAATCAAAGTTGATAACGTGAGACATCTATTTATTAGAGAAACGATTAAAATCAGAAAAGTTAACAATGTCAGCAGAAAACACTTTATAAAATGTAATAATTACAGCTGCAAAAGTCAGTTAGTAGTCGGTTTAAAAATTAAAGGCTCTATTAAAACTAATCAAGAATTATCGAAGACCTAGGGGTTTTCACATTGTGATTGCTTTCTGGCGAACAGTAATATTCGTAACGTTAACTGTGAATAATTGTAACCTAATTTTTACCCCGAAAGTAGACGAATAGTAAATATGAAAAGCCGAGAAAACCCAGTTATTGATGAAATATAACGAAAATCACAAACGCAATTTTAAAAGAAAAAACGAAAAACAAAAAAAAAACAAAAAAAAACGACGTACATTACTAAGAGTACTTTAACCGCTCTCTTTTTCATAATCGTTTGAGTGTTCGATTGATATGAAAATTGAAATAATAAACAGAAAAAAAATTGTCAAATTTCATTTCGCAGATGTCGGCTTCGAAATTTACAATGAGTTTCAAAAAATACTTTGTGTATATTTGCAAATTTCGAATAATTCTCAAATTCTTTTTAATGCAATGTAATGTAAAAAAGAAAATGCCAATATTCTGTTCAAATTTTTAAAATTATCTAAGTTTCGCAGGCATTATTGACCACATTGTGTTTAATAAATAACCAATAATCGTACAGTTAACGAGTAATTTTCAAAGTATGACTTTGTGTTAGGCGCTCTCTCTACTGAATGTTAATGTACCGCATTCTAAACTGTCGATGAAACCGATGGATTTTACCTGTATATTAAGAGTCAGTAAAAGCCAGATGCAGGAAAACGCCTTTAAAGATGCAGTTATTGAGCATTTTTATCAGTATACTTTGGAATATGTGGCTACCGAATCACATCGTATAAGCATTCCAGATATCGTAGTGCCGGCAGTTATAGAGGTTTGTATCGTAGGCATGCAGTTTTTTTTTGTTTTTTTTTACTTTTTCGAATAATTATCGCATTAATTACTACTGAGCGCGAGACGTTTCAATGTTACGTATATTGACCGGTATTTTTTTCCACTAAAAAATACCGGTTTAACGAAAAACCTATATTCCACTTTTTCTAATGAGCCAGATAAAATAATGCGTCGCGTTGAGTAGGTTTTTTTTAAATCGTTTCTGATAGAAAAAAAAAATAAAAGTGCAATAAAATATTCGTTGTCAGTCTGCTTAGCGTTGAACCGTCCTCAGTTGCAAAACACGTTATTGCTACCTCGAATGTGTTATATTTTTAATTTATCCGCGCGTATGAACTCGGCTTTTGACACGGGCGATGTTTTGTTAAAACATTATTTTACGATAAATTAGATTTTTCCAAAGCTGACACTAAATGTAATCTCATTAACATTTGTGTCCAATTAATGCGGGGTATAAATGTTCGGAACATAAAATGAAAAATGTACAGTTTTTACAATACATTTTTTTCGAACTGATTAATTTAAAATGAAGTTTGTTCGCCGTGAACGCAGTCAAGTTTTTAGTATTGCCTTTACTCTTAACAAATTTCGCTATTTCGCCGGTTTATTTTTTTAATTACTTAAGTATATTCATTACGCACTGAATTTTTTACGCCGTTATTAATTTCAAACGTAAAATGTGTTCGTCATTGTTTCGTTATATTTCCATTTAGATTAACTAAGAACTTGATAATTGTTGTCTCGTTAGTTTAGAAGATAATTCAGATGTTTTTAACGTATATATTCGTAAAAAGAAAAAGTAATATTTTCTTTATTACAGCGTGAAGAAATGTACAGTAATTGGTCATAATTAAAAGACATTCTGAAAAATCGATTTTTTGCATACGAAAAATGTAAAAACACCATTCGATTATTCGACAGCAAAAAATACATTTAAGACCGTGTGACGCACAGGCGAAAAACGTTTTGCGCCGTGCGCGGTAGGCAACCGAAACAGTTTCGAAAATTAACTGAAAAAGACACGTTTTTCGATAAAGAAACGATTGTTCTCAGCCGAGAAAGAAACAGAGATACGGCTTTGCTGACGTTACGACGTGGAAGAGCAAGAAGTTTACATCCCGAACCGACTGGTAACTTCCAAAAAAAATCTTTTCCAAATTTTGCAGCGTTTGGGAGTTGAACAGGTTTCTTCGTACATTACGGCTGTAGACGTGCAACTTCCAATGAATGAGATTGTTGTCGGAAATCTGCAATGCAGAAATATATATTTTACATACAACTCCGATGCGAACACAAAATGTGAGAACAATCCAAAAGAGAACGGCTCTGACTACAATAATGATTAGATAAAAACGGAGCTGAAGGAGCAAGTAAAGAAAACGACAGTGATACAAAACAAAGCGAAACAACTGGAAAAGTAAGATATACGAAAGAAGGAACAAATTAATATTTCGCAGGACCTCCGCGGGTTGCAAAGTAAACACGAATCCGACACGGCACCGAATTAATGAGAGTCTGACAATATTGCAGCGTGACCCGCTCCCGGATCAACATGAGGCTCGTTTGCAAGTCTGCAACTGTCGATGGTTTAAGTTTACCCCGTTTCTTGAGCCATCCAGTTCCACACATTTTTAATGCAATTTAAGTCGGGGCTGCACGTTTCGTTGCTTCGCATTCACGGAAATCATGGTTTCTCTAGATTTTCTACAAATTTTTTGTAAGTTAGTACACCAGTCGATTCGGGATGGAAATTTCATGCTCTTTGACGTTGTGACGTCGGCGAATCCGTAGCTATGTTACTTTCGACTGTCCCCAGTCGTTTCTTTGTCAAAAAATTCGTTTTTTTTCGGTCATTTTTTGAAACAGTTTCTGTTGCCTACCGCGCACGGTGCAAAACGTTCGCCTGATGTACTGCTACCAAATCGAATGATGTTTATGCAGAATCGGATTTTCAGGGTGTCCTTATGGTTATGACCGGCATTGTACACTGTAGTTGACATAATCACTAATTTCGATAATGTCTTCACATTTTTCGTCGATCGTGGTCATATTAAGACATTAAATATATTCGGGTAACAAGTACGAAGATTCGTGATAATCAGTAATGGTTCTTGTAGCTAGAAACAAACGAATGGGCATCTAATGGAAACAAGGAACACGCAAGATAACTACGCGCTGATAGGCAGTACATGCGCGTGCATATTACCTTCAGTTGCCTCTCTGCATACATCGTTTAAAGGAGAACGTTACTTTGAAATAAAAAAAGGAGGAACCATTTTCGAAGATTAAAAAACAACCGAAAGAAATTGATTTCGAATAAAATATTACTTTATTCATCATCGGAACAAAACACGAATTCAGGTGGACTACGAAAAACTCGCTCCTTAAATAAATACCCAACATTTTTCACAGATATGCATCCGATTGGAGTTAATTACTGGGTTTTTTTTTTTATTGAATTGACCAGTCACCGTGTTCCAATCTGAATCGATTTTTAAACCGTCATCTCTGTTATAATTTTTATATCTTCAATATTTCTTTGTGTCCAAAATATTGGAAAGTACTTATTATGCTATTTTGTATAAAACTGAGAACAAAAAAATTTTTTTTAACAAATCATGCGATCTATACATATACGGCCGAGAAAATGCCAAAGGAACAATTTTTATTTTTTTTAAGGTGCGTCCACCCCATTAAAAAATCTGAAAAAGTTCATGAGGGCAGTTCGGCATGAAATACATGATATATAATTTTTCCAGCGAGGTGTTTATTTGAGATCTATTTTTATAGCTGTTTGAAATTTTCAAACGGATGTTTAGGTTAGGTTTCGTTGATAAATAAGTCTGAAAATATTTTTTGATTGCAAGGTTTTGAAATATCTTCAATTTGAGCCCAACTTGAACAATATCGGCCGACTAGTTCTCACGATATTGTCAAAAAAAAAAAAACTGATATTTCACTTTGCCCCCAGGGGGCACCCTTAAAGAGGCTAGCGAGCTGAAACATATTCAGGAAGATAGTATTTTCCGGTGCCTGACACGATAGTTTTTATAACGCGATTGGTTTGGGGGAATTTTTCACTACCTTAACCTGCCATGTCCTTTGGTTAGATGGAAAATTCATTTTATTTTCTACATGCTATTAGCTATGGAAATGGGTCTCGCGTCAACTAGTAAAATAAGCCTCGAGAAATTGTTTAAAAAATCTCACATTTTTGCGATTAAGAAGTTGGTTTAAAAAAAATTTCCATACTTCGAATATTTACAAAATGTCTGCATAATTTCCGTAAAATTTTAAGTGAATCGTTTGAAATTTGTGAAATTAAAAAGAAAAAAATACGTTTTAAAATGAGCTAATATAGAGTGTTACGAGCGATTTAATGATTAAAAAAATTTTAATTTTTCGTAGAAGGGCTGAATTTTGAAGAACTTTAGACATTTTTAAATCAATATTATCCTCCTCCCTTTATGTTATAGTAATAGTCGGTAATATTGTAGGTAACACGCTGCACAAGAGCTTCTACTAGAGCAGTGATTCATGTTCTGATATTTATAATTAACATCAAACAATTGAAATCCTAATTTTTATTAATTTGAAGAAAAATGGAGAAAAAAGCAATAAATATATGGTAAAAAATTGCGACCTGGAAAATTTTAGTAAGTTTTCGTCCTTGATTCTATTATTACACGTTATGTAGAAAGCTGGAAATTTTACTTTTTAAGCTGCAATAGCCTCCAAAAACGAAAGTATATACTCATAATTTATGTTCCATCGGTATAGCACTTTTACAAATTATAACTAAAATCCATCGAAAATGAAAGTGATCAGTTTCGTTACCGTTGATTAGGAACGTAAAAAAGCGAAGTAAGCAGCGGCAGCTGCATTTGGGAAATGTTATTACTGCTCTGTATATAATAATTTAAATTTCATATCTCTGTCGCTAGCGGAATAGATAGAAATTTTGTATGTCGAATAATGTTGTTAAACGGAAACTTTTTTATACAAATTTAGATGAAACGTTTTATAAAAGAATGTAAAAATGCTAATTATTCGCGAAAAATTAAATCACTCGTGGAAAAAATCGAGGAAAATTCAAAGTTGATAAATACGGAACGATCAAAATGCGGTATCCTGTTAACCGATGTAAATGGAATCGCGGCTTGGGAAGAAAGCATGAAGTCTAAAGGCACCCCAATGGGTAATTTTTATGCTTCCTGGATAAAAGTTCAACAACAACAGTTAGCTCGCAAAATAACGAATACTGTAACGGTAATTGATATATTTTATATGAAAAATTACTACTGTTGGTAGATTATTCGATAATTAAATCTTTCCCTAAGAAATAGAAATAGCTTCGAACGATATGGGACAATACGATAATTAAAATTGGTGTAATATTTATTGTTCGTAGGTAGTGACACCGGTAATAAAAATATATCTTTAAATGTTATTTTAAAGAAATTTGTAAACGAGCACTTGTTTTAAAAAGATATATGTATATGCATATATTTTTGAATTTGATTTAACGAATAAGCAAATTGATAATAATTGTTTGTTAACCGTTTTTTGATCTATTTTTGTCCTTGTTAGTTAAATCATTTTCTGTAAACATTTAGTCAAAAATGTTGATTTTTGAAATCGCCTTAAAACAAAAAAAGTAAATCAATCGCAGAATTGTGTTATTTTCATTGCGGATAGAAACGTACTGTAGCTGCTTTTGCAAATAACTTTTGTTTTCTCGAAGGAGTAAAAGTTTTCTATATTAGCAGATCGCTTAGCAATTTTTTTACAAAATTGTAAAACTATACTAAACGATCTTATAAAAAAAAAAAACTTTAAAAAATATGAATTTTCTTAAAGTGGCTTATTTGAACTGGTGAATTTAGTAAGAATTCATAAATTTTACCTGTATCATGTAAAAGAGAAAGATATTGGATAGATATACGGATATAAAGAATACAACATTTTGTTTTTAACATACGTACATATATAAGAAATATTTTTCTTACAATTACTGATTGATTACTGTTGAAGGTGTCGGATTTCAATGTACCTACAATCAAGAAGACGGCGGTTAAGAAAAAATTGAAAGATCCAAGTACATCCAATGAACTTTTCCCATCTGATAATGAAGATGATCAAAATGATGATAACTATTTTAATTTCAGGTACATTATAATTTTTATAAAATAATATAATCGTTTCTTTCATTTAACAACCTCGCTCATGTCGCCACCGTCTCAGCCCACCAACCCGTCTCCACTAATTTATATTTTGTGCTCTGTTCTTTATTTTCTTAGTGGCCTTTTCCTTTTTGGTTCTAGTTTATACCTTCAATTATTGTATATGATCAAATGCTTTTTCTGGGTCGAAAAATAATTATACTGTTGGTATTAGTAACTTCTTAATATTTGCCTTTGTAATCTTAGCAAATGGTTGACTGTAGATTTTGTCCCAAGACTTGTGTTGCGAAAAGAAGATGACTTTGTTCAAGGAAAAACAGAAAAGTCTATTTACCATCTTTTCCAGTGTTTTTGTCAAGACAATAAGGATATCAGCCTGTAACTTTTTGGAAGATAAGGATCTTTATTTGCCTTCAATATAGGAACAATAGTCATCGGATTTAAGATTCCAATATTGATCCAGATGCTCAAATTGAATTGTATATTGATAATAGGAATAATTTTGCAGATGGTGATAAATATTTCAACATATAAGGATGGATTAAATCAAAATCAGGATACCGTTTGATGTATGATATTCTATCTGGTAGTTAGTTATTGTTTGGTGCCGGAATATGTAATGGACAGGATATTGTTTAGAATTGTAGTTCCGATAATCGTGCACTGAAAGGAGAGGAGAATCTGTTGGAAAAGAGAATTCATTGAAGTAATAATTTGCAAACGAATTAGTTATCTGGATTAGTGATAGAACTATACCATATCTAAATAAGAAAATAGACGACTGTCCAGAATTATAGCCATTTAATGATTTAATTTTGAACCATGTTGTGCGGTTAGAAGCAGATTGAGGAATGGATGTAACAAAGCACTGTCAGGATTCTTGATTTTTAATTTTTAATCAGGTATTTTGCGGTCGTCCTGTTTGGACTTGACTAGATCAGACAGTAATTCTGAAATTTTGAGAAATGATTATTATTTGTAATGATGAGTTTATACTCATTCACCCTGCGGGAATAGAGTTATGTATTAAGTTTGCAACACATCCATTAGGTCTTAAATTCTGTTCGTTGTCACGACGGAATATTGAATAGTTTTCGATTAATGTGGTTGCTGCGAGTTTCCAGGTGAGTTTCTGTAAACGTATAACAGCAGGAACGACATTAATTGTTTTAGTTCAGCGTTAGAGTCTGCGAAGACTCTACAGTATTTTATTTGTTAAATAATTTTGTTGTTCTCTTAAAAACAATTTTTTTTGCTTCAACATTGCTTTTTCTTTTATTTGCTATTACTATTGAAATATTTACATTTTTATACTTGTTCCAAAAATTTTATCATTTAATTTTATTTTTATTTTATTTTCATTTTTCCCAGCTATTGATAGTTTTGTTTTACACTTATATTTATGTTTAAATTTATTTGTTCTAAAATTTTTTGCAAAGTTGAAATTTAATATAATTCTTGTTCGTCTTTTCCTATTAACGCTGTACGCAGTGTATTTCTTTTCCGTTTTTTTAATGTCCTTAGTAGTGCCTTCTTTCATTTCCATAATTTATTCTATTAATTAATTAAGGGATATTAATGGTATCAGGCACCTTGTCTTACTACTTTTTGTATTTTTGCTTTTGAATTACTGATTCCGATTTCAGTAGTTTGTTCTTCATATGATTCCCAGGTAATCTGTGCTTCCGATGTAACATTTTCTCCAAGTTCTTCAAATTTAAATAACTTTTTTTGTTTATAATTATAATACCCGTATTTCGATATTATTTTTTTCATTGCAATAATCGAAGATCTTTATTTTAATTACATATATCAAAGATCTGTATTTCTTTATTCTTCCACTATAATTGTTATTATTATTGTTATTATTAAGTGCCGTTTAAACAATAATTTTAAAAACAAACGGCAGCCTATGAATAACAATTCAGTAGCCCTCTGCATTTACTAAATTAATATTCACAATTATTTTACTTTTTGTATTGTAATATTTGTATACTTTGTAATTTATTTTCTGATTTATATATTGTTGTTTCAGTGACAATGATGATGGTTCTGATAAAAATGAGGATGGCAATGAAGCTAGTTCCGGAGATGATGCGAAAAAGATAAAGAACAAAAAAATTAATAAGAAGAATAAAAATAAGAAAGTTAAAAGATTAAAATCGACTGAATCTGATACAAACAAGAAACAAAGAAAAATTTCTCACAAAAAAGATGTTATTTCCGAAAATATTAACCTTTCTGAGGAAATTGATGACGTAAAAGATTTTGATATGGCTGAATTTTTATCATAAATAAATTATTTCTGTATGAAAATTTAATTACATTTATTTTTATAAAAGTAAATAAAGATTTCTTTTACAAAAACGTACAATGGTTTCAACATGTTTTAAATTTGATTTTTTAGAGATATTTAAATTATTATTGCTTTTTAAGGTAATTCATAACTAATAAAGAAGTGGAGACATTTCGGAGGCAAATCGTGATCAGCAACAACTTGGAATGTGTTTCTTCTGTCATTATGGTAACATGCAATGCATTACAACTAGGAAACGTTAAAAAATATTTATAAAATTGACGTGTAGCTTAAAATTGCTGTTTAAAAATTAGAAAAATAATAGTCTGGACGGAAAAAATTTATAATATTTGTTCGGTATTTTTGTTTGTGATTCTATGTTTTTATCATTGATTAGAGATCATTTTTTCGATATTCATCTAAGATTGGCTAAGATTTTGTTCAGATTCTTTTAACTAAGACTTGGATTTTTCAATTCTGATGCGATTTAACGGGTTGTTTCTCCCCGAAAAATGTTTATCGTTTTTATACCGGTCTGTCAACCATTTCGCGAGAACGTTTTATGCGAGCTACAATGTTAATGTTATTTTCTCCGAATTTATAACAATAAGTCTGTTAAGTAGGAATACGTTTTGTGTCTGGTAAAAAAAGTACCAAGAACTCTGTAAATTGTTACATTAGACTATCACGCTTTTTGTCCTGCGTACATTTCGGTTCCATGCCTGATTTTAATATATCGTTACTTTTATCTAGTCCAAATTGATGCACATACAAACGACTGTATCATTAGATTCTTATCATTACATTTTATTAGCAAACAATAACTGAAATATCAGAACAGGTTAATACACATAATTGTTACACTAGAAAATGTAACAGGTAAATAAAAGTAACGAGAACAAATCACTACTAATTTATATGTTTTAATTACACCGGTAGTACTCGGCTATCAAATAAGAGGTTATGTATTCAAAACTCATTTCGTTCCAGATTCAAGCCGCTTCCAAATCTACTTGATTTAAAATTCAAGGGAAAGAGTGAAAAAATAAATCAGCCTAATACTTTCTTTTAATGCATTAGATTTAGTGTGTTGTGAAATGATTTGTAACTTCTTATCAGCATATGGGACTTGCCTTTTTCAATTTTTATTGTACAAGCTACTGATGGAGAAGAATGAGAAAGATTTAAAAAACGAATATATCGATTGAATCATAATGACTGTTGTTAATGCGGAACTGTTGATCACAATGAATCTTTACTTTAAGTATTTATAATAATTTCGCGTAACTAAGTGTAAGTCGCTCAGTGAAACATAGTTTTTTTTTATTTTGAATATATTTCATGAAACTATAGATTAATTTATTAAATGAATATAAATAATAAGGATTTTTAAAAATGCGCGAAAGTGCCCATAACTGCCCGCTATAGTTGGAATTTTACACATGTGGTAAAATCGATGTACGATTTTAATCAACGAACGTCGTTGTAAAGTTCAATTTTATTAGTTCTTCTCGTCCCGGTATAGGATTTATGCCAAAAATTGTTCGCGTTCGAGCATTTTTATAGTGTTTTACGTAAATAGTCAAAATCGTTTTTCATTTAGAATAATGAACTTTTTTTTTCTGAATTGTTATATTGTTTTTCTCCATTTATTACGAATGGTTGGTAGCCACATGGGTGATGACTTTTCCATCTCTATGGTATTTTGTCTTCATTATTATCATAAGATGAACTTGAAATTAGTCTGGAAAGGCTTTTACATAAAATCAATCGGAAGTTCCTCAATTTAATAATTTTGCACTTTTGATCTTGTCTTGGCCACATGAAAAAATGAATGCTAGTAGTCAGCGGCATCGAGTTCAGGACACTGTGTATCATCGTTTGCATAACAATTTATGTCAAAATTCTTGATGTTTCTACATTACGAAAATCGTAAAAATTCTTGAACACAACCAAAATGTTAAAAAAGAAAAAATTTATTAAGTGATTAACACGATATTCAACCAAAAGATTGTAGATCATGTACATGTCTTATACTCGCTGCACATTCTCGAACTTTTCTCACATTAGCGTTCATATTCTGGTGTCTTTCATTTACGAATTTATTTTGACCGTTGGATGGGAACAAATCCGGGTATGATGAATTCGACTGAACTTTGATCATCTTGGAGAAATTCGTTCGACTTTTCACTTCTTTCCATATTCACATCGCACTTTGTTTTTTTTTGTTTTCCACTCAACAACGAACGACTGGTTGAATAAAAATTACTTTGTCATCAATAAGTTCTAAGTTTGGCGTTACTGCTTTGTTTTTTCGGAACTTCTCGGGATCAACGTCTTCAACTGCCGTTAGCGGTAACGGTTCAGTGTCAGTGAACAAAAACTCGTGTTAATCTGACAATTGATACAATTTATACAAGCTTGTGTTTATCGAATACAGGAACCAAGTCTTTAAATTTCTTGGTAATATCTTTCGTTAGATGAAAATGTCTACGCGCAAATTCGATGATGCAAAAAAATCTTCAAGCCCCATAGATTACACTGATACACGTCAAAATGCATTTCATATGCTTTTTTTAAAATCTTCAAGGACCAGAATAACACAAAATTCCAAACTAAATCAAAAAATTTGTTACAAATGAAAACTGATAAATTATAAATATTTAATTTTCGCAATTCTACATTTGCGAATGAAAAATACTCGGAACAGTTTTAACATTTGAGAAGTGTGAATAGTTTCTTCAACACTTGATTTCCTCACTGTAAATACTATAATCCCGGTTTTAACCGTTGCAATATACTTCTAGTATGAAAGCTACGTCTACATTTAACTTTTTATAATGCGTATTTTTATAATTGACCATCTACTTACACCATGCACACACTCTAAACATGTTATTTTATCTTTCACAGCTATACAGTATGCTGTGTACCTTTTCGGAATAGATTTTTAGTTCTATTTTTAAAACCTAAATAACTGTTCATTTTACTGCTACGATATTAATTCGAGGAACATATTATGCAAAGAGTATACGCATACAGTGGAAATGTGAGTTGGGCGATTCTAACTTGTAGTGCACATCGATTCTAAGGTCAATTCTGTAGATGCAAGTTCACTTAGAGTTGAGCAGAATGTTGTGCTAATCGACTCTATCCTGATTTCAAAGTCAAGTCAATTTTTAGTTTTTCGATAGTGTTACAAATTCATTTTTAGAATCTCAATGTAATTAAGAGTCAGAAATCTCATGTTCCACTTGCCGTTAACAAATGAAGATCAACTCACACTATACAGCACAACTGTATAGTAATGATTAAAGGTTGATGTGTATTCACATTTATTGACATAACGTGATTGCCGTTGTAATTTTATGTGATTTATTCCGTGAATCGGGCGCATTTTTACTTCAAAAAACGTAAAATATTACAATATTTTTTAAAAGATTTGGCAATAACCAGTCTTTTGTATGAAGATAAAGAAAAAAAAAGAACAATTAAGAACATATTTGGGTACATGGTATCGTGATAAAACAAAAAACTGAAGAAGAATCTACAACATTATATTTCGAATTAATAGAACAATGAATTGAAATTTTGACAAATATTTTCAGAATATTAACAACAATTTAGTAGTTCACTGTGCAAAATAGAGACGGGGTTAACAAAAAAGAATACAAAGTTCAGAAAAATAACGCCGAAAATGAACCTATTACTTTATTTTAAACAAGTTTTTTTTGTTGTATTTTTAAAATAAAGACTATATTTAATTATTGTAGAAAAGTTTTTCTAAAAAATTATACGAGAGTCATCTCAAAAGTAATTTTCTTTATGTTGTCATTTGAACAGAAATAAAGATAACACCGTAATAAAATTGAAAGCGGTGCAATTTTAATTTTTCCTGATTTTCAAACATATTCACCGCATAAATTTTAGCATTTATTGTAACATCAGACAATTTTATTTAAGTCAAAAGCAAAGAACTCTGAAGATGAAATTCTTCAGCGTCAGCTGCGAGGTAAGTCATTCATATTTTTTCTCCCTTCATCAATAAAGCTTTTACATTATCTTACCATTTGTATCAACATACCTTACTTTCCATACACTTTACAAAATTTTGCTTGAATATCTGTCGCATCGTTGTTTAAAGCAACAAAATGCGGATCACTACACACAATTCACAATTAACATATAAATCCATGTTTTGTAACGTGTCATTTCCATTCTATTTATAAAACCATTCGGAAAACTGTTACAATGGATTAATTTTAAAGAATTACTTTATGTAGAATAAGACAAAATAATCATAATAAAATAAAATAATAAAAATAAATAATATAATAACTGTTATATCTTTAATATAATCAAAATGCACTAGCTAAAGGTGATTTTCCAAACTTGATGCATTCCCTCCTGCATATTTTAAAACGGAATTGGATGTAGACATTTTACCAAATTTACCGGTTCTTTTAGCAATATTTTCCATAATTTTTATTTTTTTCTGTTTGTATTTAGGATAAAATAAAATATAATAGTTATTTAAAGCTGCTATTATAAGAACAATATATAAGAAAGATAAAATAAAACTAAAGGAATTAGATGCTAGGAGGATTTCACAAAATAAAAGAAGTATTTCTTTGAGTAATTAAAAATGTGTTAATTCGGAGTTAAAGACAGCAGTGACTAACTTCCGAATAATAAAAGCTATTTAAGGGACACGTTGCTAGTCAATGTCCAGTTCCATGCGTGTAAGCACGCCTGTGTCGATCGTCTCAGGCGAGCAGAAATTAACCGTTTGAAAACGGCATTTGGGCTACAACACAGGAAAGATTCTTTGTCGTATACATCTTGACCTAAAAATAGCTCACAGAATAAAAGAAAGTTACGGTCCGACATAACTGAGCGAAATATTGGAATAATTGCAAGGTTTAAATGATTTTTTAACAATATTTTTAATTCTTCAAAGGTTCTATCTGTATTTGGAAGACGATATAAAAGGTTTTTTTTCAACATAAAAAACTCTAGACTGATTAATGAAATGAACAGTGCTTATGATTTTTGGGTACATTCTGTTCATGGAAGTATGCTGATGGATAATTATTGTAAGCCTCAAAATCTTCAGTCGTGTCACCGAATTTTTTAAACAAAATACCTAAAACACCTCTAGCAGCAAAAGTATTTGTGATATGATTTCCTGTTGTAACTGTGTTCCTGTTTTGTAATAATAGCCAATAGGGCCAGATTTAAGGGGGGGGGCAAGGGGGCCAGTGGCCCCGGGCCTGTCACCAAAAGAGGCCCTTCACTGAAAAAGGACTACTCGCTAATCACTCAAAAATTGAAAATTACAAGTATGAAAAGTACGCGCGCTCAGATGAATTAAATTTCGATGATCTAATTGAAACTTTCGCTATTAAAAAATTCTGACGCGTGTCTCACGTTTAGAATTAATTATTAAGGACCGTTTTTATTAATTTACTGAATAAATAAAATAAAAAATGTGTACTTCAATTATTAGGGGAGAAATTAAGGGGGCCTTCAGCAATTATTTAGCCACAGGGTATTTTTTTCCTTAATCCGGCCTTGATAGCCAATAAAGCCTGTATAGATTTGTTTAACTCTTCAACTGTGGATATAATGTAAATTCATATAACCAGCACGTTAATAATGAACTAATAAGAATACCAGTATCACACTTGTAACTTAATGATAATGTAAATGTATTATTCAATGTTCCTACGCTGAGCCATTCTTTTTATATCTATATCTAACATAATAATCAAAATGCAAACATAGGTAATAATCAAATACATTTCTTTTATCATCCTAAAATATTATTGTAACAAAGTAAAAATTAAAACGAAAATTATTTGAAAGGTCAATTCCTCCGTAACTTAGAACTGAAGAAAGCTACTATTACCTGCACTATTAAGTTATTTTATATTATTATTTTAGGAAAAATAGTTGGTAAATTGTAATTTAAATACATATATGTTTGTATATGTGTGTGTGTGTGTATATGTATATATAAGTAATAATATAAAACTACATAATTTTATAAATAATTTGACAATTTATTTAATATTTATAAATTTCCTATAAAATTATAAACATTCAGTGAGGAATTTGAATGGGCTGAAAAAGATTACTCAGAATTAGGCGTTATAGTAATTAAATAAGATTGACAATTGCACCCTGTTTCATTATTTGTTGCATTTCTAAGACAGAAACAAATCTTTTGTTTAGCAATATTCTGGTAGTATGGTAAAAATAATTTCACTGTGGCTAATATACTAGATAAAAACGTATCTATAGGATTTGTTTTTTCATATTTCTTATCTTTGTTGTCCAAAACGTATTAAATTAAAACAGATGAGGCAGTTGTTTTTTTTTCCAGATGAGATGTATATTTATTCCTTCAGCGAAATTTGTTTCACATAATGTAGTACACACTCTAACACTCCATCTATGGGCTTCTGGTCAGATTTGGTCAAATCACCCTGATTTTCAATAAGTTTCAAATCACTTGTAGCCTCAAAATTGTTAAAATGTTTGGTATTTCTGAAAATAATCTTTCAAAAAAGATATCTCTGGTCTTTAAATTTAAATTTTGGGGCTTATTTAGAGACTAGCCACTTCGTATTTCATTTCATATTTATCTCCATCTCCTATATGAGTCCCTCAAATTTACCAGTATTTTTTGCATTCTAGTATTAGAATGAGATAAAATAAACTTGGCTAATAAAAAACTTGCGCAAGGGTGTATTCATAATTAATGTTTACATTATAAAATTTGTTGATAATTTACAATAGAATTTAATACTTTGAATAGTATTTATTTGTTTCATTCCTAGTATTTCAGACTTATATTAATTAGAGACTCATAACAATAACCTTCAAGAATTATTTAGTTTATTCTACTGTACAAAAAATTATAATAGAACCTGTTGTGCAATCATAAACAAACTTAAGTCTAAAATTACAATGATTTCTTCAAAAGAAAACTGAGAAAAAATTGTATCTATTTCTGATTTCCTTAAAATTTTCCAAATTGTACAGGGACATTAAATAATAATCATATATATATATATATATATATATATATATATATATATGTAATTATACCACTAAACAATAATTTTATTTTAATTACAGTTGACCCTCGATAAAACGGACTAATTGGGGAAAGGCATAGTCCATTGTTACGGAAGTCCAATAAATCGAAATCGCTAAGAGCAAAACGGTTTCTGGCCCTTGTATTTATTGCCAGCAATAAAAGAGGATCTATTTTGTGTGAATTGGCCCAAAGATGGTACAGTATTAGCAAAACAATCACACACTTAAATTTGGAAAATTGTAAGAACTATATTTACACAAACTGAATATAAATATTATAAAATGTCCATTAAAAGCTAAAAAAAAATACTATATAAATTCATATTAATGTGTAACTAGCGGGAAAAATTTGTTAATTTTTAACTGAGCACCAGATTTATGTTGTTCATTAATTATAAGTCCTTTGAACCCCCAAAAATTGTCATAAAACTGCTGAACTTGCTGCTAGTTCCAATTAAAGGGGTATCCAGCCAGTAGCTAGTTCATTACTTCAAAATTCTATTGAATTGGAGTCCGTTATATCGAGGACCGACTGTATAAAAACTAATTTTCAAATGGATTTTATGCAAAAGACAGTGATGGAGGTTATTTTTTTTTTTTGTAAAATTAAATTTAAGAAGAGCCTTTGAAAATAAAATAGTTAATGTTTATGAAAGGGTTTCACTTTTCAATATTTGAAGTGAAAGTTGATTCTGAATTGATTTTGCGGTTAAAGTCGTTCACATCTAATATAAATTTGAAAATGTAGAATCAAAAGGACCTTTTTGAAATGAATGATTGCTCAGTATATGGATAGAGTTACGCAGGCCTGGATTTAGTGTGTGATAAGCCCGGCGCTACGGAAATATTAGGGGTCCTTTTCGGAAGTGACAAAATTATCAGTATTATAGAATAACTAAATTTTCTTTAATTTAATTTAATTATATTATTTTGAATTCACGAATTAATATATAATTATTAATGTAAACAAAACTAAATATCATAGAGACAATGGCTAGAATTTTCGATGCCAAAAAAAATATATAGGTACATATGTATATATACATAATAATTTTAAACAATGAATTTTTTCTTTGTTTTTTTTCTGCAAATTCTTGTATAATATCGTTAGAATCTACTGAACGGAGAAAATCTGTTTCGATCGTTAATCTGGATAATGTCGATAATCTATTATCTAGCATGGTTGATCTATACATATTTTTTATTCTTTTTAATATTGAAAAACAGGCCCGTGTCCAGAATTTTAAAAGGGAGGGGTGAAATTTTTCTACGTATATTTTATGAACAACAATACATTTTTCATTAATATTCATACTATTAATAATTTCTGTAATTTTGATGTATATATTAATTTACATAAATGAATTATTGTATAGACATTAATAAAAATTACATATGTTATTGATTATACTCGTAATAAAAAATTTTGCATAAAATATTAATGAAGTACCTAAAAATATAGAGCAAATTTTTTCTTTTTTCTTTTAAAGGTAAGAATACCCTAAAAAATCATCAATATTTATTTTAAATTTTTGATTTTTTTCAGATTTTTGTGTATTTATAATAATTATTTCAATTCTCATAGGGGGGAGGTTAACCCCCAAAACCCACCCCGTGGACACGGCCTTGTTGAAGAAGATCTTTCCGCCTCGCAATTTGTAATCGGTATAGTCACAAATATTCTATATGCAATATAAATGTTTGGAAAAACATCTATTATTGTACTTTTAGCCATCCATGTCGGATGTGGGAGACTGTTGTAGGTCCCTTTATAAGGCGAGGCCCGGGACTGCTATCCTCCCCTAAATCCAGGCCTGGAGTTATGATAGGTAAGTGGAAAAGTAAATATGCACTCGTACATATTTCAACCAAATATTTTGAATCACAAAACTAAAAGATATTCTAATAAAATATTGCCAATTATGTAATGTAATAGCTTTATAAAGAGAGCTATTTATTAACATACTACTCATATGAATGAAAGATCATTGGGTAATATAAAAAAAAAGTTTTCATATATATTTTTCACTTGAATTTATTCAACAATTACACTTCTTATAATTTAGGGATTAAACATTAAGAACAAAACAATCAGTTTACAATTTCGGAATTTACATAATTTTTTTCAATTCAATTATTAACATTATATTACTAATAATGTGCATAGTGATTTTATCATACAACAGTATGGGATTTCACTAGGTAGCATATTACGACCTATTTTATTTCTCATGTACATTAATGAGTTATGTAATTTAAGCGTATCTGATAAAATTTATACTCATGCAGATGACACAGTAATTGTTATGAGCTCCTAGTATGATCGTAATAATTGTCACAGAGAGATATAGAAATTTTAGTAAACTGGTTCATGACAAATTAACTCATTGTAAATGTAAAGAAAACTAAATTTATGATTTGTAGCAATACACCATAATACTTGATAGAGTATTATAAGATCTGGTTCAAACAGAGATATTAAAATAGAAAGGGTTTTTGATATTAAATATTTAGGTCTGAAGTTAGATTGTAGACTGCGATGGAACATGCATACGGATTTTTTAGCTTCAAAATTAAGAAAATTGAACTATATTTTTTTTTACACGAGTGAATTTTTTAGGGAAGCTCGCCTTTATCATCTGTATTAGGCACTATATAAACCAGCGTTGACGTATGGGCTGATGTGTTGTGGTAATACAGTCAATTATAATTCTATGCAAATAAATGTTCTACATAATAAAATTCTTAAGTGTTTTATTGGAAACGAAAAATCTCAATATTTAAAGGCTCAGTTGGTTACATTTATGCTCAATAGAATTAAATAATTTAAATTATAAGAAAGAATGGATTACTAAGAGTTATAAAAAGGAATTGGTGGTTGTATCAGATTTGATGAAATATTATTCAAGGATTCAAGCACTTTATATGATCCCCCTAATATATAATACTTTACCACAATATGTGACAGTTAGTTTGCGTAATTATAAAAAAGGGGATTCATTTCTAATTAATTTTTTCATTCCATTGATATCAATGACGTTGTTAGCCGATGAGCCAGGGGGAGAGATATGATAGAAAGAGAATATGATTTATAGGAAAAATATAATGTAGAATTTGTAAAGGATTAATCTTTTATTAAACAAGAATAAAATCTTAATTAATACATAATTTTCGTGGGTTTCTGGCAAATTGTCCTACTACTTTATTATAAAAGTCTTCCAAATTGTCCATGATTACGCGCCTATGAATACTAAAGATTCGCTGCTTGGGGGGGGGGCAATGACCCTCCAGTGCTCCCCTTGGCGACGCCCATGGTTGATATTGAACAATATAACGATTAATAATGTAATAAACGATCCGGTAGATAGATGTTTAGTTAAATATTTAGATGACTGTTTTGTATATTAGTTTATATTATACTCGGCGGAACATTATTATAAGTTCATATAATTTTAAGTCGTTCTTTTCTGTTTGTTAAAAATGGAAAATAGAAGAATGATTCAGATATAGATTAAATTTATTACATTTATGCTACTTTGTTGGAAATAGAGTATTTATTTGTATTTTGTATTTTATGTATAAATTAATATTGTGTAAGTTTATAATTCCGTTTAATTGTATAATTTCGTTTTAAGTGACTTTTTTATTGTTTTTTAGAAATGGCATCATTTGTGCAAGTTTGCAGAAAGATGGATGTACTGTAATAATAATAATAACAGTAACAAATTGGATTTTATTTCTCCCGCTGCAGGTGCAAATATTGCTGAGCGTTTCAATAATTTAATATTACTTTATTCTGTAATTGTTTTAGACCAAAAGTTGTACTGCAATTTGCATTTGTTTAATGAAAAAATACAGCGTTTTCATAAATTTTTAAATTATGAAAATATCAAATATTTCGAGTATGTTTATTTATAATTTAAATATATTATATATTTGGTTTTTATTATATTTATTAAAATTTAAAAACTTACTTAATATCATGTAAAAAAATATGCAAACATCGTCGACTTATCCGAGCTTTATATCGATATTTTCAAAAAAATAAATATAGGAATCGATAAAGTGTTTATATAGATCCGTTTGAAATTTTAAAATTTGCTGCTTTTTTGCACGGTTTCGCTTTTCATTTTGACCCTCGCTGATGTGGCAATTAAATTAATAATTGATATGTCAGTTTTGTAGTTTCATCATTTTTAAATGGATGCCACTTGGCTGACTGTTAGTTTAGAAGCTTTACTGGGTTAGTATAGGACTGTAAAAATTTACTAATTTTTACACTTACCATATTGGTAAGCATTTAACGACGCACTTCTGCTGTGATACTACAACAATTTTATATACATTTCTAAATTAAACATCTGCATCAGAAATTATTAGTCTAAGAAATAAATTTTTTATTTTTTCCATTACTCACTTTCCGGTGTGTTTATGTATTTCAAAAAAGAAAAAAATGTTTTCATTGATTATATTTAAAAAATAAGTAATCCCGTGGAATGTAATCGGGAAGAAATATAAATGGAAAAATCGTTAATTTCGAAGTTTATAATCATATACGACAGAGAATATACACCAATTACCGTCATTCCCTTTAATTTTCTAATTTTGTTTACAACATTAAATCATCACTGACGCGCAGCGATACGAGAAATATTAAAGTGTTGAGAATGTTTGGGAAGTTAGGGTCCGCTATTAGACGAAAAATAATAAGTTAACGAGACAGTGACATATATACATATATTGAGGGGAGTTAACGGTTATGAAATTCTTTTGCTTTAAATTTGAAAAATGTTAGACTGATACTTTTGACCACTTTGTTTTGTTCCAGATAGAGCTACAAATGTAAATAATAAAGATTTGGATAAAGCAGCATTTAAAGCTTTCAGCGCATTAATTAGTAAAGAACCGCAAGCTGCTTCTATCGCATTAAAATTGATCGTATCGAAATTGCAGTCGGAAGACGAGCGGGTGGCTAATCAAGCGTTTTGCGTAAGTAGCTTTAAGCGCACGGATCACGTATTTTCATATTATTAATATTGTAACGACTGTACGAGTAAATTTAATTTATTTCTATTTTAAGTTGTTGGAAACTTGTATGGAAAATGCCGGTTCGAATTTTCAAGCTGAAGTTGGAAAATTCCGGTTTTTGAACGAACTTATAAAATTAGTATCTCCTAAACATCGTAAAGATCAGACGCCGTCCACCGTTAGAAATAAAATAACCAACGCTCTGTATTTATGGTCACTGAAATATTCGCACGAGTTTAAAATTAAAGAAGCTTATGAAATGTTGAAGAAGCAAGGTGTCATTGTGGTAATTATGATTTTGCGTACTTTTAACAAACACGAATAATTAGTAACTATTCTATATTTTGATTTGGTCGTTAATCGTATTGTAAATAAGTTAAATGAATATACACGGTCTTCTGATGTTTATCACATGTTATACAGGAAGACAATCCTGCTGTTTTCAGTCACAAAGTGGAGTCGAAATTCTTTACAGAAAACGATGAAAAAGAAAAACTCTTACAACAATTATTGCAAAGTAAGAAACCGCACGACTTAAAAGCGGCTAATATGTTGATTCAAAATATGGTTAAAGCGGTAAATATTTATTTAAAATTATTCATTGTGCACATGTAATGTTTACTTTTTTCAACATTAGTATGTGATATAAAAAAAAAAAAAAAGACAAAGGAAAACTTCTTAATAGCTGAAATAATATTGAAGTGGTTTTTAAAAGTAACGGAGCTTTTCTTAAAAATATACACGCCTAATTCTATTAATGAAAATAAAGCTTTACGTATTTTAGTTACTTATTAAAAGTTTAAATGTTCTACTTTATTAAAAACAACTAATTTTTAAGTCAGCTACCATGGCGCAGTTGGATAGGCAGTGGTGTTTCGTTCGAGTAGAATAAACCGCTGCCGCACAAAAAAAAAAAAAAAACAATTTCTACAATTTATTTATTTTTGATAAGGAAGTCACTAAAATTTGCCCCGTCAGGATATCGTTGAAATTTAACAGATATTTATTTTTTTTCTTTTATTTCGGATTATGCATTTAAATTGAGTTGGTGATTTTTTACGACGAAAAGCTTATGTTAAATTTCCCACTCTGAGTATCTGGAATTCTGTCGGATTTTTTTAAGGATATAACAAAAAAAGTGTCATTATTGCACATTGTCAAGGTATTAAACGAAAAGAATACATTTATTAAGAGTTTCAGCAATTATTTTCAGACAGTAAAGAAAGTAAAGTTTATAAAAGAATAAAATTCATTAAAGTATAGTATAGTTTTTAACTAGGTTAGAGATGATATTGTATGATTTTTAAGCGAAGGAATGGATGAGTGTGCATAACTGAAGGATTTTATTTTACATCGTATTTTTAGAAGCCGATTGATTGTTGTTTTTTTAATTAGGGTCTTTGCAGGCGCATGGTAATTTTAAAGTGGATTAAATTAGATAATAATCTGAAGTTTTATATTTTCCAAGTGCGCGTACTTCCTTCTCTAGCTTTTGTCAGTGGGAACTTCACCGTATCGGTATGGTACTTACAGGGAACGGTTCTATTCTGGGCATTTAACTTTAGGTGCGGTAAACACAGGATTGGTGAAAATATTGATACGAAGATGATTTATGGCTGTGTGGTTTTTATTATAATAAGAAAGTGTTCGTCTAGAATGTAGGTTTCCCAGTTTAATTTTGGGAACGTAGAGCAGAGAACAAAAAAAAGTAACTCGTTAGTGGGAAAAGATTTGCAAGTTAAACTGAAGTATATGCGCTGTTTTCAATTTGTAAAAAATAAGTTCGAATACATTGTACCAGTTGATTTATGGCGGGAAGTAAATAGTCGCCTTACAGGGTTACTAAAGGTTTTTCGATTAATATGTAGGAATCATTTAGGTCTCTAAATATATCAGGAGTAATGTAGAACTATTAGTGAATTCGAGATAAGAAACGGGTACACTGATAATTGTTATTCGGAACGAAAAACCGATATTTTTTTTAATTTTCCGAGGCAGAGTTGAGTAGTAATCAAACATTGCAGTAAGCTGTAATGCTCTACTCACGATGGAAAATTGTAATTCCTATTTAATGACTTGTAGATCTCTAGACGAGTTTAACGTAACTACGTAAGATTAGGGGAATCTAAAGATTTGAGTTATTTTAGAGTTCAGCGTTAGAGTTTTAGAAGTTTCTGCGTGGTGAGTAAAGGGGAAAATTGTGGTTTTGTGGTTTTCGAGTGAACTCTGTAACGAAATTGCGGTCATGAGACAGTTAGTCGTTCCACGCTGCTAGCTTGTTTAGTACTTCTTGAGTACCGGTCTTAATGCTGGAGTGATTGAGATGCGCTTTGACGGAAAAAGTGGTTAGATTAAATCGTTTTTATCGTTTGTACCGTCACATGCGTATTTATGCAAAGGTCTATCATTTAGTATCTTCTAGAATGTTTTAATAGTTTTCACTGAAATAGTGTTTAGTATTTTTCATAATTTTTCCCATATTGGCATCTTGTATTCGTTTTGCTTTTGTATGTACTTGAAGGTTTACGGTTGGTTGAATTTCATACAGTTGACGTGTGAGTTACGTTGAAGATTTGCGGTTTTCTCAATAGTCTATCCATTTTTTTTGTTATGTAGAATATTCCTCATTTCAAATTTCAGCGTGTTAGTTTATATTTAGAAGAAATAAAAGAAATCAGTTTTTTCTTTTTTTTTTCTTTTTTTTTTAGTTTAGTTTTTGAAAAAACTATCTGTTGATAATTTTGAAAACAAATCAGTAGATTAATTATTTAAGTTCCTATTTAGAGAGTTAATCTGAAAATCGGTTAGTTCATTTTTATGTTTAGGAATAAATAGTTTAAATTTAAATAAACGACGTACTAGTATCTAAAACGTTTTTAAGACTAGATATCTGCGCGTTTCCTTAATTATATATGCAGTTGTTAATTTTTTTTTGTATCTTTGGGCGTGAAAAAGATTTCAATTGGCCTTTCAGACGCTAGTCTTTTTATTTATTCGTGTACTTAGTTTATTTATTTATTTTTTTTATTTTTCAGAAAACAAATTCTAAAAATTTAGGTCACAAGAATACAGGAATAAGTTTTTGCCGGTTAATTAAAGCTCAATTGGTTGTTTTCGCGGGAAAACTATAGATAATCATTATTTAAAACCTAATAAGAAACCTTAAAATACAATTTTAGCGGGTTTCTTTGATTCCCACATATAAGGCGAATTAAAAATATTTCATAGATATACATGTACCCTTAGTGCAGCGTTAGAGTAACAGCCCTTATTCCATTATTATATGTAGGGCAAATAAATGTAAAAATTATTCGTGTACTTTTAGTGGACCAAAAAAAAAAAAAACAGTTCAAATTTCAAAAGAGAGAAACATTTTAATGTTTATTCAGCTGTTAAACGGTTTGTTTTGTTGTTAAAATATGTAGCTACCTTGGAATGTTATTATTGCTCCTTCCAAAATCTAAAAAAAAGTTCTAATCCACTTTTTTGACGGATGTGTAAATTTAGTATAAAAAAAAGAAACATTTTAAAAATCGATAGCGTAACTTTAAAGTACTATTTAAATTATTTCTGGAAAGAAATTTAAAAGTTCGCAATTTATAAATAAAGTTGACTAAGCAAAATTACATTTCGTGTATTACGTGCGTGTTTTATATGGGCAATAAATGAAATATTTAATTTTTACGTTTATTTAGAAAGAAGAAAAAGAAGTATTGGATGATTTGAAACGTTCGTTAGATTTAAAATTAGTAACAAACAATGTAAAGCTGTTATCAGAGATGTTGTCTATGTATTCGCCGAGTACTTCATCGCGGGAGGATGCAGAGTTAGTGACCGATTTATACGACTTGTGTTATGCCATGAAGCCCGCTCTTAATGATATGATTATGTCTCAGTCGAAATCATCGGTGATTTATGGTATAGAATTTATTTTATTATCGCGATAGTGCGATATGTGTCTTTAGTAAAACCTCATTAGGCAGCCGTTTACCGTTTTTGTGTTCAGAGCACGTCTTAGACAGTCGAATTTATTTAAATTAAGTTATATTAATCACAACTGAAAAGGTGAGATTGTTACCGAGTTGATAATAGTTCACGTAGTTCCTCGCTCGTGGTTTAAGTAAGAACAGAATTGAGTTATGACCGGTTAATCATGACTGAATTGGCAATATAATTTCAACCGCTCAGTTGAAAATTATTTATTTATTTTCTTTTTAAACGATCAAATGACAATTTTTAAATATAACGAGGGACATTCATATAAAATACTTCGGTGTGCATTTTGACAGTAAATCGTTGCGAACAAAGAACTGTATTACGTTAAGTATAAGTGTTTACGTGATTTAAATATAACCGCAGCATTGAACGTAGCCGAGTAGTCCTAATATTTCGATATACGAGACATTGATGCGTTCACATTTTTATTACAGTGATTACTTCGTTCAGTAAAACCGAAAGCGAGAGGTTGGGAAATATAATACAAAGTATCCCAACGAAAATGAAAATTTTTTTGGTGTTTTACAATTTCCAATCTAAGTCACGTAATACAGCTGCGGTGAAGCTCCGTTGTGGTACTGTATATTCAGTTTATAAGTTACAAATTTTATTTAAAATTTTTTACCGCAGTTGTACTACTGTACGATCTGTAAATATCTGGGAAAAAAACAAAAACTGACTAATACTTGTGTATGAAGTTATTAGAATTTCAATAAAATATACATTATAGAAAATAATAAATTGCCCTTTTATTACTAACATATCTATAAATATATATCTGCGGTTCAATTTATTAATACAGTGTACGTTGAACAACTACATAAGAATCCAGTGAGTAGGAAATGTCATTACTACACGATATCGTAAAATAATTTACATGTATCAGTTACGCATCAGTATGATGTGTTTTTATGGGAAAAGAAAAAAATATTTTTATAATGCAGGTCGTGTTTTTTTCTTTATTATATTAGGCCTTTTAATAATATAGGTCTGTGAATATAGTTTGATAAGATTCGTAAGTGAAGAGAATCTGAGATTCGCATTTTGGAACTATTTAAAAGTATATAGACATAATAATTTAGGTGCATGCGCCCTTGATAACAGTTATTTTAGTACGGAAAAATAATTTATAAAAACATTTCTGTTGCTGATTTTATTATTATAGCATAAAATAATATCGAAAGAAAATAGAATAAAAATATTTGTTAAAAAATTAGATTAACAAATCTAAATTTTTCGAAACTTTTGATCAATTAATAAATTAATTAATAGATAAAAATATATTTAAAAACTGAAATAATCTGTTTTATTATTCAGCTCAATCCAGAAATAAAAGAGAAAAAAAAGGAAAGAAAAAAGCGAACAACATTCTTTTTCATTAAAGCTAAATCTAGAAATTACGTAACATTATTAATTTTCAAGTGTTAATACAATTCCTATCTGAAACATTAAATGCCGATAATGAAGGTTTATTTCTTTTATTGCCAATTTTTTGTATTTTTGATTTCTTAGAATTATTATTAATTTCGGAAATAAACGCAGTTTTTAATTTACACTTTTACCTTACTCTTCAATCATATATATATATATTTAATTTATTTTTTATTTTTATAATTGTAGAATTAAACGATTATTCGAAATGCTAGTAGTCTGAGAGAGCTTTAAGCGCGAGAGCTGTTAAACCGTGTACATCGACCTTAAATGTTACAGAAATATTGCGAAAAGTTTTTTTTTCAGTAAATAGAAAAGGACTGACATATCAATTTTCTACATAATCATTACAAGCCGGAAATAATGTGCCAATATTGTAACCAAAAAATGTGCAAGAAGTTAAATAGACTGTCGTAAAATAAGATATTTTATTATTTTATTTAATTTTTTTCCCTGTTTCAGCTGATTTATTATCTTTGAATGATTATATGAATGATACATTGGCTCATTATCGAGATATATTTTATGCCAAAAACGATGTTCAAAATACTACATCGTCACTCGTCGACTTTGGTTCTCCTGTGCGTGAAGATAGTAATTCTAGTCTCAGTAAGTAATTTACAATTATTTTTAATATATATAAAAAAGAAAAAAAAAAATGCAATAAAAGAACAATATTCTTTGTTATAATAAGTTCACCTCAGTAGAAAGTTTTTCCAAGTAAGCGATAAGTTTTTGCCTTTCATAAAGAACGAGAATGGAAAATACACCTATTTACTATTTTTCGTGAATAGTTTAAACTGGTAAAATATAAATATATATATATATATATTTTTAATAGTTTTGTTGTTTGAATAAAACTTGGAATAAATAAATAGCTATTATTACAAAATAATTTAGCGGAAATAAAATTTTAAGGTTTTTTCTAGCACTATGGCACAAACGAGATTTTACTATTAAATAGTTTAGTGGCAAAATCGGAAAAGATGCGCAGATGTTTCGAAAGAAACGATTGAAAAACGCGGGTTTAATAATGCAAAGGAAAATGCTGTCTTATTACTTGAATTCATACATAGTACTTTATATTGCAAAAAAAAAAAAAATCAAAGCACATTTAAACACTGTAGGATACGGAGCTACATCTGATACTGACCACCTCAATTTATCAAAAATGTAACTCCGCTGTGTGGTAAAAAAGTAAAAAGTAGCAATACATTTTTAAAAATGTGTATTAGTTATTTGATTTTGTTAAGACCTAAAAAGTTAAAAAATCAGTCAAAATCGTTATAGGTTAAACCTGTTTTTTTTTTTACAACAGGACGTTTAGGAATTAAATAAAAATTCGATGTCGAATGAATTATACTACATATAATAAATAAATAAAATCACAAACACTAAAAACATACACATTAAAATTATAATAATATACAGACTTAAAAATTTAAAGCTTTCACAGTGATTACTCATGATAAATAATTTTCGGAAACAACTGTGTTTTTTAAAAAGATATTTATTCGCTTAACGTTTCGACCAGCTTACATTGGCCATCATCAGAAGCAAACTGAAGAACGGAGCGAAAATTGCGATCGACAATAACATTAAAATAAGAATCAGAAATCATGGAAAACCCAAATCAAAACAGATAACCTACCTCTAAACAGGAAAACCGACGTAACGCAATAACAACAGATAGAAAAAATATAAAAACAAAAAAAATAATAATAAAAGGAACCAAAATGTAAACGGTAAAAACCGACAAAACGCATAACAACAGATAGATAAATTATAAAAACATATGAAAAAAAAAAAAAAAATTAATAAAAATAATAAAAGGAACACAAAATCTAAACGGGAAAAACCGACAAAACGCATAACAACCGAAGATAAAATGTAAAAACATGAGAAAAAAGGGTATTAGAAAAATTTACAAAAGGAACAAAAAACATCGGGTCACAGTTGGGGCAGGGGGGAAAAACGAATAACAACTTATAAAAAATAAAACTTTTTTCTTTTCCAATTCTGGGTTATTTGGTTTTAATTTTGACTGTGTCCCTTTAGGTACCTAGACGTCCGCCACCGCCTTTCACTTCTTTTTGGTCTTTTGTTCCCACATCCCGCCGGTCCCAGTGGTTTCTTCCTTCGGTTGGATTTGCTTTGTTTCACTTCGTTTGGTTAAGCTTCCGTTGGTCCAATGCCCAGGGCCGTGCCCTCTGGTGCTTCTTCCGGATAGGTTTCGAGTGGGTCCTCAGGTGCGGATTCCAAGCAATTTTCAGGTAGTTCCCAGTCCTTGTTCAGGTAATCCAACTGTTTCTGTTGTAATATTTCATATTTTTGTTCTGTTCACTTGGTTGTTCCGTGCGTTTTCAACGTTTTCAGTTTTATTTTTTATAAGTTGTTATTCGTTTTTCCCCCCTGCCCCAACTATGACCCGATGTTTTTTGTTCCTTTTGTAAATTTTTCTAATACCCTTTTTTCTCATATGTTTTTATAATTTATCTATCTGTTGTTATTGCGTTACGTCGGTTTTCCTGTTTAGAGGTAGGTTATCTGTTTTGATTTGGGTTTTCCATGATTTCTGATTCTTATTTTAATGTTATTGTCGATCGCAATTTTCGCTCCGTTCTTCAGTTTGCTTCTGATGATGGCCAGTGTAAGCTGGTCGAAACGTTAAGCGAATAAATATCTTTTTAAAAAACACAGTTGTTTCCGAAAATTATTTATCATGAATATACAGACTTGTTTTGGTTAGCGTGATTTACAATTATGGCGATGAATATGGAAGTACAATAATAAGTATACACATATATAAAAATAAAATAAATATATCGGTAATATTGTAAAGTCGAAAAGTTAAAATATTTTATCTATTTAAAATCAAATAATTAATTATTAAACTCTAAATAAATATAGAGTAATTATATCTCGACAATGAATTATTATTTGGTGTTCTGTACATTGAAGTGAAGGTTAAACCTTTACCGGAAATTCTTATTTATTTGTCATCTCTATATTTCTTAAAATAAAGTAACATTAAATAAATAAGACGCTGAAAAAAGTTTAAAGTCTAAATTTTTCCGCGAAAAAAATGTAGTTGAAAATGTTATTTTTTCCTTTTTTTCTGCAAAGCATTATGAACTCAGTGCTTCTGTAAAATATTTATAAATTTTCGTAAAACTAGAACAATATAATGTTCCACTGAATATGTATAGCGCCGATAGAAAAACGTAATTAAAGCGCTTTACATATATTGATTTAATTTAATATTATTTAATATTGAATTATTTTAAATTCTTAACTGCGAGCAAATTCATCAAGCAGGACGAATAGTTTTCTACAATAGAAGAAATCTATTCTAATATATAAAGAGGTAATGTTTGTAAGTTTGGATGTAGGAGGTAATCTCCGAAACTACTCATCCGATTTCAAAAATTTATGTGACTTTTGAATAAAATTACTTAATTGAGGAGAGGGATATAATTTTGTATATTGAGTTTTTACTAGTACTCTTACAGTTACGAACTGAATTCCACGCGGGCGTAATTTAACAAATAAAGTAATTTTTTAGGATCGTATTTCACGCGGACAACGCCACAGCTAGTAAATGAATAAATAAATAAACATATATATATATATTTTATTTTGAAGTCTTTCGACTTTTCAATTATAATGGCCTTGTAGTATCCTCTTTAATTCAGTAAAATCGGTTTCTTTATATTGCTGATATTTGTTTCTTTGGATCTTCCTCTAGCCTCTTTACTTAGAATTTTTCTTTTCATTATTATAGTTATAAAATTATTGTGTCTCAGTACGACCTCTATCGTTCCAATTTTTCTTTTGTATGATTTCCGGGAGAAGCAACATCCCATGGTCACTCAAGAGTCCAGATTTATCCCCAGCAGACTTCTTTTTTTGTAGAATTATTTAATGAACCGTGTTTGCATCCATAAACCAAAGACACTGTGTCAACTAAAAGAAAAAATCAGTGAAGAAATGTCTGCGATTTCATTTCCTATATATAAATAAAACAAAGTCTGATTAGTTACACCATTTATAACTCAAGAACGGCCGGACCAATTTTTATGATCTATGGTTTGTTTGATTTGTCTCCGCTCCGAATAGCGGAATACGAAATTTAAAATAAAATTTATGAAGAAAACTCTTCTTTTTTTTTTTCTGCTGTTCTTGGCTCAAAACGGGGGTTTATACAATTTTTTAACCGTAATTTTTGGATTTTATGAAAGGGCTTCTGTGTTTTGTTTTATATTTCGAATTTCGTTTTTAAAGTGTTATCTCTGGTGGTGAGATGAATTTTTGAAGGGTGATTTTTCAGGTCGTTCTAAATTCCGTATTATATATTCTAGACGGATTCTTGCCGTCCAGGGTAATCGCTCAGCTTAAAGTTGTAAATTGTCATAGATAGAAGTTTCAATGTAATTTATGATCCAATTCTGATAGGTCAAACCGTTTCCGAGAGCTATTTTCTAATTGAATATTTTTGTTGTTTTTGAACCATCTTATTGGGTTATACTGATCTTTGTTATTTAGGCGAATAATGCCTTGCTGCCACGTGAATAACATTCATTTTAATGTAATTAAAATACTCTTTTCATTTTGATTTTTGTACATTTATTGAACTTAATTCATTTTGAGTATTAATTTTATCTTAAAAAAAAACTGAATTTAATTCGGCTAATATGTTAACACAGCATTTACTTTCTAAGGCGGTACGAAGTTCGCCGAGTCAGCTAGTAAAATATAAATTGTAAATTTTAAAATAAATTTGTTTGAAACTCCAATAATTCTATACTGTCTTGGGTAGGAATTTGTGATATCTATTTAATAATACAACTTTTTTTCCGAATATTTAATTAAGTTCGCTGTTTTACAATAATTCATTCGATTCTGTCCCTTTTCCGATAAATATCTTGAGATTTGATTGTTTATTCCTTTTAACTAATTAATATTACACTGCAGAAACAAGATAACATTTTTTAAAAACGAATTACGTTTTTTTTTTTGCGTACCTTTCATTTGTATTCAATTTTTAAAAACAATTGTATTATTTCATCTTTTTAATTTTAATCTAAGTACTTATCCGAACTTGTTTCGTAGATACAAATACTATAGAAGTGTCAAATAAACAGCAGAGTAATTTGGATGCTCTGGAAGAAATCTTTAATTCTTCTTTAGAAGTAAATGTGCTTCCTGCAACTTGTAATCCTATTACATCGATAAAAGAACATAGTAGAAGTGCGGGTAATACATTATTATTGTTTTTAATACTTTTGACTTTAAAATATTACGAATTAAATCAAAATGAAGTAGCTTAACAAATGTTAAAGTACGGGGAAAGTTGTGATTTTGTTTTCAATTCGAAATGTATTTATAGGTGCACTGATTTTTCGTTTACAGAACTGAAAATTAAAGAAACGAATTTTTCCGATGAATGGAAAATGGTTTATTTATTTTTAAAAAATTGCTGAACAAGTCAGAATTATTTTGGAATGTTTTTAACCGTTTTCATTTTAAAACATTCGCTGCTATTTTTGTAGCTGATACGGATAACAGCGGTACCGATTCAGTGTATAATAAACCGTCGAAGTCACCGAATTTGCTGTTTGAAGATTTAGATAATTTAGGAAAGTCTATGTTAGAGATGAAGGTGAATTCGCCACCGGCAAGGAAAAATGAGTGAGTGATTTTATTTTTTTTCTTAAGTAAGAAGTGTCTTTTAAAGTAAAATAAGAAAATTATATTGTTAGATAAGAAATGTTAAATCAGTGATCTTCGTCTAAAAATGTATAAGGATTTTCACGATTACCTTAATGTATAAATTTTCTAAACATGTCTGATCCCGCTGTATTTTTACGCAGTTCGTAAGAACAGCATTTCATGAATAGAGCAAGACAATTTATTTTTGAAATGTAATGGAAAAATAGACGTCGCAGTAGCCTAGCTGCTGGACATTGACTTTCGTTACAGAAGTCTCGAGTTCGATCCCAGGCGATGGCAGATATTACAAAATAAATAATTAAATTAACCGTTAATAATCGCGAGGAAGGCAATAGCACCCACCACATATACCACTATATGCGCGCTAATTAATGTGTAGTAGTTAGACACATGCAGTCCTGGCATTTGTATCGCGATAACAAACGATTACAATCAGTTCCAACTGTAGTCTTGCGTTTACATTAGGGTTGCATGTAACAAAATTGCCTAGTATACTATCTGTAAATGTACAGCTAGAATGTGCAAATAGGTAGTCTCTGATACTCAAAAGCTGAGTATGGCACTATGATGATGAGGATGATGGTGATAATGAATGGAAAAATATTAAAAAATATCAAAGTGTTATAATTTCAGAGCTTTTATTTGCTTAATAGCATGCGTTTCTTACACAGTATTAATGAAAACATTTTTAATAGACGCACCCTAATGATTAAATAAGTTAATATGATTAAACATTAAATTAATTTATTTTATTAAAAAAATCGCACATTACGCAGTACTAGTTTAAAATATTTTGCTATTTAATTTTAAAGTAATAGAAAAAATTTAATATTTCACTCTCTTAGTATGAGGGAGTGCTATTTGTCATCATACAGTAGTTGCGAGTGAGGAGAGAAAAGTCGATTTACTTAGCCTATTTTTGTACTGTTTTTTTAAAGATAGTAAAGGAAAAACTGTAGTTTCACACGCGCGTAAGTTTGAAAAAGTAGATATTAAAAATCTTATTACTTTTTCGTTGAAATCGAAATATTCTTTATTAACGGTTAAATTAGAAATAATTAGTCAGCAAAATTAGATTTCTAATCGGGAAAGTTTTCTTTTAAAGGTTCAATTCAATTAGCGATTATTATTGCTTTTTTTTTAAATTTTTTATTGCAACGCGAAAATTATCTGATCGGTAAAAATTAACGGAAAAAATTCTCAGTTGTATTTTTTATTAAATCCAAATTATATTCTTGAAAGATTGATTTCTGAAAAGTTACCACGGTGTTTCAGATAATAGATTTGTAATACTTTCCTTTTTGATCTGAGATCTCTGCGCGAAAGCATTGAGGACTGAACCGATATACAAACCTGTTGTTAATATTATAAATTTCGTTCGATCTAAAGTTCTAAATTATCGAAAGTTTCAAAATTGTCTTCAAAATATCGGTTGCGAGCATGACAATCTTATCTGCTCCTCTCGAGTGCGGGGCAGAGCATTGGGAAAATTTTTTTGTAGACTAGGAAAGAAATTCGAAAATTTTCGGTAATTAAAAATCAAAATATTTCATTGTTCGATGATTGCACTTTACTTCAAGAATTCGTATTTGGCGTTGATACAGCTGGTTATCTTAATCCGCTAAATTCGTAAGATCTCGATTAATATGTCGCTAGATTGACTTTATTGGCGGATTCCAGTGTAAACTTATGGTTCAAAAAACCCCCATCTAATCTAGAAAATAATTTCTTCATTTCTTTACTTTGACAGTGATGATTAGGAAAGTGCAAAGTATTTCGCTAAAAGAAATTACTTCCAAAATCGTTGCTCTGATAAGCGAGTTCACTCTCCGCCTTACACATTTGAAGGAAATTGAACTAATTTTGGAGATTTTTTCGTTACTGCTTTCACTAAAAACGGAAAATGTTTCTGAATCCCTTCAAACGGAATTGGCTGATTTTAAATGAGAGTTTGTTTTAAAGTAGAAATTTGGCGAATAAAATCGCGATCCCCTGGAATTATATCGGTTTATCAACAGAGTCAGATAACCGAACAATATAAATCTCGCTGATCAGTATTATTTCCCGTCTGAAATCACGTGTCATTTCTTAGCGACTATGAAGGAATTGCTGTTCTTTTTAATTTACTTTTAATGGAATTTTTGGCCCTAGATCGTAAACCGGCTTAGCGTTTTTCATTGAAAAATACAAAATAATCCTTTCGTGTGTACATAGCAGCTGTGATAGATTTTTTCTTTGGGAGGGAGGGAGGACTTGTGACCGATCTTTCAATTTAAGATTATTATCGGTTATAGACTATATCTGTATTTGGCTGCCCTTGATGTATGCGTATAATGAAGTAAAGTAAAGTATCGTGTATTGTGAAGTTAAGGTTCACAATGTACCGAGTCTAATGGTTTTGAAGAGAATCTTGGGGCTAGTTCCTTTCTCTCGACCACCTTTACTTTACCAGATTTCTCTGCTATAACCAGTATTCAATTTCAGATTAGTCATATACTTGGGCGCGATTTGGATCCGGAACGAAAGTCTCGAACCAGTGATCTTTGATTTGGTAACTAAACAGCTTAACCACTTGACTGTCACGCTACCTACATGTATAATCTTTCGCTTAAATAAGAACAGAAACTTGAAACAGTTTGACTTACCGTTACTGGCAGAGTATTGAAAATTCCTTCAATACTTCTCTTTCAAAGTTAAATCTACCATTTCTGTTGTAATCGTGCTTCCAGACCATATGATCTATCTTTTAATCCGTATTTGAGACACGTGTTGTCTGTTACTGTATTTATTTTGATCAGATGTTCCGGTACTCGGCAATGACCGGTCCGCAGTCTTACTATTGTACTTATATTATCTTTATCGAAGAGTGTTAGCTTAGATGTTCCGCGGAACTGTCTTTCATTGATCTTTACGCCTTCGATATGATTGAATTTTTCTACGGTTTGATGCGTTTTATTCTAGACGATAGATTTTTATGCTGGTGATGTGTTCAATGTATAATTTTTATTTCATACAGTCTGACAATTTTCGTTACTTTCCATTTGGAGCCTTGCTTTTTCTTTACCATTTTCGTTCGATTATTAGATTTGTTTATTAATCGTTCGTTTTTTTTCGGGTTTTCTCAATAATACGAACTGCAACATGGTGAACTTGTTGATCCAGATTGTTCGAAATGGATTAGCGCGGAAGTTTTACTTTAAATATCGGTTTTTCGTAAATGTTGAAGTTACTTCTGAAGACGTGATGTTTACGTTATTTCTGTTACCTGTGTAGGTTACTAGAAGTGTAAAAATATCAAATTAAAATATGCAATAACTCAGGAACGATTTAATTTATGAACTTTAAATTATGAACGTAAATATCGCAATTATAATGCTCTTTAAGGTAACAACTTATAAGATAAGCGACTGGCGCCAAAAGTCGCAAAAAAGACCGTCAAAAATATATACATAATACGGAATTTGAAACACCTTTAAAAATTCATAATTCGCTACTGAATAGAGCATTAAAAATGAAATTCAAAATATACAGCAGAAATTAAAAACTCTTTCATAAAATAAAAAAAATATCGATAAAAAAGTTTAATTCAACCTCCTTTGAGACAAAAATAGGCAAAAAAAAAGAGCATGTTTTTCGGTCGCGATGGAAAGATTGCTACTTGATGGAAACGAAACCATATTTAATTTCTTTAACGAAACTTTCAACGTTAAGGAAAATTTTAAAAAAGCGTGAAAAATGACGTTTCTCTTCTTTTCGGTGTGAGTTCTAGAGTAAAAAATTTTTAACCGGTTTATAAATACACTCATGGGTATCTAGTTTGACGCATTAGGATTTCTAACTTCTAAATTAGGCGCCCAGAGCGTTGAAAACCCTAAATTTGGAATAAAAATATACAACGAAACAACAGATTCGTAATATGTAAATCCTTCGAAATTTTCATTGGTGTAATTACTACAGCTTTTAGTTTTGAATTTGCGTAACTGACCATTTGTTAAAAATAGAATAGTATAAATTATATATACAAATGCATTAAAAATATTTTTATCTAAATTTTTTTGTTGTTTATTAAACACGCCCCATTTATATTAAAATTTCTTTTAACAAAAAATTTTGAGGAAGATGTTTTTTGTTTCTAAAATTTTATGTTAGAATATGTGATAGACGATTTTCTAGACGTTATTTTTCTTCTTATTATTTTTTTTTATATAACAGCGAAAACCCAAATAAGATAGCAGCTTGAAGCTTAAGTAAGTCGAAACGGGATCTTTACAAAAACAAATAAGCTCTAGTTATTATATACATTATGGTAAACACTTTTTTTTTTTTTTAACGGGTACTACCAAAGGTGTTGTTTTAGGTGATTTGCCATTTAATGTATCTGAAAATAAATTTTTCCTTTCCGAAAGAATGCGTCTTTATCGGTGATTACTGATAATCTTCATTCGAGTCGAGTTTCACTAGGTGTCGCAATGTCAACCTTCTTTTTGAAGCGCTGTAATTGTGCTCGTTTTTCTGGTATCTTCCTTCTTTTTACTATTGTCATTAATATTCGGTTAGTTCCCATTAGTTCCAATACTTTCTCATTTTTTAACTTTTTCGTCCACGGTACTTTCCACATCCTTCTGTAGCACCACATCTCGAATGATGATATACGCTTCCTCATATTTTCCTTTATGGTCCATGTCTCATGTAACATTGCAATATCTTGTTCTTGATCCTTAGGCTTAACTTCCTATCGCAGAGGGTGTTTTTTAATTTCATAAATGTGTTTCTGGCCATCTCTATACGAGTACGTATTTCCATATCAGAATCATTACTTTGTGTTATCCAGCTACCTAAATATTTATATTTTTCCGTTCATTCAATTTCTTCGCTATCCAAAAATAATTTTTCATTTAGATTAGGCTGCCTTGCAACTACCATGGATTTTGTTTTTTTAGTATTTATACTGACTCCTTTTTTCTTGCTTTCTACTGCAACTATGTCTAGTAGTCTTTGTAGGTGTGTTACATTTTCCGCCAGTAGTGCAGTATCGTCAGCAAAACGAATCACTGAAATTCTTTCGCCTGCAATTTTTATCCCTTCACTACGTTCATCTAAAACTTGGGCAAAAATTGCCTCAGAATACAGATTGAATAGTACTGGTGACATACATATATATATATATATATAATTTTTTTTTATTATAATAAGTTACTTAAATAAATTTGGTGGAGAGTATTTGTCTCGTTACAAAGTGATAACTCTTCCTGCATTATGTTCGTTTGTGTCAATCTAAAAATGTGTTCCAGTGTGTAACACACTGCATGTCTCATTTGAAACCACTCAGATATAATAGTGTAGCCAGTATCGAATATGCAAAAATATGAAATAATGCGAGATCGCGCGATATATTTACTAATTATTTAATTTTTTTACGAATATAGATTTTACGATTGCATATATAAATTCCTGGTGTCGCGTTTGATATGTGAGGGCTTTGATATATCTTTAGTAGCAGTCATCGCGATCTGTTTCCAACAACTTCTTCGTTCCGTCATCCTTGTTTGTCGCCTTTTTACATTGATTTTTAGTACATATTTTATTATATCAGTCTATTGTGCCGAAGGTGTTCTGCGTTTTTTGAAAAACTTTCTCCAAGAACTAGCCTCTGTTGATACGGTCAAAGAACTTTAATACGTGTTTACGATCTAATGGCTTTATTATCTAACTCTCACCGGCGCTTATCCTACAGAGAATATGAAGGCATTTACTGAATTTATTTTAGGTTTTTTTTGACATCTCGTCAAATTTTGTTCAATTGTATCATGACGGTACACCCTAACTGTGTCCGTCTATTCTCAGGTTTACAGTTGCCTGAATTTCATATAACTAGATAAATAAACTGATCGACAATTTTATATCAACCGATCCTACGTATTCCTATAGATTATTGTTTTCCTAGACGATTGCCGTTATTTTAGTTTTCTTGTAGTTAATTTTGAACCCACGTTGTGAGTACATTTTTCAGCTAATTTATTATTTTATTTAATCCATTTCCATGGGTTGCTAGATATTATTACCCCCAGGTTGGCTACTTTTATTCCATTTATACCGGCTGTACGGTTTTCTAGAATTGTTTTCATTACACATTAGCAAACAGAGTGGGTGACACGATGTACATTTGACATGTTTGTATTTAGAGTATGCTGTTGTGATATATTGATAATATATATATATATTTTTCTACTATTGGCGATTAATGTACAAGTCTTCTTATGAAATTAATCAAACGTAACGGTATACGTAGAGTTAAAAAAGTATATTCAGCATTTTGTTTCGAATAAGGCTGCCAAATGCTTCTTCGCAAGGAATTACAATAAATATATAATTATAAATTTAACTGTAAATATTAACAGTTTACATATCGTGTATATTTCAATGAAGATAAGGCAATTAGTTAAATAAATAGTAATAGGTAAAGGAATTAGAATAAATAATAATGTTATATAAATGAAATGTGAAATGTTTTGCAGTAAACGTCAAATTAGTATTTTAGAGATAATAATGGCGCTTGATCGAAGAATGTTTTAAAAACTGTACTTCTACGTTTGTTTTGGGAAATTGTTTACGACATAGGTGTATCTTTTATGCTTCCGTGTTCCTACATAACGTGAGATTTTGATTGTCAGTTTTGGATGTTTACTAATTTTAGACTGTCTTCCAAATTAACACTGAATAATTTAGTGGAATCTGATTTGGAGCAAAGAGAACCGTTAATGGAGGTAGTGGAGTTGGATAAAACTGCTAATAATGTAATCATTGAAAATACGCTTGATAACGAGGCTGAACTTAAGAAGACTTCGAAAGATGAAACGCCAACTAGCGATGACGACATATTACTGTTGGATGCTGTAGTAGATGTCTCGGCGCCCATTAAACCGCCTGTAACGTTGCAACCTATCGGCGAAGTTTCCGTACCGTTAGTCAAAATCGTACCAGGTAAATCGGATTTTTGTACTTTAATCATTAATAACGTAAACGGTTAGTGCTATTTAAAGCGTTTTACAGTAGTAGTCAGTATGCGTTTTATACGTATTATATATATATATATATATATATATATATTAATTCTGTGAAGGAAGCTTTTTTTCCACTCTTTTTTTTAAATTTTCCAATGTTTAAAAATGAGAGTAACAAAAACTGTCGTCTTTTTCCCACGATGTCATCCTCAAACAATCTCCAGAACCAAATACCTGCCCACTTTGTTTTATCAATGAATACCCATCAGTTTCGCACATCTTGCTGAAATACACACGTCTTAATGGGTTGCGGCACGACCAGATTACATCACTTGCAGACATCCTCTCAAATACCCCTAACCAGCTGAGGAGTCTGATTTAAAACGCGGGTCCATTCACTGCGATTATCTAGGTAGAGTTACCTGCAGTGTGTGGATTAGTACCTTTGCTTAAGTAAAAAAAGAATAGCCATAATAATAAAAAAAACAATATTAATTTGATTTAAAAGATTTTTAAAATAAAGAATATTTTATCATTTTAAATTTCGACAATATCATAATTTAAGACAAGGCATTTATATCAAAAGTAAATGATAAACTTTCCTTTAGAAATTTAAACAGTTGAATACATTCTGCTAAATTTTATACTTTCCGTAATTTATGATAAAGCGATAAAAAATAATCGATAGTTTTTATTTTTTTCTTTATTAAAATTGCCAAGTCGTTGTCAACCTTATCCCGATATTTCACTTTTTTGACCTCCCCTGAGATCATAAACTATTTAATTGCACGTATCATAGGGTTTTGTCAGTTTGTTGCGAGGCAGCTTTCATTAGAGTTCGACAGTTGCAAGTCATCGGTTGCACCGAACTTTAAATAACAATAATAAAAGTTTGCGCTACTTTTAGTAAATTTGTAAATGTTTGGGCTAGTTCACGATCTTACTAAAGTTCACATATTGAAAGGCAGGTATGAATTGAAATATTATTATTATTATTATCATGTTTTACTGACATTGATATTTGCGGTTTCGTACTTATTATTCTATTCAGGAAATTGTATAGTTTTTTGAAAGTAGGGTATTAATCCAAACAGGTGAAAAGCACTATATTTATTTCTGTGTTTTTTTGCAGCGGTAAGTAAAACTTATATTAAATATTAAATGTAATCTTGATTTTTTTTTCTTCAAATTTTTACATATTAAATGCCATTTTAGGAAATAACCGAAAGATTCCAGCGTTTAATGATAATAACGAGATATCGGTAGAGATTCAATTAACCGAAAATAAACCTAGGGATGATATTTCGGTGTATTTAGTATTTGTTCAGAGCAAAAAGGATCAGCCGATTAGTGAATTTCTTTTTCAACCTATTGTTCCTAAGGTAAAATTTACAAAAATTGTATTATATTAGAGATTTTTTTTTTCTTTTTTTTTTTTTTTGGTTTTTATAATTTACGTTCAACAAATATGGAACTGTTGAAGATAACTATTGTCTTTAATCTAAATAGGTTGATTATCTGTACATCAATAATAATTACTTTCACTACTATTTCCAAATATTTTATCGGTCTTTATATTTTTTGAACCATAATTTTTTAAGTATGTATTTTTGTACCGTTTATGTTTTCTTTATTTAATGACCTTATGTTGTAGAATTTTAATATCTTCTCTACTTTCGACATAGTCTGGTAAAGTTTTCGACATGATTTGAGCATATTTATTTCGCGTATATTTTATTCATCATCTAAAGGTTTTACGATAGATTTCTACAATTCTTTTAATTCTTTTCGTTTGTAAATTTTACCTGTTTTAATTTCGAAATGATAAAATAAATAGGACCGCGAAAAGTACAAATAAAAATATGGTTGATTGCTTGACGCATGGAGTAAAAATTATTAATGGTTGACTTAAAGCTCAAACATACAAATTTTCACAGTCTAAGTATAAAATATAAGTAACATGTTTTTAATTATTCCAAATTTCTTTTCAGTTTTTCCTATACTTAGTTTGTTTTATCAAGCTTCTCGTCATAGAAGTGTAACAATTATTATTTGCAAGTGCATGTCTACGTGGAATTTTACAAATACCTTTTCTCATTCCTTTTTTGTATCGTTTCATAATTTTCTTGTCTTTGATGGTTTTTGATTGGTGAATTTTAATGATGGGAAATCAGATAATGGTGACACTGAAATATAATAAACTGAGTCTAGTTTACATTTTTTATAACACATTTATTTTTGAAATTATCGAATACACTTAGAATTTTATAATTACATTATATGAGTATTCGAAATTAAGTATTCATCCATGCACATATTCTTCCGTGTTTTTTAGTTTTTCATTTTATCGTTTATTGTTGATTAAAGAATGTTTTATGCGGTTGTCAACTGTAATCCTCAAAAATCTGTTTCAGTATAATTTACAACTACTAGGAATAGTTGTGGGTCCCTCTTTTTTTCAATTTTCTTTTAAGAGTTTTATAAAGTATCTCATGTTATTTTATTAAATTAAAAATTTAGCAAATCCTGATACCATAATCATTAATTATATTTTTCCAACTATCCCTACTCTTTTTTATTACATTATTATTTTTAGTCTATTCTCTGAGTTCATTGAAAATATCTTCTATTTCTCTTTCTTTGATTAGCGTGCCGTGAACTGCCAATCAAAGAAGAAGAAATAGAAGATATTTTCAATGAACTCAGAGAATAGACTAAAAATAATATTGTCATAAAAAAGGGTAGAGATAGTTGGAAAAATATAAAATTAATGATTATGGTATCAGGTTTTGCTAAATTTTTAATTTAATAAAATAACAACTCATAAAAGAAAATTGAAAAAAAGAGGGACTCACAACTATTCCTGGTAGTTGTAAATTATGCTGAAACAGATTTTTGAGGATAATAGTTCATCTTAAAAATTGCATTCGCTAAATCTTTCAAATCTTTCTTCTGGTTTAATTATCCTGATGAAAATCGAACCAGTAAAATCTTTTCTCATGAAATTGTGTAACTTTTTTTAACAAATTATATTTATATTGTTTTCAAGCGTACTTTTATGCTTTCATTTCTAGAAAATTTATTTTATTTGTTTTGTGTTAATTTTTATTTTTAAGCTTTGTAATTATCTCTATTTATAAATTTAAAAAAATTGAATAGGAAAATAAATTTTAAAATTTTGAAGCAGATGATCATTGCAGTAATTTAAATGTTAGTCCTCGTCATATTTAGGAACATATAATCAATTAATTTTTTTATTATATTAAATAGAAAATAATTTAAAATTTCATAAATAATTTTTATTCAATAACTAAATCGTTTCCAGCGTTTAAAAGCATTTTTGTTGTTTTTTTTTTGTAAAATTTGCGTTCAGTGTCCATGATGGTACACCCTGTAATTCCGTAAGATCAATTGCAGCTAATATACTTTCCTTTTTAAATAAAGGAGACCAGATGGCTTAATAATACTAATTATACATAAATTAATTTAAACATTTTTGTTAGGAAATAAGTAAAGAAAATAATTTACAGTCAGCATCAAATTAACTGATTCTTTTTTATTAATATAAAGAATAGTCTTTTTATAAATAAAATTTTTAAACACGATAAATGCTTGAATTCATTTTCGTGATAATTTTGAACGATATAATGAATTTATAAGAGGAATTGAAAATCTCGAAAATAATTTTGACATTTATAACAATTTCAGTTATGATGATCCAAGGTACGAGTCTGTTTTAGAATTAATCGAAACAAATAGTAATTAGTCTGACAAGGCGGTACAAAATGATCTATTAATAAATAATTATTACATTCTGCGAAAACTATGAAAAGAAGTGTTCTGTGTTATTTTTTCTATATATTTAATTTTATTATTTTGCAATTAGTAAATTTTCTTCAATTTTTTATTTTTTAATTTATAAGAATGATGGTTACCACTCCTGAAATTACACGGTTAATAACATTTCAATGTAATTATCATTTTTTCTTTTTTTCTTCAAAAAGTGAAAAGTAAATATTAAATATATTTTTCCTGTTTTTTACTTTTATATCGGTTATAAGATAATAAAAGTATATTTTTATATAGATTATAAAGGGTAAAAGACATATACATCTATATTTTTTCGTGCCTCTAGCCGATAGTTGCTATGCATGGTACGTAAATTTAAACAAATAAATAAATAATAATAAGGGGTAACAGAAATTAAAAGGAGAAAAAAATAATGCGAGTCGAAATCACATATAATTAATAAATATACTCAAAAAAATATATTATACAATATATATCAATAAATTATAAAAAAAATTCTCTAATTAGTTATTGATCGCTGAATGAATAATAAATGGTGTACTATATTCATAAATATCTATAATAAAATTATAAACACTAAATAAACACAAATTAATATATTAAAATCGTCTTTTCGGGGAATTTTCAATATTTATTACTGAAAAACGGAAAGGGAAGATAAATTTAATATTAAAAGTTTGGAATTAAATAGCCTATTTTCGTATAAAAAAGAAAGAAGGATAATATTAAAAATAAACCTAAATGTTTGGTTTTTAATTTGAAAATAACTATAAACTGGACCGAGTTTCCTGTAATCGTACAGGGACTTGTTCTAGGCTGTTGATCATTTGTACTGGTTCAATGCAGCTACGTTCGCACGATGAACTGGATTTTGAGTTTTTTAGGTAACAAGAGTTAGTAATCGCTAGTTAAAATTTATTACTTGTGTTGTGGTTGCAGATATCGCTTTATTTATAGGAGAAGTCGCGCTAGCGGTGATCTGGTTTGCGTCACTGTATTAAACATCATGCACGATAATTTGGATAAATAGAACAATATAAACCATAAATCACGTTACCGAGGAACGCAAATATTGATACAAATTAGGGTCGGTGGCACTATCTTTTTTATCAAATGAGCGACGAAAATAATAAAATAAACTGTCTTGTTTTTAGTAGTAATAAAAGTGATTTCGTTCGCTGCTTGTACTACATATCTAACTGACGAAGCTTTATCGGGAGGTTAGTTTGTGTATGTGCGCGTCACGAGAAGATATCGCCATAGGCCGCCGAGTATACTGTCCACGAGGAATTAGACTACGCGCTGCATGTAAACACGTACACATGTAGTATACACTAAAGGCGCAGGTAGCAGAAAGTTCGACTTGGAGCAATTAAGTAGCGTTGCTAACGTACAGCGGACGGATGAGAGTTGACTGAATATGTATGTCGGTTTTGTGTTGGAAAAATCGGATGTAGTTTTTAGCCGTCTTTAGCTATAAGACGGAATGTAAGCATTGTCAATAACACACAACTTGATTTTCATATAAAATAAGAATTTCGTAACATATTACTTTGTTTTTCTTCTTTGATAAATTTTTTAGATAACTATATTTCGTCAGATTAAATCGTTGAATGTTTTAAAAGAGAGAAAAAATCGTTTTCGCGCAGTTTTTCACGATGTTTATTTGAGTGATAGGTGATCGCGAAAAAATATAAATTTATTCGATTTAAAAGAAAAAAAGGAATCGTAGAGCTAACTGTTTAGCTCTGGCGCCCGGGGATTTTAATAATATAACCATAACACGTTAGCAAGCTGAAAGAACACCATCGGTCAGTCGGAAAAATCCTTGAAACATTAGAATTCGTATTTAGTGGTCGTCGAACAGGAACACGAATTTTGCATCAGTTCGTAATAAATGACGACCATTACAGGGACAAGAATGAATTATTGAAATTCTACGGTCAGTTCGGGGAACTGCCAGCTCGTATTAATGTACATTTCTATTTTAATTTTTTCAAATTAAAAGTCAAACATTTAGGTTCCTTTTTGAATAATTTTTTTCCATTTTCTCTTTCTTAAATGAAAAAAAAAAAATAGATTAATTAAGGTCCTCTTCAGATTCGAAACATTTAATACTAAATTTTCTTCATTAATTCTTTTTGTTTCTAATATTTAAGATGGGAAATTTCCCCCGAAGAGACGTTTCCAGTATATCAATTTATAGATTCAATCTTAAGATGTTTGCTATGCTTTTTTTCATTTTTATTATGTTATTACTTACCGACGGATTTGAAAATTTGAATGTGTTCAATATGTGTGTAACATTTTAGTTTCTGTTATGTTTAAAGTTTTCTACATATTTTTCTCTATGTTTGAAAGGAGTTTCGTTTAAAGTTGCAACCGCCGACGCGTACACAATTACCGCCATATAATCCGTACATTCCTACTGAAGTTATTGTTCAGATTATGTTAATTGCTTCTATTCCTCCTCAGGTACAGTTTTAAATCGTATACGAGTAAAATTAAAATTTAGTTTCAATTAATTCACAGTGGCATTTAATTAATGGCGTAAGTTAAGAACAGTTTTTTATTAATAACATCATACGATCGAAACGGTTCATTAACTGCAGTGATGAATAGATGTGAAAGGTGTACGTCCGAAGATCTGTATCACACACTGGAGTTGGTGATGTAACTCTAGCTACAATACGGATATATAACTCCGGTTCACCAAGTTGAACCGATTAATAATTCGATGTTTCTATGTATGCGATAGTCGTCGCGATAGCCTGGTTGTTAGAGTGCTTGATTTCCGTTACGGAGGTCTTGAGTTCGATCCAAGGTGATTACAAAAGTGAAATTAAATAATCGCTAATAGTCACGTGGCAGGCAGTGGAAATCCACCACATACCTCATCATAATACGCGCTAGTTAGTACACAGCAGACACACACGGGGCTGCATTTGTATAACGATATAAATGAAACAGTCACAATATCAGTTGCAAGTGTGGTCTTGCCTGTGCATAACAATTGCCGTGAGTGCTACTCTGAGTCTCTTGTGTCCTATTTCCTTTGTTCTTGGGCCAATGTCCTTGTAGATGACCCCCCCCCCCAAAAAAACCCAAAAAAACACACTCGGAATCGAGCAATACGACTGGAGAGAGATATATGCGAAATTACAAAAAAAAAAAAAAAGAAAAGAAAAGAAAAGAACGTTATAAGCGAGAAAATCAGTTCTCAGGGTGACCACCTAACCGGGAAAACCGGTAAATCGAGAATAAGCTGGGAATTTTGTTGTAAAATCGGGGAAAAAAGTAAAAACAGCCAAACGATAAATGTTATATAAAAAAAAAATGTATTTTTTAATTTTTTTTACCCCCCCCCTGGGTTTGCTAGCAAAGAGCATTAGCCCAGCAAAAAGGAATACATACATGGAATAGAATAGAAATTATATTTTTATTCTGTCGACAATGGAATCAAGGAACACCCCTAGGACAGGAACAACAGAGATAGTAGGTAGAGAAAGAACATAAGAGGCGTTGAAAGGAGCAGGAAGACCAAGCTTTAAAAGATGACAATAAAGTAACTCACGCTCGCGAGATAAACCGGAGCACTCGAAGAGCACGTGATTCGCATCGCAAACATACTGGGAACCTTCAGGATCCAATGGACAAAAAGGAGAATCAGCCAAAGAGAAGCGATTTAGTGAAGAAGGAAGGAGACTATGCGAGAAACGGAGGCGAGATAATTTAGTAATTATGGACCGACGCAAACTGGGAAACTCATAGAACCAAGGACGAGGAGGAGGAACAGGATTAATCAAAAGATAAAAGGAATTAGGATTAGCGAAAAGAGATACATAAACAGAATGCCAAAGTCTAAGATGGCAGGATTTAGTTGGAAGAAGAATATTGTGTGCTGGAACCCTACTAATAAAATTCCCATCGAAAACAGCAGCTTTAGCAAGGAGGTCGACGGCTACATTTCCATCAATGCCTGCATGTCCTGGAATCCAAAGAAAGTCAATCTGGGTACACGTCGATGAGGATAGATCATGAAGAAGAGAACGAATAGAAAGGATAATAGCATCAGTGGAAGGAGAAAGGGACGGTGGAGATAGCGCTAGAAGAACACTTAAAGAATCAGAAACAATAAGGAATTTGGAAGAACTTGCAGAAGAGGAAATATAAATAATGGCTTGTAGAATGGCAACAGATTCTGCAGTAAAGACAGAACAAAAGGACGGAAGTCTAAAAGACCGAGAAAAAAGAACTGAGGGCACCAGAATGCCGCCCCAACTCCGATCGGGCTCTTCGATCCGTCAGTAAAAATTAAAGAGTGATCACGGAATAGAGAGTTTATTGTATTATTAAATTCCATACTGACGATATGAGAGGGAGAGGATTTAAGGAAGCATAGCATGAAGATGATATTTGGTGGCTTTAACAATTTGGAATAGACGTAAGAAAAAAATGGAAGCTTGTGATGAGGAATGACAAAAGGGGAAAATTTAGAAAGGCGAAACGATATATGAGATAGTATAGGAATTTGAGGTACTGATATTTGACGAGGAAGTGGAAAAACGTTTAATGAGAAAGCGATAACCCAAATAAGATCTTCGGATGAACAGAGGACAGATATTGGATTCAGATAGAATGGCTGGGATAGGAGATGACCTCAGAGCTCCGAGACAAAGCCGAAGGCAACTGTTTTGGAGACGATCTAATTTGTAGAGAACTGATTTGGAAGCGTTGCCATATAAGAAGCTGCAATAATCCAATCTAGAGCGTATGAGAGATTTATACAACATTATTAACACAGAAGGATCGCCTCCCCATCTCGTAGGTGAAAGAGCTTTAAGAAGGTTTAAGACTTTAAGCGAGGAAGCATATAAATGGCTGATATGATCATGGAAAGACAGACGAGGGGATAAAGTGATACTCAGGTAACGAAAAGAACTGACTATTGGAATGGAATGATTTTTTAGATTTATTTCAAGTGAGCCCGGGTTGTAAGGTCGAAGGGTGAAGACTACAGCTGCTGATTTTGGAGCGGAAATGAAGAGATGAATGTTAGAAAGGGTCTCTTCTAGAGTACTTAAGGAGCTGTTTAGTTCCTCATTGGCAACTAGAAGATTACGGGAAGAAGAGTAAACAAGGATATCATCTGCAAAAAATAAAGTTTTGGATTTTAAGGAGAGAAAACCAATTTTGGAAACATATAAATTAAATAAAGTAGGGCTAAGGCAAGAACCTTGCGGAAGGCCCTGGAAGACCTTCCTTGAGGCGAAAAAGGAAGGAGCAGAAAGGAGGAGAGTTCTACTTTGAAAAAGATTGATAATTAGGAAGGATATGGATGCAGGGATATTTAAAGACATCATAACGTTTTTGAGCGTGGGAAGATGGACGCTTTCGTATGCACTGGCTACATCAATAAAAGCTGCAATTGTGAATTCTTTGGAAATAAATGATTTGTAAATGTCAGCAAGGAAAATACTGATACAATCTGGAGGGCCTAAGCCAGGACGAAAACCAAACTGGTTGTCTGGAAGCAAGTTATTGTGTTCCAGCCACCAGACTAGCCATTTGTTAAGCATGCTCTCAAAGAGTTTTCTCAGGCAAGAAGCTAAAGAAATGGGCCGAAAGGCAGAGGAATTATTTTTGGGAATTGGGATAACAAAGAAGGTGTTCTATGAATCAGGAATAGAACCAGATTGCAGGAAGGAATTAAAAATGATTAAAAGAATTTGGAGAGACTTTACAGATAGGTTTTTGAGGATGGAGTAAGAAATTTTATCATGACCCGGACAGGAGTTGGAGGAGTTTTTCAGGGAAGAAAGAAGTTCAGAGAGGGAAAATTTTTTAATTTACTTTACTCAATAAATTACTAAGTTCTTTTTTGTTTGTATAGCATATTCTGCGGCGGTCAAACACCATCAATAGTAATAAAAAAATTCCGTTCTTCTTTTAAGATTTTTTCTATAACAGCAGGTCTATTTTCACGATGAGAGTAATATTTATATGTATATATATATATATATATATATATATAAAGTACATTTTAATTAAAATTTTAACAAAACGCATAAAAAATATTATGCATGTAAGTTTATTGGGAGGGTTGAACCCTCTCAGTAAAACTTTTGGAACGGCTTGAGCTCCCAAATCTCTTGAAGTCAGCTTACAAATGTAAATATTAGACATTAGATAAATTTTATGTCAGAACTATTGAAATGAGGAAGAAGTACTGAAATCAACCTGAAACTTCATTATTAACTTTTTTAATAATAAAGTAAACATTTATTGCTTGAGTTATTATTATTGTTATTATTATTATTTGGTAATGCGGGCGCCGCCTGTCCTAAGGACCATATGTACCCGGGTTCTGAAAGGGATACTAAATTGAATTTAGGAGGTAGTAAACTGATCATTACAACGGTAAAATATTTTAAATGAAACAAATTCAAAAAACTGAAAAAATGTAATTCGCAATTTTTTTGTTTCTACTGATATTTTCTTTGTCTTTCTTCAATTTGTTAGATTTGTCATTATACAAACGGAAACGGGTTAGTATAATTATGACAAAAATAAATTTTAACACTTATTAACAATTATATATATGTATAATTTTTAAATCCCCGACGCGTTTCGAAACAAACACTTCATGTTCACGGGAGTAATTATAATATAAATAATGAAGAACAATAACTACATTTAAAATTAACTGAAAAATGTAGTTATCGTTCTTCATTATTTATATTATAATTACTCCCGTGAACATGAAGTGTTTGTTTCGAAACGCGTCGGGGATTTAAAAATTATACATATATATAATTGTTAATAAGTGTTAAAATTTATTTTTGTCATAACTATATTTATAACAATGAGTTTAAATAACAAATACAAGGTTAGTATAAGTTCTTGTACAGTTTCGATAACTAAGAAATCAGGAGGATTTGGAGCTGGGAAACCGGGAATTTAAATATTATATTTGAGTGGCCATCATGGTTCTCCAGGTTCACATGACTCCGTTATAGCAGTCGGATTCTTCTTAGTATGTATTTTTATAAATCCGTATCAAATGTCTGGGCACGTGTATACCAAATTATGTAGTGAAGTGAAAATTAACATCGGTATGTCAAATTGAAATTAGAAATTTTATTCTCTATAGTTTCTTTTTAAGCACGGTTCTTGTATTATTTCTTTTATAATTCTTTTTTTTTTTTTCTATTGTAGGGCAAACTATTGTTTCTTTTTATATTTTCTGATCGCATTTTACATTTTTACAAGGCTTATTAGTTAATGTTATTATTTATTTATTTATTTATTTTTCGTTCATTTCTACATAAACAATCTATCCAGCTTCGGATCTGTTTACACAACCGATAGATACGGTGTAACTTGTTCGAGAACCAATATGTTATTTACACATCAGATTTGTGTAAAATTGTGGATGCGGTATTTCAGTGATTCAAGACTAGATCTGTATTCGAAAAAATGACGAACTTCTTATGTCTATTACTAGTAATTGCAATAGTCGCTAAAATTAATTTTTAAATTCTGTTATTGTTAAACGAAATTGTTTTAATACTTTGTGAGAAATCTGTACTATAATTTAAATTTCTATTTACAGAATTCCATTCCATTAAAATTTGTGATCAGTTATAAGATAGACGACGAAACCTATACGGAGATGGGCCAAATTGATGAATTACCATTGAGATCTAAATAAGTATACGGTCAATTGTGATAACAGTTCTAGTTTTTTTTTTGTTTTTTTTTTTTTTTTTTATTTTTATTATTAATAAATGGGAGTGGAAATCTCGTCAGTTTAGATAGTCGTCTTAACTTAAAAGTTCCGTTTTTTTTTTCTTTTTTGTTTTTCCAGTCTTTAATATTAATTTATCGCGAGTTTAATGCATTTTATATTTTTTATATTAAAACACTTTTTAGGTCTCATTGAACGACCGAAGTATTTATTCGCTTTAGTTAATTATTTTTATTGTACTTAATTTAGTCAATCGCGAAATCAGCAAATTGGATAATAAATCAAATAAAAGCAGTTTTGAAATTTTTAGTAATTTTATGTAATTACGCGTTTATTAAATATCTCTGCAAATTTCGAATATTACGTTTGTCCCTCTGTTGATTCCTTTTTTATTAGTTACTTTCTCGGAACGTTAGATAAACAAGTAATTTACGAACTCAGCTATTCAGATTAAAATAAAATAGTTATTATTAAATGTTTAGAATAAAACAAAAATTTTGATGCGTACCGAGAAAATTTAACAAATTGCGCGGATTAGTTGTTAATTAGTTGAAACATATTTATTATTTTTACAATCCCCGTACCGCTTATATAATAGCAACGGCATGCCATCAGCGGGGTTGAGTGCCACGCTGTACACAACTAACAATCTGTAAATACCGAGGCCGGGCAAATTATTCTAAAAAGATTTATTTAGAATGTTTATTATAATGTTTTGTGTCGAGTAATTAATGGAGTTTCAAGTTGTCCGATTATTTGTAAATTATTGTGCTGATCATTTTGTAAATAAGAGCTGACACAGTGTCTGAAAACTATGAAAACTTATGGTAGATTCCTTTCTCTTTCGTTTACAGTTTCAATCTTATAATTAATACACATAGAATTTTACGTTTTATACACGATGCTGCTGTCTGGTAATACATAGATTAGCAAATACAATAAAAATCTTTTACGCGTTTTGGTAGCTTAACGGAATGTAACCCGATTTTGAGTATAAGTTTGCAGCGTTGGTAATCGAACGGAAAAATTTTACGGAGCGATTAGAGCAGCGCAATCAATCGGTCGTGATGAAAATTATTTATGTTTACATTACGCTCAACCGAATCGTAACAGGATTTTAAGTAGGTAGAAGTTAGTAATGATAATGCATACTAATTATCGCAATTTCCAAAAACAAAACATATTTCGAATTTTGCATTAAGAAGTGTATATATCAGTTTTTTCAGAAGTCTCAAAACTTACAGAGGTTAAAAATAAGTATTGTTTACGTAAATCAAATAATAATATAAGTTATTATTTCATTGATTCTTCTAATGACATTTTAACCATACTCTACTTATCGTAAATATTTCCCCGTTTTTCTATTCATTATACCTAAGATTTATTTGTCTTTTGCTAACTATTAAATGGACCACATTCGGAATAAATTTATTTCTTTTCAATTTTTGACAAAAGAAAAGTAGATTCAAATTTTCATGAATTCCATAGAAACCATTGTTTTTTATTGTAGTATAATTGACTGGAAGGCTTTAGTGTGCTGTTTATAAATAAATATATTTTATAACAGTACATATGTATATGTTAATAAAAATATTTTTATAATCCCCCCTCCTTAAATTTTAGTATAGATACGGCCCTGCTTACATTTATTTATAATCTCAACCATTCGTTTCATTTTTGCCATACTATTCCAAACACAAATCTTAAAACATTTCACCACATCCTTTCCTCTATAAAATTTATATTATAAGCAGGGGCGGATCCAGATGGGCCTTTGCGGCGAAGGGGGATTATATAATTATGTAAAATCATTTGCGGTAAGCAGTAGATTTGAGAAATACCCCTTGTTTCATAAAGAAAATCAAATAGCGACCTTTATAGAAATTCATAAAAATGTATTTTAAAAATATATAATTATTAAAATTTTTAATTTAACTTTTGTCTTATATTTAGGGATGAAAAATAAAACGAAATTATAAAATTATACCTTAAATATGGTAGTTTAGAAATAGTAAGAAGGATAGTATTTCTTATTAGACACTTTACTTCTTTTTTATTTTTCTTAGTAATCCGATCTGAGTTCTTTGTTCATAAGCAAGTAACAAAAATATATATATTTCTCATTGCATTACAAAATAAAAATTAAAAGTAAATAGAAATGGCAAAGATCAACGACAGTTGTGTTTAAAATAGAATAAAAAAGGAACATTAATAGTTTTACTAGAAAATAGTATAAATATTAATTATTAAAATCCGTAGGTAAAATTCATATAAATCTTTTATAGCTTAAATTAAGTTTTTCAGTCATAACAAATTTTTTCATATAGGCTTTGGTTCTTTGGGGTGGGTGTGTCCCCTATCCCCCTCCTCCGTGGACCGCCGCTGTTATAAGGAAATATGAAAAAATAAACAATATCTTTGAATTCCAATATTTTGTTACATCACCTTCCTTCAGTTCATCCATTGGTATTCTATTTTCTGTGGTTGTATAAAAAATAAATTTACTCTTAAACGTCGCGAAACACACTGCGCAAGTAAAAAAAATTTTCCATTTTTCAGAATTTCTATTTATGCAAAACAACAATATACAATAAAATTTTTCAGCGCCAATTTATAACTACTGTTGGTATATCCAATTTCACTCAATTTTTTTACTACTTTCATATGCGAGGAACTGTATTTCTGGGCTTAAAATACTTTGAGCAATTAAATCGAAAAACGAATTATTTTTGAATATAATGAACAAATAAAAAAAAATCAAAGATTATACTCTGCCAAACAATTGTTTTAACAACAAATTTTCCGTTGTAAATTACTTTGTATTTCAATGTGTAGCATTTTTATTTTAAACTGTATTACATTTTAACGGGATTCATGTATAATATTTTCAGAATATTTCTCTTTTCATAATAAAATTAATTTTATTTTCATAATAAAGAAATCATTAATTGCAGAACGATGGCGCTGCAATTGCTCAGTGAAAAATTTTCCGTTCGATTACCAACGCTACGAACTTATACTCAAAATCGGGTTACATTTTGTTAAGCGTTTTGGTACAACTGAAAGTTTCCCGAAGACGGATATTTTTGTAACCAGCTTGAAAATCGAAATATTTAACATTTTATGATTTAAAAAACGTTTTAACAAATGCCTGTATGCGTGCGTGTGCCGTGCCTGTATGTATGTTAGCTCTGTATACAAAATTTTGTTATACGTTTTGCTTGAAATGCTATTTACTTTCAGTTCACGTCATTCAAATCGATGAAGAGTGTGGTAATCATTCGATTTTGCATAGTTCTGGTTTCCGGATTTTTAAGTAATTCGAGAAAACTCAAATAAATAAGTAATTGTTTCGTAAAAATTAACCGTAGTATTCAGTTTATTACAATGTGGTACCGCGCATCTTGTAGTAAGGTATACGTTTAAAAATTTAGAGGAGGAAAAAATTAACCGGGATAGGTTTTACCGACATGAAAATTAGGACTATTTAAAAAAATTGTTCAGAGATTTGTATAGGAGTACCTGTGTAAGGTGTACTTCTGCCGCATATGGAATTTTATATAGTCGGGAAATTATTAGCACAGCGTATCATAGTACGTTCAATTTCAGAGTGGCTAAAAAGCGGGACGAGAATTTCGTTGTGAAATCGGGTAAATGTAAAAATAGGGAAAAAAGTGTTTTCATGAAAATCATTTAAAGTAAGCAATAGAGGCGCGTTTTGTTGCATTATGTTTCATTTATATTTTTTGAAAGTATTTACATTTGAAAGAAGTTATTTAATTTGACGTATACGAGTACTTGGAAATAACGTATATAATTGATCTCTTTTTTGACAGTAAAAAAAAAAAAGTGAGAAATTGTACTTTTATTTACATAATGATGTATTTTCAAGTTGTCCATTATAAACTCGAAGGTCGATTTATAAGAAATATTATTGCAATAGTTGGAAATTTCTCCTGAAACTTAGACTTAAACTTTGCACTGTCATTTTAATTATAAATTTTAATCGAATTTATATATTGTGTTTTTTATTAAAGTTAAAATTTAAAAATAATCACGTTTTTCTATAAAAAGCAAAATAACGATTACCTTACAAATATAGAAAACGCGCAGCGTACTTGAATGTAATTTAATTCGGATATGTCAAGTGTATAATAGTTGAAAATAATTTTATATTATTCCGTATTTCACTTCGCTGGGAAGATTGAGCACTTACATTAAAATTTTTCGTTTTTTTTTTTTTTTTTTTTTTTTGAGGAAGACTTGAATTTCTAAATTCCATTGAGTCGGTGCTTATGATTACGAATGTAAATGTTACATATTTCAAATAAGTTTTATAATTCTGAACTATTTTAAAATAGAAGCGTTGTGATTAATACATTATAATCATTATTATTAACTTTTGTGATATTAAAGTAAGTATATGTTGCGCGAATAATCATTTGAAGCGAAAAATGAATGCGTTTTGTGAATTAATTAGCCGTAACAGATGGATCATTCAGACAGATCACTTCGATAACTGTAATTATGATGTGTGCACTTCTGGCAATGACAAGCAATACAGAAATGAAGTCGTCTCTTTTGTGGATACAGAGCTTTGGACTGAAAATCTATCAGGATAAATACAAAACAGATATGTGCTCATACAACTGACGCGTAGGAGGAGTAGATGTTTACTTCTATAGAGAATGTCCAATTTTTCTCCCTTCCGTAAAGAAAAAAAGGGGGAGGGGAGAAATAATAGCCTCTTGGGCAATTTTGGAAATTCATTGAATATATTTTTGTTATGAAACCGGACGAGACCTTCAAGAGTACTTTTTTTTCGTTTTTTTTTTTGATATATATATAAACTTTATTAATGTCAGATAAAAAAGATACCATTCGATAGGAAAATTTTTCTATTTTCATTTTCGAAGAATTCAAATGACCAGGCTGCTTCCTCTACACATATTTTTGGAAAATAATTTAGTATCTAGTAACAGAAAAATTATTAACAATTGCGCGATTGCAGTTTTGCCGAGATAACTAAAGTGGGAGTTGTGCAAAATTGGTGCAATTTACCAGCGTTCGGACTAAAGAACTTCTACTGAGATTATAGCCGCTAGGGAAATCTGCAACAAAATAAAGAAGATCCTGAATAGTGTAACCTTCCGAGCAACTTCTTAAAGTTTATGTCAGGAGACTTATGGCGGAATATTTTTATAAATTCGACAGAGGACGCGAATATTACGTAGTTCAGTTGCGTATGAAATTAAATAAATATAAATATATTTTTCGTCGTCAGAAAAAGCTATGGCTTTACCAGAAGAATGCGAAAATTTGGATTATGCAAATTTCAACTATTGAAGTGCAAACAGTTTTATCGCCACGCCATAAAATAATGCTGTTTAGGAATTAAACAACTATCTTCTATGTGTAAAGCAATAGAATGAGCAACATGATGTAAGGTTAATTTGACTCACGCGAATAATAAACAAATGATTAGGGATGAAAGTGGCGCTGAATCAATATTCTAGATATAGAGCCGAGGTTTGAAGAAAATATTTTTAGCTTGCCAAAGAGAAAGGAAGTGTGTATTCTTCAGAAGAAAACACCTGTACGAACTATCTCTTAAACATAATAAAGCTTGTCAAGATTGTCACAACGAAGACTATGTAGATTATGTGGAATCTTGGTAGGCAGCCGGACGAGTAGTGCTATTCCCCACGTATGTTATAATCTATAAAAATGAGCCATTAGAACGGTTGTACCTTAATATAGTGTGTCAGTAAAATCTCGCGAGTATAATATAGCTCTGATTATTACGTGAGAAAGCTCAGTTGGCGAGTAGAGTAGGACACATCTAGGAAAAAAATTATCTTCAGTGAAAATTATGCGGGATTTTCAGGGTGTTTTAGGTGTTGAATGGCAAATTGTTAATCGTAAATAGTCAAGTTAAAAAAGTGGTATAAAAACATAAATGCACTGTTCCCCGGTAACCAAATCGGAAAATGCAAATTTTTACCTCCACCAGATATGTTTATAGCCAGTGAATATGAGTAAAAGACTATATATACGGCAATTTGATTAATATTTGATTAAGCAGATTCCAAAGTCTCCACTTATTTTCGGGTTGGCAGTATTTGCCTCAAATGTTCAAAAGGATAAGGAACAACTACAGAATGAAGCCTTAAATAACAATAAAATTAAAATAAATTCGGCAGATATCAGTATAAGTCTCATTAAATTTATTTTAAAGATTGTTAAATTTTATCGTTAGCCGAAGCAGCATGGTGGTAATTTGAAATTAAATACACTCGAAGAGCTCGAGCATGGAGTATGAGTAATTAGAAAATAATTTTAAAAAGTCCATAGAAAGACATCCGAAAAAATACCTTTTGCCCCTGTAATTCGCAGTGCCAGAACCTTACGACAGCGACAAAGTTGTGTATGGAATTAAAACTGCAACACAAAGATTTTACGTAATAGAAAATTCTTTTATATTTCATTGTGTTCAAACCAATTGCCATCCAGCTGTTTTCGTACACCGCGGCGTTATGCATCCTGATAGTTATCGAGGATGTAAAGTTTATCGGGAAACCGTGTAAATCTTAAAACGAAAGCAAAAAAAAAAATAGGATTATTAAAAATAATTCTCTATCAGATTTCCAATGGTACGCGCTTTTATTTTACCCATCACTATATATACTCGTACAAAACAAATTGTAGACCTATATGCAAAAGTGGCAAAGCTAACGTTTGTGACAACTAATTCCGATTATACCGGCTTCAGCAAAAATTCTGGGACAATTTGCTGCGTGTTATCTAAGGAACTACTTGAGGAAAACAGTATACTACATAACAATCAGTTTGGATTTAGAGAAGAAAAATCAACAGTTTTGCTGTTTAAATTAACAGATAACATCAGTAAGAGGACTGGGAAACGGGATCAGTTTATTATAACCTTTTAAGTGACGCTGTTGAAAAGGTCGTAATCACCAAATAACACAAAGCATTCCGCTACAATAAACGAAATGAATGAAGACAGCGACGGTGATGACACCTATCAAGAAATTCGGAGAAAAATTAAAGAGGCAAATAATGAAATGGACGACTTCGTCAAATACTTTACTAAGATACTACGTGTATCCAAAGAAGAAGACAGGTATGTAGTGAAGCAGGGACGTAATATGTTACAAGAGGAGGTCTCTCAACTGTTTACGCGCATTATTGAATATTAAGAAACAACGACGACGAGGAACACAAAAATAATCTCCACGCTGGGCTTAGTCGAAATGCAACAAGAAAACACTATAAAAAAATTAGCACAAAATGTAATCAAGGAAATCAGAGAATCAATGAACGCAATTTCTAATGCTACACCCACAACATACTCCAAAGTAGCCAGTCTCTCGGCAAGTGAAGTCAGTTATCAAACTAAGAATCAAACAGACGAAGCAGTAATCATAAAATCAAAGGAAAAAGATGCGCACAAAGCTGAGAAGTTCATAGAGAAGGCAATTAAGCAGATAAAAGATGAAATCGAACCCTCCAGGATCGGAGTAACAGTTACGGGAATCTACACGCCAAAAAAGAATAAGAAGATCGCAATAATTAAAATCCGGAATCGCAACGAAGCAGACAAAATGACTGAAGAAATTAACAACCTTAACATACCTAACATTGAAATCCAAATATCGAAAAAGTCGTCACCAACTATCACGGTATGGGGCCTGCAAGACATAACCAAAGAAGAAATAGAAACATCGATCGAAAGAATCACGAGAAATAAACCAATCCTTGCATCGATTCATAACCAAGGAAAAAATGCTATTATAAGACTAACCAAGAAAGATTATTACACACTAAATCGAGACTCGCCTAGACGAATCCTATGAAAGTACACTAATTTACGTTATGAAAAATTTAACAGCATTCGAACTTGTGAAAGCTGCGGAATGTACGGACATTCGGAAGATAGATGCAATGCTAATGAAGAAATAAAGAATTTGATCAAAAAAAGGAGGAGCGAAAATGTTCACATTGTGTTATAGAGAATTCCCGGAAAAGGGTGGAACAAACTTCTGATTTAATTATGAAGAGGGAAGCTGTTGGACAAGCACTGATGATGGTAAATTATAAAAGGTATGATAATAACTTAAGTAGTATCTATAAAAGTCATGTCAAACTTGTGGAAAAAAGATATGATTATTAAAAAAAAAAAGTAATAAATAAAAAACCGTCAATGTATTTAAAATGCACCCTCTTAAACGTAGGCCGAAGTAAACATCAGCAAATAGAAATCTTGAAAAACCACAAACGAGATGTTTTAATAATAACAGAACTCGATTTTGATAAAGATAAACTAGTGGGACTAAACGATGACTACATAGCTTTAAAATAGAAAGATGTGGCAATTGTCATAAAAAATAAAAACATAAAATCGAATTAAAAATGATCTCTGATCATATTATAATCGCTAAAGTACAAACAATAACCACAATTGCGACATATCTTTCTCCTAATGAAGAAATAGAAACACAAATTTTCAAATGTACTTAAATAAAAACAACAACAGAGAAAAAGTCTTAATTATAGGAGATTTCAATACTCGATCAACGTTATATGAAAAATTAAAACGTAACTATAAAACACAAAGAACAGAAAAATTTGAGGAATTCCTCTTCAGCAATAACCTAACAGTTAAAAATAAATATAACAACAAAACCTTTGAAAACAAAAACGGTTCTAATCGACCTTGTCATAGCAAACGATAAAATAAAACAGAAAGTACAAGTGATCAAAATAAAAGACAGCACTCTTTCTCAACACAAAACAATAAAATTAACCATAAAAAACTTGGAGAACCAACACGACAACTTACAGCAGATTAAAACAATAAATTACAGCATCTTTGAAGAAGAATTTAAAAAAACCGATCTAATTGATGAATTGAAATTTATCAAAAAATCATTGAATGTAGAAGAGATAAATAAAAAAGTAGATACTAATTAAAATAGATAAAATCAGAGAAAAAAGTATGGTTAAAAACTAATTAATACTACAAACACACGGCGGAGTAATAAACTAGAAATATACAAGCAGGTAATAAAAAAACTGACAAGAATTAAATATAAATACAAAAAGGGAAAAGATGTAATAAAATTAATCATAATAACTGAAACAATCACACAGATTAGGAAAGATTACAGAAGGGAAATCGATAACAATAGAACAGAAATGTGGAAAAAACTTGTTAACAATTCAGCGTTATGAGGTAAGTCCTACAAAGTAATAATGAACAAATTAACAAAATTTAATTCCCCCCCCCCTTGAAAAATGACCAGAGTCGAACGCTAACAGAAGATAAAGAAAAGTATGAATTGATATGCTATTCCTAAATTCGATTACAAATGCTCTATCGCTGTCTTCTCCTTCCCGTAAACCGTCATCGTCAGGCCATCGTGGATCAGCATCGTCCCTCTGGTGGAACGAAGAATGCAATGCCGCTTTCGATCATAGTCGCGCTACATTTAGAATTTTCCGATCAAATCCTACACGCGAAAACTTTCTTGCCCACAAAAGGGCCAATGCAAGGGCTAGTTTTATTCTAAAATCGTCTAAGAAATCCTCTTGGAAAAATTTCTGTTCATCTTTTTCGAGAACTACTCCTCTCAAGCATATCTGGAAAATGGCCAGAGCTTTCAAATTCCCTTCTTCTGAACGTCCTTCTATCCATACTATTTCCTCCGACAGTTTGTCTTCTTTTCTTGATGCTGTTGCTCCTGCTTATGTTCCTAACGTTGATGAATCCTGCCCGTTTCCTGTTATGGAAAACCCTAATTCTCATTCTCTTTCCTCTGCGTTTAATATTAATGAATTAAAATCCATTCTCAAAAAATCTTCCAGCCCCACTCCAGGTCGTGATGGTATTCCCTTCTTTGTCCTAAAAAAGTTATCCGATCTTGCTCTCCGAACCCTTCTTTGTATATTCAACTCCTTTTTGTCCAGAGGAGTCACACCTCCTGACTGGAACACCTTTATTATCATTCCTATCCCTAAGAAAAACTCCTCTCTTCGTCCGATCTCCCTAGCATCGTGTCTCAGAAAACTGTTTGAGGGCATGCTTAACAAGCGCCTGGTCTGGTGGCTCGAACACAATAATGTTTTTCCTTCTAATATGTTTGGTTTCCGTCCAGGCTTAGGTCCTGCTGACTGCGTCAGTCTGTTTGTTTCCTATATCTATAAATCTTTCATCGATAAACAGTACACTCTAGCTACTTTTATCGATGTTTCCAGTGCTTTTGATAATGTCCATCTCCCTACTCTTCGAGATAGAATGATAGCAATTAACATCCCGACGCATTTTTGTTCCCTCATTGTTAACTTGATGTTAAATCGTACTATTCTTCTGTCTTCTTCTTCGTTCGAGGTTACAAGAGTTGTTTCACGTGGTCTTCCACAAGGATCCTGCCTTAGTCCTACTCTTTTTAATATTTATACTATTTCTGTTGCTTCTCTTTCTATGAACTCCTCTTCCTTATTTTTTGCCGATGACATTCTTCTCTTTTCCTCATCCCGTGATATCGTAGATGCTAACGAAAGTGTTAATTCGTCTCTAGCTACTTTGGAACAATCTCTTTCCTCTTTGAACCTTTCTATTTCCCCTTTAAAATCCTCTTGTATTGTCTTTTCTCTTCGTCCTTTTAATCCCGCTTTAGTCTCTGTATCCTTAAACTCCAATCTTATCTCTCGTAGGGAATGCTTCTGCTATCTCGGTGTATTTCTCAATAGTCGTCTCTCCTTTTATGAACATATTAATTTCCTTTCCTCTTCTGCCCTTAAAAGACTAAACTTACTGAAAGCTCTTTCTCCAACAAAATGGGGAGGCGATCCCTTTCTCCTTATTTCTTTGTACAATTCGATTATCCGTTCCAAATTCGACTACTGTTCCTTTATCTATGGCTCTGCCTCAAAATCACTTCTTTCCAAGCTGGATATAATTCAAAATTCTTGTATTCGTCTTTGCCTTGGTGTTCTTAGATCTTCTCGAGTACCAGCAGTTCTCGCTGAGTCTAACTCGCCTCCCCTTTTCATTCGCAGATCCTATTTAGGTTATCGTTTCTTGTGTAAACGCCTACCGTTATCATCCTCCAAACTTATTCCTTCATATCTTTCTATTCTGAAAAACTGGCGTTTTACTCCCAAGAAAATTCCTATTCTAGCCCACATTGCTTTGCGGCTAAATTCCTTTTTATCCTGCACAATTTCTTATAACAATCTCCCTTACTTTTCTTTCAATTTTGCAGATCTCTCCAATCCTCCCAATGTATTCTACTTTCCTTTTTCCTCCAAATCCCTTTCCTATCCAACAGTTATACAGGAATTCCATAGTTATATCGAATCCCGTTTTCCTTCCCATATTGCTATTTTTACGGATGGTTCGAAGGGGCCTAATGGAGTTGGAGCTTCTTTCATCATTCCGAGCATTAATTTCTCTGAATCTTTTCGTCTCCCTTCCTTTTGTACTATCTTTACGGCCGAGTTAACGGCCATTTTACGTGCCATAATCCATATTTCCTCACATCGTTCTTCTTCTAAATTTTTAATTATCTCCGGCTCCATGTGTGCTCTTAAAGCTATTTCCTCTCATTTCCCCTCTCACTCCTCTGACCTTTTCATCCTCCGTATTCGCTCTCTCATTCACACTCTCTTCTCACTTCACGCTATCCGCATTGAAATGCTCTGGGTCCCCAGTCATATGGGGATAGAGGGTAACGAAATGGCTGATTCTTTGGCTCAGATTGCTGTATCCTCCCGCTTTTTTTTCTCTAAAATTCCCGTTTCGAATTTACTCCCATTGTGCAAAAAGTTTCATGTTAGATTTTGGTCAGATTTTTACGTTTCCTCCTTTTCTAATCATTCTTCCTTTTATTTTTCCATCCAACCTAATCTTCCAACGCGGCCTTGGTTTTACGATTTTCCTTCGCTTCACCGCTCTGTTATTGTTCCTATTATCCGTTTACGTCTGAATCATACTCTTCTTCCTTCCTCACGCTTTCGTTTTCATCTCGCTCTTTCCCCTTATTGCCCTCTTCATCCTGACGACGTAGCCGTCTGTGATCCTGACCATATCCTCTTTGAATGTCCATCCCTCGTGAACGAACGTACCTCTTTGTATTCCAATCTGCTGTCACTCAAACTCCCTACTCCTTATTGTGCCTCGTATATCTTATCGTTTCCGTCGATCTCAGTTGTTCCTATCCTCAGTTCCTTTATCTTATCAATAGCTGACCGAATCTACATTTAACTGATCCTTCTCCTTCCTTTCGTTTCTGGGCGAAGATCCTTTGTTGATATGCCCAAAGGAGGGTTAAAAAAAAAAAAAAAAAGATATGCGAAAAACTATATTTCCACAAGTAAACGATACAATATTAGATTATTCTAAAAACTCGAATAGTGAAGATACTAAATTATCCATCGAACTATATGAAATCAGTCACATAATCAAGAATTTAAACAACAGAAAAGCAAATAGACCGGATGGGACATCAAATAAAATGATAGAAATAATTCATGAAAATAACCCTGACATTTTTCTCACAATTTACAATAAATATCTGGAACTTAATTATTTCCCCTATTTTTGGAAAACGTGTAAAATAAAACTGCTAAATAAACCAGAGAAAGATTCGACCATGCCCCAAACTCATACAGACCTATTGCTCTCTTGCCTAATTTAGGAAAAGTCTACGAGAAAATAATACGACTTAAATTAGAAGAACAGGTGATAACAAGAAGAATGATACACAGAAATCAGTTTGGCTATATAAAAAAAATCCACGGAGAATGCAACCTGCATTAAAAAAAAATAGAAATTAACAAAATATACAATAAAATGAAAATGACACTACTGATCAGTTTTGATATAAGTGGAGCCTCTGATGCAATTAAATGGTCCTCCATATTAAACTGCCTTAAAGAAAACAAACATAATTAAAAGTTTTCTACTAAACAGAGAAATAAGATTCTATAATAATGAAGAATTTTTTTTTTTTTTTTTGTGAAAGCAACATCCTGTACCGTGTTTAACTGCTGTGGCTATTACAGTACGAAGATGCGCAGTTTGTTTTTATAGATATCTGCTTATTCCGCTAGATCTGATAAATTGTGTTACAGATAAAATTACATCGGGGGAATTCTCAAGAATGTTGGTGACTGTTTTGTTATTAATTGAAGGGGGCCGGTGAGGTGATAATGCTGGACAGTCGCATAGTATGTGAGGAGTTGAGGGGGCAACATCTTGGCCACAGAAAGGACAATTTATAGGAGAGGGGGTTCTTTGCAAAATAAAATTATGCGACATGGCCGTATGGCCTATGCGCAAGCGGCTAAGTGCACAGAAATCTCTGCGGGAAATGATTTTTTCTGGCCACCATGGTTCCGTTGAGGGTTTAATTAACCTCGAGAAAGTTTGACACGAGGACCAATGGGTTTTCCATAAGGACGTGAGATTATTGAAGATTATGTTCGAGAGATAAGGTGGAGGTGGGCTGTTACTAGGCGAGGGGCAATATATGTCTGCTCGGGCGGATGTATCGACGCGTTCATTTCCAGGAATCCCCGCATGGCTGGGCGCCCACAGAAAGGATACGGAGCACTGTCTTTTAATAAGTTCGTATAATACCTGCTGGGTTCGAATTGCTACAGGATGTTTAGTGAGGGGATTAGAAATTGTCAATAAGGCCGCGGATGAATCAGATACCAACAGGGCTTTCTGTGATGTAGGCTCTGTAGAAAGAAAATATTCCAAACAGAAAAATACTGCGTATATTTCAGCATCCAGTACTGAGCAATTGTCATTCAGTCGAATGCTTCGAATCACGTCGCAGACTTAATGAAGAATTAATATATCGAAAAACACTAAATGCAGGAGTACCACAGGGGTCAGCACTATCCAAAATTATTTTCAACATTGCGGTGACTAAGGTACATAATGTATGTGACCTTAACGAGAATAATATGGAACTTATAAGCTATGCAGATGGTCCTCTATTAATAGCAGGGATTCAGGATGTCAAAGATATCAAACCAATTAACACCGTCATCAAGGCAATAAATAACACTTTGAAACAATTCATCATCATCATCTTCTCCTCAACCCAAGGGTTGGTGGGTAACATGGCCACGTGTTAGATCTTCTCGTGCTCTAGCTAACTCTTTAACTTCCGCGTATGACCTCCTTCCTTTTATTTCGTCCATGAATCTCCTTCGAGGCCTTCCTCTTTGAGTCTTCCCTATTGTTTTTCCTTCTAATAAGTTGGTAACCCACATTGAGTGGCGTATCACGTGTCCTATGGTCGAATTTCTTCTTCTTTCTATTGTATTTAGCATTTCTCGTTTTTCCTTTACTCTGGATAGTACAATGCGGTTCGAAATTTTATCCGTCCATTTTATCTTTAGCATGCGTCGTCAGCACCACATTTCAAATGCTTCCAATTTGTACTTGTCTTTCTTTAGCAGCGTCCACGTTTCGCATCCATAAAGGGCAACGCTCCAAATAAAGCTTTTTATGAAATGTTTTCTGATATCTAACTCTATATTTCTAGAAGAGAGAAGGCTTAGCTTTTTACTAAATGCATTCTTTGCTTGGGCTATTCTCCTTCTTATTTCCCGCTCCGATCTTCCATCTTTTGTTATCAGGCTGCCCAAATATTCAAATTATTTTACTTGTTGTACCGGTTTCCCATTTATTATTATGTTTACCTTATCATCTACTTTTTTGTCACATCTTAGTACTTTAGTTTTCGTTTCATTGATTCTCATATTACATTTGATATTTAACAATCTGTTTAGTTCGTTCAGCTCCTTTTGCAATTTTGCTTCGCTGTCCGCCATCAGCACTATGTCATCAGCATATCGAATCGTCTTATATCTTATTCCATTTACTTTTATTCCTCCATTCTCTCTGCCTAAGAAGCGCCTCATTGCCTTTTCCACATAGATGTTAAACAGGAAAGGTGAAAGGCAGCAGCCTTGTCTGACTCCTTTCTTTATTTTCGCGCTGATTTTTCCATTTATCCTTATTTGTTGATTTTTATACAATTCGAGTATTAATCTTCGGTCTCTGAAATCTATATTTGCTTCTTTTAGGCCTCAGAACATAATGTCCCATTTGACATTATCAAATGCCTTCTCTATGTCGATGAAGGCTAAATACAAGGTTCTATTCTTCTCCATCATTGTTTCTATTAATATCCTTAGAGCCAAAATAGCTTCCCTTGTTCTCCTATTTCTTCTGAATCCAAATTGATCCTCTGAGATGTTCTCTTCTATTTTTCTTTTTATTCGTTCATAAATTATTTTAGTTAGAATTTTCTGTATGTGGGGTAGTAGGCTTATAGTGCGATATTGCTCACATCTCTGGGTATTACTATTTTTTGGAATGGCAATCAAACGACTTATCTGAAAATCTTCAGGAATTTTCCCGGATTCGTAAATATCCCTTATCAGCTGATATAACGCGGTTTTTGTTTTATCTCCGAGTATTTTAATGATTTCGCTCGGAATGTCGTCCACTCCTGGAGTTTTTCGCGGTCTAAGATTATTTAATGCAAACTCAAATTCCTGTTCCATAATGCATGGTCCTAATGCATCTTCCATCACATTCTTCTCTTCTTCCACTGCTCTTGTCTGGTCCCATTCTTTATCTTTGTAAAGTTGCTCAATGTACTCTTTCCATCGTATTTGTATTTCTTTTTTTCTTGTTATAATGTTTCCACTGTTGTCTCTAATAATACATAAATTCTTGCGTCTTGGCTTGAACTGGCATCTTATTTCTCTGTATGCTCTTTCCATGTTTCCGCTTTTTATATTGTGGTCAATATCCTTGCATTTCTCCATTATCCACTCTTCCCTAGCTTTGTTTGCTTTCCTGTTTATTAGATTTCTTAGCCGTTTGTATTCATTTACTTTCTCATCTATTTTGGCTCTCCTCCTCTGCTCCATTAATTGTGTTACTTCGTCAGTAATCCAAGGTTGGTAAATTATCCTTTCCTCCTTTCCAAAGTGTTGTAATGCCATTTCTCTTATTTCTTTTTTGAAATATTCCCATTTCTCATTATTGTCTTTTCCATTTATACTTTTTTGATTGAATCTTTCCTCAGTTTCTTTTTCAAAAGCTGTCTTATGTTCTTTGATCTTAGCTAAATTCCATCTGTTGTTCCGGTTAGTGGTTTTCTTCGCCTGTTTCAGTTTTAGTCTACTGGTCATTATAACTGGTATATGGTCCGAGTCGATATCTGCTCCCGGGTAACTTTTGCATACCTTGACCTGGTTCTTATATCTTTGACGAACTAAAATATAGTCCATTGGAATCTTGCTCTGTCTCCCGGGGAACTCCACGTGTATCTTCTTCTTTTCGGTTGCTTAAAAATTATATTTGTGATGATCAAATCTTGGCTACTACAGAATTCAATTGGTCTTTCTCCTCTACCATTTCTTTTGCCCAGACCGAATCTTCCTATGGTACCGTCCGCCTGTTCTTCCCTCACTACGGCGTTCCAGTCTCCTAATAAAATCAGGTTATCCATATCTTTTACTTGTAATAACACTTCTTCTATTTCGTCGTCATCACTGTTGGATGTAGGCATGTAAACTTGGATGAGTACCAAGTCTGTTGGTTCATTTTTTATCTGTATCATAAATGCCCAGATACTTTCCACTTTGTCTCCCGATTCTTTGGATAGGAGAAAGCCAACTCCTGCTACTCCTTTTTCCGCGCCGCTGTGTATGAACCTGTGGTCTCCGCTTTCTTTCCATCTGACTTCACTTATGCCCAAGATATCACATTTCATTCTATTCATTTCCATTTTCAGGTTTTCTAATTTTCCACAATGTTTTAATGATCTGACATTCCAGGTCCCTATTTTATACGTTTTGTTCTTCGGGCTTCTTTTCTTGCTTCCTTCTATTGCACATGCGTCCCCTCCTGCAGAGTTCCGTACCATCGAGGGCACGGGGGGACTCGAGTTAATCTGCATTGCCATGGAACCGGTTATAAGGCGCCGGATACTCGCCTACTTGCTCTAGATTGGTACTCACCAACCCGATAGGGGCATATTATCACGAGCAAGCTGCTGATAGTCTGCCAGTTGTAAATGCAGTGTAGATGGCTTAACGGTATTTATTAGAAGGAACACCTTCGGCAAGTGAACCTTCCTTCGTTTTCCTATCAGCTATATGTTGTGAGTTCTGGTTTAGCTTTTCTAATCCACGCTAAGCCCGTGAAATAGAAAATTACCACCCTGCACGCGGTGGACGTACAGAACTCACACGGTTGTTGTTTCGTTTCTCCACCGGTGGGACTAGCACCATTTGATGGTCGAGTGACTACTTACTAGAGAAGGTGACTCTAGTTACAACAACCTGTGCCCCGCAGGGCTTGAAACAATTAGGGCTAAAAATAAATCCTGAGAAAACAAAAAACAGCATTTTAGTGTAACAAGGAAACACAAGAAAGAAAATATAAAAGAAGACATAGATGAAGCGAACTCTGAAACTGGAAGATTCAAACATACTTTTAAATAAGGAAATGAAGTATCTGGGCATCATATTAGATGAAAACCTCAATTTCACTAGTCACATCAATATCATAGTAGGAAGAATCAAAAAAGTTTACAGCAAAATAACTGCTCTATACAACAATACCTTGGCCACGATTAAATTCGTTATATCAGTTTTTTTTACAGCGCTGTAGGATGATGTTTTTTGGGCGGATAAAGAATTAAGTTCATCGACACACATTCTTGTCTTGATAATCCACGTCGAAAATTATGAAAAATAATCGCACGAAAATGTTCACGAGTTAATTCGATTTTTTGACTGAGATTTTTTTTTTTTTTTTCAGTTTCCTGTAAGCAACCCAAATCGCGTTCAAATAAAAAAATGTTATTACGAAGGTTATGTTAAAAAGAGTCAAACTTTCTAATGGAAACGCAAGATGGCGCCTAAAACATTCAGCGTTGCCAAGGCTAGAAATATAAGTAGTAACTCTGGTACACAAACATTTTCAATCTCAAACGGCATCTGAAAGCGAACTTCATTTATATTTCAGCGTGTGTTAGCATTGCCAAGAATTATGCATGGAATTTATGAGGAGAGTGAAAAGAACTACCCTCATAATTGAAAGAATAGGTAACCAGCAAAAACGATGTTCGACAAAAAATCAGGTTAGTAACAACATCAGCTAGCACGGAATCTTCTCAAAGATGCTGTATTATTATTACCGTCTACTTGAATGTTAGACTAAAAGTTTACCTAAGGACAGCTAGAAATAAAAGTAAATTGTGTTACATTCAACCGAAAGGAAAAATATTAGCGAGATATATAAAGTCGGCGATGCTATGCTAATTAAATTATTCGGAAGTATTACGGAGGAATGAATAAATCGGAAATTATAAATCAAGCAATTACAAATCGAGCAATAACTGTTAGATAATATAAATGAGTGAACATTAAAATATTCCCTAAATATACATCGTCTGCTTGCAGAAAATCGGTCGTATGTATTTTGAGCGTAAAGAATTTGTATTTTGGTTATATCGGGTATTTATTTGTACATACAGTTTTGTTTTTATTCAGATCATTAGGATTTCGTAAATATATAATGTATGGAATGCTAATAAGATGATTTAGAAATGATACAATTATCAAATGAAAATCAATAACTCACGACGAACGGTTTGACACTTATAAACTTCAAAATTGGATCGTAAATTACAATTAAAATTCTCTTTAAAACCATGTTTACAACTTCAGCAAAAAACACAAAAATCCGTTAAGAATATATAATATGGATGTTTAGTTTATTTATTTGCCGAATGCAAATCAATATTACTCGCAATGATGAACAAATAAAAAAACCAATTGTATTCAAATTAACATTGAAACGACAGAATTTGTTTTTAGTAAATTGCACGAGTTGCACGAATAACGAACATCGAATAACAAACAACGAAAAAAAACGGCCATGTTTCTTAACCGTTGGTCAACGGTCAATTTTAAATGTTGCCACAGATCATATCGATATGAAATGCGACATATCGATAAACGATATTTTCGATCTATATTTAAATAAGAAATATTATTTATAAATAAAAGAATATTATTTATGATTAAACGAATATTTACAAATAAACAAATATTAGTTACGAATAAATTAATATTATCCAAACATACTCCCGCGGCTGGACACTTCTAAAGGTTGTCCAGCAATTTCACAATCTTATTGGTGCATCTTTTTTTAACAACATATCTTGTACGAATTGATACGACCCGCACCTGTCCTTGTAGGTCTGGATAAACTTGCCCAATGCGACCTATGTGCCATTCGTATGGCCTAGAGTTGTCGTCTTTAATGAAGACGATATCACCGACGGCCAGGTTCTCGATAGGCGAACTCCACTTGTCTCGGCCCTTTAACATATTGAGATAGTCCTTAGACCAAACAGACCAAAACCCTTGAACCTGATTTCTTAAAAGTTTGAACCGTTCGGATAACTTGAGCGACTTGTCAGTTGTTTGTTCTATGACTGATATCGAGCAGACAGGTTTGCCAATTAAGAAGTGTGCGGGATTCGAATCATTCAATTCGTTGCTTAGCGCCGCGAGGCATTTTGTTGCTAAGAACGATGCTGGAGCAGTTCCATATGCAACCGTCTTCAAACGGTAATCGAGAACCTTTTCTTTGTGCTTTTTCTCGCCAAACAATTCTCTGAAGATCCCGATCTTCTTGGTAAACTATAATTTGTCTATATATTTTTGAAATGTCGGCAGAAAAGGCGATGTTATGTTCGCGAAATCGAACGAGAATGTCGAATAGTTGCGGCTGTATTGCTGAACCGACCATCAAGATGTCATTTAACGAAACGTCCGATTTTGATTTTGCTGTTGCATTGAATACGACACGCAGCTTTGTTGTTGTACTTTCTGGTCGTAAAACCGCTTGATGTGGTATGTAGTATGCTGGATTGAACGAATTTTCGAATAAAATTGTGGACGGCCATTTTTCCATTTGGCCGTGGTTTTCATACTCGCGCATGAAGTCGATATATTGAATCCGAATTTCTGCATTCATGCGTACTTCATTTCTTTTTAACCGTGCAACAGCCCTCTCCCGCTATTCTCCGATGAGAGACGGGTCCTTTTTAAGAGGTAACCTTACTAAAAAGCGGCCACTGTTGGTGCGCGAATACATCTTTTCGAAATGGGCATTGCAATTTTCATGCTCCGAATTAGACTGGTTTTCAATACTTGCTTCTTCGATGTACCAAAATTTTTCTAGTTGTCGACCGATATCGAACGTTGTTAAACCACAATACTCACTAATTGGTTTGTTTTGTACCACATATGAACCACTGATCAACCATCCGAGTTTCGAGTTACGAAGAAAAATTGTTTCGTATTGGGAATTTTCGTTTGAGATAATTGCTTCATAAAACTCGGCACCGATTACAATATCCACATGATCGCGACGAAGTTGATCTTCAGCGAAGTTAAACGTCGGATTATTTACGATTGTCTTTGTAATCGGATCAGAAACAATTTTAAATGGAATTTGCGCTACAACGTCAGCTTCTACTTCTATCGAAAAGCTTCCGAAACGAGATTTCAAAATGAAATTTGTAATTCGACTCGATGATGTACAATCTCCAGTTACACCTCCTATTGAGACGCCTAATGATTTTGATGTAACCCATCTATTGCTATTAACGAATTTTTCAGGTAATTAAATTTCCCTGGGAACAATTGTCAAGAAGAACTCGAGCTTTGATGACTTTTGTAAATCCATTCTCAGTTGGCTGCACTACTGCTGGTACAACTGCGGTTGGGAGTACTACCAATTTATTTACATTTGACGTTGCTATGCCGGTGAACGAAGTTTTTGTGGCGTTAGTATTTGTTTTCGATGACGACTGAGAACCATTTACCGATAACGATGCTTCAACAGAAATAGGCTCGTGGAAATCATTCTCCCGATGTGATGATGATGCCTACCAACACATTTTGAACAGTTCGGACGAATACATGTAATTACTCCGTGTTCGCTGTTAAAACCTATTTCAGACATGACCTTTCTTCTTTTTTAACGATATCGAATCTTTCCTTCACCGATTTAGCATGGAATTTATCACATTGATTTAGGTAATGTTGCTGCGAACATGCAACACATTTCGGCGTTTTGCTTACGATTGTTGTGAACGATTTCTTTTCCGCTTTTTGAGCTACTACCGGTGACGATTTATGAACCGATAGTAGATAATTGTCGGTAGCGAACGATCTTGCCTGTAAAAATTTTTGTAGAGTATCCGATTTCGGGAACTCCGCACTCGAGTCGAGAGAATTTTCGAATTCTCTGGCAGTACGCCCGTCTATTTTTGAAATGACTATATGTGCAACGAATTTCGAAAAAGTTTGTTCCATAATTTCACCGTTTGATTTAAGACATCGAACAATCACATCAGTTTGATCTAATAGCGAGCGAATTTTAGTTTCATTTTTTATCGGTTCCAAGTTAAGCAACTTATTAAACAGTGTGCGAATTACTGTTTATTTGTTATCGTAACGCGATAGTATTATGTCCATGCTTCCGGATACGCACTATCCGTTAACTCGAAATCGCGAACTATTTCATGAGCTGAACCAATTAATGATTGTTTTAAATAAAATAATTTTTGTAAATTTGATAAATCAATGGAATTATGTACAAGGTTTTCAAACAGTTCTTTAAAATTTTTAAAACTAAGTAAATCACCGTTAAACGAGGGAACTTGAATCTTTTCGAGTTTCGGAACAGCTGCTGATGATTGACGAACTGACTGATTTACGTCGCTTGGCAGTAACGCATCTCGATGTGATTCTACAGACAATTTTTTTTGAAATGATTTAAATTTCCCTTCATACAAAGTGCCTGTTTCGTTCCACATTTGAAGGTCCTTCATCATGTCATCGGCTAATTTATCATAGTCTTCGGCTTCTTCATTTGCTGCCATGAGAAGTTGTTCAATTTCTGTTTGGTGTACATCTAATTGGATACGAAATCTATTCACTTCGACTTCAAACCGAGAAACTAGTTCCGTGTCTAGTGTTTGTTTAAGAAGTTTTTCAATTTGACTTTTTATTCTGCCGAGTTGCAGTTTAGAAAGACGAATCTTTGTTTTTCATTTGATCCATTTTTGGAATTTCTTATTACTGATTATAGTAAAAAGGAAAAAGAGAAGTGAAACTTATTTTAAAACCGAAATTTGCAAAGTGATATCCGAACAAGAAATTAAATTTTAGTGTCCTAAATTATGTAGCATCGATTACGAATGGAATGAAATTATTCAAATGAAACCGAATAAATATTTATCAATATGATCGAATGTAACTTATAATAATAAAAGAAAATAATAATGCTTACTGCAACTAGAAGAGAATAATTTTCCGGTGTTGTATTCAAATAATCGACGATTGAGTAAACGCGCAACTTCCCGATCCACGATATTAAAAACCGAGTATGTTTTCTTTTTTTTTCCACGATATAGGGCTTCCGAAAAATACACGAATAGCACTACTTCGAATTTTACACGGTAAAGTAAATAGGCTTTATTGCTTTTGAAACCGATGAGAATGTGATTCGAACACGATATTCGGAGTTGTAAATTCCGAAGATTAAACACGATAAAAACACGATTTAAGATCTATTTCTTACCGAAGAAATTAAGTAAAATATACGAAATTAGCTTTTTTTGAGATTAGTTCGAAACGCGAAATTGACTGAATCCGGCCCGGAGGACCAAAAATGTTTAGTTTATTTATTTGCCGGATGCAAATCAATATTACTCGCAATGATGAACAAATAATACGAGCAATTTGTATTCACATTAACATTGAAACGACAGAATTTGTTTTTAGTAAATTGCACGAGTTGCACGAATAACGAACATCGAATAACAAACAACGAAAAAAAACGGCCATGTTTCTTAACCGTTGGTCAACGGTCAATTTTAAATGTTGCCACAGATCATATCGATATGAAATGCGACATATCGATAAACGATATTTTCGATCTATATTTAAATAAGAAATATTATTTATAAATAAAAGAATATTATTTATGATTAAACGAATATTTACAAATAAACAAATATTAGTTACGAATAAATAAATATTATCCAAACAATGGAATTTAAAACGACCCCCAAAAATCACTCTTAACAAATTCATAACTCATCGCCAGATTGAAATTCAAAATATATGTAAAACAAAACGTAGAAACTCTTTCATAAAATCAAAAAGTTAAGGTTGAAAAATTATTTAAACCCCTCCTTTTAGGCCAAAAACAGTAAAAAAAATTAAGAAAACCAAAACGTATCTAAAACATATGCATAAAGGACCACTTTATGGGAAAACTATAGCCGAGTTTAAAACTATACATATTAAACTTTCGGGGTCCGGAAAAACTCGAAAGTTTTGAAAAAAAAACAATTTTTCCGGGCGTGCGGTATATTATTGGAAAGATCGCTATGTTCAATTTTCTTGATAAAACTTTCAAAATTGACGAGAAGTTCAAAAAAGCGTGAAAAACGACGTTTTCTTCCTCTCTTTTTTTTTGTTTTGAATTTTATATTATGTAAATGTAAATTATAGTTATGTTTAACTTAACATACAGAATCAGCGCATGAAATATCATGCTTGACTAAACTTGTTTTTAAAAATAGGCAGAACTGAAATCTAAGTAATGGTGCCTTATTTCTGGAGTTGATTTACCGGAGAAACATTTTAATATTCAAAAATATATGATACATTATTAGAGCTCGGCGTGTAGTGCATATTTGTTTTTGCTTGTAATTTGCTCGTTGATGTTTCATATTTAGGCGTTTCTAGGGTTTAAGATTCGAAACAGACAAAGTTAATAGTGCATAGAAATGCGCATTTTAGGCGTTTTATCTGCATTTTGTATATTTTCATTTAAATAATTGTGTATAAAGAAAACCGTACGCAATTATACATTTCGAATTATTAGTAAGAACAAAAATGTTATTCATGAAATTTATAAAGTTACTTTCTACAAAAAAACCCGGCTTATTGCTTTTTCGCTTTTTTGTGCAAGGCTTCACCACCGTGATCCAGGATTGAACTTATTAAAAGTAATAGTGAAAACTTTAAATGGACTATACAGTGAAAATAAAGTTATACTATTTTATTTTCTGCGATGTGGAGAGCTGGTTTTATATATTGATGCTGTAGCAAACACGAGACATACATAATTTTGGCGTTTCAAATTTTGAAAAGTCCTCCATTTATTAAATGTAATGATTTTCAAATTTAGATTTATAATTTGATGTATTTTTAATACAAACCTTACAGGAGGAAAAATTCAGCATGTTATAATGTAAATTTGAAGTGGAAAAGCCAAAGTTTCATTTAATCTTTTAGATATACGTTATTATGACATTTTTACCACATTTATTGGGTTTTTTTTTGGTGCGCGTAAAATTTAAACTTTATCTGTTCACGGCGGTTCAGTTCGTAATAATCCGAAAATATCGTAAACTTAAGATTTCCTATAAACGATCATGATTAACGTTTTTAACAACACGGTCAATTAGCTATTTCTGCGGAGCCACTTGGCATTTGCGATGAATTCCAGTAGTTTTTCTGCGCACTGACTCTTAAATATATTTGGGGTGCGGGACTATTTGCTGCAAAATACTTAGGAACTTTCTTCACCGTATTGACTTTCTTAATTTCACTTCGTTACTTACTTACAGGCCGCTGATAAGAAAAAAGCCTCAGATCTGTTAGATTTTATCATTTCAAAAGAGGTAGGAAATAATTATTATATTCATGTTACTGACTTATTGTCATAATGAATTCAACAATTAATTTCAAAACTTGAAACGCTTATTATTTCTATTGGTTAATAAAAAAAAAAAAAAAAAAAAAAAAAAAACAGTTTCCATAAAATAATATTTAATTATTATATACTCCAACCCGTTTCGAAGCTGATAGCTTCATGATCGCCAAAGCGAAGTGCTTTTTAAGTGAAAATATCATTCACGTTCAACAATTGATCTAAAACGAAGGCAACTAGCGGTTTAAAATAAAATAATAATCAGGCGAAGGACGATGAATCGACAGCAATATTAATTTAAAAATTAAGCTTAAAATTGGCGACGAAATATAAAATAGAGCTGTTGAATATTTTAACGACTTACTGCATGAAGTTTACCGACAGAAGTGCACCAGCAATACCGTAGAAAAGTATGTAAAAACCCGACATACATGAAAAAGATGATTTACAAAAGAAGCTTAAACTAAGAAATAATGGTAGGTCAACACGTGTCTATCAGTCGAGAAGCAAAAAACACAGCGAAATAGCCAAGCAAACTATTGATAAACTAAAAAATGACATACTACCAGATTATCCGTCAGAAACTCGGTACAAAAATTGAATATAAATATAAAATAAATAAATTCTTTAATAACAAACAAAAAAAAAAAAAAAAAAGTACGAATCAATTTTAATAAATTAGAAAAACTTACTTTAGAAACGTTTTCGGGCATAGCCCATCATCAGCTCACAACTGCAGTGTACTCAATTTAAACTAAAAACACACTGTTGAGAAATCATGGGACTAGTTGTGCATGTAATTGAATGCAACATCGAGAAGGCTACGAGCTTTTGCAGAGTATTGCCAATAATTTTTTTGCCTCAATGACCTCTAAAAAGAAAGGAATTTCAGAAACATATTCAGAGATATCTAACTTACAGAATAAAACACATCGCAAGAGAAGAATAGAATTAAAAAAAAACAACTAACGGTAATATAAAAGTGAAACTTCTGTCATCAACTCAGTTTCTGAGGGTCGGTATCCATCAGTTCATTCCAGCTGTATAGACATATAGGTATAGTGAACTAGACGATTTTTATACGCAACGCTAGTGTAGACGTAGGACTATTAAATAAAGGATGCGCATTCATGGCGCTTCTTTGTTTAATTGTTTATTAAGAAATACCCCCTATTGCTGTGGAAAAAAACGGAAATTATTCTAATGTTAAAGCTTCAAACAGTCCAAAACAAATTCCTTGATGAAATCATTAAAGACTTTGCCCACCGACACGAAGAAAGACTCCACATCCATCCCGCGGAACATTGGCGATCTTTTGTTTACTACACAAGATTTAAGACGTCTTAAAAACCGAACGACCTAATCGCGTTGTAAAATTTTACCATACGTATGCGTATATAAACAGCAAAGAATAGATAGCAGACTATCCCTTTACAACGTGTTAATTTGTCATGATTATGGAGTACGTAACTCCGAAACATGTCGGATCTTTTTTAACATTTTATAATACAATTTTCTGTAGTACGTGTTTTATAACATTTTTAATAACGTGTTAATTTACTTTTAGTTATAAATATTACTTGGAAATAATTCTAACATTGTAATAACCATCTTCTATTCTCACTCGATCACGAGTATGAGATTATCTTCTAATTCGTAGGAGAATTAGAGGGATAGATAGCAGCGTAATTGAGAAGCACGTAAATTGAAGCGCAACCTAGCTTCTGCGTTTTGCCGAATAACGTGAGAAAGGATATCCAATAGCGAAGTGAATCAAGACGACCGGTCTACTCACGTTGATGCGATTATTCGCCGGCTGAATATTCATGCGACGCTAGCGCACTCACACGACTACACTTGGAACTGATAATAGTCGCTTGTTATCGTGCTATAAATGCAGTCCCCTCCTAGGTGTGTCTTACTGCTGCATACCAACTAGCGTGCATATTCTACCACCGCCTGGGATTGAATTCAAGACTTCCAAACGAAAGCTAAGCGCTTAAGCCACTAGGCTGCCGCTCACGAAAAAAAAACCGTTAAATAAGCTCTTAACTTGGCCACACTCGAATTGCGCACCGTTATTTACCTGAGTCGAAGGTTAAAAAAAGGTCTGTAATCTCCACACACGAATTGCGCACCGGACATTTGCAGGTATGAAATATAAAAAAAACAAACGAAAACGACGCTCGGACCATGAATCGCTGTTCACTGGACTAGGGGTTTCCAAAACTGATGGCGTTTGATCGTACTATATTTTTAATGTTCGATAACTTTCAACATTTTTACGTATCGTATTTTTGACAATTAATTTTTAATCTACTAATGAAAAATACTCTACACCTGTCTATGTATTAAAAATCATTCCTCTATAATGACGGTTTATTAAAAAATATTTGAGAATACGCCAGATTAATTTTAAAAATACGTAATTGTTTAAACTTCTAATTCCATTTTTGTTTTTAAAACAAGTAGTTCCGATAAATAACTGTGATATATTTATGTTTTAATCATTAAAAATTGATTCTGGCTTTTGCAATTTACTAGTTAGCTCAACTTTCAGTAATTTAGCTTACTCCTAATTGTCTACATTTGTCATCTTTTTTCTTTCTAGTTTCAAAAGAATTATATTTATGATTAAACCTGTATATTACCTCTTGACATAGCGGCAGCTAAAATCTTTCCTTATTTGTAAGTTATTATTTTTAATAAAATATTTCACTTTCATATATACGTTAATGTTAATTTCGTGTTACCATTAATGTGTTGAGCAATTATCAGTGTTAACAGTTTTATTATGGGGATGAATATTTCTAGAACAGTTTGAATTCTACAAAGCCCCTGTAAAATAACAATTTTGAATCATCATTCTATTTCTATGATTAAAAATAGAGCAGTAATTTAAACAGTGTCGAATTACTGTTATGTACTTATTATAAGCCGGATGATAATTTTTGATGTTTTTTGATGAGGAAAAATTATGACGCTTACACGTTAAAATGTAAAGCTATATACAAAAATAGTATTAAATGCTCTTTCAGAAAATGCTAACGTTCGAACAACTCTTCTAACCCCTGAGCGCTAAAAGTCGCGCAACGAGTTAAGAATATGTAATATGACAAATTTAAAATTATCTAAAAATTACTTCAAAATGCACAAATCACCAACCGATATTATTATTCCTGAAATTTAAAATATACAATAAACAACAAAAACTTTGCATCGCAATAAACATTTCCAATAAGCACTTAATTTAAACCCCATTTGCATCTAAAAACGGCAAACGAATGTAGTTTTCGGAAATACATTTAAACGGATACTTTGGAAAGAAAAATATAACGATATTTTAGCTTTAACTTTAAATTACCGGCGGGTGCTGGAAACTTAAAAGTTCAAAAAAAAAAATGTTTTCCCGGGCATGTTCTGTATTAATGGAAAACATTACACGGAAGTAATGAAACCATATTTCAGTGTTGCTTCTAAGAATTACTTTTTTATTCTGATAACCTAAATTTGAGTTTAGACTTCTGCTTCTTTATCATTTATCTAACACAAAATACATTAATACCAACCAAATGTGCGCAAACATATCTATTATCTAGAGTAGAAACTATTTAATTTACAATAAACTACAAATTATAAAAACTTGACGAAGGAAAATTATTATCTTGTTAAATCCAACTAACATTTAAAGAAAAAAGGTAGTAGTACTGACACTATTTATTTACGTAATTATTATCATTTGTAAGTTTTACTATTAAATTGTTTTAAATAGGATTTTATTTTAATGGTAAATTTTTGCGTTGTCATTTAAAATTTAAGTAGAATACTATGTATTGTTTGATGGTACACTAAATGAAAAAATTACGATTTTTAACAAATTTGGTTTTAATTCAAATGACAATTTATAACTGAGATTGAACACTGATTAATGGATAAAATAAAATCTGAACTGAAACTTTCCCGAAACTCGGTTTCCTCAAACTCGTAAGTAACTCTATATTATAACAACATATTTAATTTGTCAAACTCGAAAATTTTACATGGTCACATTTATATTTTAAGTACATTAATCAGTTGATATGAAAGTATTTTATATTAATGTGAAATAGAAGCTTCATGAAACATAATATGCCGTGCGCTGAAAATTCTACATATTCAGTTAGAAATATTATCGTAATTTACGTTATTCTATATAATATTCGTGCAAAAATTATTCTATTTTATGCAACATTTCTTTAAATATGAGTACGTTCCCTAGAGGTTGTTAAAAATATTTCGAATAACAATCGTACTGCTAACGGGATAGTAGCCTATTTTTCGCAAACGTTAAAGGCTTTTTTAATCGACTGAAATGTAGTTCGGTTATTATTGCAAATAGTAAATGTTTCATTACGATAACACACATTTTCTTCTTCTTCTTCTTCTTCTTTGATTAACGTGCCATGTACTGCCGCCTAGGCCACAGGCACTGATAAGTCAGAAGTTAGATGGTATGGAATAAGTTAGTAATTTTGAGGAAAAGGAGGAGATGTTCCACTTTGTCGTGATGATCAGATAAGATTTTGGAAAGGTTAGACACGACCGGAGAGTTTGTGTTCGGCATGTATTGTAAGTAGGACAGTTGATGAGTAAGTGTTGGACTGTGATGGGAGAATTGCAATTGGAACATAGTGGGATGGGTTGTCTGGACAGGAGGTGACTGTGCGTGATTTTGGTGTGGCCTAGACGGAGTCTTGTGACAACTATTCCGTTCCTTCGATTTGTTGATAGTGAAGTTTTCCATGGATGAATGGTGTCACGAATTGAGCGAAGCTTGTTCGAGTTTGCGGTGCTGGTCCATTGTTCTTGCCATATTTGTAGTGATTTCCGTGCAATATAAGCTTTGAGGTCCATCGGTGGTATTTCGATATTTGGAACTGGAAAGAATAATGAGCCTTCTTTCGCCGCAGTATCCGCAAGTGAATTTCCGTTGATTCCAACGTGTGATGGGATCCATGCGAACGAGATGTGAACACTTGTACTGCATAGGGCGCGAATAATTTCTTTGGCTATTGGATGCTGATGAGGGGAATTGTATTTTTGAAGAGATGTAATTGTGTTTAGTGAATCTGTACATATAAGGTATGAGGAATCGGGATCAAAAGTTGTTATATTTTCTATAGCCAGTTTTATGGCCATTAGTTCCGCCGAAAGTGTTGAAAATGGAGCCGGAAGGGAGTACCGAAGAATAATTTCTGTATCAGATGCTACTCCACAACCTGTTCCTTGAGGTGTTTTGAACCCATCAGTAAAAACTATTTTACAGCTATTATATTTGTTAACCATGCTCTGAAACGCGGAGCATAAAGTACTGGATGCTGATCCTTTCTTTGGGAATTGCTGGAGCTGAAGATCTACATATGTTGAGTTGTAAATTCGTCCATGGATGTGTTGATGCCATAGTCAGTTTATATGTCGGTGGTAACATGATTTGCATCGTGTCCAAGATTTCAGTTACTTGATTGTAAAGAGTAAGCACCGATGCGTGCGGTGTTGGAAGAAGAGAATTTAGCGAAGGAAGGCTGTCCGACGATTTGAGTCGTATCCATGTGTTTAGAATGCTCCGATTTCTGCAAATATTGAGAGGAGGAATACCAGCTTCACAAAGAACGCTAATGGATGGAGAAGTAGGAAAAGCGCCAATAGCGAGTCTCGCCGCAGTGTGATGAATCGTGTTAAGTGTGTTGATACTGCTTTGATTTGCTGAAGAGTATATTACAGCGCCGTAGTCGAGCCTCGACTTAATTAGTGCCTGATATAATTTTAATAAGGAGGAACGATCCGAGCCATATGATGTGCTAGCCAATTTACGAATTAAGTTTAATTTTTTGGTGCAGACTGTTTTTAGTTGATTGATATATGATTTCCATGTAAGTTTCTCATCCAAATTGATTCCTAGAAATTTCACAGTATTTGAGGATGGTATAGTTGTGTTGTTCATCTGAACTGAGATTCCATGGTTGCAACGACGAACTCTACAGAAATGTATAGCGGTAGTTTTCGTGTTGGAAAAGTTGAAGCCGTTTTGAACTGACCAGATTTGTAATTTGTCGATCGTTTCCTGTAGTGCTGACGTTCCGAGGGCTGGGTCCGAGCAGGATATGAAGATGGCTAGATCATCCGCAAATAAGGAACATTTGACAGGAAGGCAGATTTGGTCCGAAATGTCGTTTATGGCCACGTTAAAGAGGGTGGGGCTCAGGACGGAACCCTGAGGAACACCATTCTGAAGATCGTGGGAAGTTGATTTAACCGAGCCTAGCCGTATATGAAATTTGCGGTTCGATACGAAATTTTTAACGAAGTACGCCAGGTGACCGCGAACTCCCCAACCGTGGAGAGTTTTTAAAATTTTTTCTTTCCAGGTATTGTCAAACGCTTTGGACATGTCGAAAAATATAGCCATCAGATGGTTTTTGCGAATAAATGATGTCTGAATGGATTGCTTGAGGAAAATTAATTGATCAATCGTTGATCTCCTTGCTCGAAAACCACATTGCGAATCGGTCAGATGATTGTGAATTCGATGAATCATTGCAATCGCGCGTTTGTAATTCGTTCCATGAGTTTGCACAGAACGCTAGTGAGTGAAATAGGTCGGTAATTGTCTAGCAACATTGGATTTTTGTTTGGTTTCGGGATCGGGATGATTTCAGCGGTTCTCCATGAATCTGGGAATGTATCTGTTGTCCAGATGTGGTTAAAAATTGATAGTAGTAGAAGAATAACTGGTTCAGGGGCATTTTGGAGCATGTAAGCATGAATGCTATCCGGTTCAACTGCGGCTGGTTTCAGTTGTTTGATGCCTCGTTGAAGTTCCTCAAGCGTAATAGGACTGCTGTACGGTTCTTCGTTGTTAGATTGAAAGTCAAGATTTATGGAGGCGAGGTTTCTTTTATGATTGAGCGCTTCTGTTGAGAAGTTGGAGTTGCTGGACTGTAGAGCTATAAATTTCGCAAACAATGATGTTATTTCGGTTAAGTCTGTGTAAATGTAGTTATCAAATTTGATGCTGGTGGGAGTTGGTGAAAAATTTTTCCTATCAAGTGCTCGAATTTTCCTCCAGACTATAGTTGATGAGGTGTAATAGTTTATAGTTTGAACAAATTGCTGCCATGAGTTCCTTTTGGCCTGTTTTAATGTGTATCTTGCTTTAGCACGAAGTTTTCGAAAGGTAATATGATTTTCCAGAGATGGAGCGGCTTTTAATTTTTTCAGGGCTTTTCTTCTGTTATGTATAGCGGCAGAACAATGCGGGGTCCACCAAGGGACAGCGTTTGTACGTCGATGTGAACTTTTGGGAGTTACGGAATTGGCATGGTTTACAATAATATTTGTGAATGATTGCACGAGATTTCCGGTATCTGAGAATAAATTAACTTCAAGGTCGGAGACTGATGGAAAGGTCGATCCATATGTTTTCCAATCTGTTTTACGGTAATTGTATTTTATGTCTTGAGGTAGGGATGCAGTTTTGCTCTGTTTATGGTGAACAATTATGGGAGTATGGTCACTTCCAGCGAGATCAACATGATTGAAGATTTCAATGGCGCTGAGAATGGATGGGGTGATAATAATTAGATCCAGCATTGACCATTTCTTATAAGAAAAGTTATAGTGCGTAGGTTCCTCCGGATGGAGCAGAGCGAGGCTACGTCTCGAAATAGCATCTTCAATGATTCTGCCTCTAGAGTTGTAGCCTGATCCTCCCCAGGATGGAGAATGAGCGTTCAGATCTCCACATATGAGAAAAGGATGTGGAAGGATCGAAATAAGTTCACTGATGTCTTCTTGAGTGATATTATCTCCTGGAGGTAAATATATTGAGCAAATAGTAAGTGGTGTTGAGAGGTATATAGTAGCTGCAACAGCTTGTAGAGTTGTCTTTAGTTGTAGCTGATTAAAATTAATGTAGTTTTTAACGGCCAAGCTGACTCCTCCGGATGCCCAGTTTGAAGAACAATTTACGGATATAATATTGTAGTTTGGAAGATATAAGGATTGATTATTTTTAAGGTGAGTTTCTTGTAGACAGATTAATGTTGGATCATAAATAGATTGTATTAATTTGAGATCTTCTAGATGTTTGAAAATTCCGTTACAGTTCCAGCTGATGTATGTTTGTAAACTATCCATATGTCTTTCGAGTTTGGAAATAAACCTCACTAAGGGGATGGGTTGGTTCCAATGGTAGCGTGGCTGGAGGCCTGCAGTCCTTTCAGCTTTTTCCGAATCTTAGTTAGGTGCACTTTTGTCGATCTATTCTTTATGAAAGGGTGAAGTTCCGTTATCATTCTAATAATTGAGTCTCTGGAAACTTTGAACTCTTCGGAAAGAATTGATTCGATTTCCAGGGCGGACTTTCCTTTAGCCATGTCCACGAATACTGCAAAATTAGTGGAGGACAGTGGATATTCGCTTGCTTTGAATTTTTCGTTAATTGAAGTCTCAAGATGTTTTAAAACTTCTTTGAGAGAGTTTGGAGATTCCTCCGTTTCAGTTCCTGAGTCCGATAGGAGACCATGAGATTCATCTGGTAGATCAGTAAAGTTTTTGAGTTTTTGCTTTTTTGTTCCTTTTTTCTTCGTTTGTTCTCTAGCTTTCGTAGATATGGGATGAGTAGTACAAATTTCCATCGGCGTTGAAGAATTACCTAATGAAGACGAAGTAGATGGAAGTGATCTTTTCGAGGTAAGCAATGGAAAGTGATCAGCTGAAGATTTCCCGGTGTTTTCTATTTGAATATTTGGAGTGCCGATTTCTCGTTGAACGGCGTTTTCTGGGTTATCAGCCTCGATAGTGCAGTCTTCGGCTCGATGACCTTTTGATTTACACTTGAAACAGGTAAAGTCGTCGAATGTGATGAAAATCCTGTGAGAAACATTTGCGTGATCCAGTACAAATGATCCAGGTAGATTTGCTTCTTCAATATTGGTAGTAGTGTAAACCTGTCTTCGCCAGCTAATGATATGGCCAAACAGTTGGTCGTGAGGATTAATTCTTAGAATGGCGATATCGGATGTAATTTCTAATTTTAGATTATTTACAACGTAATCTTGTAAAATTTCATTCGGAAGCGTTGACGGCACATTAGAAAAAATGATTCGTTTAGCTGGAGTCTTTTGTCTTCTGCATTTAATGAAATTGTCCTCGATTTTGAATCCGCCATGTTCGTTCATGAATGCCTCTACTGAAGATGAATCTTTAAGGTGAATAATGATTCTGTTGCGGCTTACTTTAGCAGCTGCAATAATATTAAGGGGACCTCCAACGAGATCTTTGATGGCGATAAGGTAATCGCGAAGTTTATAATCTAATATGCAGTTGAAAACGATACCTTGTTCTTCTGTAGGGTATTTGAACGTGGTTAATGGTGTAATTTTGTTTTTTGTGACCTGGGAGTACGATAGCGTTGAAGTGAGAGTAGGTTTTAACGATAAGTTCGGCGGAGAAAGTATTTGACCCATTTTACAATCGGACTAAGCCGATTGCTGATATTCTAGAAATTACGTTCGGTTAGTTAATTGATAGTACAATGATAAAAGCACTTACTTATAGAAGATCAGCGTCTCGGTTAATAACGCGAGCGATAAGATAAGATAACAAAGACGAACGCGGTAACACGCAACTGCACTCTTAATCACATAAACAACTTTCATAACACATTTTGGAAGTCACAGAAAGAGCGACTTTTACTCATTTTATTCCTTCGTCGATTTTATAAAATCAGAGTATTTTTTTTAAAGGCGGTGCGCAATTCGAGTTGTCAGCGGGTGGGCTATTTCGTATCTGGTGCGGAATTCGTGTGTGACTTGTCACTGTGTTAGTGCTTGGTGCGCAATTCGTGTGTCCCCCTTAACTTCTATCAACTTATCGCCGGTTTTATTAAAAATCTTTCTGGAATGCTCTTTAGCAGCTGCTGCTGGTAATAAATAAAAACGATTGCGTTTCCGATCGTCAATTTGGATTTGCAAGTAGCCGCACTGCATTCAGGTACACGAAGTAGTTGAAAAAAAATCAGACAGTATTGAATTAAAATAATATTGTACGGCGGCATTTCCTGGCATGCAGTAGACATTCGATAGGATTTATGCTCTGTACTAACTTAAATCTTTCTACTTCCAGAGCGTCCTAGTTTCAGTTAATCAGATCGTATCTTAAAGCACTGATTTTTTTGCAATTACAGGTGTATTGTAATACGACAGTTGCTCATGGCTTTTTACTGAATATGGATTTTATGCAGATCCACCGGTTACGCAAAACATTACGATAGCCATTTATGTAGATCCCGTTGTTGACTCACAACATGTACAAAAGTGGAGTATTACAAGGAAAAATGGCGTATAAGAGTAAATGTATAAGTAAGTTAATGCGAGGTAAACAAAGTAGGACATTTTCCTACTGGTATCGTTTAATTAAAATTAGATGATACGAGTATTTTGGTTTCAACGTTGATGGAAAACTAACGTGGGAGGCAAATATTAAAAATAAAACTTCAAAGTTTTAAGGGCACTGTACGAGTCGACTAAATGGGTGTCATTCTACAGTAGATTTCCAGTTATTAATGTATAAAGTTATACCGAGACCGGCCATCGGATTTGTAGAATCGAGTTGTGAGCTTGTGCTTCGGAATCCAGTCGATCGGTAATACGGAGATTTGTTGTATTTCGAATGCGCCTTAGGCTGTTCTAAATGAAACCATTTTGGTGTCACGAACTTTTTTAAAATTCAACCAAGTTATGTAAAAACATATAAATATAAATTCGGATATTTTTTTTTTCATATATTAATGTAGATATTTTTCTCACATAGTAACATTTTCTTCTCTATTATCGGGTTTTAAGTTTTAAACATATTTCACATAAATTATATATACATATATATATACATGGCGTGTTCAGAAAGCCATGAAATATTTTAAAAATAAAAATTTATTGGCGATACCTGCCGTACAGAGTGTTAATATTTTTCAAAGTAGGCACCATTAGTATCTACACATTTTTTCCACCGGTTCACCCATGCTTGGTAAGCCACCTGGAAAGCCTCGACGGACGGGAGCCTCCTTTAAAGCTGTTTTCACATAGCTGTTTAGATGGCCTCAGTGATTTCAAAACGGCGTCCTTTGAGCGCGGTTTTTATTCTCCGGAACAAGAAGAAGTCCGGCGAGAGAGGTCGGGACTGTAGGGTGGCTGCAGCAGCGTTGCTACGTCGGGCTTGGCTAAGTACTCGCGGACGTGCAAAGACGTGTGGCTGGGTGCATTTAATGCAACAGCCAGGTAGCGGCGATGTCTTTTCGCACTCGGAGGACCCTTTGTTCAATCTTTCCAGCTCATTCACGTAGTATACTGCTTTGACGGTCTGTCCTCGGGGCACAAACTCTTTTTGCATCACACCCTTGCTGTCGAAGAAGACAATCAGCATCGTTTTCACTTTGGATTTGCTCATCCTCGCCTTCTTGGGTTTTGAGAACGCTGAGGTGTGCTATTCAGAACTCTGGCGCTTCGTTTCCGGTTCGTACTCTGGAACGTCCACGTTTCGTCACCGGTAATAACGTTGTCTAAATAATCTGGTTCAATTTCTACGCATTTCTTCAGTTTACTTGCGATCGGCACTCGATTGGCTTTGTGTTCGTTCGTCAGAAATTTTGGGCTTGGCGCATACCTTTCGCATTTACAAGTCTTCCGTAACAATGCTGAACACAGAACTTTTTGGAGTGTTCAAGGTGTCAGCTAACAACCGAACACACTCATTCGGCGGTTATAATTCAACAATTCACATACACGGTTCACATTTTCTTTGTTTCTACTTGTGGTTAGTCTTTCAGAGTGAGGGTCATCCGTAACTTGCACATAATTCCTAGCAGACTCCCCGTAGGCTTGTTTCAGCATTGCGTAAGTTTCGGCAGTTTTTTTTTCGAGCTTTGGTTCGATTGAATCAGCCATCGTGCGTCGTGACGAGGTCTCTAAACAGAAGTGTTTCACCGATAGTGACGCTACTGATGCTCGGAACAGACTGAACCGCGGTGCGCTGTGAAGCTGAGATTCAGCTCCACCTAACCAAATTGGTTCGAGCAGAGCGCGCAAGCAAGAGGGACGCGACAAAAAAACATGTTTCATGACTTTCCGGACACACCATTATATAGTGGACGTGTATAAAAAGTTATAATTTTGTTATTTTTATTAATTTACTTCCTTTGTTGATTTAAAAGTGGCTTTTGAACTAAAGATACAGCAAAGAAGAGGGAAATTTTAACGGTCGGTCATAAGCGGTGGAATTCTTAAAGTGCCAAAAGAAAAAAAATTAAAAATTAAGGAGAAAAATTGTCGTCTTTTCTCGTAAAAGTTGTTAGGCCGACGGAAAATATTTTTTCTTTTCTTTGGTAACTTGAAAATTTTAAAAAGAAAATCTCGAAAACTGGTGACGAATGCCGTTGTTTAAAATAGACTTGTTTTTCTAGAGATTCAAAATTAAGAGCCACTTTAAAATTTTCTTGTAAAAATTACAAACAGCAGCAGCGATTGACTCAGTGTAGGTCAATGGGGAAAAATTTTTAAACAGTGATGACGTGTAATACATTATACAATGTTACGATAGTTGATTCGGCGGGTGATAATTATTATTTACGAAGCATCACAATTAGAAATGAACCCCAAACAAAGCTTAACTTAAATTTCGCTTTCGACATCAAATTGGATTTTTTTTTTTCTTTTGCGGCCTGATTTTAGGATTTTGCGGACAATTATTTGCGCCACCAAATAGACATTACAAGTTTTAAAACATTTTTTTTTTTTTATTATTTTGTTTTGGCCACGTCAACATTAAGTGATTATTTTTTTTTTTTGAAAGATACGATGTGTGGCAGCGGAATTCGGACCCGATTCCACTGGAACGGAACAGAACTGTCTAACCAACTACACCACCATAGCTGACTAAGTTTTAAGACCTATTTATATAATAACTGCCTCCTACTGTATGTTCGCCACTACATAGTAAAAACAACTTAAATTTTACAGAGGAAGTACTTTTCAGAAATCAATCCTTTGAAAAATTTCGTTCCCATAAGGAGGGCAGGAAAACAGCAAATGATTAATATTCTCCGCATAATAACATATATTGATCACAAGATATCCCTGAAGAACTGCAGTGTAAAAAATTCATTTTTAACCGAGTTGTCCCATACACACGATTTTAATACAAACATTATCAGCATCGATAGACCAGGTTTAGCGCATCACTGCGCGAATAAATCCAATACAACTGACACTAAAATATCATGAATCAAAAACGGCACAAACGAATTGATAAAAAAGCAGTTCTGCAAGTCTTATTTTACTTTTTGCCAATCAAGTCTTGAAAAATAATGCAATCGGATTTAACCGATGGAATTACATGAATACAACATATTGAACAAATTAGTATCTGGGTGTCAATCCTAGCAATGTCGGGGTGTTGCATTCAGAATGTTCAACAATCGATTCTACGTTTTTTCTTCTCTATCAGTTTATTACCTGACGTAGTTTTTAAAAAAAACAGTAATTTATCTAATTCGATACTACAGCTCCAGAAATTAGGAATTCAATAAATTCCTCGAAAATTATTATAATATATTTGTACATGCCCAAGTATGCCATATAAAATGATAGAAGTCGAATTAAATTAACCTCACCTATCACCTTTTTGCAAACGGGGGCTCCAATAAGTCAGAACTGAATCACATTCTAACAAGTCGAAAACTTAAAAAACTATTTTTATTAACTACAGATGACGCTGAAAAGCTGCCAACTTTATCACAAAAATTAACTACGAAAATACGGTATAATTTTTAGTGGATGAGTCTCGCTTGTGTTTCTACCGCAAACTATATTAGTACAAACTGTCCTTTAACTCAAGCAGATACTGCAATAGGCATTTCCGCACATATGACTCTAAAACCTCACTCGAAAACCTTACCCAACACCTTGAAAAAAGCAGGAAATCTCTTAACCAATCCCGCCAGTAAAATCCGTCGTTATTCGATAATAGAAAACTCCGTTTCGATGGTATTAAAGGTACTTCGAAAACAGTAAAAGAAGAATACTAAAATAACAGAAAAGGACGAGCACAGTATTAAAGGAGGAGGAAGTTCCACTTGAATAGCCAATATCATCCGAACTTATCTATGATAACGTCTGAAATTTAAAAATCACAACTCCTGTTCTGCTAAAGAGACGCTCGAGTGGCTAAACCTCCAAATAACCCATCTGAAATTCATAATTACGCAACTACTAACATTCTATACTGCTATAAAGGACAAACTAAAGCTTGAATTGCCAAACTAATATGCAAAATTCAGAAAAAAGAAAAAACCAAACTTTTTCCGAAGTCCTGCTTTCACAATCTGCACCTGGTTCTACTAATAAGGAGAGCACCAATATGCAGCTTGCGTAATTAAATCGCATATAATTCAGCTCTTATCACAATTGAAGCAACCTAAAAATAAATTAATCTTCTGCTCTGTTATATGTTTAGTACCTTCATGATGGCTACATTCGAACTGCAATGTAATACCCCAACGGGTTCTTTAATAACAAATATCAGACGCCCGATATAACATGTCTGCAGGAAACGCATCTTCCAAATCGAATATCGAATCTAAGCGGCTTCACACTAATTAGATACGATTACACTCAAGGATTGGTAGCATCTGGCAGAGCAGTTACCGAGGTTCATAAGTCATTGGTAATTAAAGTAAGTACATGTATAGCGTCTGATGTTCAAATTGCTAACAATGATATTACCAGAATTCCCTGCATTAGATGATTTTTTTTTTTTTTTTTTTTTTTTGGCTCGTCAACCAAGGACCTTTACCCAGAAACAAAAGGTAAGGAAAGAAGTCGGTTATATTTTGATCCGATTAGTAATTTTAACTAAAAAGGAACAAATAGCAGGAATAATTAGTGGGGAAGGAAAGGACAGGATATAGGAAGCACAATAAGGGGTAGGAAGTCCAAGCTTCAGCAAATAAGAATATAAGGCAGAACGCTCCACAGAGAGAGATGAACACTGTGGAAGAACACATGATCGGCGTCGCAAATAACTGCATCATCCGGATGGTGGAGAGGACAGTGTGGAGAAGAAATCAAGGAGAAACGAAATTTAGATAATGGCAGCAAAGAATGGCCAAAGCGCATGCGAACAATGGAAACAACATCAGAATATCGAAGAAGAGAGGGATGCAAAAGAAACCATGGATATGCAGGAAGAGTAATTTAACTGACAGGTAAAAGGAACAACTGTTGGATAATCAACATACGCATTCCTCTTCATAAGATTAGGATACACAACGTCCATTAAATCATTAATACCGGTTCGTTTGTTATACGTGATGGGTGGTCTTTTCTCCGTGCTATTGCTAATTCCTAGCGTTGATAGTTGCCTTATTGAGATTGTTCATGTTATTGTCGTAGCTTCGTATTATGTCGCGACAGCCTAGCTGCTAGAGCACTCGAGTAGTTCCGTTACGAAAGTCTTCAATTCGACCCCAGGCAGCGACAGATATTACTAAACAATGGCAAGCAAAATATGCGTGCTAATTGATGTGTAATAAGGAGACACATAGGGGATTGCATTTGTATCGCGATAACAAGCGATTACACTCAATTCTAAGTGTAGTCTTGCGTCTACACTAGCGTTGCATGCGACTCGGTCTTCCTACTCCGTATTGCGCCTCTTTTATCCTGTATTTTCCTTCTCTATACATAACTTCCACTATTTGTTCCTTCCTACTAACAATACCTGATCGAATGGAGATATAATTGATTTTAGTGAAATAAGTATACGGACAACTGCGTAAATTTATTTCACTATGATTAATCACTGCGAAAGTTTCAAACGTTTCATATAATTTATTTATTCCTTTTCTAATTGTTTCTGAGTAAAATTCGCTGGTTAACGAGCCTAAAAAGGAAAAAGAAAAGTTATACTAATGACCTAAACCAGTGATTGTGTTTGCAGATTTCAATACACACAGTCCCTCTTGAGGGGGGTAGATATGTACAATAAATCACAATAAAGAAACATCATTGATACATTTATTCATGAATTTGAAAAATTGATTATTCTCAACAATAATCAACACACAAGGTTTAATGTATCAAACGGGAAACTCCCAATTATAGATTAAATTTTCGTGACAGCAAACGTAGCGTAATACTTTTCGTGGGAAACAAGGTCTATGTAACTGCGACTACTTCCCTTTTATAGTTTCACAGTTACATAGAAAAAAATCAATAACGTCAAAACCGCGAAGATGGTTGTTGGAAAAGGCCAACTGAGCTTAGTTTTATGTTCAGTTTCAAAAGATTCAACTTTCAAGTGAGCATGATATAAAATTATTGGTAAGCTTGTTTAGTGACAGACTGTAATTGCTAACCAGTCTAGTCCGTTATTTTCGTTTGCCGACTTTGCAAGAAATGTACTTTAGTGGGGAGCGGTGACATAAATAAAGCAATTACAAACAGCAAAAAAAAAAAAAAACCTTACCGGAGTTTCGTAGAGCACATGATTTAAATGATCTAATAACGTTCCGAAAATACTAAGCAATAGAAAGTTGATTAGAGCTCACTGAAGTGGTACAGCGGAGGAATCCGTTTGCATAAATTTTAATCGAAAACAGGTTCAGTCAAGCAGGATGTTTCATGCGCTGAGGATTCCGTATGTAAAGATAACTATAATTTACATTTACATAATACAAAGCTCAAAACAAAGAAATCTAATTTTTTGCGGCGCAAATGGAGGGAAAGACATTTTTCGCGGTTTTTTTTGAACTTTTCGCCAACTTCGAAAGTTTCGTTAAGAAAATGAAATACGGCTAACGAGTTATCCATCGATATATCACATGCCCGGGAAAAAAATATTTTTTTCAAAAATTTCGAACTTTCGTTGCGGGCCTAATGTTGGAATCCCGCATGTTCCAAACTAGAGAAATATATTCGGGCATGCGCATACTTTTAACCTTGTTCAAAATTTTTAGCTGTGGGGCATGCGTTCATCGTATCGTCTAATTTCGCTATTTCCAGTTATGTCGAATTTTTTTGAAAAACTGCTACTTACATCGACATAATTATCGAAAACAAACCTAGTAATATTATTTCCAGGGTTCTAATTCGGATTTCGGAGTAATTATTCTAAACCATGCATCGGTTGAAACTATTGAAGAAACATTAGAAGAAATAAAATATTGTTCGGCTATGTTGCACAGGCTTTTAACGAGGCACGTGAAGGGTTACTCCGTCAGTTGAATCGAATGTTTCCAGGACGTTACCGACCAGCAGCTACAATCATAACTCGAAAATAGGCTTTTTGCAGGCATTACGACGTTATATGTTTTTTGTAAAGGTATGATATCCCATTAACATTCCATTCAAGGAGTGTTACAAGATGGTATTTTTGGTCCTGTCTTGTATTTTACACATCGGATATATACCATTAATTAATAATACAGCAGTAGCACTGTTCGCTGACGATACGGTGATTTCAAGCGGCAACCGTGGATGGCGACGAGATGGAAAATTAAATCGTGGCCATACAGCTTTTTCGTTAAGAAAAACGAAAGAGCACCTATAATAAATAATAATCATACAATTTCCAAGTCTGCCCCCGTTAGTTGCTTGCACGTGTATTTGGATGCAAGTTTAACTTGGAAGGTCCTTCCCGCATGTTAAAATGAAAAGGAATGAAATGGAATATAAGAAATTCGCACTGATTCCTGCGAAACTGCAAATCATAATCAAGTTTCTAACGTAACCCGTCTCGTAATCTGACCTATGCGGATATGGAATGCGTGAAACCATCAGAAATACATTTGATTCAGCACAGTGGTGTATTAAAAATGGCACGCTGCATAATGGAAATCGTTGATCGAGCCATTGCTAAAGCGTGTCTCACGAAGGTTGCGAAAATCACGCAAATTCAGTAACGACTTAGCTGGATGACAATAGCAGTAAACTTGGGCTAGTCACAGCGCTTCAAGCCTTCTAAGCTATATATCAATTTTATTATTTCATTTTACGAGGTTAATAATTTTGTTAAGATTGCTGTTTCCGGTTTGACTTTGTTTGATCGTGATTATTACTTATTAAAATTATCGGCTAATGTCTGGAAAGGCTAGTGCCGGTACAAAAGAAGAACAGAGGAAAAGTACGGTTTTTAGCACTTAGATTGCCGACTAGCGTAATTCGACACTCAGAGTTTATTAAGAGCCTCATCCGAAACGTAAGTTGAGCAATTTCGATAGTAATGAATTTTACATAACGTGCGAGAATTTTCTCAGCTTTAATTGCCGATATTTGTATTGTTCTCGGTATCGGTAAAAACATGAATTTATGTTATATCTGGTAACTTTTCGGCCTACTGAAAACCCATTAATATGAAACTAAATCTACTTCGAAATTGGACGAGGCTGAAATGTAGCGAGGCCGAAACGTAAAGGGGTCTAATCATTAAAACTGAAACGGTGTGGCCCAATAATATCATTAAAACTTGCGGCTCAGAAATAATTGGGCGTAAACGTTCGAAAGTTACTGATAAACCGCCTATTTAGTGAATACATTTTTACCCTTCATATTTTAAAATTCAGTTAATACAAAATTGATTATACGTTCATATAAAGGTATTTAATTAGAACCAAATGCGCGCAATTTTGAAGCGAATGTTCTTTTTTTTTGTAGTGCTTGCGTTTTACTTGGAAGAGCCGGAAGAAAAATTCCTAGATTCGGAGGTTTTTGGCTTAGGCTTACATAATCTATTCACTACAATTTACGAGGTGATTGTTAGACCGTAGATTATTGAGCAAACTTTTGATCTAGTTCGTCCCAGATACAGCTCCGGCGATTTTATACATGACATCCCACATCCGAGATATTTAAAAGTTTAATATATATATATATATATATATATATGTATTAATTACAACGTAATTCTTAGGCTATCGCTTATTAGAAAATATGTCCCAATTTTATTTAACGAAAAACGTCCCAAAAAAATGTCTCAAAAAATGTCCCAATTTTATGTAACATTTGTTATATTTTATAGGATTTTTGTGATTGCTATTTAAAAAATGTCACAATTTTATGCAACGAAATATGTAACGAAAAAATGTCTTAACTTTATATAATGAAAGTTAAATTTCGGGATAGGATTTTTGTGGTTATGTTATTTTTTGTGTGTGTTGATGCCAGTAAGAATTACATTGTAAATTTTGATCATTTTATACAAAGTAAAGAAGAGAAAGAGACAGAAATGAAAGCAAGAGGGGTCAAGTGGTACAGCCCCTTGCGAGGCTAAAGTGGCCGAGTATATATATATATATTTATGTACGTATCATCATCATTATCTCCTCAACCTTTCAGTTGGTGGGCAACCTATTCGTACACTTTTTTAGCTGTACCGATATAGGTTGTGTAGCAGGAAATTATTATATGCAACGCAGGTGTACACACGCAAGAAGACTACATTCGGAACTGATAGTAGCTGCTTGTTATCGCGCTACTAGTGCAGTCCCGTGTGTCATGCGTGTCTGCTGTGTACTGACCTAGCGCGAATATGATGTTGTACGTGGTGGTTTGCCATTACCTTCTACGTGATTATTAGTATAATATTTAATTTAATTCTTTGTAATAAGTTCTGTCGTCGCCCGGGATCGGACCCATGACTTCCGTAACGGAAATCAAGCGCTCTAGCAACTAGGCTATCGCGACGACTATGTATATATATATATATATATATATATATATATATATATGGTAAATCTCATACTGACGTCGGAGATTATGAAGTTAAGGTTCACAATGTACTAAGCCCAACAGCAATAATGAGAGTAGGGGAGCCATTTCTGTTCTCTCGGCCGCCTTTACTTTCTTAAATTTTGTTGGTACCCAATTATTTCAGGCTTGGCAAACCTGAGAGCGCCTCGGATCTTGAACGAGACAAATCTCGAACTCGAAAAGACGAGTGGGGGTCTTTTTTTCTAATCACATTCTATGGCTGGAGTCATTCTAAATTTTTTCAGACCAAATAGTGTTTCGAATTATTAACTATCAAGATAAAAAATTTGACAACTATAAGAAGACATAATAGTTTCTATTATTCTCTTGATACTTCTTTGAATAAGTTTTTTGTTATAATCAATACTTGCTTACGAAAAATATTTCACAAACTTTAATTTTTAAAAATTCCATTAGTAAATCGTTTTCTACGTTATTTTACCTTGTTAAAAATTATTTCAGCGAACGCTTAAATTCTAACCATTTTAAATAGAAGGGAACAAAAAAACTTGAAATCCGCCGCTCAAATACAACAATAGAAAAAATTCCGAACATTTCAAAAGGGGATAAAAAGATATTTCAAGATTTTCCCGATTAAATTTTTTCGAGACCGCGCTACGCAACATCAAAAGAGTGTTTTACATTTTTGAAGAATACGATCAAAGAAGATGAAAAGAGAAAGTATGGAAGACGGAAACGAATGGAATGTATTATCCGAAAAAGTGAAACAGCTTATTGAAACTGACGCGTTTTCGTATTATTACCTCCGAACCTCCAGTATTGGAGTTCTCTGGAACAATGTTCGCTATTCAAGAACGGAAAGGGAATACGAAATGTTTTGAACCGAAACGAAAAAGCATTTCGAAATTTTTCTAATCGAGTCGTTTTGCGGAAACGGTAATAGGCTTGATTCCTGTATGCCCGGTGGATATCTAAACGTCGAACTGAAATGGTCGGGAGTTTGTCGAATTTCAGTTTAGATCTGAATAATATCCCTTCAATTTCTACTATCTGTACGGACGCGCGCCATGTTGAACGTATTTGAAAACGTCGAAATTACATTTCGCGATTTAATTAACAAAACCCGCTGTACTGAAATGATGCAACTGGAGGAGGAATATCTTCATCGGATTACCGTTTTTTTTAACAAACCAAGTAGTCAGTAAATGAAACAGTGGGAAGTTTGAATCTCACACCAAAACTCTGTCCACACGCAGAAAACTAACCTAAGTACTTCATCCGGGGAGCAAAAATAAACCCTCTTTGCTGTACCCTAGCTTACACCCTAACTTCAATTATCTTCCGGGGTCCGAAATTTCACCCCAAGCTCCGAAGAAGTAGTACCTTGCGTCCTTCGGTTTCGATAATCCGGAAGAATTTTTGTGAACTGAAAATCACGTTGTGGTCCCTGGCGCCCAAAATTCCGAAGTCACTATTGATGTACTCGACCGATAATCTAAACACCAGCCTTCGGAAAGCCCCCCCCCACCTGAAGTTTTGCGCTGTACACTTCCGGTAATTCTACACGTTATTTCGCTATTGAAAATTGATCCCAACCCTTGTTACAGCCTCCGGCAAAGTATCCTCAATCTCTCAGATTGCGTTGTACCGGTAACTCGTTTTCTACAATTTACATATAAGTATTCAAAATATAACCCAAATTTTATGCCCAGGCACCCGAAATTATCCCCTAATCTCAAATCGCTAATGTACATGTGTAAATTTACATTCTGGCGATACAAACATACGTCACTGTTGGCTACCGCGAACACGCGCTCCTGTCATAGCTGCCGCCTGTTTCCCTATTGATTATAATTTTACCTTGTTTTTTCTACGGTCGTTGATCGCGTTGCCACTTACCAGATTCCTTGGTAGTGTCAAATTGCTCGATGTAAAATAGTTTGTTGGGTTCATGCGCAATTCCGTAGAAGAGATATTTAGAAATGCTCGTACAAAATGGTTGTGTTGCAAAGGCTAAGAAGTAGTGAAAATCTGCGATGGGTCTCCGCGATATCGCGATCAAACAGGTCGTCGAGAGGACTTGAGGGTAAGTCTCAAGTCTCCGGGATAACGGTAAATAACGTGCAAGCGACGCACAAGTAGTTTTGAAGGTAGGTGACCCGTTCAGACAAAGGCTGCTAAAGGCAAGGCGATATACACCAGTTTCTAGAAAAAAACGAGGATTTACGTTTACAACAATAATGACGCTGCGAAGAAACTGAGCTATTCATACGATTAATTTTATTAATTAAAAATTTATATTAATATTAAAAATACTAATTTATTACGCTACATTTTAAAGAAGACATTGGATCAGCGAGCAAATACATTGCCAGCGGTTAGTTGGTTAATTGGACGAAAATGAAAATAATTAAAAAAACATATTAATAATATAAAGATCGATAATTAAAATTAAATATATGCGGCAGTTTCGACGCTCACAAGGGGTGTGTAGTGGGATTAAAAATTTTGGTTCGTTTTGCGAGCTGGGGTGCAGGAAATGCGGGGTTAATTTTTGCCCTTAGATAGAGTACTCAGGTTACGTTTTCTGCGTGCGGACAATGTTTTAGGTTGAAATTCGGATGCCGCAACTTTCCTTTTTTTACTGATTACCGAATTAACTTTTTAAAATTTAGATTGCTCCCTGCGAGAAGGGAGTGTTGGTATTTTGCCGTTCTAGTTTAATCGTTTTTCTTGAACGATAGTTTTTGAAGAAAAAGAAGGAATGACGTAAAAAAAACTTTTTATTCGCGAGAGTGTTAGCGGCGTTAGGGGGATTAATGTTTTTTATTTAAATCTTTTTTTTTTCGATTTCGAAGTCGAACTCTTAAGAAAACACCGATTATTTGCTTTTCTGTACGTGCCGTTTTAAAATTAGTACATGATCGGTTTTAAGACGCCAACAGTCTAGCTCATTCATCCCTCAATACAACTTCTACTGTATCTCGGTACTTTGAGCGTCGTCGCGTAACTATATTTTCAGGGATATCCGATATTCTTATTTCCATAGTACGCCTCTGATTAACGGGGGAAAAAAAATATAATATGTATATAAGATTTATTCTAAAAATTTAATAAATAACTCTGTTCGAGAAAAAAAGATTTACAGTGAAATATTTCTTTTTAATTTACGTTTCCCCATGCTCTAAATTGATAATATTTTAGGATCAATTCCTAAAAATTTTCCTCAAGAGACGCACCTCACTTTTTTAAACTACCGAGGAGTTTCCGCGATAATGATACTCAGCACTTACTGGCACACACTTCTGTACGAACAAAGTAAAATCAGTCTCTAAATGATCTCGCGCGAATGAATAAACCTTAAAAAGAAAGAAAAAAAACCAACTAAACTAAACTCCTCTGTAAAAATCGGCCGCGACTTTCTTATGCTAAAATTACAAAAAAAAAAAAAACGGCCCTAGAGTTTGCTGACAAAAAAACTTACAAGCGAATTTTCAGAAAAACTTACGTACTTTCTATCGTGTTTGCGTTTTCGAAGGGTTTTTAGCATTTATTTGTTTCAAATTTTTTTTTTTTGCCCTTTTTTGAAAACTTTCAATTTTCGAATTGTAGTTCGATTTTGCGGCTTCGCTCTGAAACGCCCCGCCGTCTACGCTTTAGTCAATGAAAGAAAGACAAGAGCCGGCGGGGTAATGTTGCAGTAGCCTCGAGAACAATCGTACACGGGGGGATTCGCGTTAAATTTAATTCTGGAAGCGTGGTCAGTGGCAGTTACCCGATTCCGGCAAAGGTATCTCCAGTTTTGTTGACCGGGCGGCAGCAATTGCATCAGGTAGACACGCACACGGTAACAGTTTGTTAACAGTTTGTTGCCGTATGCAGTGTGCGTGCGTTTGTGTGGAAACAGGGCTCAGATGCGACCGCGGAAAAAGCTGGGGCGTATCGAGCGGGGTGCTGGCGGGCGCGCTTCGGAAGGGTTCTCGCTAGTAGGACGGCTGCGTACGACATCTATTGGACTGTGCGTCGGTTACAAAGTGCACCGGTGAAAAAGCTGTTGTCCGATCGTAGCGCGTGCGATTAGCAACAGGAATATATCGCTGAATTCCGAGCTAATCTCGACCGAAGCGTTGCGTTTTAGTTGTTCGATTGCGTTTAAGTTACGGCCGCGTTACGTCCGAAAACGCTCGTCTTATTACGAGCCTGATTTAGTCTGTTCGGTGAGTGCCCGTATGACTTGTGCCCGCACTGCGTTTCGCTCGCGTTATTTCTTCCAAAACGTAACGTTTTTCCGGTCCGCGGACGATTTGACGGCCGTCGACGCAGTAGAGATCGCCTAGAATCCACGGTCCATCGGATTTCGGTGAGTAAACACGTTTTAGCTCTTCCCCGAAGTGGTAAAAAGGTCGCGCACTCTGTTGAATGCCGACGCCATTTTCTTTACCGCTAATTAGGGCCGTATCGGAATGTTTCCGTTATTGTTCGTATTGCGTCAAAATAAGTGATAAATTACGATGAGTGTAATGATCACAGTGAAAGTTTTAAACATTTACTACGTTTCATTTCTCTTCGTTAGTGTTGTATCATGTTCTCTCACCCCACCCCCACCCCGTAAGTTACCGCGTGTTTATTTCCGAATCTTCGGAAATCTAACGATAACGAGCGATTTGTAGAAATTCAGTTGTCGAATAGTCCAAAGAACTCGTCTATAATACAACAGTTGAACTACTTACTTAATAATTTTTTTTTGATACTATCGCACGATTTTGTAATAATTATGGTTCGGATTTATATGCACTAAAAAACTGCAAAATACATGCACGAGAATATGCATTAATAATTTCATAATAGATAGTGTATATTAAAAGCAATAAAATAAAATCTTTTCGTTCAGAATATTTACTATCACACTGCTTTTTCTTCCATTTGATTTATACTAAAAAAAACATTAAATTATAAATTTAAAAATTATTACATTTAACAGTGAGAATGTTTTCTAAATTTTTAACACGAAAATTATTTTTTGTTTCTGTTAACATCATAGCTTTCAGTGCGGAAAACGACCTCTCTACACATTACACGAAAAACAATTGGTAGATATTTAAATGTGGCCACTTCAGATGGGGAGTGTATGAGATTTCGTTTTTATCTGACACTGCATCTAATTGAATCGAAACTGCAAATGATGTGCTAGATATTGAAGAGAGCATGTCTAGATCAAATCTGTGCCACAAGTTGTGTGTGTATATGTATATATATATATATATATATATATATATATATATATATATATATATATATATTATATATATATATATATATTATATATATATGTATACGTGGTTCAAAGGATAGCAATCATGTATTAGCGTGAAAAAGGTCGGTTAAGAATATTTGTTTTTGATTTTTTCCAGGAACAATTGTTTAGCACGGGCAATTGGCAATATAAATATAAAATCCTAAAAGGTTGAAAAGTAAATACTTCGTTTAATTCATTTCATTTATAAAGGAGATAAAAAGATTTTTTTTTTTTTTTTATTTGCAGAAGAAAGATGTAAAGAGATAGAACAATGTGGTGTAGCAACACGACGAAGAAGGAGATATAAGTTGTTTTTTTTGTTTTTTTTTGTTTTTTTTTGTTGACTCCATAAATCTAGAAGAGACTATTATCGAACAATGGACTTGACAAAAAATAAAAAAATTACAACATTTTATTTCTTTAGAAAAGTTAAAAATTTCATACATTCGCTTCAACCTTTTTATCGTTTCGAATACATAATTGTGAGCGTATAGTATTTTTCTTTAATTGTAATTAAAATATGTAAAAATCCTCGAAATATGTAAAATGTGCACGAATTGTCTAAAAAATATGCATTTGTTAATCAGCTATTATTTAAAACAAAGTTATGTTTTCTTTAATCGTTATTTCTAATCCGAATAGAATATATTAAAACAATCTTAGCATTTATATGTGCTATTAACAAATCTACAAGCCTTGCAGATACGAAATATCAAACGCGTTAGCTACGAGCAAAAAATATATGTATGCGTTATATGCAAAATCCGAACCCCAGTTATAATGGTAATACCACTCTATAGGTAATACCACTCTATAGGTAATACCACTCTATAGGTTGAACAGTCGTACTCCGGTAGAAAAAAATGTTCGGTATACGAAACTATTGAGATCTGTACAATTCCCCGCCAAGCGACTTTCGGCTGCATTTAGCTGTCGCAAGTAGAAGAGCAACTATTTTTTTACATCAGCGCTCGAGCGAAAGAAATTGAATTGATTTAAAACTTCCACCTATCGAAATGCCCGATTAAAACCACGTGTCGCAGTATTAACGGTTTTGTTCAATGATCCATCATCGTCGGGAACGAATTCGAAACGGAAGTACGAGAGCAATTAATACTTCTGCACGTGGTTTTAGTCGAATATTTCGATAGGAAGAAGTTAAATATCGATTTATTAAGGACGCTTTCAAAGCGAATAATGCTCGATGTAATAAGAAGGGCCCCTGTCATTACGGATTGCGGAGTTTAGATATTTTTCCCGCCTTTTTTTAAAATAAAGTATCTCTACTTAAAATGTCCCGCGTAGCCCGCGTAGGTTGCATTTTTCGATTAGATCAACATCGTACGGACACGTGATTTTATAAACACGAAGAAAAATAAATTTTTTACGTATGTTGTGTGTAAAAACTGTTTTTATTATATAGCCAACAAGTTACGTAATGAAAGTTTACAACATGTAAAGACCACCGTATATAATATTTAATGAAAAAATTACGAGTAAAATTAAAAGAAACGAAACACTTTTAGCATCGACTACTACAAGGCCGTGTCCACGGGGGGGTTTAGGGGTTAAACCCCCCCCATGAGAACTGAAATAGTTATTATGAATACACAAAAATCTGAAAAAAATCACAAATTTAAAATAAATATTGATGATTTTTTAGGGTGTTCTTACCTACCTTTAAAAGAAAAAAGAAAAAATATTCTCCATATTATTTTTAGGTACTTCATTAATATCTTATGCAAAAATTTTTATTACGAGTATAATTAATAACATATGTGTAATTTTTATTAATGTTTATACGGGGTAATTCATTTATGTGAATTATTAATACATATAAATCAAAATGATGGAAATTATTAATGGTACGAATATTAGTGAAAAATGTATTGTTAGTTATAAAATAAATATGCGAAGAAAATTTTCAACCCCCCCACCCCTTTCCAAAATTCTGGGCACGGGCCTGGACTACTAGAGTGATAAGAATATTAAATCTATGCTTAACCAATTGCGAATCCCCGGATTAATAATCGCTCCGTTTATGGTATTTCAGAAAAGGAAGACGATGTGAGACCGCGTCCAATGGCTAATTCAGTGCGGTTGTAGAGGATCTGGCGAAGAAAAAAGAATTTTTTGAAGGTTTTTGTCGAGTGTTTTTTTTTTTTTTTTGATTTTTGCAATCTGTCAGTTCGATTTAAGGCTGGTAATGAACGCTACGACCGCTGATTCCTCCCCAGAACGGGTGCCCGCTGATAAAAATTATAGTATTAAACGTTGCGGTACGTTATTCGTCATGTAGCTATTGAATGTAATTGCGGCGTTTAATACAAGTTCACCGCTTTTTCGTATATACTATATAGAAGCGTATGTGGTGCGGGTATACTAAAAACAGCTTTTGGAAAAAAGTTTACATCATGCATGCTATTTTTACATCAGTGTAACATGACGACGATAATTAAGCAGACGACCTAGGAGGGACTTTAAATTGCGAAATTAAACACATCCCCTAAATTTTATATTTTACTAATTCGTGATGTCAAAGTATATAGCACATGTGTCAGCAGACTGCAATCCGGGATATTTATTTTTATGACAATGTACGAAGAAAAATGAAATGAATGTTTTTTGCGCGATTAATTGATAATTCGTGAGTGCGTAAATACATATTTTTACTGTATGAAAGGAAATCGATTCCTATTATGTTGTCCAATAAAATATAATCCGAAGAATATTCTGACTGTGTTTGAGTTTCGATATGCGCGAGGCTCTAGAGACACGTTTCCAGTGTTGTTGTGAGACATGTTCTGCATTTTGCTAGAATGCATATAAGATCAAAGCCAAGTTCGTTGGTTTTTTATAATTTGTCAACGAACGTACGATAAACTGTTGGAAAAATTCGAATTTCTTATCTTCTCGAGAAATTTATGTTCGATAGTAGTTATTTTCCGTTTTGCAAGTCGAACTTCAGTAATTGTCAGAATAAATAAATGCAACTCGGAATTCTGTTAAAACGGAGAAGCGCGTTAACGACTCGGAACAATTAATTACAGGTAGGACAATAGGAAAAAAAGTCGACAAAAATTTTGATTATTAGCACATTTTCGAAAAATAACAGCGCCTTTATCAGAAACGCCTTCCACATACATTCACCTTGTGACTTTGATATAGTGTTTTATTCGAATGAACTCAACCTTCTCAGCTGAGCGCGATCGTCCTTCTACTGTTCTAGAACCCGGTATTATCCCTATTCCCTTTAAATGATGCGTGCTTCTTATATTCTCTCATTTCCTTTATATTTCTATTATTCGTGCAGTCGAAGTATTTTTTTTTTTTTTTTTTTTCTGTATCTTTTTAAATGTTTAAAGATACGGAAATTTTTGTTTTCTCTTTCATCCTATTTCTCAGGGTAAAATTTCCTTGTTTATTCTGTTAGTAAACCTATAAAAAGAAAATGACACTAGACAATGTATGTAAAACTGCCCGAAAATGTATAAAATGAAATTTTATTTTTAAAAAATTTACGCACGCGCGTATGTGTAAAAAAACTACTCTTCTAGTTGGGGATAGTTTTTTTGAATGCGGCCTATGACGTCTCATGGACTCTGATAAAGAAACACAGAAATCGTATATTATCTGTTTAGGGTAGTTGCGTACCCAAGGCCTGGCTTCGGATGATGTTAGAACCCTCTTTTTGGTTATTGAAAAATGTTTACGACATCGGCGATTTTATTTTTAACGTATATTTTTAATAAAACTCCGGTTAAACTACTAGATTATCGTCACCCATTAATATCAGTTTTTGTGTTTGCTTATAATTTCTCGTGTGTACACCATTTTTTTGCCATAATTACGCGCCGCGTAAACAAACAAACCCCTTTCCTATTGATCGATCACTACCGGTTTAGATATTTTTTTGTCCAGGGAACGGAGTCAAACCCTGCGGCGTTGTATGTTTAGTCGAATTTTGTTAATAATTCTAGTTCGATATTTTTGAAAAAAAAAAAAAAAAAAAGATGTAATCTATAATTCTAGATGTTTAAAACCTGTTCAGATATTTAAAAGTCGCGAAACAAACCACCCACATGGATTTAGCTACAGACACACGAATATAAAGAGAAAAAAATTATACAGAAATTGTATAACTGCGGTCGAATTCGGCATCGTAACAATAAAGCGACCCATTTCGAAGCGCCAATCTCAATATTTTGGCGCAAGTATCGTGATAATTCGCAATATTGTCAAGTTTAAAATTTAAAATCGCCATCGATTCAGTTCTACCGTATATTGTGTACACCAATAATACGTAAAACTTGATCAAGAATGCGAAAAATATTTTGTTTTTTGACTCCAACGACGCCTACTATACACTAAATCGTTGTCTGAATTTGAATATGTATATAGTCTTTGAACGCGCTAACGTGATTTGTCATAAGAATTTTATACACATTGTGTGAAATCGTATAATTCACGAACTATTTTTTATGTTCGTTTCACAAACTCTTTATGAAACATCCGAAATATTTTCAAAAACAGTTTATGAAACATGCATTAATTGCTCATTTTATGTATTTTGCACAGTTCGCGTGCTAGTATAACTAAAATGTGATAACTACAGAGATACGAGAACGTTTAATTTAAATTACTTTTTTTTTACCATATTTTGTTACTTAAAACCTATACTATACAACGTTTTTAAAGAGAAAATTACTGTGCGAGAAGTGAACGAACTTGTGTAACTGTACGAAAAAACTGTTATATACATGTTCTTTTAAAAACTAATCCGGAAAATATTTTTATCTAATAAAAAATTTCTGGACTCGAACCTTTTTTTTTTGTTCTTTTAAACGGTGAATATAAATATAATGCCACGATACAATCCACGAAATGAGCGAACACCATTTCGTGTGGTGTTTAAGGACATTTGGTTAATACCCCCCCCCCCTCGAAGTAATCACTAAAATTTAAAATATGTATATTCGCATTTTAAATTAAATTGTTAAAAAAAGTGTTTAGAGTAATAAAATATAATAAAGTACTGAACAGAAATACTAAACTGAGTTAAAAAGCGGAAAAATTACGCGTTCTTATTGCTTATGGGTGTAGTATATGCCCGCTCAATATTTGAATTTGTCCTCCATATAGCTTAAGGAAACGAATGTTTATGTCACCGAGTATCTAGGCGAAACAGAGAAATGAGTTTAGATAGTGTACTCCTCATGGACATCATCTCCACTACATTATATTATATATGCGTGTAATGTGAAGTGATTCTGTTTATCTGTGCAACTTGTTGTTCTATATATCCGGTTAACTGACTGTTTATTTTCTCACTTAATGAATTAAATATCCGAGGAAAAAGTTGGTTCAAGTGTGAATGTAATATGAACGATTTTAGAGTTAACATTGGAAGAATGTTTTAGTTTCAAAAATAATACTCGTCCGGAGCCTGAGATGATGGCAATTACACAAATTTCGACGAATAAGAAAACATTAAACGAATAATTTATTCTATACGTACAATATCCAATGGGGGAGATGGCGCATGGGGAAGAAAAGATGAACGATGCTTTTCAAATTTTCAAAAAAAGGATTAAGATTGCCCGTTGAGAAATACGCGATAGCTCTCGGTTATACGATTACGCTGTAACATTTCAATGAATAAACTTTTTACATCGCAGAAGAACGGAACAGAACTTTGACGTTATCCTAAAAGAACGTTTGCGTAATACTTATTCGCTAAAATTTGAATAAAACCGTCCTTCTCGTTTTAAAAACTGTTTAAAATTCGTCATAGTTCATAAATTATTATGCAACATATAAAATGTGCAATTTTTCACTCTTAACTGTGCCATTATCCGCACGTAACATACATATCTATATATGTATGAATAGGCAAAAGACAAAACAGTTCAATACCTTTTTCTCCTCTGTTTATTAACCGATTTTCATTCTTTTTTTTTTTTTTTTTTTGTTTCTATTTAGTAGCTATTAACGATCTTTTGTGTTATTAGTAAAAAAATTTTGGAAACAGTTATATCTATTTTTTCTTATTTGAATAAAAAATTAATACAAAAAATGGAAAAAGGAATCGCTATAGCCGGTAAATCTGTTCTTATTAAAATGTTTTAATTTTTTTTTAATAATCATCATTATTGAATTTTTTACAATGTACCAAATCTTAGGGCGTCATTTAATATTAATTAAAGAGGGGTTTTTAAATTGTGATTTACTGTTATTTTATTGAATTTCTTTTTTATTCAATTATAATGGTATTGAACTGTTTTATATTGTAAGTATATATAAAAGTATACGCTCTCCGATATAACGAATGTATAAGAGTAAAAAAAAAAAAAAAAATTGGAAATATGCAAATTCATTTTTTCTTAAATTTTTAATAATAATTATGGTCGAATTTCGACCAATGGGCGAACACTAGTACATATAAATGCACACACATATGTATATTAATTACAACGTAATTTTTAGGCTACCCCCCATTCGAAAAAATGTCCCAAAAAAATGTCCCAGAAAAATGTCCCAATTTTATGTAACGCTAAATGTCTCAATTTTATGTAACGTTTGTTATATTTTGTAGGATTTTTGTTATTGTTATTTAAAAAATGTCACAATTTTATGTAATGAAATATGTAACGAAAAATGTAACGAAAAAATGTCTTAATTTTATATAACGGAAGTTAAATGTTAGAATGGGATTTTTGTAGTTACGTTATTTTTTGTGTGTGTTGATGCCAGTAAGAATTACGTTGTAAATTTTGATCATTTTATACAAAGTATAGAAGAGAAAGAGACAGAAATGTAAGCAAGAGGGGTCAAGGGGCACAGCCCCTTGCGAGGCCAAAGTGGCCGAGTTATATATATATATATATATATATATATATATATATACAGGGGTGGGTCCAGAGAGACATTTTCGGAGGGGAAATGATATAATGTCGTAATATCTTCTACAGCAGGCAGTAGATTTGAGAAATACCTTGCTTCATAAAGAAAATCAAATAGCGACCTCTTTAGAAATTTAAACATGTGTTTTAAAAATACATAATTATTACAATTTTTAATTGAACATTCGTTTTATTTTTAGGTGAAAAATAAAAAAATTGTAAAAGTCTAGCTAAAATGGTAGTTTAGAATTTGAATAGTAAGAAAGATGGTATTTTTATTAGACTTAACACCCTTTTTATTTTCGTTAGTAATCCTATCCGAATTCTTTGTCCGTGAGCAAGTGTTTAAACATATAGATTTCTCATTGAACTATTTTTAATTAAAATTACAAAATAAAAATTAAAAATATATAAGATAAAGATCGATGACAGTTGCGTTTAAAATAAAATAAAAACGTGGAACATTAATAACTACTAGAAAACAGTATTAAATATTAGTTATTATTAAATCCATATGTTGTAACATTTATACAAATCTTTTATAGTATCAATTAAGTTTCTCTGTTATAACAATTTTTTTTCATAGATAAGGGTTCTTTGGGGGAGGAAATATTTCTTATCCTGCACCCCCCCCATGAATCCTTCAATGATATATATATATATATATATTTTTCGTTACATATTTCATTACATAAAATTGTGACAATTTTTAAATAACAATAACAAAAATCCTACAAAATATAACAAACGTTACATAAAATTGGGACATTTAACGTTACATAAAATTGGGACATTTTTCTGGGACATTTTTTGGGACATTTTTTCTAATGGGGGGTAGCCTAAGAATTACGTTGTAATTAATATATATATATATATATATATATATATATATATATATATATATACATCGTATTATCTGTTGAATCAGCCAAAAACAAACAATTTATTATACTGCAGTTGTATTAGCCGGACAAATGTATTATGCATGAGGGAGAGAATTGGTAAAAACTATATATAAGTTTCGTGTAAAGATGCCAGTTCAAAACCTGCAGACCCGATGGAAAAATTGTTTTAAAGAAAACTTTTTTGCGACACCCGTTGTAAAAAATTACAAAAAAAATCCCACTCCCCCTCTCTCTCTATGAAAGGAAGAAATTTTTGTAGAGTATGTTTTAAGTATTCGCCAAATTCGAGAAAAACTCGATTTGAAATATTCCGTTAATTAACGAGTTTCCCCTATGTTATCTTAACAGATGTGCCGTATTTTAAAAAATTTCATCGTTTCTTATTTCATTTGCATGAAGAAGTTTATTGACGCACTTAAGATTAAATATTAGAGTCTTTCTTAATTAATTCGATCGCGGAATAATTATGGGAAAACCGTATCTTCGTTATTTGAGAGCGAAGTTGTAGTTTGTAATGCGATATGGAAGCGAAATGAATAAAGACGTTCCCGGAAACAATCGGCAAATTTGTTAGTCTTAAAATGTCCGTCCATTTTTATTCCTTCGTAAGCCACTAGGCTATTTATGTTGTTGTTATATATATTAGTTGTCTGTCTATTCCTTCGTAAGCCTCTAGGCTATTTATGTTGTTGTTATATATATTAGTTGTCTGTCTATTCCTTTTTTTTGTCGAATTGGTCATCTCACAACTATTCCTTCCGTTGTCGATGTTCCTTTGTATCTATCCACTTTTATCTGTAAAGCTTCAAAGCCGGTCTTTACGTAATTTTGTCTTCACATTCTGTTCAAATTTCACTCGCATTTCGCTTAATCGGTCGAGACGCGGGCTTCGCGTGGCCTGTCGTATTCTTTGCGCATTCGTATATTCTCGCATTGTATCTTTTGTGTGCTACTCATTTTCTTGATGGTGCCTAAATTCTTTCATTAGACCTTTTCCATCGCATTTCTCCGTCCGAGTTTTGCATTAAATTCCTTTTTTTATCGTTTTTTAAAATCTCTCCAGTATTAAAATTTTATCTCTTCGAAATATTTCGACTTTTCTGCAACTTTTCGATCATCGTAACGACTTTCATCTTCTCTGCACGTCGTATTATTTGTTTTCTAGTTGAAAATTTAGCTGGCCAAACTGTGAAAGTGTTTCTATCTCTGCTAAGTATCACAGAAATTATAAAAAAAGAATTACCGTGTACGTTAACGATGATGTTATTTATTTTGCATCCACCGCCTACAACATAATTAGAGTTATACCTGAAGGTGGTTAAGGTGCCTCGTCGAGGCTACTAAATTGCAGCTTATGTCCTCTTTCGGACTCAATCGCTCACAAGTTTTTTTTTACCCATACTGAAATAACTGAGGGCCGGAGAAATTTCGAATAAGTTAAGGTAGCCGAGAGAAATCCATTGGCCCGCAATAGTCTTTTCAGCTTCACTAGATCCCCCGGGCAGTACATTATGGAAAGCTTAATATTTCACAGTGCCGGACGCGTTATTAATATACGATTCATTTTACTTCAAAAAATGAATATAAAAACTTGTCTTAACCCCGTTTCAGCCATCTCATAGTAGCCTTGATAGTTGTTCTGTAAGAGGGTATATTAATTGTTCGTTTTGTTAGGTGATAGTTTTCGTTTTTAAGTTCTTTTTCAAGTAATTAAGCTTGGCAACGGAATTTGAGGTTTAGAGGGAAACTCGTATTCAAATAGCCGGCAAAAATTTACTTGATGTGAAACAATTACTATATATAGAAGAAACATTTGAAAAATTGAACGGCTGTCGAATGAACTAGAGCCGTATCATCATTAGGCTAAACACGTTAAGTTCTCGAAGTCACGTTGAAAGTTCACGTATAGGAAAATGATTTTCTTTTGAACCAGCACCTCCAAAAAAAAAAAAAAAAAAAAAAAAAAAACCTTAGCAATTGTACAACACAGAATTAATTTTTTTTTATCATATATGAATTAATGGGGGGAAATCTAAAAAGGCTAAGAATGACATGGTCATCGGTGTATATTTACAAAATATATAATTTTAATAGAGACTACTTATTTCTCTCGAATGTAATGCAACATTATTTTCGTTTGTTTTTTCCATTACTTTCGGGTTGTCTATTAAGAACATTCAATGCAAGTGATATTTTCGGTACTTTCAATGATAGGATTCTAATCCGATTCCTCTTAAACGGAACACATTTGTAGTTAGCCATAGCTGGGGCTATAAGTGTTACAATGATTGGCAATGGAGCTTTGCACTTGTTCGATCGAGAATTTTATTGTTTTCGGTGACTGCATTAAGCCTGCTACCACAGTTGATGATATGCAAAGGCAGAAGTTTCCTGAATGTTAAGCTATTTTTTTTTTATTTTTAATGCATTCTTTAATTATTTTTAAATAAAGAAAAATCGCAAAGAAGTTCATTTAAACAAGGAACATCCATAAATTGGACGACTAGCCTCATGCATAATTTTATTATTTTTCTTTTACTGTAAGCCACGAATTTGATTAAACGTTGTAATAATTAATGGTAACAATTCACACTCGTATGTACCAGGATGAATGTTTCTTTTTTGTTTGTTTTTTATACCGCTTAATATCTCTGATAAATACGTTACACAGTAAGGAGATCTATTAAAAAAATTAAGAAAGGTAAAAGTTTTAATTTTTTAAAAAAATTTTTTTAACGTACAAATTTTCCAATGCTAAATTTTCAGAAAACAACAGAATATGTACATTTAAAATTATTTAACCGATTATACGTATACACAGTACTTCGGGAGATTTCAACTTCGAAAATTTAAATAGGCGATTAAATTGATTGTTAAAATATACAAATTTTTAATTATAAAGAAATTACTATAATTTTTCGAAAATGTCATTTTTAGAGTTTCTGATTTAAGGGGGGTAACCACTCTAGAATTTTTGAAAAATCAAAAAAAAATTTTTCCCCCTTAAAATATACTTTAACATCGTAAAGATCATATGGCAAAGTTTGGCGCATGACAGAAATCTATAAATACCATTTTCGAAGTTTTTTCCCCTCCTTAAAATATACCTTATCGTCGTAAAAATCACGTGGTAAAGTTTTGCAAGGGTCCGAATTTTGATTGGAGCGTAGTTCCTGTCGTTGCTCTGTGTGAGCGTAATGTAGGTATCGCTGTTGGTATCGAAAATTGGAGGATTTGTTCGCCGCTACGTAGTATTGAAAATTATAGAGAGCGCCTTTGAAACACACAGACGTATAGATCAGTGCATGTCAAGTGCCAGTTGACCGTTACAAACGAACGCTTTAGCACGTGTTTTCTAATTTTTGTATTCTGATTTTGTAATAAGTGGGGTGTTTATATAGTTTTTTTTCTATTGACTTTGATTGTTACATTGTGCAATGAAAGATAAAGTAGTGTCTAGTGATCGTAAGGGGGATAAAGCAACCTCTGGTAAAAAGCCGAAAGGTAGCCGTAGGCGGCCGATGAATCGTCATGAGATGGAAGCTCCAGACGATGTGCATGTTAGCGCATCAGCAAAAAAGATGAGATTGTCTGAAGAACTGTACGATGTGGAAATGGACGATGCTTTCGGCTACCGTATGTTACATTTCATTTCAGTTTTTTCTACCATTTCAAATATTGCTGTATGTAAAGAGTGAAAATCCAAAGTGAAATTCACTGAAAGGAGCAGGCGTGGCTTGGGATTCAAGTTAGTCGTCTCCTGTGAAAATTGCAATAAAAAAAGAAATACCGAGTTGCCCGTTAATAAATAAAGGCTATGAAATAAACCGACCTTGGAGTTGGCTTGCACGGGCTAATAAAATTTTGTGGAGTGATGGAACTGCCTCGTCCTATTCTTCAATCATTTCATGATAAAGTAGTTAAAAATATTCACATAGCCACTGAAGCTGTTCGCAAGAATAGCATTTTGAATGTCGTAAAAGAAGAAAAAGCCGCGTCCATCGAAAAAGGAGAAACAAACGGAATCACTGTATCCAGCGATGGCACATGGCGAAAGCGTGGTTTTTCGTCCTTATACGCTTTAGTTATTTTAATTGGATACAACGTGGGTAAAATTGTGGATTATGCAGTAAAATCGAAATATTGCAAGGCTTGCGGGGAAAAAAAGCGGACATTGAAGAATATGCAAATTGAGCAGAAAATCATGCGAGCGCGTGCGAAGCAAATCACGAGGGATCAGCCGAAAAAATGGAAGTGGATGCAGCCATTGAGACGTTTCAGCGTTCTGAAACATTGCACGGTCTAAGGTACGTTAATTACATTGGCGATGGAGATTGAAAAGCTTTCAAAGGAGTCGCAGAAGCTAAACGGTATGAAAATTTCATGATAACAAAAAAGGAATGCATTGATCACGTGCAAAAGCGTCTGGGTACTTGCCTGCGCAACTTGAAGAAACAAATAGAAGGTCTTGGTGGCAAAGGAAAATTGACTGGGAAGCTTATCGACGAACTTTCTATCTATTACGGATTAGCTTTACGCAGGAATTCTGATTCAGTTGAAAAGATGAGGAATGAAATATGGGCCACCACGCTGTACCACAAACTGTCAACTGATGACAAGCCCCAAAACACGATAGGTGCCCGGCGGGAGAAGATTCATGGTGTTCGTGGCAGAAAGCAAATGCTACCAAAACTCTCGAGAATTATTCGCATAAGCCAGCCCTCAATCTTGATCAAGGCCGTCAAACCAATGTATGAAGAGTTGAGCAGTGACGACCTTTTCACTATGTGTATAGGCGGATATACTCAAAATAGTAATGAATCTTTCAATTCCACCGTCTGGGCACTAGCTCCAAAATCAATTCAAAGTGGTAAAACAGTACTAGATATAGCCACGCACATCTCCATCGGTATTTACAACGATGGATATGCATCAATAATGCAAATATTACAAACTATGGGCATGAAAATTGGCCGAAACACTTACAATATGTGCTGCGAGATCGACGCGAAACGCATTAACAAGGCGGAGAAATCCTTGTCCGACATTGAAAAACAGGCGAGAATCAGTGCAAAATCACTAAGGAAGGAAAGGCAGGAGGAGTATGAGAATCTAGAAGGCCAACTCTATGGCGCATGCATTGCAGAGATTGAAGGTATGCACATTCAATCCTTGTTTTTTCAGTACTTAAAACTTTAAACGCGTTTTTCTCGAAACAACAAATTTCAAGTTAGCCGGACCGATATCTCGAACAATTCTTCTTCGATGGTCTTGAAATTTTTACTGAATATTCAAAATTACCGTCTCTTCGACACTACGTAGGATCTTTTTTTTTTTTTTACAATGTATAGTTCAATTGTTATTAACAATTTTCGAGTGATTTTTTTGAACTTTTTTTGAACTTTTTTTTCAAAAACACGACATTTTTGCAAAAATGAATTTAAGAAAAAAATCCTACGTACTGTTGGAGCTAATATTATGCTAAATCGAAATTTTTTTGGCTCATGATTTTATCTTTATATTTACAGGAGTTATTAGTCCGGCCACGCAGCGATCAAAAAAAAAGATGACTAGGGAAAAATACTGGGAAGCCGCCATTTTGTTTTGCACAGCTCTGAAAAAATGTACAAACACACTTCAATACTTGTATAATAAAGACGTTTTTACCGAATTTCGATATGTTGTTTAGTTTCTTTGAAAAAAATTCCCAAAGTTTACTCTATTTTTCAACCTCTAGAGTGGTTTACCCCCTTAAAGAAAAACGTGTCGATTTGGGAAATATACAAAAAGCCCTCGAGGGAACTAAAGTAACAGCTACTAGTAGCAGCAGACAATTTAATAAATCGAAATTTTCAACATATATCGGACATTATTTATAAATTCGCGACGGTAACGGCTAATTACATTCGTACGGGATATTTTTGTACTAGTAAAATATTTTCAAATTAAGTTAACGCTTTTCAACAAAATCGTTCTCAACTGGTCAAATCAAAAAGGCTTTTTCTGCGTTGGTCATTATCAGAGTCTACTGCTGGACGACGAAGGTCTCTCCCAATTTTTTCCAAACGCTGCAATCTTGTGCTTCCTCCCGCCGGTTTGCTTTGAATTTTTGAACTTCATCTGCCCATTACATTCTCAGGGTCGTCCTAGGGGTTGTTTGCCATTAGGTGTCCATGATGTTGCTTGACCTATCCAGCGGTCTTCGTCTCTAGCCACATGTCCGCACCATCTCCATTTGCTACTTTTAATAGTTTGCATCTGTCATTTTCGTTGTTTTTCGGATACGCGTCCATTTGTCCTTCAGAGTAATCCTCAACGTAAATAATCGTTGATTAATTCTTATTTTTTGTTCCACTTTTTTCTATTAATACTCAGGTTTCGCTAGCACATGTTAAAACTGGCAGAACACGCTGGTCAAACACTCTTTTTTCCAGACTTAATTGTAGTGTCTTTAAGTATAATATTCTTTAGTTTTGAGAACATCATCCATGTTAATTGTATTCTTCTGCATATTTCATCTAAATTGTTTGTTCCTTTAATCAATTGTCCTAAATAAATTAATTTATCTACCATAATTTCTGTATGTTTAAATTTTTTCCATTGTATTTATCCATTACAAGTTCATTGCACATATTATTATGTTTAGTTTTATTTATTATTTTAATCTATATTTCTGCGCATTTACCACTGACTGTCTGTATCATTTCTTGTAATTCTTTCAAGCTATTTGCAAATAGTACAATGTCGCCCGCGTATAAGAGATGTATGTATTAATATTTCCGACCTGTATACCTGCATTTTTCCACTTAATCGTCCCGATACTGTCTTGTCTCATGTGAAACTTTTTGGAAACCGACAGAAGCGTGCATAAAAAACCGGTTAATAAATTAAAACTATTCGATATTATTTTCCTATTCCGAAATATTTGTTAGCACGCTCCACGTCTTTCGTTAATTTTTGTTCTAAAAAATTCAATTAACGAATAATTATGGCATTTTGATATAGTACGGAAATTCCGAGTGTGATTATTTTTTTCTAACGTACAATAATCGAAAGTTTTTTTAAAAAAAAGTAATTAATTAATTTACCGGAGTACACATTTAAAAAAAAAAAAAAAATGACGTCCAAAACAGGATTACAGTCTTCGTTAAATAAAGATTTTAATGAGAAACATTATTATTATTATTTTTATTATTATTTAATTTTCCAACTAGCAATACGCATATATATATATATATATAGTATTCTACACTTTTATGCCGAGCGGAGAAGTAAAATGTTTTTGATTCGTGCGCGTGTGGGTACTTGGTGCATCTGTGTCTCTTTCGAATAAATGTTTATTTGATTAAACTTTCTGTATACATTTTGTCTCAAAAACGTAACTGCGTTTTGCAATATTTAAACTGTTATCAGTAATAAAAATTAACAATAGACGAAAAAACCGAGAATAACGATTCAAATGAGCGCATCCGCTGCTCTCTTGCAACTGTTGCCGTTCCCGCCGTTTCTTCAAAATTGTTTGTCGGCCGAGTCTCGCTATATCTATTTTTATCTTCTTCCAAATCCCTTAGGTAAGTTCACAGTGACATTACCTGAATTTCGTGGAATACATTTTGACTCGTTCAATTTTATTTGTCAGCCGTAAATAAAAATGTTTGCATCCGGAGTGGAAACCTTCTTTATTTATTTATGTTCACTTTAGTAATCCTTAAAAAGCAAAACGCGCCTTTAATTGAGTTGTCCGAAAAAGGCCGATAAATAGGCATTTGAATAATTTTCAACCTGTTCAAGGAAAAAAAAAAAAAGAAAAAAACCTTTGCAGAATAACCCTTTTCCCGTAAATTTCTTTATTACTTTCACGGAAAATTAACACGTTGTCAGAATTACCTGTGTGTAGGCCCCGTTTGTTTTCTGAATATGAGATATACTTAATTTTTTGAAACGGATACTTTTCAGGAATGAAGCAGTAGTTTTCATTGTTAGCATTGGTACCGTAGAAAGCTCTATATCTATAGGCGTGATTTTTAGAGAATCCCTTCGCTTTGTTTGAAATTCTTCTGACGCGAACAGAGGAGTCGCGTGATTTAAAAATTCTTCTAAAAATGCCATACTTCATCGACGAAATGTATTAGTACACAACTTTTGGAGTGTTTGTTCGCGAGAGATAAAAGTTTAATTTTTGATTTTTAATTTATTTCATGTATAAATTGTTTTTTTTTTTTTTTTTTTTTTTTTTCCGAAGGGTAATTGTAGAGTGCCACCTACCGTAGTAAAACTAAAAAAGGGTTATTTTTTATTTTTTTCGGCAAGAAAATTTATATTAATTTAATCGAGAAAAAATATGTACATACTAAACAGTATGCATGATTCTTTCTAGCGTTAATTACTCCGAACGCCATTTGAAACAATTTGAATATCGTTCTGAGTATGATACACTAAAACACTAAAAACAGTGTGAAATCGAACAATTTCAGATAACTTTTATATGGGAAATAGAGATTTTTCGATTAATCATCCTTTGATGTTAAAAATAAAAGAGACCGAGTTCGATTTCAAACTTGCAGAGATTTAAATTTGAATTCTTGCGGCGCGTATAATGTTATCGCTAAACATGAATTTTGTTACTGAAAAAAAACAGCATTATTGTACGGAAATATCAAATTGTCAAAATGGCGGCTATATTTTTGTCCATTACATGTAGTAATTACATCAATAAGTTCTTTCTGAATTCAGAGTGTATCTCCATATGAAGAGCAGCAATGTGAATTACAAAATATTTTTAGAAATATATATATATATATATATATAAAACTCGGTCATTTTGGCCTCGCAAGGGGCTGTGCCCCTTGACCCCTCTTGCTTTCATTTCTGTCTCTTTCTCTTCTATACTTTGTATAAAATGATCAAAATTTACAACGTAATTCTTACTGGCATCAACACACACAAAAAATAACATAACCACAAAAATCCTATTCTAACATTTACCTTCCGTTATATAAAATTAAGACATTTTTTCGTTACATTTTTCGTTACATATTTCATTACATAAAATTGAGACATTTTTTAAATAACAATAACAAAAATCCTACAAAATATAACAAACGTTACATAAAATTGGGACATTTTTCTGGGACATCTTTTGGGACATTTAGCGTTACATAAAATTGGGATATTCTTTTGGGACATTTTTTTGAATGGGGGGTAGCCTAAGAATTACGTTGTAATTAATATCTATATATATATATATATATATATATATGTATATATATATATATGTATATATATATATATATGTATATATATATATATATGTATATGTATATATATATCTCTATATATATGTATATATATATATATCTATATATATATATATATATATATATATATATATATATATATATATATATATATATATATAAATAAAAGTTGAAATTATTGAACGAAAAAAAAAAAATACTAGTATTGAAATCCGATAATATGGTATTCGGATAGGAGAAAACAGTCGCTTGATCTTTAAATACACTTATCATGAAAATCATATTGAGCAGTGAGGGACTGAAAGGACCTTTTTAGGAAACGTAATTTTCAACGTTACTTTAACAACGTGTTTAGTCTAATGATATGGTTCGAGTTCCTCTGAACCGGCAACCGTTTAACTCCACGAATTACTTTAGTTTCTAATTATTTCACAGCCAGCAGACTTGCTGGCTACTTGAATATAAAATGAGTTTCCAACAATCGGCTACCTAAATGTCAAAGACAGTTTTGCTGGGGTTACGCTAAGAAAGAAACAGAATTAAAATTATCGCTTAAAAACGAACGGTAAATGCATACTAAATGGGCAAATTTGGTACGGACTGCGTACGTTAATAGAGGTGTCTTTTAATTACGTTCACGTATACGTACAGGAAAAAAGATTGAGTTAAATGCGCTTTAATTTTTACTCTACTTTTATTGAGAATATATGGGGGGGGGATCAAAAGGTGCAAGGTCGTGTCCACGTTAACCCCCCCCCCCCATGAGAACTAAAATAGTTATTATAAATACACAAAAATCTGAAAAAAATCGAAAATTTAAAATAAATATTGTTGTTTTTTAGAGTGTTCTTATCTACCTTTAAAAGAAAAAAGAAAAAATATGTCGCATATTTTAAGGTACTTCATTAATATTTTATGCAAAATTCTTTTATTACGAGTACAATCAATAACATATGTAATTTTTATTAATGTTCATATACGGGGTAATTCATTTATGTAAATGACTCATATATAAATCAAAATGATTTAAATTATTAATAATACAAATATTAGTGAAAAATGTATTATTATTTATAAAATGAATATGCCAAGAACATTTTCAAAACCCCTGCCTTTCCATAATTCTGGGCACGGACCTGAAAAGGTGTACGATAATTAATCAAAAATATAAGTAATCAGCAAAAAAAGAAATGCTTAAAAATAATAATAATAATAATAATAATAATAATCGCTAAATAAGATTAGCGGTTATAGAAGAAAAAAGGAAAGTGCATCCAAAGATGTGTTATATTATTATCACTGGCTGCTTGGGTATAAGAGACTAAAAATATTCCACCTTATCTTCGAATAAAAGAGGTAGAACAACTAGGAATCATCATAGCGAGGTTTTTCTATAATACCATTCATCATCATCATTATCTCCTCAACCATTCGGTTGGTGCGCAACCTATTCGTAATTTTTTTTTTTGTTTTTTACCTACACAGATATATATATATATATATATATATATATATTCAGTACGAATGTGTACACACGGCAATACTACATTCGGAACTGATTAGTAATCGTTTAATTTACATCGTTATACAAGTGCAGTCCAGTTTTTTTTTTTTTTTTTGACCCAACAACAACAGAAATTAAGGAAAGGGTTAAATATAGAGAGACGATTAGAAATAGAGTTTAGGAAAGATTGGAGTACAGGAATTATTATATGCGGAGATGGAAAGGAAAGGACAAAGGAAGAATTATACGGAGCAGGAAGACCCAGTGCCAAGATTTTCGAGTAGAAAACAGAGCGCTCGGAATCAAGGGCAGGGCATTCAAGGAAGATGTGGTTTGCATCACATATGAGAGGAGAGATGGAATTATGAAGGGGGGACAATCGGGAGAAGAGGACAGGGAAAAACGAAAACGTGAAGAGGGTAGAAGGGATTGATTAAATCGCAGAGTCTAATTAAGGAAATGATCGCGGAGCGTTGATAAGAATAGGATTGAAACCACGGCTGAGAAGAGGGAACCGGCTGAATTTGAAGATAATGAGAGGCAGAATTAGAAAATAGAGAAGGATAAATGTCCGTGTACTGACTTAGCGCGCATATGATGATATGCATGTTCGCCATTGCCTTTCACGTGGTTATTAGCCAATATTTTAGTTTTAATTCTTTGTAATAAGTTCTGTCGTCGTTCGGGATCGAGACTTCCGTAACGGAAGTCAAGCGCTCTAGCAACTAGCCTATCGCGACGATATACTATACCATTTGACTGAAGGGTATAAATAGATATAGTAAGATAGACAACACTGATGAGGCAGTATTAATTAAATTGCTGGTACGAATTTCGGAAGATTTTTAATGAACACAGAGATAGGACATAGCGGAAACTGATAATTAAATAGCGGCTGGTTGATTAAATAAGTGGCAGTATGTTAGTTCTTAATTGAATATAGGCAAACGGTGGAGAATCGATTATATGTATATAATTAAGACGAATGTCCGTCAAGTTGATCTGTTTATAATGTAGATAGAGTATTAAGAAGTATTATAACTTAATTTATGAATAAACGATGATAAGAGTGTCGGGCAGTACACGACCCGTAACTTATTTTAAAAAGTATAAGAAGAAAAAAAGAATTTTTTTTCTTTTAATTTAGCATCTTTTATATTTATCACAATAATATACATGTCTGTTCCAAGACGACCCTTGTTTTCTCGTGCATTTTAAAACTATTGCGCGCATATTAATGTAAATTAGTATAAACAGACTTGAACGGAAAATTTAATAATTCGCCAAATAAACAAATATATATGTATATGTATAAAACCAACGTGTTATTTCATAATAATGGTATGCCGAGGAGCATGTCACTTTTACATACATATGATTGGCGAAGAACTATTCAATTTTTGGTTCGAGTTTGTTTACACTATAATTCGTGTGTATTTTGTTGCTTTGCAATTAAATATTGGCAAATCGGTTCATTATGGGTATATATAGTACGTGTGTATACTTGTCGTTGTAAATGAATGTCGATTAAGTTAAATAACCGCGATGATAATTTGATGAAGGAAGAATTGAAAGAATTATAAAAGTGTATGGTAGCCGCCGGTAAATTATATATGACGAATAAAAATGCTGGTGAAATAAGTCGTCACCGATTACAACGATCTGTCTAATGAAGAAGAAAAATCTGTGAATTTGTTTCTCATTCGTTTTTTGTTTTTTTTTTTTTATTATACGTATATTATTATTCCGTTCGTAAGTATAAAGGCGCCTATTTTTTTATTAGTATGTGTGCGGTATATGTGTATATAAAAATAGTCTGTGCGAGTATATTTACTGTTTGGTCGGACTGCGCATCCTACTACCGGTATAACATTTGTTATAATTTATGGATGTTTATTAAAAAAGTCAAGAGAGAATCTTTATTATTATGTCGTTTTTACCTTGCTGTTCTGATCGAGTTAATTTAAATATTTATTGAGATTTTGCTTGAATTTTTATAAATGAAATTTGTGTATTCCCGCACCTATTTTACTTTCGCTACAACAAAAGCAGTGCCATTTTATTACGCATGTGTTACTGAAAAATAAACGTTAATTAATTGATACCTCTGGCTGCAATGGGGAAACTCCGTATTTGGAACGGACTTTTAGATATTTGTGTTTTCGACAGAGCAACGGGGGCAGAAGAACATTTACGCGTCGAGCTCCGATGATTTGCTAAGTGCAATCTGGCAAAATTCGGTGGCTCGACGGACTAATTTTCATATATAAGTACTCGTGTAATTTTGCCTAAAAAAAAAAAAGGTTACATGTCGAATAAAGTTATAGGGCCAATCAAGTTACACATAAGGTACCCGCCATAACTTCACGGCACAGTTTTGTTGTGAAAAGTTTGTCTAAAATCCGGGGCTACCCTCGATACACGAGGCGAGGACAACGGATTTAGTGTCTCGTGTGTAGTTCACCGTTGGTTATCCCGTTTCATTTACTTTGCTCGCTGACTACGTACCTGTTAGTAGCTTGTCTAGGGGGGCTGCATCGCCATGTTACACGTTCTTTCTTCTGTCGGAGATTTAAAAATCGCCGGGGAAAAGTTAGACAGCCGACAAAGGGAAAGGTAAGAGAGTTGTAACCCCGATGCTTGGTTTTGGAGATCGCGATACATGACTGTGAAAAGAAGGAAAGAAAATTATATTTATTATATAAATTTACAAATATAAATCTAGGCGCCGTGTGTAACTCGCTGAGCCATTACGGCACCTAGACTCACTGGAAATTATAGAAGGCGCACTGCAGTCTGTTCGATGCTGCAAAATTCAACACTGCCCGAACATAATCCGGGTGGTGGTTCGATAACAGACGGTGGGGTGAGGTATGGCTAGAAGTACAGGAAGTAGTATGCCGGCACCATTTCAGCAGATGCTTCGAGGCCGTGAACCCACAAAGAGGACAGGTAGACGGAGGGGGAACTCCTTCAAAGACGTAATTGTGTGAAAATTATATAAATTGCGTACTATCAAATGCCACAGTTAATATAAATATATATGAAAATCATAAATACAACTAAATTATAAACCTGAAACTAGTCGGCAGGAGTTTGTTTTAATTTATTTATAATTAATTCTGTATTTCTAGTGAAATTATATTTAAAAAATCATGTTATAGCGTTAACCCTCTTTTTTTTTCGTTTTCTTACTCCATTGTTAGTTTGAGAAATTTCGTTTGGACGTTCAAGTCTGCGTGGCGTGAATTTCTCTCGGTTCGGCCCTCTTTTTCGTACGTGCGGGAGTTTATCTGATGAAAGTGGTAAAGTCCGAAAAAAGATGTCTTAAGACATATTTCTCCAAAAAAAACGGACGTTTTTATACCGGTTTTATTTAAATTTAATTTATGGTGCAGGCGTTTTATTATTTCGGAGCGCGCAATAACTGAACACTTCTGCTTCTTGCACTGCCGTACTCCATGAGCGTTGGCGATTACCATCAGGTGAGTTTTAACTGACAACACTGAGAGAATGTGTGTTTCTGACGCTCGACATAGCTCCCCGAAATTGGATAGCCCCCTGTCCATTTATATTTTGGCATCTTGACATTGGTTTACGAGCAATTTTCTACGCCGACCTTCTATTATTTTAACCTGAAATATTAGACGCAGTAAAAGGGGAATATTTTTCTCCACGCAAGATGTGACCAAGATGACTTCCCCGTTGTCACTTTGTATTGGATAAAAGCTGTCTTCCCTAACACCAGCTATTTCAAGATCCGTTGAATTTGCAACTTTTCGTGTCCATGAAATCTTCAGCATCCTGCGAATGGTCCACATTTCAAACGACTCTAACCGGCTTATTGCTTGTGCTTTCAGCATGCCTCCACACCATAAAGAAGAACAGAGAAGACCACACGTGAACATTTGACCATTCTGTATCGTACGTGAATAGGTGTCGAGCACAGAATAGCCGTTTGTACTCTATGAAAGAATCCTGGACCTTCACGACTGGATCTTTCCTTTTTTTTTTTTTTTCGTTTATCAACGTGCCGCCGAGATACCTAAACTGTGGAATTCTTTCTACAGCTTTGTCATCAACAACGGGCAAAGTAGTGGAACCAGGATCTTTCCTGCAAATGACAAGCAACTTTTGGTTTTATCTACATTTATTTTTGACCGAATTTAGAATTTTCTGCAAGTCCTGAGGATTTCCAGCAATTAATTAACACCTTGTCGTCTGCATATCTGATATTATTTCTTATTCGCGACGAAGACGGGTTTAGTTAAATAATATAAGCGTAGAGGTTGCGCATCCGCCTTCTAGAAATCGCGGTTAATTATTTATTATAAATAGGAGTATGGGTGGGTGAAAAATGATTTTTAGGATTATGCTTTTTTTTTTTTTTTTTGACGTCCCTGAAAACATTGTATTTACCACCGTTTATTATTATAATTACGCCGTTGTTTTAATTTGAAGCTGTGAAAAATAGAATGTTTTGAAAACAGTTTTAAAGTAATTTTTATTCTTTCTAAATTTAGTTCATTGGACCGCCGACAAAATTGTGTGATGATTGTCCAGTTCGTAAAAAATTTCCTCTATAAGCTAAAAAACAGAATCTTTTTTTTTCTCTTTTTTTTTCTGTTTTTTAGCGCATTTGTGTAAGGTTTTGTTTTTGACAGTTTTTGCAAAAAAAAATTGTTAACGCCGTATTTAAAACAAGCCTTTTTTTTCTTTTTCTTTCGGACGCTATAAATCTAAAAAATAAAAAGCAATTAAAAATAACGAACAAAGTTTTTAACTAAACGACTTAAGTATTAGTTTTTTTTCTTTTCCTCATCTTTAACAATAGGAAAGAAAAAAAGCAGGAAAACGTGTACTTCACATAAAGATGCATAACGGGCGCCTTGTTTTGAACCTTTCATTCTCTTTATTCGCAATCTAATTCACAAATCATTCCTGTTCCGTTCAATCCAAATTGATCTATTGTGGATCGCTGGTTATGCTGCAATTGAGGGTTGCTCAGGAGCTTCCAACGGACATCCTCTTCGTAAACTTCCTGCTCGCAATATTAATTATATATTCAGACTGTGTTCCATATTACATTGTGGAATGATATTTATTTTTCCCCGTTTCTCCAATTCGAATTCCCTTTTACCTCCCCGTCCAGTCTTTACCTTCTCTGATCAGATGGTTCGACAAGTTTCCTTTTCTTTGTCGTCCCCGGATCACAGCCATATGTTCGTTTCGGTCATACCTTTCTCCCTTCGTCATTTTTTTGTTTTTCCCTCGTCTCTTCTCCGCGGTTTCCTCTTCATCCAGAAGATTCTTTTTTTCTGTGTGATGTCAACCCTATGTCTTTTTCGAATGTTCCCCACTTTCTTCAGAACGTTCTCTTTTCTATTTTCAGCTTTTGGATCTTTTTTTTTTCCTACCCCATACCGTGACTCTTATATTCTTTCTTTTCCTTCTTTGTCAGTTGTTCCTATTCTCTAGCTTCTTTCATTCATTCAATCTCGCACCAGATTGAAATCTATTATGTTATGCTTCTTTTGAGCTATTACTTAGATTCCTTGGTTGATTGCTCTTCGTTAGCGCACCCATAAAAAAAAAACCAAAGAAAAAAAAAACATATATTCTCTAAGATCCTGTCTTTGATTATAAAGGCGAAAAACCCGTATCACTACAGGTGAGAATGTTGACACTGCGTGTTAATATCGTTCTTTTTTTATTTCTAATTAAAGATAGTATTTCTCCGATTCAGACGCAATCATGCATTTGTTTCTAATTCATGTTCTTGTTTTCTCTCTTCCATTATAACGGGCTAATGTTCTCGGAGAAAACTTTTTAGTCTTAAGCTGTTTTCACATAACTTAATTTCTTTTAAACAAACAGAATATATACTATAAATAGGCAATTACGTATGGAATACGAAAGTAGGCAATAAAGTACTTCAGGTGAGTTTTGGGGTTGTACCGATATTATACACGCAGGAGATAGGAAAAAAAATATACAGAAATCATAAAAAATAACATAAAAAATAGAAGAAACGCATGAAAGGAGCCAATGGTAGAAAACAGAAAGCGATAATGTCATCGAAGGAATACTTGGGAAAGTTGCGTGGTGATGGTTAAGGCGTCGCTCGAGTAATTTTATTAACGCGGGTACTTTGCAGAAGTGAAAGGTAATTCCGTCATCAGCGAGGTTATGTAGTCTTTTCCCCCCTTTTTTTGCTTCTTGTAGACGCGTCAACTACGGACATTAACCCGGCGCGCAAGTGATTTTTTTCTTTTTTTCTGAAAGTTTCGATGTGTGTCAATGGGATTCGAACCAGGTTCTACCTGAACAAACCGCGCTGTCAACCAATTACACCTTTCGTGACACGCAACACTACGCATTTATCGGACAAGAATAGCTCTACAAATAGAAAATCATCAAAAGGTTCTGCGCCGTGTATTAAACTGAAAATTCTCTATCGACTTAAGCGGCAGGAGGATATGTAGTCGTTGCTAATTAATCATTTTTATTGGTCAATCGAATTTTCTCTCAGCCTCTACATATCAAGTCCGTTCCCTAAAGCGATGTAGATCAGAGTTTCGTATGTCTGCATCTAGAAAACGAATTAAACGTATTTTCACACAATAATAATTTACGGCACATGTGAAGGAGAATTCGGTAGCAATCTGGTTTTGAATATTTTTTTCCACCTAGTATAAAATATAAATATTAGCTATTTAATTTGATTTCATGGAGTGAAATTTAAAGATAAAAGACAAAAGAAAAAGGAATAAACGATCGTCTTCTCTCACTTCGATCAATCGGTATCCTTGATCTGCAATCTCACGTGTACGAGTAGCATTAGTTGCAGAGCTCAAAAGGCTTTTTTGGTTCCCGCCTTAGGTTGTCCGTCGTCAGAAGCTGGGACACTTCAGGATTTGAGTGCAGAAGTAATCGCTTCTTTTGGTTCACCGCAACCTTCCATATGATCACCTCATGGCCATAAGATACACGAAAGTTTTTATGCAGATCCGTATTTACCAAGGTGCATTAACAATACAACGTAGCACTTTGTTCTAAAATTTCTGTATTATAATATCGATATTTGTCGGTCTGTTACAATCCTATAGTTGCAAACCGTACGTGCCCACTGGTTGCAGTATTTGTTTGTACAACAGTAGTTTATTACGAACGGTAAGCCTTAAATTTCTGCCAGTTAGCCAATATATATTTTGCTGTGTTTTAGTTCGAGCTGCTTCCGCTTTTTTTTTTTTGACATGTTCCTTCCAACGCAATTTAGCGTCTAATGTCATGACTAAATATTTTCCTGAGTTGCCATACTGTACTAATTCAGAGCAACGATTGTTACCGGGATATATCCCTTTTTTTTTTTTTTTTTTTTTTTTTTGTTTTTGTGAAGTTTATACGAGGATTTTGTTTCATTTGTATCTGCTAACGTTTGGACTATTCGAATATATTATTTCTGGAAAGTTTTTTCAACTTCTAGTTGCTTCGACGACATTATTGCCTACATACATAGTAACCGTCGTATCGTCAGTGAAAGTTGCCGGTTATCGCATCAGCCGAACATGAAATGTCGCAGGTGTAAATTAAGTACAAGACTGGATCTCCCAGTACACTACACCGTAAGGGGCCACAGCTATTTTTTCTTTAATACTGAAATAACAACAGTCTTTTCAAATTTGACGCGAAAAAGAGTATTTCCGGAAGATATGATTTTAGTAATTCGATGGTAGTAATCGATCAAAAGTGACCACAATGCTTACGAGACGAAAATATTCTTCTCAATTTACCTTCAGAAAAGCGTGGTTACTTGCATCCGTCACTATTAGTCCAGCTTAGACCGTCAACAATGCCTCAGGTATGTGTAGCGTTGTGAAGAGTTTATGCGACACGCGTCATATGTGGGTCGTCCGGAAAATCTTAAAAACCGCTATGAAAACGCGTCCCAAGTAAAATATGGCAACCCAGAAGTGCGTCGATACAGGTGACAGACATCAGCTGATTGCACGACAGCGATTACCGAAAGAAACGTTCAACTGTGCCGGGTAACTTCCTATTTTGTTTAAAAATGAAATAGCGTAGAAAAAGAAATAATGATAATTGAAAAAAATTAACTCTGCAACACGGCATGTTCTCCGAAGGAGACAAAAAAAAAAAAAAAATAGTTAAAAAAATTGTTAGAGAAACAAAAGATAGATAGTGCAGTTCAAAAGTACACGCATGCGATAATTGTTATTGCCTGATGGTAGAGCTCAGGAAAAAAAATTAGTGCCAAACTCTTTGAAAGAATAATTCCATTTCCGCATTTCAAACCTGATCATAGCTTTTTTAACGCGAGGGGGTTTTAAAAAAAGGAAATTGTTCTTCAATCGTGAGTATTCTTGGTAAATTGTGTCACTCGCGTACAAAACAAAAATTCCGCGAATCACTGTGGTTTAACATCATTTATAAAATCAAATAACCACAGTTAGCCCTGTCCTTCAGTTTTTAATTTATTATTAATTTCGAAACTGATTCACCAAGAAGATACCGGACGGTTCGCAAATATAAACCCGCAACGATCGAAAATGAACGAAACAATAAATTTAATTAAAAACATAGGTTAACAACGTGTCGAGTCGGGTCAGTTTAATTCGGTAATTCAGACGCCGTTCCATTCTGATTCATTAGGAATTTCTACCGTATCACTATGCGCGTATTTTATTTTTTAACGAAAAAGAACTTCATTTGTACCTTTTTCCATTTTTATCAAACATTCGTTGTTTGTGTGAATTATAAATTTAATAATAATAATTAATAAAGATTATCAATAATTATCCGATATAATTATTATTAATTATACCCGATTTCTGTCCTTTTGTATATAAACACGAGCTTCGAAATTATACTTAATCACGACTTTTGCTCTTTTTTATTTTTTTTTATTTTTTGTAGAATAATAATTTGTTGTTATAGTTACATTTTTGTTTAGCTAAGTCAATTAGATGAGTACACCATTATGTTATTTTTAATACTTGCTTCTAGGCGTGTCCGATTCTGGCAGTGACTGATCTTGGTTTATATCAATTATGACTAAATAGTCGAAATACCATCTACCGTTAGTTCTATTCTAGTTTTAACATTACTGTTAGAATTAACATATTCGCCCTAATTTTTTCTATTAGACCGTCACTCTCGTCTTCTAAATCGTTTGATTTGATCATTGAGTTTTTACTTATTCACTCTCGTCTTCTAAATCGTTTGATATGATCATTGAGTTTTTACTTATTCACTCTCGTCTTCTAAATCGTTTGATTTGATCATTGAGTTTTTACTTATTCACTCTCGTCTTCTAAATCGTTTGATTTGATCATTGAGTTTTTACTTATTCACTCTCGTCTTCTAAATCGTTTGATATGATCATTGAGTTTTTACTTATTCACTCTCGTCTTCTAAATCGTTTGATTTGATCATTGAGTTTTTACTTATTCACTCTCGTCTTCTAAATCGTTTGATATGATCATTGAGTTTTTACTTATTCACTCTCGTCTTCTAAATCGTTTGATATGATCATTGAGTTTTTACTTATTCACTCTCGTCTTCTAAATCGTTTGATTTGATCATTGAGTTTTTACTTATTCACTCTCGTCTTCTAAATCGTTTGATATGATCATTGAGTTTTTACTTATTCACTCTCGTCTTCTGAATCGTTTAATTTGATCATTGAGTTTTTACTTAATTTCTTTAATTTTTAGTAGTTTTTCACAACCACACTTGTTTTATTATTTCCTATTTTATCATTTCACGTTGTTCTGCCATAAACACGTAACTGATTTTTCTACATCTTTCAGCTGATTTTGAATTTTATTCATTGTCTTTAATGCTAATTTTACGCAATTCTTATAATAATATGTTACTGAAATCTTCGTTTCCTTTCGGTCATCGTTTTTATTTATACGTTCAACCCCTTTTATTATAGAGAAATTACAAATTACATCGGTCGCTATTGTAAAAAATATTTATTTAGCTTAATTTACAAACAAAAATATTATTCATTCCTATAAGAGAGGAACACAACATTTAAGCTTTTCTAATAAGATTATATCGAAAAATTTAAGTTTACATTATCAAAAGCGGTCTTATACCGATAAGTATGTTGTAAAATTCTATATTAATCGCTAGGTATATTTTTATTTATAAATTACTCTAAATAAATATTCTCTATGATAATGAAGTAATTTTTAAAATGTCTTCAATGAAATAACAAAACTTAAGTTTTTCTAGTAAAAATTAAAAATTAAAATTTTTTGCTTCGTAAAAAATTTAAAATATTCGATTAAGTTATACTTTTAGTAAATTCCCGTTAACTTTATTTTTCGTTTATTTAAAGATACTTTTTTAAGATCGAGAAGGAAAATATTAAAAATAACCTCCTAAATCTGAAAAAAATTTAGAAAAAAAAAAAATTATTCTCCGTTATTTAGTAGAGAATTTAGATAAAACTTAGCAGCATATGTGTGCGCATTATTTTCAATCTTGTTATAAAAGCATTCGCTCGCTTGCTAATTGTTCTTCAAAGTATTTTTTCTTTCTTTTTCTCCCGAACGCCATATTGTGGTGTACGCATCGCACTAGAATATCAATGAGGTTTCTCCAATATTCCGACTGATAAGGCGGAAAGAATTTACACAGCATCAGTGAACATTCAGAATTACCTTTTAGACGTCCAGTCTGAATTTCGACAATTACGACACAGGTTGCTGCTAGTGGTACAGAATTATCCGTGTGCAAGTGTGTCTTTTTTTTTTTTTATTTTTATTTTATCCGCTTTAAACGAAATCCTAAATTTAGCCGAAATGGGACCAAAACGAAAATTTACCGGAGAAAGCTGGTCTTGGAAAAAATTTTCCAGATGTAGCTGATGTGATCATTAAAAACAAAAACTTTTATGATGCAATCGAACAGCTATTATTTAAATCGATGACACAGTATAATAGGCACGTAGTCGCATGCAAGGAGAGGACGTGTTTGCAGAGTTATTTACAAGCGTCCAGGCAAACGAACGGTTCGAACATGATGACAAAACTGATAATAACCATACATCCCCAATCGGATGATAATGCCGTATTGATATCAGATAGTCCTGTAGAGGAAAAATATCGCGCTCACGTGTGTAATATGATCCCTTAAATGAATCGGGAACACATTCGATATACTATACGCTTGAAACGATGAAATATATACGGAAAGAGATCTTAGTCGAGATCAATAATCCGAACACAAGGAAAACACATCACAATTTTTAACACGAGCCACTGATTGAAATAAAAGTTAAAATTTAAAAGACTTTAGTTTTGTACACATTCGTTCATGCTCGCATAGAGTATAAAATAAACGAAAGAAAAATTCGTAAAAGATCACTAATTTAAATATTTAAATACGTGCCAAAATAAAATAAATACAAAAGGATTTCATCTATCAGTTTAACGTAAGATCTTTATACATATTTTTTAAAATTATAAATCTAATAAATAATTAACGCGGTTCAGTGCGATCACTTTTATAGAGACAGATGTTATTTATATTTAATTTTAAAGTATCTCTCTTTTTTTTCTTTTTTTTCTTTTTTTTTTATTAGTCTTATCGTAATTTATCGTAGGTTTTTGGACTAATATTTTTGTCGATATTATTATTAGTTGAAATTGTTGCGATAATGATTGTGCACGATGTATGTTACCTGTATAGGCTAGTTCGTTTCATTTTAAATAACTCTCTAAGGTTTTCGTATGTAGGTCAACTTTAGCCACCTCTTTTCGAAATATGACAATTTTTAATGTGTTTTTATTTTTGCGTTTTCCTGTTTTTTATTCAGCGTCTGTATTATTATATCACAGCGAATAATTATTATCGTAGGCCATTATTTCAATGTGTTCACTTCGTTTGATAGGAAATAATCCTTTGGACGAAGTCGGCTTATTTTCATTCGTTTACTCTCTTCTTTCGTTCGACCATGGCCGTTTTGTTTGTCCGTTTTTGCGACTTACAAAGAGCAGAGCACTCAAAGAATATGTGATCGGCGTCACAAACAACCGCATCATTTGAATGGAGAGGACAACATGGGGAAGAGGTCAACGAGAGGCGAAAGCGTGGGGAAGGCAGCAAGGAATGGTTAATAAACGCATAATGGAGACAACAATAGAGCGAGGAAGTGAAGGAAACGGAAGGAACCAAGGATTTGAAGGAAGATTAGGCTGAACGGACAGATAAAAAGAGGGACAATTAGAAAAGGAGGAAGGGTACATATCCGACCAAAATCTGAGAAGGAAATCTTTACACAGCGGCAAGAGATTAGAGGATGGTTTTTTTTTTGAAGAAGAAGGAAGAAGAAGCAGCAAACTCGAACCAAAAAGAATCAGTCATCTCATTACCAGAGATGCCAGAAGGGACTCTCATATGTGATGCAAACCACATCTTCTTTGAATGCCCTGCCCTTGATTCCGAGCGCTTTGTTTTGTACTCGAAAATCTTGGCACTGGGTCTTCCTGCTCCGTATAATTCTTACTTTGTCCTTTCCTTTCCATCTTCAGATATAATCGCTGTACTCAAATCTTTCCTAAGCTCTATTTCTAATCGTCTTTTTATTTAACCCCTTCCTTAATTTCTGTTGTTGTTGGGTCAATGCCGCTGGCATCGCATGGAGAGAAGAAAGAGTCCGAATGAGAGAACGTATGCGGAGAATAGTAAAATCACAGGAATGATTAGGAAGAGGGGAAGAGATGGCTTGAAGAGTACTCATGGAGTCGGATATGATCAGAAACTGGGAAGAAAGACGATTGGATATTGGAACGTAAAATAGCCATTAGCACGGCTGTAAATATGGAACAGAAAAAAGGAAGACAGAAGGATTCAGAGAGGTTATAATCTGGAAGAATAAAAGAAGCACCAACCCCATCAGCTCCCTTAAAACCATCAGTGAAAATGTTTACATGAGAAGGGAAGAGAGAATTGACAATACTGTGGAATTCTTGTTTAATTACAGCTGGAGGGAGAGATTTTGTAAGTGTAGGCGAAATAAATACTCTGGGAGGATGGCAGAGATCGCTGAAGTTAAAGGAGAGAAATAAGGCAGACTATTAAAGGAAATTGTATACGGCCAAAATGAACTAAGACGGAGAGAAATAAGGGACAGGATAGGAATTTTCCTAGGCACAAAGCGCCAATTCCGAGAAATTGGAAGGTAGGAAAAAATGCGAGAAAAGGTTATTTAGGCTATCGTTTCCTTGCTAAACGTCTTTCAAGATATATACTTATTATCTTATCATATTTATAAATTCCTGTTATGCCCTGTTATGGATAAAAAGGCCTTAATATATGTATATGTGTATTAGCATTGATGACACAAAGCCCTGGATAGGGTTTTTGAAAGAAATTTCTATATTTGCCAAAACATATTGGAAAGAAATCCACAAATTACACGTGAAATACCGAGAAAAATGAAATATACATCGGGACATCAAATAAAGTAGAGATATAACTCCTATTAATGGCCATGCCATATATTTATTTATCACAAAGTTTTTTTTTTTTTTTTTGCTCCATTTTGATTCATCGCTGACCTCTTTATCTTGAACTACGAACTCACATACCTACATTGCAAATGTACATACTTTGATACGTGTCCTTTGAAAACACAAGAAATCCAGTGTGTTTTGTTTCATTCGAGGATCCGGATACAGGCTGTACCTTCCAGAGGAACGATGTGATTTTGGAAAATCAGCCGCGATTCCAAACTATGTTGGATAAGAATCATTTGTGAAATACAAATTGTCGAACAACAACAACAAATACTTTAATAACAAACAAATATAAGGGTTAAATAAAATAATTTATAAGAATAAATTAAATAAATACCTTATTTAGTAACGTTTTCCGGTATAACCCATCATCAGCTTCAACCAACTTAATCAAAACTCGAAACACGGTGGAAAGAATATAAGGGATACATGTGTGTATATGGTAAATGCGAAGGAGGTATAATTGCACTGATTGTGAAAAATCATATATCGGTCAAACAGGGCGAAAAATTAAATGTAGATATAAAAAACATATAAAACCATTTAATAATAATGAAATAGAGAAATCAACATATTATGCTGAACATTTGATTGAAAATAAACATAAAACTAATTCATTAGAAAATACTGTAACTGTTTTGGCCACTTATGGCAAAGGAAATATTACGAATATCGCAGAAAATTATTATTACATAAATAAATATAAAAATAATATTTTAAACGATCAATTACCTAATAATAATAATAACCCACTTTTTAATATAAAAGTTTAATTTTAGGTCTATTTTATTTTATATTTCGTATCGAGTATTGGTAATTTCACACTATCGATTTTTTTATAGCTTCTATGTTTGTTCCAATTTACTATATTATACACACACGTATGCCTTATATTCTTTCCAGTGTGTTTTGAGTTTTGATTAAGTTAGTTTTAGCTGATGATATAGCTGAAAACGTTACTAAATAAGGTATTTAATTTTTGTTATAAATTATTTTCTACACTTATTTGTTATTAAAGTTGGTTTTTATTATACAGTTTATAACAAACAGGCATGTATATTCACTTACATAGAACAAAACACAATTAGCGAAACGCTAATCACCGAACCGAACACATTCTTCGATATTATTTAATATACAATTACACCTAGATACATAAGCAAACATAGCTCCCGATCTTCTATTTGTTAAATCAGATGCGTAATGCTTATATGCTTCACATTCTACGCAGCACATTTTCGTTAAGGTACGTCTACCGACCCACACATAAATCTTTTGAAACTAACGATCTCAATACGGTGGCATTTCGAATTTTTTCTGAAAAGCTTTTAAAACGGGCAGGGAATTCCTTGCTTTGTGTACTTACGGAAAAAGAGCACTGTATATTTATGCTACGGTCTTAACGAGTAGTGGCGTTGAAATTCTGATGCCGAAAAATTTTTTAAAAACCGAATTGACTTTTTTTTTTTTTCGAATGTGTTGGGAAGAAAGAAAGGTATAACACACAGGAGCGTCGTGCGGAATATAGAGTAAACTAAAAATAGTGTTAATGTAGAGTAAACTAAAAATAGTGTTTTATGTGCAATACGGGGGAGACTCGATGGAAGAATATTTCGAAATTAAACGGTAGTTATTTTATTCGTCATGAGGAAAGAGACACAGATGTTGCAAGCAAATTTTCTAAGAAGATACGTAAAGGAAAACGAACAGGACGCTTAACGAGGGATGATTCGAAGAAAGTTAGTAGAGGATGGATGATTCGAGTGTAGAAATAAAGGAAAAATTATGTAAGGGTGCGGCAATTGAAGAGAAGCGTTGCAGAATGTTGAAAAGAAACAGAATTTAACGTCAGAATATGTTTCGGAACGTCGAGAAAATATAGAGGTAACAGATGAAAAGGAATTTATAGGGAAAAAATGAAAGTAGATTATAGTAGCGAAAAGGTCTCCAGAATGTCCCGGGGGAAGGGATAACACTGTCATCGCAGGTGCACTACCTACAACAATGATGTGTTTCCTTAACGCGCAACTTATCATATTTTTTTTTTCTTTTTTGATTTTTTAAAACGGAATGTAACGTACCGACCAGCAAACTGAAGGCTCATACGCTTCAGTGAACGAAATTCAGCAAGTAAATCAGAGCTCGACGACAATTCTAGCGTTTTCTAATGTCAAAGTACGAAACGACATTTTTACTCTATCTCTTTAAATTGACGTTCGTTGTCCGTCCGTCTTGCGAATGAGATGGAAATTCATCTGCCGCCCGTCAGTCTCAGTCTTCCAGGTAAACTTTTCACTAGAATTTCTGCGACTATCATTTCTTCTTAATAGGTGACCGAAAAATCATCGAAAACGACATCGTTTAATTGGACATTGTTCTCGTGGCAGTTTAACCCGCATTATTTATTTATTTTATTTTATTTTATAATTTTCCAGTGCAACAGCTTACGTCAATTACTGCGCAGCGCAATATTATAAAAAAGAAAATAAAAGAGAGAAATCGTACGATTTATACATAGCTAAAAACGTATTAAATGCACTCGCACACACGTACCCACAAAAAAATTAATATAAAGTAGTAGTTATACGCACACATGTTGTATATATATGTGACATGGAAAAATACAAATCAGTACCAAAATATATCCACACACTGTCACATGCTCACGCACGAAACACACACACACACACACACAAACAAGCACACAGATGAAATCCAATCACATGCATATAGATATTCTCTCAAAGGAAGCAGTTAGGACAACTCAGCCTTACGTCGTCAAACTCATGGCGATTTTTACAAACTCCCCTAAACGACTATCAAATGTATGTCTAGTTCACGCTTTCCTAGTTTGTTGTACAGTATAAATAGAGAGCAGCGTAGAGGGGAGCATGCATCCTACCGAGTCCTTGCAAACTGTACCGCCAACGTATGAAGACACACATTAAAAGAGCAGTCTACTGAATATCGCAGGAATCTGCTGACGATTGCGGTCTGTACGTTATGATTGTTGTTTCGCTTGATGGTCTTAATTTGTCACACGTCTCTTTATCGTTATTCATAAGCGAGTCGAATGAATCTGGAAGCGATTTAGCGTGCAGCGGTGAAATTGAGTTCGGGCCGAGTGCGAGTCATTAAAATAAGTTATGAACAAGAAAAATAAATTATCGGATAATCGCTGGTGGATTGTCAGCTTTCGTTTCTTCTATTTCCGGCACGATTTGGATTTTGTTAATACCAGTCTTTAAATGGTTGTTAGCGCAGTCGGCTCATTCTGCCTACAGTTGCGGCATCACATGGTTTATTTAGTATGTTTATAAAATAAAAAGCAAAAAAAGGGGATACAATTATTTCACAGAGATGTATGTCTTCTATGAAGCTTCGGCGAATCTGCTAGAGCAGAGTTTCCCAACCTTTTTTTCGTCGAGCCTCTCCGAATTATAAATAACATTTCTATGCCTCCCTTAATTTTTTCATTAAAAAAAAAAAACGCGCATTGATTTAATAACACTTATTTATCGAAATCATTTATTATAATTAAAGTACTAATGAGATAGTTGAGTTTGCATGTTCTGCACCAGTTGGTTGATTCTAGGTTCAGTTTCTGCCAGAGCTATCGTCAGTGTCAACGGAAAGACGATTTCGCTGCTTAGTTTTATTTAAAACCGGATCTGAAAACCTGCCTCACATAAGTAAGTCAAAGAATAAGAAACTAGCATTCTCAAAGAAAGAGAAGCAACTTTCGAATTTTAACAAGGAATCGTTTGATCCAAAATTTCTCCAATGTCAAGAGATGGAAGTCATCTTTCGTTTTCGAATCTTCGCTTCTAGAAATTCTTCCTGAACTTCTTCCGGTAAAATTGTAAGACATCGACAACAAATGGGTTTCTGGTCATGTGACATATTGGTGACTGAATTAATATCTCGATAATATCGGTGAAATTCTCGTTTCCCCGCGCTTGCAAATTAGTTTGTATTTCAAATTTCAAATCTTCGTCCAGTTTTTTTTATTTTTAATTGCATCGAATAGACGAGTAAAAGATATTATTACATTTTCAGCAGAAACCTTTTGATTCCAAAGTTTGAAGCTTTGATATGAACCCTTGAATATGATCATAGCTACTTATTAGAATGCCGTTTCTGCCTTGAAGCTTCAAGTTTAGCTGATTGAAGGCATCAAATATATATATCAGTTAAATAGGTCAACCTCCATTGAAATTGTTCATTGTTTTACATTTGCAAAAAATCTTTTTTTTTTCTTTGAACTCAAGAAAGAGGATGACCTCTTCTTTCAATTCATAAAGGCGAGCCAAGATGTTGCCCTTAGACAACCAGCATACTTCTGTGTGTGAAATAGAAGGACTCTGTGATCAGAAGATCCTCGCAAAGTAAACTAAATAATTGACTATTCAAAGCGCTACTCTTGATGTATGTAGTTTACGATCTTCATAGCGAAGTCCAAAGTCTGGTGTAATTTCTGTGGCAATGTTTTGGAAGCCAAAGCTTGTCGATGAATAAAACAATTAGTACACACTATAGCGGAATAATTCTTTTTCGTGAGCTTTTGAGCTAAGCCTGCTCGTACACCTATCATTGCAGGGGCGCCATCTGTGCAAAATCCAATGAGTTTATTCCAATCCAAATCATTTTTTTCACAGATGTTGAATTAAATATATCTTCAGATTTAGTGCCTGCTGTCAAAGAGATTGGGAGTAAAAAATCTCTTCTTCAATGTAATCTCCACTGACGTAACGAACATACAACTATTAACTGTGCACAATTAACGACGTCGGTGGATTCATCGCAACTAATGAAAAAAATGGCGATAATTTTACTTCGTTGATTATTTGTGCTGAAAGGTCATTTTCGAAGGCATGTCACATTATTTATTGAACACCCCTCGTCGTCCGATGTTTAATTTACGTGGTAAATTGATTTTTCTTTCGCGCCTCCCTAGACATCTCTCTATGCCCCCCTAGGGGGACGTGCCCACTGATTGGGAACTCCTGTGCTAGAGCATGCTGTTTCCGTCACCGACCATACACGCATTGTCAGTCAAACAAGCTGCTTCAGAGTTTCGTTAACGTGGACTTGCACGAAGTAACCTAAGAAATAAGAAACTAGAGAACTTTCTCAATTTTAAATAATTGCGCGGCAGGTTTAATCAGTTTGTTCAAGAATTTATTCAGACGTACTCGATGCGTAATTCATTTCTGAGAACCTTCTCGTTCTGTAGTATCACTAGCGACTACAATACCAGAGTTCTTGAATCGAGGATGTCGTCTTTGTTTAATATTAAGTTCATCGCGTTACTACACCATTAGTGAGACGTGCCGTCGTCGCAACTTCTAAATATTAAAAACGAACAATCAATTTTCAGTTCTAGTATAATGGCAACTTCCGAGAAATTAGACTGCGCGCCGTAGAATTAACATATAATCTGTTATAATAACAATCTTGTACCACCAGGCGCCATAATACAAATTAATCTGTTCCTAGCTTTAATGAATATCATCTCTCTCTTATTTCTTCTTCCATCTCTTGACACTTTTTTTTTTTTTTTTTTTGGTTGTACTGTGCCCCTTGAAGAATCCTTACGTAATTCTAACGTTCCTGGAATTTCTTTCCTGTTCTTTCTAATATATCCCTTCAATTCCTTCTTTAAACCGATTTTACTCCGCTCCAGTTTTTTTACTTTTGTTACTTACGTTTGTCGCGAGTCTGTCGGATTTTCGGTCGTATAGGGCGGCGACTACAAAAAAAAAAAAAAAAAAAAAAAAAAAGGGGAAAAACAATCTGCCGCGCAACACGATATTCACGTAGTACACAGATTTCGAACGGATTTCCTGCGGGACGTTCAGTTCAGTAGAGAGGTTCTTACGGCCAATTGCGAACTCGTGTTGGTGGTAGACAGACACTGACAAACGGTGTCTCAGCGTGCGTTTGTGTACAATTAGAGAACAACGGTCTATTATCTGCTCCGTTCGGCCGACGCAGGCTTGGTTGGGGGGCTGCTAAATATTATCCAACTGGAGACAGAGCTGTGGTCAAGTTCAAAAGAATGTACCCGCACAGGAGGCAATGAAACATTATTGGTAGACAATAGGGCGTCAATTGAAGCTCATTTACGTTTCGCGTCTTATCGCATTAATCGTTTCGCTCTGCGACCGAAAACTCGAATGAGCGAACGGATAGGCGCGTGCGGTCGCCCTCATAAGAAACACGATATCTGTCATCTTCGTCGCGGGACATATCTCGAGTACGCGGCTTTCAATTAATTCACGTATCATCATCGGCTATTGCTGTGTGAAGGCTTCTCATTCGCTTTCCGAGAGAACTTCTGTCACATATGCGTTGTAAATCCGCACGAATTTTCATGACAACTCTTATCGGCTCGTCTTTCACGTATATTCCTGGGAAAGGCTTTTGCTTTATTAAAAGACGGGGGCTCCAGCCTACACCGGCCTACTAGCGGAGGAACAGCCAGACCGACGTGGAATTGTAGCGTCGGCACGCGAACCCCTGTCAGACTCTGTGGTACCGAAACAAAATGATAAGAACGTACATAATGTTCAAGTAAAAGTGGGGATATTTGCATTTCTCTCTTGCGCTGCTTGGATGAATAAAAGCTTTGAATCTAGAGCGTGCTCTACGGCATATTCGCTGCACATTGCGATCCACCGCGTCCCGATTTCCGGTTTCGCGGCCTAATGACTTGCTGAGATTACGCATTTGACGACTATCTATCCAATTTAAGGTTGGGGGGATAATATGAAAATTTCGTAACGTTGCATTTATTAAGGTTTGCCATAGGCAATATCGCGGTTCTTCTATAATCGCATTCAGGGGATTTCCCTATTGAGAGGCTCGAGTGTTCGATCGAGATGTAAATTACGAATATTATTGACCATGTACCGCCGAGGGTAATATAAAAAAATCCTGTATAATGAAGTCTAAACCTTTTTTGATGCCATACCGCAAAAAATCTGGTAACCGGGAAATATTTTTTCCCTTACGTCCATGATTGTTTTGTATAAAAAATCATGAAATCGAAAATGTCTATTTGTTAATGATTATGAAATCCTGTAATGAAAAAAATTAAAACCTTTTTTTAATAACGATTACGATTGTGTAATGTATTATTTCTAAAAAGTCTGAAACGACATTAAAAACGTTTTTTTTTTGTTTTTTTTCTTACTAATAATTATGATCCTATAATGGAAAAAAAAAAAATTCTGTAATGAATCTGCAATTTTTTTGTTTTAAACACTGCGATCCTGCAATGGAAAAAAATCTTTATAGTCTCTGATATGTTTAATGACTAAAGGAAAAAATTACTGGAATGAAATTTGAAACGTGTCTGTTAAAGGTTATGGGAATCATGTTTTTTTTTTTTTTTTAAATGTTAATTACAACTGGTCTCTATAGACCATCGAGTAATTGTACTGGAATGCAAATCAACGCGTAAGTAGCCACAACTATCATCAGGGTTGTTCAGGAACGTTTTAAATAAAGTCAAAGACTCTAGAGGGCTTCAGGCGTCGAATTCCTTGGCTGTTGTCAACCAGGTTAAATGGGTTGGGATGGGTTTCTAAACGACTAGTATACCGCTGGACGGCAAATTTTATTTCTTCTTTTACGTAAGATCTGTTAAAGTCTTTACGGAGTGTGTAATTTACTGTCCAAGTGCAATCCAATGTAAAATACATTAATTCCTAATCGGAATTGTTTCGCCATTAATTTTAGTTGGCAGGCAATAGTGTGAATGTAATCTACGTACACTTTTTCTCAATCTAACTTTCAGATTTTGCCGAATTAAGAGCAGTATCATTTGCAAATGTAGCAATAGTTACGTCCTCGCTGTTAGGGAAGTCTTTGCAGTGTACATTTGGTAGAGGAACCGGACTGAATACACTACCGTGGGGCACACCAACGGATACAGGATAGCTGTTAGATAGTTCATTCCGGAATTTAATTTGATATGTTCGGTTCTCAAGGTAAGAATTTACTAGGAGATAATAAGGATGGGGAAGGTTTTTCTTAATTTTATATAACAGACCACGGTACCAAACCCTTTCAAAGCTATCTGGGATAATACGTTGGATTCGGTGTTCAATAGTCGAGTGTTTTTCTCGAAATCCGAATTGGTGGTCAGGTATAATATTTTCCTCCATAATAAGAGGATGTAGTCATTTTAAGATTAATTTTTCCAGGACTTTGGATAGGTAATAAATTGGTCTATAGAAAGTTACGTATACTCTAGTGAATTTCCGGGTTTAGAAATTATCATTATTTATGCCAGCCTCCAAGACAGCGGGAAGTATTGCAGACGGAAGACTGCATTAAATATATTAGTAATAAACAAAATAGCTTTGCGTAGCAGTTCTAACAATACTTCTTTGGTGATCAGATCGTGGGCTTTTTTTATTGATTAGTTTTTGAATCATATATTGAATTTCCTTCGGGGATGTTGGCGTAATGACGACACTAACCTGTAGCGGGGAATTCAGAAACTCCGTTATATCGTCCGAGTTTATAACCCCCCCCCCCTTTTGGGTTAGGTTTAAAGTCTTCGCTAAAGTATTTAGCAAGTACCTCGGCTTTTTCATCATCAGCCTTCGTCCATGTACCGTCCGATTTTCTTACGGGAGGGAAATATTGTACCGGCCTATTTCGACTTTTAACTGCTTTCCACAGACTGGTAATCAGTAGACTGTTTTGGAGACAAATTCTGCAAGTAACGTAGTAGGGTTTCATTTTTAACGTTTCGAATTAGTACGTTTAACTGTTCGGATTTGTTATTTAGTAATATTTTATAAGCGGAATTTCTTGTTATATGCCACTTTTTGCGAATTTTTCTTTTTTCCCTTACGAAATTTAAGGAAGGCCAAAAAATTGCAAACCCATGTGGGAAACAACTGCAGAAATAGTAATCGATTTAGCTGCTTGAGCAACCTCAATGATGACTGCACAGAAAATAGAGATGCTACCAATCCAGAACCAAAAATACCCCCATCTCCCCATATAAGGAGTTATAAATTTCGCGTCCATGATTAAAAAAATCGCTACAATACTAGGTATACAAGATTTTGTTGCTAAAACCTAAAGTAAAACACTAGTAAAGGTCAACGTCTAATCTTCTGACGATTACCGGAAACTCGTCTCCACATTCAAAAATAGGATGGTAATTAGCACACATACCAACTAAAAAACAGGAGAAAGATCCTAAAAAGTTGTAATAAGACACCTCCACCACTCTTTTCAGGAAGAGGAAATTAAGCAGGCTCTTAAGCAAAAACGGTTTGTTGTTTGAAATGTATTACATGTTAGACATAATAGGAGCCTCGCCTTTATACTTCGTTGACCTTGAACCCATGGACAACGTTAAAGACATGTTTAATCCTATTTACTTTACACGGAGATAAAAGTCGAAGCTCCCCACCGCAAAAAAAAAACAAAACAATTCCGCAGTGTCTGCGTTGTCAGTCTCATGGGGACACATTAGAACTTTTTGTAATCGACCATACATGTTAAGTGTGGTGGTCATCACAAGTTCACAGAGTGTAAAAAAGATGAAAACTCTGCGCGCCAAAGTGAGCGTTGTGTAAAAGGGACCATCCGCCCATAGGTTCGGATTTAAGAGTAACCAGCAACAGTACGGAAATCAACAGATAGCAGTAACAAATCAAGCTAGTGCTGATAACTCTAATATCAATAATAATGCTGAACTAACAGCAGGTGTAAATTATAACAGCAATTACAACAGTTCACACCTAGTGTAAACATCGAGATAATAACTCTGATCTACAAACTACGCTGACAACCTTCTTTTAAAACAATGTTCAGTTCTTACAGCAGAATTCCATTGTGTTCTAAATCGGCTAACATCATTAACAGACAAATTAATAAAATAATGACTTCGTCGTTGAGAATAGCTCCCTGGAACGCCAATGGGGCGCTGCAAAAGAGACGTGAGATCGAGCTATTTTTAAATACTGAGCAAAGCGATATTTTACTTCTTCTGAGACACAATTTACACAGAAATCGTACTTCCATATTCCGAATTATCGCACGTATCCTTTAAATGGAAAAAATGCGATGTCAGCTAATTACCGCCTACCAAACCGTACACTTGACGAACAAAAATTAAGGGAATATTTTCGGAGCTTAGGTGACAGGTCCACTGCAGGCGGTGGCTGGACGTAAAGAATAATGCACCTTGAAAACCTTCGGTGCTCGGCTATTGGCGAGCCAACATATTGGCCAACAGATATGAATAAAACTCTTGACGCAACCGATTTTTTCATAACCAAGGGAATATGCTTGACTGTAAGACTAACACATGTTTCGACTTATTTTCTGACCATACTTAATCCTTACAATAAGCACAGGCTTAAAGAAAGAAAAGCCTTCTTCGTTGTATAATAAAACAAAACGGATTGGGACAACTTTCGAGAAGGAGTGGATAAAATGCTGAATTTAAACATTCCTTTCAAAAATGAACGAGACATAGACAAAGCAGTTCAGTACCTTACTGAAACCATCTAAACCATGTCGGAAATCTTCCCCTCTTACTAAGTCTCCAGCTACAATATCTAATTTACCAAGGCAATCGTGTAATAGAGAAAAATTTTGGAATGAAATCAGAATCGGAATTTCATTAATAACACTGCGATCCTGCCATAAAATGTGAAGAGGCTATGATCCTGTAATGAAAATAAGTCCCTATTATAATGCGGTCTGATAAGTTTTGGTAAACGGCTGTGATCGAAAAAACAGTAACGAATCCCGAAAGATTTTTCTCCTAATGACTTTGCCAGTCTTCATAGGAATTAATAGAAAACAAAATTTATAATTTTTACCGCGTCTTGTATTTTTTTGCGAATATCTGACTCTTCTATAAGAATTATAGAAGACTAGCAGATTGTTTTATGACTTTAATCATAACGGCAATTAGTTTCCCGCCGTGAGATTTTTAAATTTTTTATTTTATTCATTCGTTACTAAAGGCAATTTGTCAACACTATCTACTCGTACGCATTTTTGTCCTACGTATAAAAATGTTCGTAGCAAATATTCTAATATGAAGAGAAGCGGCTATATGCGCGAACCCACGGTTGATTACACATTCAGTCGTTGTACAAGTCCAGGTGCTTATATGTCTTCCATGTGACTAATTTAGTTAATTTGTAACAATTTTTACTCATCGCCGTTAGTTCTCGAATAATTCGCGAAGATCGGGTAGCAGATGATCAGTCGTAGATGCTGACGTGTCTCTTTTAAACTGTATAGTTTCGGAATACAGGGGCGATTCAGAAGGTGACTAGAATTTTTGAAAAAAGCAAATTACAACAATTTCTTAATAGCTTCGTGATATCGGAAATTATACCGTTGATTTACGGGGCTAGGCTGGAGACGTGCATTTATTGTGATTGGAGGAAATAATGTGATTGATTTTAAGAGAGGTTCGTCGTACAGACCATATTGCCTGAGCGCTTATATATTAGAGCACGTTGTTAATTCCGATGTCGGTGGTATTCGAGAGAGGGAGCGGGCGAATAACAGTAATGAAAATTAATTAAACGCAGCAGGCAGTCGCCTTTTAAGTGAAGTGGTAAATAGTCGCTGTAATGACGCGTGGTTTTGCCATTGTCGTTTTTAAAGTCTAAGCCGTATTACATTGAAGCGGTCTTTTTTGTTTATTTTTTTAGCTGTTTATTGTAACATTTAAAGTTTGTGATAGGTTTTGGTTCGCATTTGTCTCTTTCGTTTTTTTTGTTTTTTTTTTAAATCGATTCACGGTGCGCAGCGCCGATAACGTTTAATGTACGAGGGGAATTAGTTCGCTTTCAAAAAACAGTTTAAACTGACTAGGTACGAAAAATTCTCTTCAAATTTGGTCACTTTATCAAACGGCTTTGTACAGATATTTCGCGGTTTAGCAAGCAGAAATCAATCGCTACCGTGGGAATATCTGTAGAATAAGGCGAATGAAAGACTGTGAAAGGGTTCTTTCGATTACGAGGAGAAATTTGTAACCATTCAAGGGCCAGAGGAAGTAATCATGGACGTAAAAATATCTCGGACCATTATAGCGTAATTAAAATGAATCGCGACAGCATCCGTTACTTAATTAACAGGCTTCGTTTATTAATTACAGTAAAGACAAAAAACTGAGCTAAAAACAGAGAACCTTAGGCTCCGTTCGCGTTTAAGAGTTCAAAAAAAAAAAAAAAAAAAGATTCGTGTTTTCAGAGTTTCATCGTTTTAGCCGAACGATGCGCGCTATTTGCCAAGAACAGGGTAGCGGGTTAATTAATGAGGCGATTCTGAAGTATCTTCATGGTGGTTTTACATCACTGTTTACTTAACCTAGCAGAAACAGCTTCCGTTAACGTAAATATCGAAGTTTAGTTTAGTTGGCGCTCTAAATGCTATTTAATTCGAAGCATCAATGCGGGTTCGTTCTACGTCAGTTCCTCGCTCCCCCTCGTACCTTAGATTAGGCGAAGGCCATTTGATCCGGTGATTTCATCTTGCAATTATTGCCTCGCACGTAATATTTTATTTCGTTATGGTTTACATTTTCTCGGCGCAGCCGGCGCTTAAGCAGTGTGATATATCATCGTGTTAATTTTGCCATACCAGTTTTTTTGGCAAAGCAATTTTAAAAACCGAATTTCTAGCAACAAAACCGGAAAGGTTAATTCAATGTTAGAGAAATCCCTTCAAAGGGGGGAGATACTTCTTAAATACTTCTGGAAAATTTTGATGACAACTTACGTTTTTTCCAAAAGGGGGAAAAACAAAAGAGCAAAGTTCCGACGATGAGCACGTTTAAAACAGCAAAAAAAAACAACACTGCTTTATTATTTTCTTTACATTATTTAAGTCGATTGTAACAGGGAACTCTTGTTACGAAATCGGTAACGTTTTTGACTCACGTTTATAAAATTGCGAAAAATTATCAGTTAAAACCGACACTTTTCTGCGAAAATTATAGAAGACTGACATCTAGGGATGTCTTCTCTCCATCGAGAATAGACATATATATATATACGTATATATATACAGTCTTGGATTTACATCACGGACTTAAATGGGTTACAGTCCACAGCGGCAAAATTCGAAGGACGGCGAATTTGCATGAGATTGAAATTTCTTTTTTTTTTTGAAAAATATTTAAAATTTTCAATATACGTATTATTACATACTACGGCGTTTCAGCCGTAGCAAGGTAGGAGTGGAATGCGATAAAATCATTTTTTAACCTGCGCATTAATGTACAGAAAAGTTGAAATTTTTTTTTTTTAATTTTTTGGGCTCGTTAATCAGGGATCTCACCCAGAAACAATAGGAATAACTAATTAAAACTCGATTCGATCGAAAATGGCAGAAATAAAGGAACCAATTAGAAGAACAACAGACTCAGACGGAATGGACAGGATATAGGAAGCACAGTAGGGAGAAGAAAGCCTTGACTTCAAAAGGAGTAAATAAAGGGAAGAGCGTTCCGTAGAAGAAGCAGAACACTCAAAAAGAATGTAATTAGCATCATAGATAAGTTCTTCATTCGGATATAGATGACAGTAAGGTAAGAGGAAACCAAAGAGAAACGAAAACGGGATGCGGGCAATAGAGTTTGATTGAAGCGTAGACAAATAATAGGGACAATAACAGAACGTGGAAAAGAAGGGAATTTTGAGAACCAAGAATTAGTTGGAAGGTTAGGTTGAATTGAGAGGTAGAAAGAGCGATCATTGGTAAAGAAGGAAAGGTACACATATTTGTCCAAAATTTAAAGTGAAATTTCTTACTTAAGGATAATGGATTAGAACTAGGGATCTTTTTAAAGTAAAAGCGGAAGCGGACAGCAGCCTGAGCCAAAGCATCCGCCATTTCGTTAACCTCGATGCCTCTATGACCAGGGACCCACAGCAGATCAACGCGGATAAAGTTAAAATAGGAATGTATTGATTTAGGTAAAATTTCCAAATGATTACAAATGACATGTAAGCAGAGGAATCGAGGAATGAATTTAAAATTAACGAAGTGCAAACCGGAACGTGCATTATTATTAGGCAAAACGGTGTTATATTAGCAGTTAAAGGGAATTCTCGAAGTGTGCACAATGGCTGGTCGGCATGATAAGAGATCAAACAAGACTGGAAGAGAAACTGAAAATTCACAAATGTATATAGGAGCGGTATCTCATTGATACGACAAAATTTAGAAGATTTTTCGAAGAATTATTTATATTATTTCTTGCCGTACCAAACGATGTGAAAACTGCTCAAAGCAGTGTGGCACTGCGGGAAGCGTTCTGGGCCCGTAACCGGTTGAGACTATTCTGAATACTGTGAATCTGATGAATAAACACGCTAACGGCGAAAATACTCTTATTACGAATAAATGTGCACTTTATTTCATTTTTGTGATCATTTAACAAACAAAAGTAAAAACTCAAAATGTAACTGGGGGTAAAACAACTCTAACAACACTACAAAAATATACACAATTACAATAACGTGATAACATGATGGGAAAAAACACAAAGAAAGCTTAGCGCTGCATAAACTTTTTATCACGATTAATCGATAGATAAAATTTAGTGTGGTATTATTAAATAAGAATTCAACTTTAAACTGGACAATTTCAAATCAAGAGACAACCGAAGTATATCTAATGGAATATGCAAAAAAACCTCATAAATAATTACCCTACAGATTTATTCATTAACTTCTGAATGTGCATTTTCATTTTCATTCGTACATACGTGATAAATAATTTTAACTTGATTTGGTTAAATTTAATTTGAAGAACAATAATTTAAAGGAAAATATTAAAAAAAAATTATGTCTATGGTCACAAATAGCCCTAAAACTTGAAATAATCGTTATGAAGAAAATGTTATTATTCAAATGGAAAATTTAATACGAAGTAAACATTTGCGCAAAATGTACTTCCTAATTTAGACGGTTGCGTTCAGAGAATTTACCTTCCATTATTTTAAAGAAATTGTTGTTCAGCAGGGACGCTCCTTTCCTGAAATGATAAGAATTAAATCTTTTTTTTTCCAGATCAACAATGTCTCAGCAAAAGTGTTATTTATCTGTTTTATTTATTGAAGAACAGTTAATAACGTATTTAAACTTTGATTATACAATGAATTTGCATCTTTAAAATTGCGTCGTAAAAAAATTTAAACTTTAATTGATACATGTAAAAATAATGTGTGCATAGAATTAAAATAAAATTTAGCTATCCTTTAAGAATGTATGAAAAATTTTATAATCGAAAACTTTTTTAACTTTTAATTAAAAATTAATTTTTAACTGTTATGTCCTTTCCTATTCTAGTTACTCGATTGTATTTTTTATTACTTCATTTATAAATTATTCTAAGGGCGGCAGAAATTACTGAGCCCACAGCGGCATTTGACTATGATCCGGCCCTGCGTGTATATATATATATATATATATATATATATGTATACATAACAAATATCCTTGGCAAAGGGAATCGCGGAATTTTAATTTTTTTTTTTTCGATTTTTCTATTACAACCAATATTTGATTTTAGATTAGTTATATTTATAATTAGGAGCAACCTGTTTCAAACTCTCGCTTTTTTGTATACTATTGCATCGGTAAACCTTACTCTACAATCGTGTATATTAACTATGCCACTGGTTGATAAATTTCGAAAATTATTCACCTCAGAAATAAAAAGGAATTATTAACAATACGTCTGAAAACTCCTTTTTAGAACTATAAATTTTAATAGTTATTTAACCATATTTGTGTCTAAGCAAGTTACTCTATAGGTTTATCGAAAAGGATCCGATCAATTGCGATAATTCCTTTTCTGGATGAATGAACTGTGGTGAATTCATTGTCCGTAGTTAGACTCTTACGAATGGTTAACAACAGAGTAGGGGTTTCCGATTTCAGTGTAAACGGCTTTGAATTAACTGAGCGATGCTAGTAGCATTATTGAAATAACACGTTGTCCTTGATTCCAGTATAGCGTGGATAACTTTCTGCGTTTTACGTGCAAATATGCATCGGCAAATGCAGCGGGGCGGCATTAAAACTGATTACTGTTGAAGGCTGTCTTTGTTTTCAAGTATTTTTTATGTTTTCCTATACTAATACATTACGATTGGTCATTATTTCTGGAGCTGTGTCGGGATTTCCTGGAACTGCCGCGTTATTTTACGCCTCCGCTACTAAAATGGTGACAGAGCAAATACAGCAACTCTAACGACCTGTTTCCGTTTTTTTTGTCCAGCAAAGCGCTCTTTTAGTGATACAGAAATGTTATCTGATTACATTACTTTGTAGATAATGTAATCTGGAATACAACGTCTTCGGGAGAGCTCGTTGTACAGCTGAACTGGAAATTCTGCATCGACCTGAAGGTGAGATAAGTGTACTCTCCAACGCCTACACCGAATAGCGCGAGGAAAGAAAGAAAACGAAACCAGAAGAAGAATTATTCAAAGAAGAGAAAAATGAGATAAGAGCTAAAACGAGAAGATAGTAGAAGTAGTACCAAAATGTAGAGATATTAGAATTCGTAAAATTTAATAGTGTGCAGTTAAAAAAGCAGGGCACAGAGCAAGGAAGCTAAAGGATTGTAAAGTTTTAAAAGAACATATGTGTGAAAGAATCATATTACGATTTTAAAGTTGTTCGCTGTTAGGAGAGAGGTAGTAATAATTCGAATAATTGTCAAGTTTCTCCTCTTTTGTTCTACGAGTTAAGTAACTCTGCATCAGTAGGGGCCATTGGCGCACTCAAGGGGGGTGCCACGGGCCCATTGCTCCCCCCAAAAAATCTTTGAAATCTTAATTTCGTTTTACTTATTTTTTTTTTTTTTAAAAAACATACACATTTACTTTTTGCTTATATTACAAATATAATGTTACGTTTCTATTGCTATTATTACTTTTTTTAAAATAAAATTCGTCAGTTTTGTAATTTAAAAAAAAATAATATTCGTTAATTTTGTATTTTTTTTTTGTGTTTAATTTTAACTTACAGACCACGGAAATAGATAGGTACTTAGTCGAGGTACCGAGTTACCACCCCCTAACTCACCTTCTAAATTCTAGCCCCGACCAAAAAAAACTCCTGAGTGCGCCTTTGGTAGGGGCGAATCTATTCTCTGCTACTTTACGAAAATAGAAAAGTGTTAAAATGGTGTTAACCTTATGTACAATTACGCGCACTACTACGCAAGCAAAAATTAAGAAGCCGCTTTTTTCAAAAAAATATTTCAAAAAGTAAAAAAGTGAAATTTTTTTGTACAGAAAATTAATATTTAAATTTAGATACAATTAACAGTTCTACTATAATTTACATGGACAACAAAAAAAACAAAAAACAACGCAACACGAATTAAAAAAGAAAATCTAATTCGAGAGCTATATAAACTGGAAATTAGTGCCTTCGTTTTGTAATAAAAAAAAATGAAATACTCTGAGCGGTTAAAATCAGGAAGGATGAAAGAAGCACCAACATCACCAGGCCCCCTCGAACCATCCGTGTAAATGATAACGCGAGAGGGAAATAGGGATAGTGCTGTAGAGTACCTGTTTAATTACGGCTTGGGGGAGATTTTTTGCAAATGAGGGGAGGATAAATATACCTTAGGAGGATGACAGATATTAGCGAAGTCGAAGGAAAAATAAGGGAGATTATTGAAAGAGATAATATACGGCCAAAATGAACCGAGACGATGTGAAATAGAAGCCAAAACAGGGGTTTTGCTGGGAGTGAAGCGCCAGCTGTTATAAATCGAAAGGTAAGATTGAACAAGAGTAGAGGATGCGAGAGGAAGACGTTTAACAAGGAAACGATAGCCTAAATAAGATCTACGAATGGATAGGGGTGACGAATTGGATTCAGCAAGAATAGCAGGGGTTGGAGAGGATTTAAGAGCGCCAAGACAAAACACGGAGGCAAGAATTTTGCATTACATCTAGTTTGGAAATACGTGTCTTGGACGCACTACACCATAAATAAAAGAACAATAATAAATTTGGAACGGATAATAGATTTGTAAAGAGAAATAAGAATATAGGGATCGCCACCCCATTTAGTTGGCGACAGGGCTTTCAGCAAGTTTAACCTTTTCATAGTGGAAGCAGAAAGATATTTGATGTGTTCGGAGAAGGATCAAGAAAGACACCGAGATAACAAAAGCAATTAACACGAGTAAGAGATACATTGTTTAAGGATAGGTTGACCAAAGCAAGGTTATAGGGACGGAGGTTAAAAATAGTATAAGAAGACTTAGAGGGAGAAATTGAAAGATTAATTAAGGAGAGAGAATGTTCAATGAGAGAAGAACTGAGTGCTTCATAGGATGCTAAAACATCCTAAGACGAGGAAAAAAGGAGGATGTCGTTCGCAAAGAATAAAGAATAGGAATTTAAACGAAGAGAAGCTATGCTGATAGTATAGATGTTAAAAAGAGTAGAACTGAGGGAAGAACCCTGAGGAAGACCTCAGAAAACCTTTCTTGGAGCGTTAAGAGATGTAGAGGAGAAGTGGATAGAACGATTTGACATGAGATTGATAATAAGGGAAGAGAATCGGGATGTTAGTTGCCGTCATTTTATCTCTTAAAGTGGGAAGATGAACATTATCAGAAGCAGAGGAAACATCAATAAAGGAAGCTAGGTTGAAATGTTTTTGCATAACAGACTTGTATAAATGAGAAACGAAAAGACTAACACAATCAGAAGGGCCAATACCAGGCCGAAAGCCGAACATATTAATAGGGAATATATTGGCGCTTGTTGAGCATACCCTCAAATAGTTTTCTAATACAGCATGCCAGGGAAATAGGACGTAGGGAAGAATTTTTCTTACTTTCATTGACTACTATACGCCATCGATTTAGCCAAGTCCCTATGTGCTTAAGTGACTCCGGAAATTTTTCTTTTCACACTTATCCACGGCCAAGATGGCTGCGTCATCCGCGTACAAAGCTACTTCTGTATTATCGAGCATCGGGAAGTCGGACGCGTAGATTGATCCCGGCCCTTACCGGAAAAATATATCTGAGTATTCATCGGCTATTTCCACTGGAAAATATCTTTCTTGTATTTACACAAATTAAATAGTAGATAGAAGGCGTGGAGGAAGCAGAAGTTTAATTTTATACAACAATCCTTGATGCCATTATCGAAAGCTTGCTGAACATACAGAACCGCGGCCGTACAAATATTCATGTTTTCCAAGCTATTTTCAATAATCTTCGTTAGTCTGTGAACCTGTGTTCTATAGTGTGTTGTGGTGCTTATGAAAACCAAATTGAAAATCGGGAATAATTGTATCAGTAGATAATATTGGAAATTAATTTTCCCACTATCTTTGAGAGGACAGGAAGCAACGAGATGATAGGTCGATATGATGAGACTACATCAGACGGTTTACCAGGTTTCGGTATTATCTGCGAAAACTTCCAAGCCATTGGAAAATATTGATTACGAAGGACAGCGTTATATATTTGTGTTATAAATGCAATACTTTTAACTCATTTAAAAGCTCCGCTGTGATTAAGTCAAGTCCGGGACTCTTTTTCTGTTTCATATTGTTTTTGAAGAGTTGCCGTATTGCAATAAGGGGTAAGTGGTGTTGTTATCGGTAGACTCATTTGCAGCGGTTTTTCCAGGTATTCGAGGTGATATCTGTGGAGTCAGTAGTTTGAGGATTCGCGGTGTAAATCTATACCGTGAAAGTAATTGGCAAAAAGCGCCGCTTTATCGAAGTTCATGAGAGCCCCGTCAGGTTTTTGTATTGGCGGAATGCGCATCTTTGCACAGTGAGTAATAATCGTTTTTGGTCGGCGACAAACTGGACAGAAATGTTGCCAGCATTTCGTTGTTATTTTCACGCGGTACTTTACGCAGTTGCTTGGTCGTTTTTATTTAGAATAACCGGATTTGTATTCCGGGTTTTTCGTAATTTTCACGCACTAGTGTTAGTGTTTGTTTCGGGATATTATTAGACCCCTTGGAAGGTTGCACAGTGGCTAGCCACGCAGCATTTTGTATGGTTTCTGTTAAGTTTTGAACTGCTTTATCACAATGTGTCGCAATTAGTTTTCAGCGGCATATTTAAACTTACGTTAGAGGCTAGTTGGTTATTTTTATTAATAATGACTGTTTACTGGCGAAGTGCTCACCGTTAATATAACCGAGCAGTGGTCTGACTGTAGATCAAAACAACAGTAGTCCGCTCTCATACATAGAGATGGGATTCCTTTTGTCACAAAAAAAATCGAGTAGATCAGGTCTTTTTTCCTGCGATCCTGAGGCCAGCAGGTAGGCTCGTCCTCCGAGAGGTAACCTAGATTCAAATCTCCTTGCCCTGTGCAAAAATTTTCATCTCAGATTTTGATGTCGGATATTTCCGCTTTCCCTTTCTAATAATTATTCATCCGTTATCTGTTCAACCTAGTTTTTAATTCCTTTCGTTTCTTTTATTTCGTCGTTCTGTTGATGTCTTCGTTATTCATTCTTAAGCCATATTTTCGTCAGTTTTTTTCTCCGACAATTCTCGGCACCCAAACGATGTTCTTGTTTATGGTGCTAATCACGTGCTTATTATTACATGTTCATTCCTTTCTGTTGAACGTTCTGTATTTCGGTTTGTTGAATCTTCTTATACTTCTTATTGCGCCTCTAATAACCTGTCTGTTCCTTCTGTACGTATTTTACTGTTTGCTTTTCCTTATTAGCAATATTGGATTTTTTAAAATTTTTATTATTATTTTTTTCTTTTTTTGTGTTCGTGCCAGAGTGGCATTGACCCAACAACAGGAAAAACTAAGCTAAAAAACTAAATAGCTAGTCGGTCCGAAATGGACGCAACAAAGGACAGCAGTGCAGGCGCCACAGAAGATGAAGAAAAGGAGAGGATAAATGAAGCGTTATAGGGCGTAGGGAGACCTAATGACAAGAGCCGGCCGTATAAAATAGTTGTCTTGGTCATACAAAAAAGAAAAAAATATCATAAGAAGTAATTAAATATTAGTGTGGCTCGTGTCAGATATTCGTTTGATATAACTGAGAAATATTCTCTAATGGTGGTTTTGAATTTTGTCCAGCGAAAATACCGTAATTCGGTTGGACAAGAAATTTTATTTAAGTACATGAAATTTAGATGTCAGCCTGCTAATTTCATGGAAATATTCCATTCGAAAATAAGTAAACATATATCAATACATATATCAATACATATATAAATATATATATACACACGTATGTGTACATACATACCATAAATAAATAAAGATAATACTTTAATATTTATGCTGTTTTAGTTATTCTTCAATTTGCCTCGTTTATTAAACATCAAAAAATATATTACCATTATTTTTTTCATTGCATTCAAAAAATCTAACTGTTACAATTCCAGACAATGAACTCTCACAATTTTTTTTGTTGCTTTCCATCGGTCGTTTACATCTTTCCGCTTATATCGGTATATTTTTGAAATATTCATCCGAAGACGCCGTATGCAATGTTGAAATGTAACGTATTTGTTTTGAAATAATTTATACCGAAGGATATATTAGATTTCGCAAAACTGCAATTGAAGTTAAAAAAAAAAAAAAAACATTAGAATTCCGTTCTTTTGTAAAAATTTGTTCAATACGATTAGGTTTTCTCATCGCTTGGGTTTCTCGAGCTACATTATATTTATATTATTACATTAAAAAGTTAAATCAGTAAATAAGAAAACAAAAACGAATAAATAGGTAAATGAATAAATAAAAAGTAAAAACAAGGAAGGTGTGTTCTGTGCACGCGTTAAAATTGTTTTCCCCTTCAAATGCTTATTCTGTTCTTTGATGACCTGTCGAGGGACAAATAAAATTGTTGATAGCGGACATACGTTATATTAGTTCTTTCTTCGTGGAGTATAGTAACGACGGAATTTCAGTTTATGATGCAGTTGGGGAAGGTTTAGAGGGTAACCGCTGTATTCTCGGTTTTGAATTTCCCCATGGAAGAATTTTCTTTGTATTATAGAAAGAAAAAAAAATCCTTTTCCTGGGTAGTACAATTTAATACGTAAAACGAAACGGAGTTTACTGAATTTTACTAGAAGACAGCGTACAAAAACTGTGGATCAGATGCGGCGTGATTCTGAGCTGTTCGCATAAATTTACAGAACACCTGTGTGTAGAGACTGTGCAGCAGTCTATAGTGTCGGACAGAAAATTTTAGCGAGGTCGCAAGGTGCCTATTCTTTTTCTTAAAATTAAATATCAACAGTTCAGGTTCTGTAGAGCACAAGTCCATCTATGCAGGTCAGCCATATTAAAATACGGTATATATGTACAAGTTGTTATCGTTAGCTGTAAAGTTAACTTAAAGAAAACCTAACTATGACGAAACTAACAGCCGATGAAAATAAGAACAGATATATAGCATATACGTTTGTCCAGGCATAACGGTTTTATTTCGCACTTAAGTGTATACCGCTTACATTTATACGTATTATTGCTTTATGCCAGGAGCTGTGTGATTTTTCCTTTTTAAAAGAACACGTATAGCCTTAGAATGACAGACTTAGTTATTCTATCGCTTAAGGTTACAGATTGGGCTACGAACATGCCTCGCTAAACGCAATTGACGCAGGTATAAATAGTCTAAAATGAACTTTTTGATGACGAAACAATGGTGAAAATTACATTAGCTAATTTTTTTTTTTTACATCACACCGGCCCGAAGACCATAATTGACGAGGCTATTATTTTATTTTATTTTTTTTTTTTTTTTCATGCTCAGTTACCCAGCGGCAGCATAAGCATTAGTCGATCGGAAAAACTGATTACTATAATTTGGAGTTCATTCCTTTCACATCCGAGATGTTAGTGGCGGAGTTATCTTCTGCTTCTGATATCTAATACTGTTTACTATAGCGCTGGATTTTATTCGTTCGACGGCTGAGGTATTAACGACGATGTTATCTATCGCATCTGACAGCTAGGAGCGTCACCGGCCCATGTTCTTTTGAGCCTCCTTGGCTGATCCCAGCGACTGATATTCGATACCTCTGGATTTTGATTGAGTTGAAGAGCCTCATAAAAGTGTTTGTATTGTTTTAAGTATAAATCGTTTACGTATGGAACATCTAGGTCTGTATGTAGAGTGTGATTCGATACATAGTACGGTGCGTCTACCAATTGCCTCAACGTTTTCGATTGGAGCTGTTGAACCCTATTTAGGTTACTCTTCGCAGTGGCTCCATATACTTCTAATCCGTATCTTCAGACCGGCGCTATGACTGAAAGATAAACTAGCCTCTTGCATTTCAAACTAATTGTTAATTTTTTGCCTAATATGCTGTTGCGAGCCTTAGTTCTTGAAGCCATTTTTTTCCGGATGAACGATATATGGCTTGTCCATGTAAGTCTTCGATCTAATATCATACCTAGGTATTTAATATGGTTTTCTTGAATTATGCGCTGATTATTTATTGTATTAGGGGGGACAGTTTTGATTATTTAGAGTGAAAGCTACTTGTCTGGTTTTTTGGTGGTTTAGTTTAATCTTCCACTTAAGCGCCCACTGCTGGATAACGGTTAAATGCTCCTGCGTCAACAAGGATGCGTACACTGGGTTTTTGTGCCGAGCAAGAATACAGATATCATCCGCAAAGGTAGCGATTACTGTCGTCCTTAGTACTGGCACATCCGCTGTGTAGATGGAATACAGGAGCGGGCCAAGTACACTACCTTGTGGCACTGATGCCTTTATGTTATTTGACAAAGATAATGATGAGTTTATCTTGGACATTGAAACTTCTGTTTGTCAAATATGATACCATAACTGCATATAAGTCATTTGGTAAAATTAGTTTTAGTTTAAATAGTAATCCTTGATGCCAAACGCGATCGAAGGCCTGTTCAATATCCAGGAAAATGGCGTTACAGTATTCTCCTTTTTCTAATGTAGCTGCTATTTTGTCTGTTATCCTATGTACCTGGTGAACAGTTGAGTGTCTTCCGCGGAAACCGAACTGATGATTTGGAATGTTCCTATTTTCTGTTATTATCGAAAGTATTCTATCGTATATTATCGAATATTTTAGAAAGCACACTTAAGAGGCTAATTATAAGATGAAGGATATATTGGATTTTTCCCCGGTTTTAAGATCACCAAAATTATTGATCTTTTCCAAGTTTCAGGGTAATATCTAATTCTTAGAATCGTGTTAAATATATAAGTAATTAAAGTGATCGTTTTCGATGGGAGCATTTTAATTATTTCACCTGTTATTTCATCGAAACCTGGAGCCTTTTTGGCTCGCAGCATCTTAATTTTAGCCTGTACTTCTCTAGGTGATATAAGCTTTGTCGGCAGTGTGAGTTGAAAAGGAGCCTCCATATGTCTCTCTGTTAGTTTATCATGCGCGGAATCCTGTATATCATTGTGTGGTTTAAATATTTGTACCAAATGCTCAGCAAACGTTTGAGCTTTATCAGCATCAGTTTTGGTCCATTCCCCATTTGCTTTTTTGACCGGGTACTGCTTTGGATGTTGTTTTAGAAAAGATTTTGTTGTTTTCCAAATACGAGTCATCTTGCGGATTTAATTGAGAAAAGAAGTTTTCATACCTATTATTCTTGTATATCTGTATATTTTTGCGTAATTCCCTTTGTAGTGAATTGTATAGTTGTTTACCAGTCAATGTTTTATTACGTTGCCAACTAGTACGTGCTCTTCTTGTCGCTTGTATGAACTTTCTAATTTCTACTGGAACATTAAAGTGTTTTTCCTTAATAGTTTGGATGTTCTTAATTAATGTAGAAACCGCTCCATCAAGATCCTCATTCGTTTTTAATCTAATATTTAAGTCCGTAATAAGATCCATGTATTTCTTAAATTTCATCCAATCTGTATATTTGTTTGATAATGGTTTAGTTTTTTCGTTTATTATTGGTTGTACTGAGAGGCATGTTAATAACGGAGTGTGGTCTGAGCTTAGTTCAGGTACCGTTTTACAAGTGTTATATACATGATGTAGGTTTCTAGCGATGAAAAAATCATGTGTGCTCGGCAATCTATTTGCGTGTGTTGGCCAGTAGGTTGGTTCGTTGGGACTTAAGATTTGAAGATTGTAATTTGATATTAAATTGTTTATCATTCTGCCTCGATGATTTGTTCGATTACAATTCCATCTTGGATGTTTGGCATTAAAGTCGCCACCTAGAATGACTCTAGGTCCCAAGCCAAAGATTAATTGCAGTAATCTTTCTTTAGGTAAGATAATATTAGGGTGACAATATATGCTGGCAATTACTAAGTCAAAATTTGAGGTTCTAATATTTACAGCTGAAATCTGATATGCATAAGTAGCTTCAGAATATACTTTAAGGTGATTTAAACTCGATCTTACTAGTACAGTTACGCCACCATGCGCACTGCCATCAGGGTGTGTTGACGGATAACTAGTATAACCTGATATTCTAAAGCTGTGTGAAGATGTCAAGTGCGTCTCACAAATGAGAGCAACATCTATTCTATGTCTATAAAGAAATAATTCAAGCTCTTGTTTCTTCTGAATAAGCCCATTGCAGTTCCATAGCATAATTAACAGTGAGTTATTTGTTATCATTACGGTTCCTTGTATGTTAAGTCTCATTAATTTAATTTGTCCAATAGTTTATTTAAAATACTAAAGAGCGGATTTATTAGTAGTTTGAAATTGTTCATTAATTTGTCCAACGCGCTAACAATGGGCATTGAGAGTTGCTCCATTATCTTAATGCTACTGCTTTCTACGCCAACATTACTATTTTCATAATTTGGGCTAAAATTTTCGTTATTTACCTCCTTTCGCCTCTCATTAAACCAAGGATTTACTCTTCCCGCATTTTGTTCCAACGATGGGAAATTCTGCTGATTGAAGAGTAAATGATCGTTAGGTCGCTTACCTAGGCGCTCTGCTTTTTCTTTATTTAGGCGCTTATATTCCGGACAACCTCTGTAGTTAGCCGGATGATCTCCCTGACGAAGCGCACATATTGGCTTAGCGCAATCTTCTTTGTTACAGTCTTTGGTGTTATGTCTATTGCCGCATTTAACGCAGCGGAAGGGTAAATTACAGTAATTTTGGGAGTGCCCGTACAGTTGACATCTCTTGCATTGAATAGGTTGACGTTTATTACGAATTTCTTGAACTTCGACTTTAGCATACATTAAGCCAGTAAGAAAGAATATATCATCATTTTTAGGAGAAGGATTTAAGTCTACATAATGCATCGGTAGCTGCTGTTTAGTTTTGGGATGAATTACGTTAACGATGTTGCGCGAACACTGAAACCCCTCCTTTCAATTTCGGATTTGATTTCAGTTAAGTCCGTAGATGGATGGAGGTTCCTTATTAGCACTCTAAATGGTTTATCTTCTGATAATTGATAAGTAAAGAAGAAATAGTTTTTACTTCGTAGTAGGTGAACAATTTTACGATAACTCTCGGCATTCTCCGGAGCAATCGTTACTCCAGTAATCGTTGATTTTAACGTAAATTTAATACCCGTATCTGTCGCTAAGTCATTCCGTAACATTCTGATATCTGTAATATTCTTCACTAAAACGGGGGGAACGGCTTTTTGTTTATTGGCGGGACTGTCGCTCTTTCTGTTTTTTGAGAAAGAATCGGTAGCTGCGAGATTTTCACAGTGCGGGTTTATGTTGTTTCTACTGTTGTTTATAGCTGAAAACTTATTCTCGACGTTTAATTTAATGCTGTCATCAATCTGCATTTGATTATTTACTTTATTTACGTTATCCTCTTCTTCTCCATTTTCGTCCTCTACTGATAAAAATTCAAAAATATTACGCTTGACAATAGCCGGGGATGAATCTGACGAGGCAGAAGTATAGTACTTTCTTCTCTTTTTACCTTTAACTATGCTCCAATTAACGGATTGGATTAATTTTACTGTCATTATGTCGATGTCTTTGTTCCGGTTTGTTATCACCGCACAAATCAGCATTGTCAGAACGGTTAGGTTGGCTCATCTTATCAGTATTAGCCTTGGCAGTATCAATTACATTCCGCTTAACAACACCGCTACTACTAGCAACAGGCTGTGGTTGTACTGGGGCAGGTAGCGACATTGTGGGTAGTATGTGTACGTGCTACGGAGCACACCGTAGCAAACGACGGCGGCACAGTGGCCGAAAATATCTGTCGATTTACGCGCGCCGATAACTAATCGATCGCACAATTATAAGCACGATTTTAATCAGTCCAACGGAAAAAATAAATACACGGAAAGATCTTACCCGAGACCGGAAACCGGAACGCAGGAAACACACATCATACACACTTGTAAATATCACTTTTCTTTTTCTAAATATTTTAATGCAACAGCAAAAAAATTAATTGAAAGTAAAAAAAAAATCCTGAAAAAATGCAATTTGACTTTTTTTAGAAAATTAGGCATAACTTCACCGGTTGCTTTTATCCGATTTTAATAAAAACTTAAAATGATTATTTAGAACAACTGGGACAAAACGGAATATTTAATTTTTTTCTAAAATCGCATTTATTCGGAAAGGTGAAAATGGAAAAATTGAAAAAACGAAAAAAACAATGAGAGTTCAAATAAATTCCTTTTTTTTTTTTTTGAAAAAATCAAAATTCTATTTTGTCCTAATGCTATATAATCATTTCAAGTTTTCAAATCGCATTAGTTTTTTAAAATCGGATAAAAACAACTCGTAAAGTTACGCCCGATTTTCTAAAAAAAATTAAATTTGCATTTTTTTCAGGATTTTTTGTTTTAACTAAGTTTTTTATTATTATTATAAAATATTTAGCTGATATAATGTATACCATTGTTTTCGTCATTAAAAATGTGAAGAAATCGGTACGTTATTAAGTTCATTTTGGACTATTTACACCTGCGTCAATTGCGTTTAATGGAACACGTTCGTACCACCCAGTCAATAACTTAGAGCGATAGAAAAAATAAGTGTAACAATTTAAGGATATATATATATCTATATCTATATATATTTATCTATATCTATATATATATATATATATATATATATATATATACTTAATATATACACATATGTATACATAATACATTTAATGCATATTCGTAGTTTATTCTTCGGACTCCTTCAAGGAGAAACCCCTTATATCCTTAGATGATAGTTCTTGTGCAATACTTCGAGAAGAGTCTATTTCACACGTTATTCCGGACAAAAAAGAAATAATTTTGCTTTTTTTATTTTTTTTGCTTAAAGTCAAAAACTCTAACAGGATAGTATCGTGAAAACGTTACTCTCATTTTTCTACTACTCTCAGCCATAAGAGTGCTATAGCCTTTTTTTGTTAATGGGTTCGTCAACGTGGACATTGGCCCAAGAACAGCGGAACAGAGGGGAAAGAGAGACTCAGATCCTCATACGATCAGAGGTAGCCGACAGAAAGGAATCAAGAGCTGAAATAACCGCGAAGGAGAAGGAAGGGAGAGAATAGCGAGAATACCGGTTTGTAAAACATTTATATATATTTACATAAAACCAGATTCTTCAGACCTTAGCATCCGTGGGGAACTCGAGATTGGTGGGCGCTATTTTTGCAGTCGCTATAAATATGATTAATGTTTCATAATTAAGAACTATAAACTTTGCTTTATAGTGATGGAGAAAGTCATTGAACTTTCGGATAATTGTTTACGGACGCTAAGCGCTGTGTTTTATATAACTGTGGTGTTTGGTGGCTCTAACTGCTTTTTAAACATCCCGTGTTTCTTTTTCCTTAATTATTTGTAGCTGATTCCTTTGTCCGTTTGTACTGCGGGCTCTGTAATTGCAGATGTGGCCATGGTATGGGACAGCTAACTCCTTTTTACCTTCGGAAATGTCATTCCTTTTCTTTTCAGGATGCATATCATTTTTCGACGTTGACTGTCATTGTTTCTCCATCCTTAGTATAGCATTCTTTGTCAGATTCCATTCCTTGTTACTCCTAATTGCTGCTATGTACACGTGTTGATGGATCGCCTATTATTGGCAAGCCCAGGGAAAAACCCAAACAAAAAAAACAACAAAAAAAACCCGAGATAAAATAGTCTTCTATAATTCTTATAAAAAAGTCAACCTGAATTAACTGCGTTATTCCCGACAACAAAAAAATAATGAAATATTATACAGCTTTTGAAATTATATATTATTTTATTTTTATCAATGACTACGCTTTACGCCGCGAAGAAGACCTATTAGGGTTTTTGCGTTATCAGAAAAAATAAATATACATATACGGGAAATAGTAAAATGTTTTTTTTCCCCCTCTAAAAAGTGACGTATTAATTAAAATCGACTTTCCTATAAGTATTGTAGAAAAACCAGCATCTTTGAGTGCATGGAATTTCTTCTTGGTAAAGTCCGAAGGACCGAGTTCTGTAACAGCGACTTAATCGATATTTGAAAAGAAAAGCCGATAGGAATCGGTTTATACGGGGACGTTCCATGCTTGTAATATCAGCAAAGTGTCTACGTAAGTTGATTTTTATCGGCTAGTGCAGGAATTCCCAACCAGGATGGCGCCCCCCCCCAGGGGGGCATAGATAAATTTCAAGGGGGCGCAGTAAGTTTGCATTTTCGAAAGAAAAATTAAATTAAATATCGGAGGACTAGGGGCGTTTAATAAATAATATGACATGCCTTTGAAAATGACCTTTCAGGCATCTAAAAATTATGAAAAAAGTACCAAAGAAATTAGAAGAAATCGATATTTTACGTGGATATTTAAACATTTTTGTTACATAAATGGTTGCTAAAGATTTTTAAAAACCTACGGTACGGTTTTTAAAAATCTTTATGAAACTGTTCAGAGTGGCCACTCAACCGGGAAATCGGGAATTTGGCAAACTGGGAAAAAACCAGGAATAAGCCGGGAATTTTGTTGAAAAACCGGGAGAAAAAGTAAAAATAGGCAAAAACGGCGATATTTTTAATAAGAAAAAATCACTTGAAGCGAAAAATAAGTGAATTTTTTAATGTACTTTACTTGATAATAAATTACGGAAGTTCTGTTTTATTCATATAAATATGCTACGGCGGTCAAATATTATCAATAGTAACGAAAAAAATTCCATTCTCCTTTTTGTACAATTCTAATAATCATCAAGTCGGGGGTATTTGGATCAGGAAAACTGGGAATTTAAAAATTATATTTGAGTGGACAGCACGCTATTTCATCGGTGTTTTATATGTATTATGTAACACAAGACGCGGGGCAAATAATTATAAAAATATAATAATATTAATAACTTAAAAAAATCTTGGATTGACAGTAGGTAACAATGTAATGGTATTTGTTACTAATCATCATGTCCATCACCAGTCATATCTAAATCAGGAACGCAAATTCTCGGCGGCTGATCTACAGTTATAAGTAGGTAAAGGGAATATATAATTGCATGTAGGTATTTTACTGTTGTAGGCGCAAAATGGCAGCGAAAATGAGAAAGTTTTCAGAATTCTATATTAAGTTTACCTTCATAGAGAAAGACGAGCTATGTACAATTGCCGCAGTGTGCTATGAAAGTTTTAAGTAACGATAGCATGAGGCCCGATCGCCTTGAAAGGCATTTGAACCGGCAACATCTGACTCTGATTTCGAAGTGGAAAGAGTATTTTTCTTGTAGAGTTCATTCTCTTTCTTGAATCAAAGAAAAAAAAGATTTTTTGCAAATTCTCAACAATGAACAATTTCAATGGAGGTTGACCTATATTTATAGCTGATATATTTGATGCCTTGAATTAGCTAAACTTGAAGCTTCAAGTCATAAACGGCACCGTAATAAGTAACTATGATCATATTCAGGGGTTCATAGTAAAGACTTTAACTTTGGAATCAAAAGATATCCGCTGAAAATGCAATAATAATATCTTTTTCCCGACTATTCGGAGCAATTAAATGTAAAAAACTGGATGAAGATTTAAAAGTTGAAATACAAACTGCAAGCGCTGGAAGACGAATTTCACCGATACTATCGAGAAATTAATTCAGAGTCACCAGTATGGAACATGACCAAAAACCCATTTGTTATCGATGTCTTACAATTAACAGAAGAAGTTCAGGAAGAATTTCTAGAAACGAAGATTCGACAACGACAGATGACTTCCATCTCTTGACATTGGAGAAATTTTGGATCAAATGATTCTTTGTTAATTCCCAAATTGTCTATCTTGCTTTGGGAAAACTTGTTCCTTTTTCTTCGACTTACTTATGTGAAGCAGGGTTTTCAGATCTGGTTTTAAATAAAACTAAGCAGCGAAATCGTCTTGCCGTTGACACTGACGATAGCTCTGGCAAAAACTGAACCTAGAATCAACCAACTGGTGCAGAGCATGCAAGCTCAAGTATCTTATTAGTACTCTAATTATAATAAATTATTTCGATAAAAATCGTTTTAAATTTGGTTAAAGTTTATAATTTTTACAACTTAAGGTTAAAATAAATAAGTGCCATTAAAACAATGTGCGCGTTTTTTTCAATAGCAAAAATGAAGGGAGGAATGAAAATGTCATTTATAATTCGGGGAGGCTCGACGAAAAAAAGGTTGGGAAACCCTGGGCTAGTCGTTATTACAGTGATGTGGAATTAAACAGTTGCAGTAATGTCGCCGCACTGATGCAAATGAATATTAGTGTAAAAGTGATTGTAAACGACATACTCAAGAGCGGAAAAATGTTTCTTATTTTAACCTTTGCATGCCCCCCCCCCGTATGTCTGATTTTCAGTGAAACATGTTTATTAATCATTTCTATGTTGAATAATAAGCGGCAATTAGACTATTATAATAACAGTTGAAATTAAAGCACAAATATATATATATATATATGTGGTATTTCAAAAGTAATGCACACGTGTCCATACAAAAAAAAGTTTATTTGACAAAGTCATCCATTATAATCTTTCAATATAATCACTCTCCTTCTCAATAATACATCCTCAGCATCAGGGAAAGTTCTGGATGTCGTCCAGGAGTCCTTTGAACTTTAGTTCATGAATCCATTAGGCTACAGCACTATTTAAGGCCTCTGTATCCGGAGAACTGATTCCTCACATCGGCTCTTGAGTTTGCAGAACAGGTCATAATCACAAGGAGCCATATCCGACGAATAGCATAGATGTGGTAACAAGTCTTAGCCATATTCCACAAAAATTGTTCGAATTTCATCATTATCATGAGGGTGTGCATTATCATGCATGATGAAACGCCGCGATCAAGTAGTGATGGATGCAATTTTCAGATTTTTGGTGCTCGTGGCCGACAGATTTTCGATACCAGCTATATGACCTATCTCTTCGCTCACCTCAACTGGCTTGCCGATCTGGTAGTGATTGCTCCTGTCACTGGGCTATCCATGTTATGGGGTTTTTCAGTATGATACTTGTTTTTTTCGATAATTTGCTAATCAAAAGCATCAAGAAATAAGTTGTTATAAAAGTTGATGAAAAGTTGATTACAACTGATAAGAAGTAATGAAAAAGTTGACATACATGGGCTGTTGCGCTTTGCCAGAAAGAGCAGGTTTTATCTTTTATACTTTAAAGCATAATCTGTAAATAACTTTTGCAAGTTTTTTTTTTTTTTTTTGTCAGTCAACAGAGTTCGTTCAAAATATAACATTGTAAGCTGCGGCAAATATTGGTATACATACTTGGTTTTCCCTGCTTAGCTATGGTTTATCATTCATTTACACAGTAGTTCTTTTGAAACAAATAAAAATCATGTGCACAACATTCCGTAGCTTTTTGCCGTAAACCATGTTAGTTCTTAAGTTATTGTCATACCAAATAAATTTCCTGTCTGCGATATTAATTATGTATTCGTGATAAAGTTTTAAGAAAGGGTCAGTATGTTTCGCCTGTGTTGAAAATATTGAAAAAGACAGTGGAAAAGCGAACAAATTTGGTGGTCCCATTGTTCATGATGGAAGATCCAAATGTATCGCTCTACTTCTATTTCGCAGTTTGTAAGCTTTGTTAGCATTTTTGACGTTCACGGCGTGGCGTATAAAATTATTGCACCTCCAATATTCTCTCTCTGCTATTATCATTAACCATTTCCCTTTTTCTCTCCATGTTCATTTGTGGCATGTTGGCACTTTTGTTCCTTTCCAGATTCAGTTCATTGTTGTGCATGTGAATGTGTTACTACGTTATTACACGTATTATCAGGTATTTGTTTTCCGTCAAGATGTCTGCAATTTGTATTTCAACTTTATATTCAATACGTACCATATATGAGCCTGTTAAATACATTCAGCTCGAATATAATGTCGTATAATTTATTTCGTCTTCACTTTACTAAACAATTAAGCGGCTCTCTGTCGAATTTACCTTGATTCGATGTCTGTCGACCATATTTACGGCGCCGGTGTAATAAATTCTGCTTTTGGAGAATGGTTTACTCATCTTATTCCCCGAGGAATGTCTGCGAATATTTCTCTCAGTTTACCAGAATTAATTTGTTTTCTGCTGATTTGATGTAAGTCCAGTTTGTCACACATCAGAGTAAATTTCCTAAATCATATTAGAAAGTTTCGCCGCTATGGAAATTGTGCTATCAGTACATTTTGACCGACAATAACGCCGCATTTTTTGTGGGGGTTTTGATTTTTTTCGGTCATATATGCATCAGTTTCCTCTGAACTTTTTCTAGTCCAACAATTACTACAGGTTATGTCTTCGAAACATCAGAGGATTCTCATGTCGGGTTTTCTGGGGTACTACCTTTACAATTATTTTTTAGTCGATCGAAAACATCTATCAACCTAGATTTCAACTTTATGGGAATCTCCCATCCTAGCTCTGGTATTCGTAAAAATTTTATTTAGACTCCAAAATTCTGAGTTTTGGAAGAAAAAAAAAGGTTATACTCGATTTTATAAATCTCTTCTACATTAGCAATCTTAACTCTTCCAGACCCTTTTGTATCATTTACCCTCGCCGACGAAATGAGGTTTTTATTTCCTTGAAACTAATTTAGCGCTCTTTAAGATATTGTATATGTTGATTATATGGCGACCGGAAATTCCACAATCCTCAAAGATTAAAATCCACTAAAACAATAAATTGCCATTCACATACACATACACCAGTACAGAGATATGCAAGACACACACATATACATATACATATACATATATATATATATATATAAATATATATATATATATAACCATATATACAAAGAAACATAATTACGTTTACCTATATAAAAATACAAATATATATGTAGATATATGTACATTATAAACATTTGCATATATGAATTTACATATTCAGCCACAAAATAATTATATAAATATTGTGGACATCAAGACATCGAGTTAGCATACGTATATTTACAGCTTATTTATTATTTTGTATAATTTAATAATTATCATAGTAGGAAATATATACACAGGGTGATTATAATGAATGATTATAATGAAAGTTGAAGTTTGAAAACGCTATAAAAAAAGAACCACTGATCAGAATGACGTCAAATTTGAATGGAATATTATTGAAAAAGGGGAAAGTAGGTGGCACACAAAAAAAAGTTTTTTTTTTTTGGCTTGTCAATCAGGGACCTCACTCAGAAATAATTGGCGCTGTAAGCCTCGTAATTTAATAGGGTGTGACTACAAATATCAAATGAATCGTAAAACAACGGCTGAGGTGTAAGTTAAAGGTTAAACTAACTGTACTGTTCAGCGTGCATGGCTGTATAGATCAAGTTTCAAAACACTATAAAAAAAAAAAAACACTGTTCAAAATGACGACAAATTTGAACGGAATATTATTGACAACGGGGAAAAACGGATGGCATAAAAAAAAAAGTTTTTTTTGTTTTTTTTTGGGCTCGTCAATCAGGGATCTCACCCAGAAAAGAGCTGTACAGGTGTGATACTGTGAGTTATGTAAGCCCTTCCACCACGGCAAGCTCGTATCACATCGGATGGAAAAAATCGGTTTTTAATTGTCCTGCTGTTTCTCGATTTTAACTTGTTGCAGAAAACGGTGGACAGCACATTGAACATGTTTTGCGCTAGTCTCACGAAATTTAAAAACCGATTTGACTGATGTTTTTTATGCGGTTTTTAGCCTCGAATTTTCTCATCCGATGTGATATGCCCTTGCGTGGTGGAAGGGCTTACATAACTAACAGTATCACACCTGTGAAGCCCTTTTCTGGGTGAAATCCCTGGTTGACGAGCCCCCAAGAAAAAACAAAAAAAAAAAATTTTTTTTTATGCCATCCGCTTTTCCCCGTTGTCAATAATATTCCGTTCAAATTTGTCGTCATTTTGAACAGTGTTTTTTTTTTTATAGTGTTTTGAAACTTGATCTGTACAGCCATGCACACTGAACAGTACAGTTGGTTTAAGCCTTAACTTACACCTCAGCCGTTGTTTTACGATTCATTTGATATTTGTAGTCACACCCTATTAAATTACGATTGTTTCTGGGTAAATTCTCTGGTTGACGAGCCAAATAAAAAAAAAATAAAGAAAATTTTTTTTGCGCGTGCCATCTGCTATCTTATTGGTCAATAATATTCCATTCAAATTTGACGTCATTCCGATCAGCGGTTCTTTTTTTATAGCGTTTTGAAACTTCAACTTTAATTATAATCACCCTGTATGTATATATATATATACACACACCTATATATATATATATACCTATATATATATATATATATATATATACACCTATATATATACATATATATATTTATATACTCTTTTTTTTTTCTAATTTAGCTTTATTTAAATGTTTATATTTTTTAATAAAATATACGTATAATATGTATATTTGTAAATGTAAATACATATACTTATATATTCATTCATAAATGCATTTTCACATAGCTACAAATATATACAAATGTGTAACTGATATATGCACATTACAGATATAGATATACATATAATATATACACATATATATTATATATGTAACTGCATAATTATAGGAACATAAATATATTTAGTTATATTACATAATAGTACAAAAATACATGCATATTTGTACATTATAAACATCTGAATATATATTTATTTAAATATCCAGCTATAGAGTAATGCCAGTAAATACTGTGGGCACGAAGTTAGCATATGTTTACAGCTTTATTATTTTGAATAATTTAATAATAATGATTGTGTATGCGTACAGACTTAGGAGCTGTAATATTAAAATTTATGCTTTTATTTCTTAAGATACCTTCGGCGTTTTTTATAGTTCGACAATGGTGTTTTTAGTGACTCAAGTAAAAAGTTATATGAAGTGAAATTCGTATATATTGCTTGCTTACTAACATAGTACACTACATGTTTCGAAATTAAAATTTCTGGTATGTTAAATTCTCAATTTATTCTTTGATGTGCAATATTATGATTTGAGTCTGATATAGTTTTTAGAGATTAAATTGTTTTATGCTAATTGTACAGTAAGTAAATTTAAATACACTAATATCAAACAATTATTTAATTTTTTTATTAAATACCCGACGCGTTTCGGAGACATCATGATCACGGGAGTTATTCGAATAACTCCGATCGTAATTTAGGAATTTCGGTACTGACCGTGTAAGTATTATTGTTACGTTTCGGCCAACAACAGCAAGAGTACAAATGGCATTTCAATAAAATATTCTCAAGAATTAATTTATACTTGGATATTATTGCTAAATGGCGTCTAAAAGACCGTTTTATTTTGTAACATGTTTGGCTCTTGTGAATTCATTACTAATGCTGCATTATCAGCGTATGTAAACATTTTTTTCGTTACTTTCGGATTGCAAAAATCGCTGACAAGAATTAAAAATAAAATGAAGCATAATGCGCTACGCCGAATCATACCATAAGATTGTATAATTTTGTCACTAACATCATTAATTTTTTCTAACCCATTTTCGGTTTGATAAGCAAGACTTAAACCAGTGAAGTATATTACCGCGAAAGCTACAATAATTCAAAGTCGAGTGCGATGATAATCAAAAGTCTTACGTAGAGCAAACTGATACATTGAATATCTGTATTCAAGGTTTTCAGCGATGTATGCAATCTAATAGTGTAATAGTTCACCGTTAGTAAATTCAAACCGGTTTGGGTTTAAATAATTTTTATTTAGTAAGTAATGGAGCCTTCTTCGTGTAACTTTCAAAAATAATAATAATAATAATAATAATAATAATAATAATAACAATAGTAATAATAATGTTAATAATAACAATAATAATAATGATAATAAAATATTCTCAACTTAAATGTAGTTTTGCAACAAAATTGTTGTACAGTTCCCCAAAGAGAACAATATGCAGTCAACAAAAGTCCAACTTCTGCTTTGAATATTCGTAGTTTGACTACTCCAATCCCCAACTAATTTTCCAACTTGTAATAGTTTTCTCGAAATCGTACTGACGTCACCCATTCGTTTCGAAGAATTTTTAACGAATTTCGTCTTACCCCTGAGCATTACAAAATATAATAGATAGTTGTAAATATTTTTTCATTTCTTTTACAAAAAAGTTATCAGAGATCAGAACTAAAAATTTGCTAAAGTGCACGTGTTACGCACGTGTTCTAGTTTTGACAATGTAAAATATCAATGGTTTGTAAAATCCTTACAACAAGTTGATGCACTGTGTAGCTGAAATCACTTGGATATGATCTAGTGTTACAGAATATTACGTAATACTACTAAAATTATTCTTTTTTTTCTTTTGAAAATAATAAAATTTAGAAAGAAAAAATAAGTATTTGGCAGTTGGTGTTAAACTGACATTGCAATACACGACAGTATTGTATTCAGTTGATTCGATACCTTTGAAATATACCAATATTTTGTATTGGCATTGAAAATCATGGAACAAACGCATACGATTCAAACCAGTCATTATTACTTTGGCAATAAAGTGGAAGAAAAGAGAAATTAGTGTGCAATTCTGTTCCTTTTTTTCTCGGCTAACTTCGCCTCTTTGATGTAGCCACGTTTTGGTCTTGACTTTGCGTTACATTGCCGCGTGCGCTGGAATTGACATCTCTGTAATACAACTGTATTTCAATACAGATTTCATTTCCACTTGCCGCGTTTTCTGTTAATTTATTTATTCGCTATATTGTCTTCCGGTTCTTCTGTTACATTATAACAACTACAGCGTTTTAAGACTGGTAAAAAACATTTTGTATACTTTATAGTATCTTTATCTGTTTCTAGGCTATAAATTACGTCTGTCACTGATTTGTAAATAGATCCCGGGCGATATTCTTTCTCCACCCTATTTTTTTATCACGTCTAATTGTGTGTAACACAATCTCTTTCATCAATTCTACACTTATCTAAACTATTCGTAGATTATTTAGACATGCGAGGACTAAAAAAGGGGGAAATATGTCGATATTAACTATAGGGTAAAGTGCTTTTTATCGAATATTTCTATTTAATAAATTTATGTACCGGTGATAATTGTTTTCAATATAGAAAAGTGTATTGATCTTAAAACAAAGAGAGGAGGTCATGATGTTTGAAATCGGCATGTCGTGTAAGTGGAAACTGGATACAAACGCTGAATATCGATGTAGTGTTTTACCTACTGCCTAGATTCTTTAGAAGGTAGAAAAGCAAGCATTTTTGCTTGCAGTAATCAGTAAAAGTGTAGTAGTGCGTCCATGTCGCTGTACTCGACTAACTGAGCTAACATTTTGCTTAAACATAACCAAATACTGCGATTGCAATGTTCGCTGACGACACAGCAATACTGTCAGTAAGCGGCTCACAAACTGAAGCAACTAAAAATCTTCGGTACGCTTCAGACCGTGTATCAAACTGGACGGAAAATCGGAAAATCAAACTCAATGAGCAAAAATCTATCCACAGTCCTTCGTAAACGAGATCAGCGTCATGTAGTGTTCATAAATAGACAACAAGTGCCGATCTTCGATTCAGCGAAATACTTGGATGAGCATATAGATGAGAAGTTGACTTGGAAAACTCACGTTGTGTGTCAAAAGCTCAGCAGATTGGAGAAAAAACACGTGAAATGTATTGGCTTGTCGGGCGACATTCCAAAATGAAGCTTGAAAACAAACGTCTCATTTATGAAACCATCGTAAGACCGATTTGGACGTACGGGGTACAGATATGGGGATGTACCAAAACATCAAATAGAAATATTATTATTCAAGTAGCCCAAAATAAATTCCTCCGTATGATAACCAATGCTCGATGGTTCCAACGGAACGAATCTCTACATATCGATTTAAGGATCAAATGGGTGGACGAAGTAATTAAAGACTTTGCCCATCGCCATGAAGAAAGACTTCATCATACCCATCCGAACCCGGAAGTATTGCACCTTTTGCTTACTACAGAAGATGCAAGACGGCATAAACGTTTTTATTAAACTCCCTAATATCCTCATTACGCTTCGTACATCTTATCGTTTCCGTCGATCTCCGTTGTTCCTATCCTCAGTTCTTTTATCTTATCAATATTTGACACCGACTCTACATCTAACTGATTCTTTTCCCTCGTGTCGTTTCTGGGCAAAGATCCATTGCTGACATGTCCAAAGGGGGAATGTATATATATATATATATAGATATAGATATATATATATATTAAAAAAAAAAGAACATAACATTTAATTCGTAATCGTAGTAGTTTTGAAAACATTTTATCTTCGTTATGTAATTAAAAGAAATATGATAATGAGCGTCGAAGTAAAAATATTTCTCTTAAAAAGCGGAAACCCCTTTGCGTCAGAGCTCTGGCATGATTAATTCAACACCGGGTCACATCCGAACAAAACAAAATCACTAGCCGCAGATATTACATTATGATAGGCACACGCTGAATTCCACACGTTACAGTGTGATTAAGAAATAAGTGAAAACCTTACACTCGTTCTGGTCAACGAATTCGAATTTTCGCTCCTCTAAAATGAAATGAAGGCACCCTCCCCCCACCATGCAGTAGTCCAGCGTGTTTACAAGTAAAATGAGAACAAAAATAACTGTAAGATTCTCAACGTTTCCTAGCATTTTCAGCAAAAAAAACCAAACGAAAGACGATTGCGCGATTATGGTGATGCACACACAGCACGGTAAACTGACCGATATTGAATTTCTGGAAACTACGCAACCGCTGGAATCTGTTGGAACACACATAACGGCTGGAGGAGCTTCCATAAGAATTTCTCTTTCCTTCCGAAAGCCTAAAATACAGAGTTGAAGAAAGCGTGTGAGTGTCATTTATCGACGTGAAAACATATTTCTACGCTATAGGCGATGATTTGTGTAAATTCGAAATAATATTTCACTATTTCCTGTTGAATGCGGGTAGTTACCGAAACGCAACCACTGGAATTACGTGCCAAGTTTGAAATATTTCACTAAAGTTTCTAGAAACTAACACTCTTGAGCTTGTTTATAACGGCGTTGTAGTAGGCCGGAGAAAATTAACGAGGTACCGTGCTATTTTCGTGAGAATATAATTCAATACGGAAAGAAATGGTCTGCCCTAAACCCCTCCAAAAAAAAAGAAAAAAAGAAAAAGTAACATTAATTGCAGAGAGAATTCAGTCGTTCGCTAGAATTGTTAAATATACGATTACACAAAAAAACTATAAATATATTATTATTATTATTATGAACAATTTACGTAATTATATTTAAATATTTTGAAAGTTAACATACTAGTTGGTTGAAAATTTCCACAAAGTTTGTATTTAAGAGAGTTGAAGATCGTATATTTAGTTTCTATTTAAGACGAGAACATTGTCAGAATGGTAAAGTAATCCACACCCCCCTTAGCAAAGTTAAGCTAGGAGCGCGAAAAACATATAAAGAAAAATTCGGGCTATTCAGTAAGAAAAGGGTCGAAAAATATAAGGAAAACGCCGGATTTAACATTATCGGTAGAATTAGAATTCGAACGAAGTCAACTTCCCCGTAGTATATATTTCTATTTTTAGGCTGATTTTAAATATTTCATTCGATCTTAAATCTTCAACTCCATTCGTATAACAAAGAAATGTCCCCGTTGTCTACGGGGTTTCTCTTACCGGGTTTTCAAATGTACATATGAAAATTCCTGCACCCCTTTTTTTGCGGCATTCGTGAAGACACGTAACTTCTCTCCTAATCGGCGGGCAGTGTCTGCGATAGATTAAAAGAGAAGAAATCTGCACAATCGGTTTTTTTGATCTTTTAAGCAAGCTCTGCTTTATCTAAATGCGAAACAACGTGAATTTCCTTAGCCTTTTTATTATTATACGCTGACCGTTTCGTTCGGAGCTAATAAATCGAATAATTCTACACTTTTACTCTTTCCGCTTCAATCTTCCAATATTATTCAATGCTAAATCCTCTCATACAAAACTTTATAAAAATATTTTGCTAAAATTCCACCACTTCCGTTTAATTTTTCTTCATCGCACTTTCGAACGATTGTGGACCGGCTAAAAATCGACAACGGTAGTTAAAACATGAAATTTTAAGAATATATACTAGGTACGACGGAACTCCTTACAACGCGTAATGTCGCTGCTACTTCTATCATTTATCAAACTGTGAAATTTTCTTTGCAATAGATTTCTCGCCTATCTTCATCGGGGACCTCTTATTGGTTTTTAGATTTCATCTGAATAATTTCACTCATCTTCGATTTCATAGCAGTACAGTTTTTTCGAAAACGCAGCAGTTTCTCTATGTTTCGCGACCTGGACATATTTCATAGTCACGGTGAGTTCTTAAAACTGTCACAGTAACTTAACGAGGCGAAACTGAATATTGTCCTGTGTCTTTCTTATGTGAGATTATTTGCACGCGTGTGTGTCTGTTGTAGATGTGTATTTATATACAGATATTTAAATAAGTAATGTTAAATAACTTCGCTGCTCGCGCCTGTCTGTGTATTGTATGCTTCGTTATTTCGTAATTTTTCATTTATTTATTATTATTCGAACGTACGAGTATACTGAATTGTTTTTATCACATTGCGCTGTGCAGCAATTTAGCGGAATAAATAATAATAATAAAAAAAAAAAATAAATAAATAAATAAAAAATAAATAAAAATGAAATAAAAATAATTTATGCCTTATTCACATACATATACGGGAAACTTGCGACGGGTTTTTCGACCGTGTTTTACCGTTATTCTAACCCGTAACAGTTTTACTACACATTCTATTCTACCTCTTTTCCTGCTGCTATATCTACCGAAAAAACTTCACCGGCCAAGTTTTGTTTTGGGTGTTCCTTTTTCGATATTCAGTCAAATTCAAATCCGATCAATCGGTCCTTCAATCTCTTTAATAATTTAATCGTATCGGCGCTTTCTCCGTTTTATGCCCTGCGAATAAACCCCCGAGTACAACACACCGTAATGCTTCTTTTTTACACTGGAATATAGTTTACGACCAACGCACACTACTTTCCATGAAAATTTTCACCTTCTCCTCTTTTGTACATTTGGAAAACAAAAAAATATTTAGAAATTCCTAATCCAAATATCCTTTCGATCTCAGTTTTTCTGCAGATGAACTCATCTTACTTGTTGATTCCACCGCTCCCTCTCCTATATCCCTTCTTACCCGATTGCTATTATAATTTATCTTCACCCATTTCTGATCTTTTATTTCTGATCTTTTATTTCCGATTTTTTCCGGTAATATTAACGAGTTTCATTTTTCTCGAAACAAGTTCCGCGACTCCGCTTATGATCGACTTTCCGTTCTTTACGTTAAAAAATCCGATCCATTAATTAATCGATATCTTTGGAGTACTTCAGTCCTTCACCCGAGTCATATTCCAGAATCGTAGATTCCGTTTTTTTTAGTAATTCCTGTTCCAACAAAAAAAAAGAAAAAAAAAAAGAATACATCTTTCCATATTATTTTTTCCAATTCTTGTTTAGAAACATTCTTCGAGGTGGAGCTACATAGACCTTTTTTTTTTTTTTTCTTTTCCAATATTTTTACCGTGGTTGGAACATAAAACACATTCGGGGTTTCCGCTTTGGTTATAATTTTATTAGTCTATAAAGTGTTTTATGACGAAAAACTTTTCCGATCGATATCTCGGTTCCTTCAATGATTCCCCTTGCTTTGCGAAATAAGAAACTTTTTATCAGCATTCCTTTTCTTTGTATCTCGCTCATTATTAGCGTATGTCCAAAACAAAATTCCACTATAGTAAACCGTTCTCGGTTACAATAAAACTCAATTATCTACACTTAATCTACTGATCCTCCCTTTATTTGCGACCCCAACCATATCCTTTTTGAATGCCCTGCTCTTTTTCGTGAGTGCTCTCATCTATACGCCGAACTCTTGGCGTTGGATCTCCCTACCCCTTTCAATGCTTCCTTTATCCTCTCCGATCGCCTCAAAATCTGAGTAGGTGATCCAAGTCCGTGTAGTGTTGGGTCAGTGTTAACACCGAGCCCGTTAAAAAAAAAAAAAATATTAATAATAGAATATAATGCTTTAACATACATTGTTCATAGAAATGACATTACAACTGACCCCGCGAGTAAGCATAAATTAATATCCCATTAAAATATAAAGAAGAAAGAATTGGCACATTAAATACAATAAAACTGATAGCAATAAATAATGATCCTGATCCGGATTTAACGGATACTTTATAACATAATAAATATTTTGCAAAAGTTTAAATACAAAAAAAAAACAACTCACTAATAATAACATAATAATAATAATATAATAATAATAATTGGACAAAATTTACTTATACAAATTCTACCACATATAAAATAACTAACTTACTAGAAGCGGGGAATTTAAAATATCATTTCAACAAATATTAATATACACAATAAATTAATAAATATTAACAATATAAATTATAGTAATACCACAAACGTATATGTAAGATATGTAGTACATACCAGAAAATATATTCATTAGCTAAACACGTAGAAGGAATTTCAAAACCAGATACCATTATGCAGTAAAATATAGATATAGATATAGATATATAGATATATATAGATATAGATATAGGGAAATCATCAGTAGCTGAACAACTAATAAACATACACCTGCAAATAACACCACAAAAGATCTTGACTACTAGTAAGACTATTATTCTTATTAATAATTCGGAGATACCAGGGGTTTAATTTAGGTAGCGCCATTGATGCAGAGGTATCATTTTTAGGAAGTTGTCCAAGCCGTTCCCAGGTCTAATCTGAAATCGATTATTAGTTATACCATAGAAATCTGGAAAAGCAAAGCCGGTCGACGGAACATAATTCGCTCCAATATTCTCTTCAGATCAGCATTTTGTGCAAAAGCTTAATTCTACAACCATGATACCTTATCAAGGTTAACTTTACATACCGATGATATCCTTTTACATTTCACTGAAAATAATGTGATTATGTTTTGTTTTTTTTTTTTATTTTCACTTTTATATCTCTTCTAACGAATGCTTACGTCTTGTTTTTTGCTTTCGGTTTTGATAATCTTGTCCTTTAATAAATTCGTCTTGAAATAATTCTCCTATCAGTCCGGCCGGGGTTCCTTCTTAGCTCGCTATCATTTTCAACGGCTACCTTAAACACATGCATTATGAACAGTTGAATCTGCTTAAAGCTCCTTTGTCATACTACTGCTGGGGTGGTTTGCTTCAGTTTTCGTATAAATCAGTTACCGCACCTTAAACTTTAAACCGTTTACGTTTACAACGGTGTCTAGGAGAAGCTGTTGTTCCCTCAGTATGCATGCCGTTATTGTTTCTTTCGAATTCGCTTACACTAAACATATTCCATTCTTAATTACAGCAATTTTTCTCATCTCTTCTTGACACCCCATAAAAATTCATTTTCTTGTTTCTGTTATTTACTTTACCTGACATTTTCGTTTCGATTACGCGCACTGTTTTCTTCCACTTCAAGATTCTTCATAGTTCTTTGCCGGGCGATTCAGGTGTCTTTGATTTGCGCCTAACAGTAATATTCGAATGCTCTTTTCTTTTTGTTTACCGCCCCTCCCCTGCCTTTATTTTTAATTTTAAGGACTCTATTTTCCTACTTCTTGCAATGTCTCCGTTGTTTTTCCCCTTTTGCAGACCATAACCTTTATTACTAGACCTATCATCGGAGTATAACTTTCCCTTTAATATTGCTACGGTACTGAACAAAGCCCTCGTTGGCAAGTCGAAAAAAAAAATAAAAAGTAACAGTGATGCTTATTCAAAGTGACTCGTGAAACGTTTATTGTTATTACCTTTATTTATTCACCTTTCTTTCGGGCTTGTCAAATTTTAGACATTATAACGCATCGCGCGTAGCAGCTAAAATTGTTTATACTTCCAATTCGAAATGGAAGGAAAAAGTTATTAATCGAATCCGAATGAAAAGCTAAAATTTTAATCTACGGAATGTAGAGAATTCGTAGGCGCCATTCACGAAACGTTTCAGTTGGCGAAACTAACAGATCGGCTTTTATCAGAATCTCGGTTTCCGACTAGAATGAAAAATTACAAACGCGATATATAATCAGCGAATATACGCGACCGCGCGCTATCAGTCTTAATAAATAATGTCTCGTGTTTATACGTGCGCAGTCCCACTCACACAAGTACAAGTGCATTGTCCCTTACTATTTATACGGCTTTTCAACATAAACAGCTACAAAGATCGCATAGCGAATGCGCCGGATGAAGGGGTGGGGGGTAAAGTGGTGATGTGGTAGTGTAATGTATTATACGAGATTATTATGTAATCTACGAAGGAAGCGGCTCAATGTCGTTTCACCGGTTTGAATAAGATTAATACACCGTATCGAGCAAATCCCCGGTGTGTTTCAAATTTTCTACCCCTAATAGCCGCCCCGCAAAATCAATGGAAGCCACCTTCCTGGAAATCTGAAGCCTGTCTCTCTTCCATTCTTACGACTAAAAATCGTGATATTTTTAAATTTATATTTTTTCCGTATGTGTCGATCGAACTTACGCTCTGGTATATTTCAATGTAAAGAAAAGTTTTATAAATGTTAAAAAAAATAAAATAAAATAAAATAAAATAAAATAAAACAAAATAAAATAAAATAAAATAAAATAAAATAAAACAAAATAAAATAAAATAAAATAAAATAAAATAAAATAAAATAAAATAAAAGATTACTTTATTATTTATTTGCAATTGCCACGGAGTCGCTTTTAAAAATTTGATTTTTCCTATGCGAACCTAGAATGTAGATGAATTTTATCTACCTATTTATATCTGTCTACTTACACACATACATATATATATATATATATAATTATTCTGTGTATATGTGACTGAACTCCTTCTAAACGGCTGGACCGATTTTGATGAAATTTTTTGTGTGTGTTCAAATGGATTCGAGAATGGTTTAGATTCACAATTCAGTCCACTACAAAATGTTTTTACGAATTTATGAAGAAAATTCACTTTTTTTTTTGCCGTTTTTTTTCTAAAAAGAGGGTTTAAATAATTGTTTAACCGTAATTTTTGTATTTTATGAAAGGGTTTCTGTGTTCTCTTTTATATTTTGAGTTTCGCTTTTAAAGGAGGTATTTGGTGTAATGAATTTTGTAAGGGTGATTTTTCAGGGGTCGTTCTAAATTCCATATTATATGTTCTAGACGGTTTCTTGCCGCTCAGGGTAATCGCTCAGCTTAAAGTTGTAAATTGTCATAAATAGAAGCTTAATTGTGATTCATGATCCAATTCTGACGAGTCAAACCGTTTCTCCGTGCTATTGTATAATTGAATATTTTTGTCGTTTGTGAACCATCTTTTTAGGATTATTTCGTACATTATACGTGTACAAAATCGTAAAAATCGGTATAAATTAACTTTAAGAAATTAAAGTATTTTAGAAAACCCCGTTTTTTCGTGTATAGCTCATCATCAGCTAACAGCACAGAGTACGCACTCTATTTAATAAAGTATATAAATTGAGTGCGTACTCTGTGTTGTTAGCTGATGATATAGCCCGAAAAAACATGTTTCCAAACTGTAAATTACTTTAATTTTTTAATATAAATTTTTACTGGTTTTTGTTATTAAGATGAATATGAATTACATTCACTTCAATGTAATTAAAATAATATTTGTCTTTTTGGTAAATTTATTGAACTTATTCATTTTGAGTATTAATTTTGTCTTAATAAAGAACTAAATTTAATTCAGCTAATAAGTTAACATAAAATTTATTGTTTTGTGTGGCGGTACGAAGTTCGCCGGGTCAGCTAGTATATCTGTATTATACATATAAAAATCAATTGCCGCATGTATTTGAGAACGGCTCGACATTTTTTTTTTGTTGTATTCGTAATCGTCAGGACATGGTTTGCGCGAAAGAAAATTTTAGGAGAATTCACCGGAAAAGTCGGAAAATTACGATGCGACCAGCGGTACAGAAATGCATACGGGACGAATAAAATAAAAAAAATTTTTTATAAAATTTTAAATTAAATAATTACCATAATACGGTAAATATAAATTAAAGGTAAAAGTTTAGATAAAATGATTACCATAGGTAAGTAATAAACTCTAGATAATATTTTATTAATTTTTGGCCACGTTCTGTTACTTTACTTGAAATCATCAAACCTCCATGACATGGTCAGCCTAGTATTGCGGGGAGTTAAAAAAAAAGCAGTAATGTTCTCTATTATTTTTTTGACAGAGAATGCAATTGAATTTTTAACATTTGCTACTGGGAATGTTATTTATACCAATTTTTTTTTTTTTTTTTTTTCTTTTTTTGAAAAATATGTATTTATAATTTTTTACATACAAAAATTTTCGTCAAGCTAAAACGCTTGTCGACGAATTATCCCATTTGACATTTTACCATCTTAAATTAACTTATACATATACATGATCGTGTAATATTTACTTAATCTATCTATTTTACTTATCAATAATTACTAATCTATTTCTATTTTCTATATTCAGTTTCTTTTTTGTTTTTTTTTCCCTAGCTTTTTTTTTTTGCGCTTTGTCTTTTTATTTTATGTTTATTATTTTTTTTTTATATTTTCTTCTTCCTGAAGCCATTGCTTTATTTTCCTTTTTCTTTCCCCTATTTTTTCTTTCTCTATTATTTCTTTGGGTATTTTATTCAACATCTGAGTTATAATATATTTATCCGTTTGCTCCCCCATCTTTGTTCTTGCTAACGGCAGTTGGAACGAAAGTTTTCCCCTCAACTCGTATTCTGTGTTTATTCTTTCCTCCAATTCAATTTTCTTTTCTGCTGATATGTACTCCCATATCTTCAGTAATAAGTACATTCCTCTTATGCTCATTACGTTTTCTTTTTTAATTATTTCACTTTCAGTTTCTCCCTTTAAGGATTTCCTATTAATTTCAAGCATTTAATTTGCAGTTTATTTATTTTCCCCAAGTATGCTTTTCTCGCCATTCCCCACGCCTGAATTCCATATCTGATCCTCGACTCTACTAGCGCATAATAAACTACTTTTAATGTTCCATTTGTTGCATATTTCTTTAATGTATATAAAGCTGGTAAAACTGCTCTTATTTTCTTTGCAATGTATTCCATATGTATGTCCCATCTTAAGTGTTGGTCCATCATTACTGTCCAAAAATGTTTATACTGAGTTACTATGTCTAACTTCTGACAGTTTTTCATTTCGCATTCGCGTCTTTCCCCCATTGAATGTACACATTCATTTGAGTGCATTATTATATTTGGACAATACAAATCAGAGCTGTCTCTTTTTTTCCGCAGTACCTTTAGTCTTTTTTACATTTATTCTTAGACTTTTATCGTGTGCCCATTTACTTATTGTTATTAGATCTTTTTACATCCTTATTTCTGCCTCTTTCACATCTTTATGTGACGTAACTATATTGTCATATATCATCCGCGTACGAGACTACCTCACTGTATCTTAATTCCCCTTATACAGAGACCATTTCTATATATAATAAACAGTATTGGCGCTAAGTTACTAACCCCTGCGGTACTCCTACATCCATCTCCTCTTTTTCACTTTGCACATTTAAGATATTTACGCATGTTTTCCTTTGTGTTAAATAACTTTGAAACCATTTTTTCAAATTATTCGTTATTCCTATCTCCTCTAATGCGTTTATGATTATTTTATGATCAACCGTTTCAAATGCTCTACTAAGATCTATGAACGTTATCAACACCTTCTTTCCCTCTTCAAAGCTATCTCTTATTTTTTCAGTAAGCTCGCCGATTGCTTTCGATGTGGATTTTCCTTTTTGAAATTCGTATTGCGTTTTGTCAATTATCCTATTTTCTTGTAGGTACTTCGTTAGATTATTTGCTACGTACTTTTCTAATATTGTTGCAATTACATTGTTTACAGCAATTGGCCTTTAGTTTTCATATTCACTGTGTTTCCCTTTTTTATATATTGGTCTCGTTTTCGATATTTTTAACCCATTTGATATTTTCCCTAATAAATTAATTTTAATAAAATGCTCGAGACGAGAAGTTCTTCGCTTTATGCTTCATTATCTGAAGTAGGTATTTGTGTTACTTCAATTTTATCTCTCAAAATGTTGTATTTTAACCTAAAAACATTTTTGACATTTGCTAATTTTCTGCAGGCGATTAATTTTACTTGCTTAATACTTATATTGTTTAAATACATTTTTGTAATTGCTATAATATTGTGCGTTCATTGCTACACTTTTACATTTATTATATAATTTTTGTACTCCTTATTAACTAAATTTTTGAAGTTTTGCAATTCTGCGGTCCACCAGTAAATACTCGATTTCTTTTTATACACATAAGAATATATAATACATGATCAACATATAAAGTTGGCACTCCTTTAACCATCAATATCCGTTATATGTTTACATCTTACGTTAAGATCTATTAAGCTTATAAATTTGTCTATATTAGTTTCTAATTTATTGTAATCAATTACTTTAATTAAATTATCTGTATTTGGTTCAGCGGATATATTTACGTCAAAATTAATGCAGCAATGATCACTAGTGTTTTTTTCATTACTTACCTTCCAACCTTTTTTATTAAATTTGTTATATTACTCGTAGCCAATGTTAAATCTATAGTGCTAGTTTGGTTTTGACGTTTAAAAGTATATTTATTCTTAACGTTTAGTATTTGTATGTCATATAACTCAATTAGTTGTAGCAATTCTTTTCTTTTGCCATTGTTAACTTTATCCCAAAGTAAGTTAAGTGAATTTAAGTTCTCGAGTAAAATGAATTCCTGAACATTATTATTTCGAATATACATATATATGTATATATTAATTACTTGAAAATATCTAGTTACTAAGTTATTTGGAGGTATATTTCTTTAGAATAATTATTATACTGATATGTTTTACTTTAATTACTAAGATATTGTATAGATTGTGTGAATAAATAGTACTTATTGGTGGCCCTGATATATTATCATTAGCTCGTTGTGAGTTAGTTACTAGGTATGTACTGACTATTACTTTTATCGCATCAAAATACTAAACATTACGCACAACGATATTTGCTATCGTGACGTCTCTAGTTAATTTCGAGTGGTTTTCGTTATACTGCAATGCTTTGATCATATTTAACTAAATTTTATATTTTATGCGGTTCCGTTGAACTAGAAAGTTGTCCTTCGCTTTTGATATCTATTATTACCAGTTTAGTTATTCTGATTTTGGTAGAATGATCATTGATAGCTAAGTATATTGTTTTCAGCTGGATGAGAATTGTATCGGAAAACTTTGTCGTCGGTATATTTAATCGTTTTTTGAATAAATCTTGAGCGGATGAAGATTTACTGCTGTTTTGTATTAGTGCCACGATTTGGTCGAAAGAAATACCTTCTTTAAGAGTTATCCGGTGGTTATCGATGTCCTGTTTGGCAGGTTGTAGGATGATTTTAAGCCGCTTTAATTCTTCGTCTTCATTTTTCTTTTTCTTTTGTGGCTCAGTTGCTTGATTTACATTTGAGCCAGCTCCCCACGAAGATGTAGATCTATCGGATAGCTGGTTGTTGAAATTTTTAGGATTTGAAAGCGTAGAATTAATTTGTTCCATAGGGGTTTCGAAAGGAGTTGGGGGTTGTGGTACGCATGTTGCGTCCTGTTCAACGGATACATCGACCGGTGCGGACTCTACATCGTTAGTTGGATTATAACTATATGGCTTAGAGATCCTACCAAGGTACTAGCCTATCTGGATATAGACCCATCGGATTCATCACCTGTTGATTCTGCCGCTTCCACACCTTCCCAGTTTCGGGGGCAGTTGATATTTGAGTGGTCTCGGGATTCACGCACGCTGCACCATTTATCCTTGGTTGCTAGAAAAATTCTAAAGGTTTCGCTTTCATAGGTGAGAGAGTTAATGATTCGGGAATACCGTCCCTTTCATCATTGGAAGGTTGGATATATACCTGGCGCGTCTAAAGCTTTTAATATGTCTAAATTCTTCATCATTTAATCCGGCTTTCAAGAAGGTGATTGAGGAAGAAAGTTTCAGTTTAGCGGTTCATAGTGCTTTTTCGATAATGGAGTGAGGAATATGAAGAAAGACATTTGAAAGTGTGAGCCGTTTGAAAGGACTGATCAATTTTCGTATGCAAATGAGGATATTTTTGATCGGGACAGTAGGGTAGTTTTTGAACACGTTATCAGCGATATCTTTTGATTTCAGGTACACACAGAGATGGTGATATTCGGGAAGAAAAAATAATATTAGACCGGTGAAAAAGTTCGCTGATAGCGGAGACGTATTCTCTAAATCTTAATCTACAGCATATTATCGCTTGATCGCGACTAGGAAAGGTTTCATTTTGTATAGTCGAGCTGTATGTATGTTGGTCGACTGTCCGCCATGTTGAAAACAGGTCCAGGATATGCTACACTATATTAGAGCGGCTAACCTATTAAAACACTTCTGATCTTGCACTGATCCGTGCGCTGTAATAATCTCGACAATTAGCAGATGGACCATATAAATTTATAATAATAAAAAAAAAATAAAATAGATATCGGAATAAATGCGGAAATACGCGAGAGAATAAATGAAACGATCTTACTTATTAGTTAACAGTGCTATCGATGAAACGCCGTTTTACGAGACTGAAAAATTAAACTGAACCAACCGCGAGAGCTGATAACTTCACATTTTTTTTTTTTAAAACACCTTTTCGATGTAGAGTGTTTGTCACATTTTCTGCTCCGGATATTCTGGCGTAAGTTTCGGATTTTTTTTTTTTCGAATTTTTGAAATAAATATAATTTATAACCGGCTTCCGCGGAATTAAAAAATATACGTTCGATTTTTAAAAGTGGAGGTATAATTACCGGGATTAAAATGTAATTTGAAAAACCAATTTTGCTTTTTTTTGAACTTAATATCATATTAGGTAATTAAAAATTTAACGAAAATAATAATGATAATTATGCGCGTTGCTTGCACAGCTGTGGCGGTGAAATAACTTGGCGGGCGCGTTCCTCCTTTAGACTGATTAGTTTTTTAAGCTAGCTGCAAGGGCATAGTTGATTAGGCAGGAGCAGTTTGAGCAGAATCCAGTTCGAACTTCGTTGCTGGCTTATGAAAAGTATAGTAAATTATCATTGTGCCGGATTTTAACTGTCATCGTTAACGAATAGCCAAATAAATATCATTTGATATTTTCGAAGGCTTTTATTTAACTTGACCTTCGTGTTCTTGCGAATCTCGGAACGCCAGAATTTCGAAAACCACAAGGACAACTTTTATGAAAATTATCACCTGGGTAGAAGTGGATTCGTAGAAGTTTGCAAAAAGAAAAAAAAGAACCAGGATCAAGTTGCTTCGGATTATTTTGTTGCAGAAATACAAGGTTTCAGGTAGGATGATAGAAAACGCAAAAAAATAATAGGTAATAAAAATAAAACCCCACTATTAATATTTTTTGCTATTTTAAGCAAATCACATTATGGTAAAATAAAACCGTTAAATTTTTCGACTTCCCTACTCGACGGCACTTTGTAAATGAAATAAAAAAAGCGTAATCCGTGTAATACATGAGAATTGCAATAAATATTTCGAAAGTGCAGAACAAATAATCCACAAATGTAACTATATAAAAACTGTAATATAAAATGATAGAAAAAAAATTTAAAGGAGAAAGGCTTATTTATCGATACAGTAAAAAGTTAGGGAAATAATCAGAACCATCGACAAATTGGAACATTTTAAATAAATGAAATAAAAGCGTCGACCCGAAAAATAACATTTCATACATCGACCACCTCTTTTGTTTCATTTTCTTGAAATATTCCAGTTTGATGATAGGTCTGCGTAAAAATTATTTTCCTTATTTTTATTGCATTAATTAAAAACCTTTTTTTGAATTATTTTTATATCATTTTTTAATATATATATATATATATATATATATATATGTATATATGTTCTTTTCTTTTAAATTTTATTCTATTACGAGACCCATATTCGAAAAATTAGTGTTGCAATAATCATCCACAGTCGTCGATAATCAAGTCACCGTTCATCCGGATGTATGCGATTCGATGTTGCTTAACTCTTTTTATTTATTTTTTTGACTTGGATTGGTGTCTGTTTAGCCGCTTATACTTTATCGATCATTCGAGGATATTAAACGAAGACATTATTATTGACTACGAAACTAAACATAACGAAGTGCAGAAAGTCCAGAATAATGATTGCTGGAGGAAATATTAACTTCCCCGATGGAAAAAAATAAATGAAAAAAAGATTCACTGTTACCTATTCAAATCTGTTGCAATGAACACTACTAATGGGGTTAATGTTGCTTTAATAGAAGCCGATTTGGTATGTGGTTACACGTAACGCAGAAAGCACGAAATTTAGTGCAAAACGATGCTGAAATTAAAACGGTAGTATATTAAAGTGAAAAATCGATTGAACGATAGACCATTATGCCCACTGTTTTTCTAAGCTACCAAATTTCTCGGGTCAGCGCAGTGAATTTTTCGGTGCGCAAGTTTGAAGAAGAAATGTGCTCAAAATACAATTCCATCTAAAGCAGCGCTAGCTGAATAATCAACAGCATCGCTGAGCTGAACTATTTGATGACTAGAAAGACTATTACCGCATTCTTATCGATAATTCGGAAATATCAGGAGGGGTTTAATTCAGGTAGTACGATCGCAGTTAAAATGCAGAGGTTAATTATTTTCGGGAGTTGTCCAAGTCATCCCCAGGTCTAATTTGAAATCGAATACTAGTTACAGTAGAGAAACCTAGAAAAGTAAAGTCTGCTGTGAGCAGCTAATCATTCTCGACTACGGTCGGACATCTATCCTTCTCTATTTTCTAATTCCGCCTCTCATTATCTTCAAATTCAACCGGTTCCCTCTTCTCAGCCGTGGTTTCAATCCTATTCTTATCAACGCTCCGCGATCATTTCCTTAATTAGACTCTGCGATTTAATCACTCACTTCTACCCTCTTCACGTTTTCGTTTTTCCCTGTCCTCTTCTCCCGATTGTCCCCCCTTCATAATTCCATCTCTCCTCTCATATGTGATGCAAACCACATCTTCCTTGAATGCCCTGCCCTTGATTCCGAGCGCTCTGTTTTCTACTCGAAAATCTTGGCACTGGGTCTTCCTGCTCCGTATAATTCTTCCTTTGTCCTTTCCTTTCCATCTTCGCATATAATAATTCCTGTACTCCAATCTTTCCTAAGCTCTATTTCTAATCGTCTCTCTATATTTAACCCTTTCCTTAATTTCTGTTGTTGTTGGGTCAATGCCGCTGGCGCGCTCAAAAAAAAAAAAAAAAAAAAAAAAAAAAGAACTGGGAAAATATTCTTCTTAGATTCGTTAGGCGCTTCGTATAACTTCGCAGTGTCTACTACACCTTATCAAGGAGATGAGACACTTAGTATTTGAGATTTAATCGCATAGACGGGCGGACGGAATTTTTAGTAGGCAAAAAAAAAAAAAAATCTATCGTTCAGAGCAGCTAACGCGCTATCAGAGAAAATCGTGGATTTACCTTTAGGATTAAAACCGGAAGCGGATTCGAGAAATAGCCGGCAGTTTCGTGATAAAAGCGGACGCTTCCGGGGCGAAGTGTGGATTTTTCAACTGTAAAGGCGGCTGCATAATGCAAGCGGAACGAATAAAATTAGTGAGAAACCTGAAAACTCGGCGTCACCTGCGAATAAACTCGTTAATCAAGTTATTATTGAAGTACGATTCGAGGGACGGCCGGTAGATTTGCATCGAGAATTTGCTTGACCCGTCGTATTAACACGTTGAAAACTAATTAAGAAACTGCCTTTATACGGTGGATCGAGACTTTTTCTGCTAGCAATGAGAACTTGAAAGAGAAATAAGTTTCCAATCGGTGCTGTTGCTGACACTACTGAGGCGTTGTGAAGAAGGAGGGAAAATCGATAATTATGGTAATTAAAAAAAAAAAAAAGAAAAAAAGATACTGATCGGTCAGGATGTTCCTTCCTTTAAGTAGAATTCTATTTTCAAGTCGGATAAAAACCTCACGTTACTAGTGACCATACATAGAAAAAGATTTCGAACAATACTTCGAGAAGTCTGGCCAAAGGGAACTTTAAACTTGATCGGTAAAACATTTTCAGTCCTCGAAAGAAAGAATTGAAGATTTTTCGAAATTAAATTTAAACTTACGGAAACGGGTTTCAGAAGTTGTTGCTGCTGATAGTTTCGAGAGAGTTAGTAATTTTTAAAGTACCGAGCAAGTTTTACGTCCGAACGCGTTCCTAAATATTCACCACAAGCAGTCTTAGAAATAAGCTTTCCACCGAAGAGAAGGATGTCTCCGGTAGTGAGGTTGATGTTATCATTTTTAACGTACTTTATGCCGGGGTCATTTTAAATTTTGTAAATCTGAAAAGCTGTGTGTCCGTATGTTCCGAATCCAGAAAAAAGTATTCAAACCGAAAAATACGATAGAGAAAAATGTTTCTTCTCTTATTCTGCCGATATCTTTTAAGGTATAATCGATACAACCTTGTTGCAAACTATTTCGAAAACTTTTAAAAATTCATTAGGAACACTTTTATAATATCAATTTCTATTTCAATACAAATTTTTTCATGCGTTACTACATCGACCATCGAAACATTTTAAATATCTTTTTTCCGTACATGGAAATAAATTTATCTTGCTGATTCGTTGATAGTCTGAGTGACGTAATCTCCTGTTTGTCCTATATAGTCACAATACGAAGAATAAGTACCGAAAAGAAAATTTAAGAAAGCAAAAAGAGAAACACAGAGATAAAGAGTGAGAAAGAGCGAAGGATAAAGAATTTATTTCGATTTATATGACATATTTATTGCAAATTCTCGATAAAAATTATTACCTAGCAGCGGCTCAATCGGAAAATCAATACATTTTGAGACATTCATCGATATTTGAGCAGACCTATACCTGATATCTATATGTTTTATGATGGGAAAGTGTGCTGTAATTTTACACGGGAAAAACTGCCTGCACGAAAGAGAACATTATTAAAAGATAATTTAAATAGCGATAAATTCTCGTTAAAATATGCGTGCGACAGTAGTAAATAAAATAGCGACAAAATGAAGAATGAAATTTAAAAAAACAAAAAGAAACAATAAAAATTCACTATAAAAAGAAGCTAGTTTAACTGCGAAAGAGTACTCGCCTCTCGTACAAGCACCACTTGGCGGCAACGTGTACGCCCGATAAAAGGTCATATAAACACAGCTATGTGCAAATGATGATATCTCGCACGGTTCACGAAATGAGTGAAAAGTTGCATATTTTATGAACCGTAAACACCGGGTTCGGGAAATGTGTAGAATTCCAAACAATTCGTGAAATGCGCGTAATGGTTTTTGCTCGTTTCGTGAATTTTGTAGCGTCATTTTTTACACACACGTATCTGCTGTGTAAAAAATAAAATTGTTCTTGAAAAAAATACCGACTTCAAGATTTATTTAAAAAAAAATTCTAAAAAATGAAATTATGCGATAAAAAATAATGTAACACCTTCATAAATAATAGCCTCCGAACACCGACTATCGCAACAATTAAAAATCATACAATACAGCGAGTATAGCGGTCTCTATTGAAAACACCGGCAATATTTGATTATTGTCGCAATTTGGGAACTCGATGTCGATTGTTATAGAACAGTCTTAATCCTCTCCTTAAGGTAGTATATTTTACCCTCGTAGCCTCAGGATTTGGCTTATATGGGAGCTGAATTAGATGTTTTGTTCTGCAGACACTTATGAAATGACCAGTAGGGGTAGAAAGCACAACATTTTCGTACAACTAAATGGATCTAATTTTCAATTTATTGAGATAAAAGGCAAAAAAAAAAAAAACAATTTGAATTAACGCAGCTCAGTTATTAAAATCTTATAAAATATAAATATCGTACCTTTAATTTTCAGAAAATCTCTTTATAAGAGTACGCTGTTTTGTTTTTGTTTGTTTTTTTAAATACATTTTTAACGAACACTTTCAGTTTTAAATTATTTTTCATAAATCTTCGCTTCAATTATTCAAACTTCTTAAGCGCCAAGTACGATTTTTTCCGGTATCGTTGATAGAAATTAAGAATTATCATTAGGCTCACTTCTTCGATACGCAGTGGAAAGAGAGCATTAGAAATTTCAATTAAGCTTGTTTACAAGTTTACCGCGGCGCCCGATTTGTAGTTAGTAGCAACGCTTATATTTAGATTTTGCTCAGAATTTATTTTGGCGGCGGAGGTCATCTTACCTGTGTGCAAACGAGATATCCGAATAAAATAGTTTTTCTTTAAGACTTTTTTGAAGCGACAGGCTTTTCACTGTACGCCGTGCGCATATACGATATATAATTTTTTTGGCCTTAAATTATGAAGACTCCTGAGCATGCAATACAGAAACTTTTCAAATTCATTTTCAATTCCTTGACTTTCTCTGTCTCACAAACAATAAGATCGCGAATTCGGAATTGATTTGTCAAATAGTATTTGCGTTAATTGCGAACATGCAGACATATAAGTGGATTTTTCGAATCCTGTCGTGGGCGTCTTCTATAATTCTTATAGGGGAAGTGAGATTTTAATTAACTACACTATTTTTAAAGATTACATAAAACTGTTAAACAAAGATGTTACACAATTTTTCACATCATTTCCCGTTTGAAAATAGCATGGTCCTTACATGTATAGTCGGGAATTGAATTATATATAAATATATATTTATATATACATATATATATATATATATATATATATATATATATATATGTATACATGTATATTTATACATACTCATGTATATATATATATATACATACATATATATTTTTATATATATATAAAGAGAGAGAGAGAGAGAGAGAGAGACAGAGGGAGGGAGAGGGAGAAGGAAAGAGAGGTTAGTGTGTTGTTATTTTTTTATTTAAATCTCGTTGACTCTAAAATTGTCGCCGGCGAGTGAATCAATAAATCACGTGCATTGCTGCTTCCAGTAAATACATTTTGTTGTCGTATCGCGTGATAGGCTAAAGCGAGTAACCAGAATGAGGGTGGGGAACCAATAGATAAATTTCTTGACAACACTTCATTTAAAATTTTACAAAGGACCTTTTGAATTCTAAATTTTCAGCGGTAATATTAGTTTTCCGAGCCTATTTGTCTTGTTCGTGCCACTGTTTCCCTTTCTCTGCCTTTACCCGATTCGAGTAATTTAATATGACGGTGCCGAGTAAGAACTTAGCTCGGTTACCTTTAAGCAAACTCGAGTACTTATCGAAGGATACAACATTAACCCTTTCCTCTGGCTCTACAGTTAATGGATACATTTCGCAACTTGTAGAATTACCCTTGTTCTACAATGTTACCCTTTATAATTAAGCTAAACTAGTATAACCTGAGCGAGCTGAATCGTGCCGCTGTCGTACTTTCAGCGCCGTCCTTACAGTTAATTATTCGCTACATATATATATAAGTATATGTATACAATTTCTTTCTCTTTTCCCACAATCCTCCAACTAATTTTATTAATAAGGCTACGTTTTTTAATTTGTTCACTTTCGGGTTATTAGTGTTTGCGCGCTTGATATTTTTAGTTTTGCAGTTGCCATAGCGAAACTGACAGTTTTATTAATGATGGTGGAAACAATTAAACAACACTAGGTTTACAGTTCAGCGCAGCTGAAAGAATTCGCGATACTTTTGTAAAATTCACTTGTAATAATGAAAAATCACATTCCTACAAATTGTTAAACAACTTATCGCAATAACTAAGATGAGCATTGAGTGTTGACATTCTGTCATTGAATTATCGATGTGTAATTTTAAGTCTGAATTGCTTCATGTGAAAACAAATTCGGTCAATAGCATCAAAGTGCATTTTTAATTCCGATAAAATCATTGCGGGAAATCATTCTGCAGTAAGTACGTATCTCTATTATAGAATTGCCCAGAAATAGATTCGGTGGCATGAAAAAAAGTAGAATATAAAAAGCTTCCCCGAGTGGTAAGAAAGTCAAAATGCTCTGCGTTTTAGTAGATGAGCAAAAAAAAAAAAAAAAACATTCGGAAAAACGGTATCTAAGAAAATACGGTTGATGTTACAGACAAGTGGATCATTAAAAGAAGTCTTGTACGCGATAATGCACTGAGAAAACGAATGTGTAACGAAAGAAGCATAGATTGCCCGGACAAAGGTAATAATTGTAAAAATATACGAAAGAAAAGGTTGGGTAGGATGATAGAGGTAGAAGAAAGAGGAAAAACAGCCGATCCGGTTCTGAAATGATACCGCCATAGTTTTATAAACTAAGACTTTTTTCGGAAGCCTGCAGTAGGCTTCTTATTCTTTGTTATAATCTCTAAATGGCTGAGATTTCCTAAAAGATCGATAGAGAAAATTGCGGCGAAGAAAAATCGATTGCGGATGAGAGATTTGGAGGATACCGAAACCATAGTGGCAGCAAAGAAAATCTGCGAAGAGGGTGATTTGAAAAGGTACGTTACTGGAAAATTATCGTATGCGAGGTTGCCGTTAGCTCGGTTGAGAAGAGCGAAAAAAAAGAAGAGAAAAAAGAAATCGAAGCCTATTGAAAAGACTCAGATTGTATCGTCTGTAGAAGATACAGGAAAAGACTCAAACGTCATTTGAAATTATTAGGAAAAATAGAATAGCATAGGCACCAGTACCGACAGAGCGAACGACAATAAGCACTTTTAATAACGATGACGTAAACCAAATTTTACTAATGACGAAGACAACAATTGCATTAGGAAGCGAGTTTTTTCGCTTGCTAAAAGTTATATAGTCCTTTCGTGTCGGCATTCATCCTGTACTGCGCATTGTTGTCATTTAGCCGTACGATGAGAAAATATAACAAATAACCACTGGTTAGCCTTGTGGAAATTTCAGGTCAAATTCTTCCGCTATTTTCAGAGGAAAAGCCCATACGAAATTAAAACTACGTTCGAAGATACGGAAAACGCGAGTAACTTAATCGGCACGATGAAGCGCCTATCTTGTTTTATTCTGAATAGCCTCCTCTTTCGTTGCAAAGTTATTTGTGAGGGACTTCCGAATTACTCAGACAAAGAAACCTTCAATTCTATTCACAGTGGCAAACAGACTATAACAGATTGTTGGTATCAAAAGAATATTCAGACGATGCTGAGAACTCGCACTAAAACTGCTTCAAGTAGCTTACCGACACGGATATCGCTATCGGCAACATAGTAAAGTACGTTAATTGCGAAGAAAATCAGTGGTCTAATGGTAAGAGCTGTCACCTCGTAGTACGCCTTTCAATTTAAAATTAATAAGATCAAAGCTTGTTCCAGCAGAAACTATTAGGAAAATTAAGGTCGCTGTTCGTTGAACATTTTTATATGACAAAAAATTCGATAGCCAACGTACTTCACCACGTTCCCTTGAAATACGCGTTTCTCGAAAACGCCACTCTTCTAATTTCTCTTCTGGATCCGATTAGATACAATTCACCGATTATTCTTCCCTCTTTTCCTTTCCTTCTGACAAGTCAGATACTCTTAGGCTAACAGACCAATAATTATTGGTTCTCTTCTTACATCATATACCCCCCGCTATATATTTGACGCAGCCGGTATAACCACAATTACGAAGACAATGAAACCACATACATTACAATCCCCGTACTTTACATTATACTTTCCTTTCTTTCTCCAGTTCCTAGGTTAATGAATGTGTACACGAACCCGAAAAGAAAAAAGTAAATTAAAAATACATATGAAAAAATATAACAACAATTTTGTACAGGTTTAATAAGTTCTTTATAATAATAATTTTGGTTTTCGTTTTAATTTTACTGCGTATTCATTCCCGCATAAATTATACGTATTATGTGTAATCGTTAAGCTAGCGAATTTTTATTATTCAACTCCTTATTTTATTGTTCGGTTCTTGATCTGCTAAACCCTACCTTGTATAAAGGTTTTCCTTCTGTCCTCTTTGGTACGTTTTCTCCGTCTTCTCTATTTGCCTTATTCAGCCTCAGTTGGTCGACTTTCACACCATAGTTACAGGTTTTCACAATGGAACTCCCGGAGTCTACGGTGTAATGTTGTTAAAGTGGAAAATTATATAGCCTAGTCTATTCTATCCTTCTCTTCGAAACGTGCCTTTTCCGTTCCGGCTATTTCTCCTGCTTCGGACATTCTACCTTTCGCAATGACATACAAGGTGGATTCGGTGGCTCAGCGTGCAATTCTCCATTTCACCTCTGTCACATATATTATCCCTCTTTTAGATTCAGTTTTTGCAAGTGTTAGAGCGACCTATATAAAATTTATTGTAAGCAATAATACCTTATTCTTCATTATTTCAGCTTTTTTTTCTACTACGAGTAATTTCAACTAATTGCATCTCCTTTACTAATAATCTTCGTGCGAGGGCTTCCGTCATATATATATATATATATATATATATATTTGGTGGCAACTTAAATGCTCATTATTCATTTGCAATGGATATTATCACATGGGTCGTGTAATTTTAAAACTATTACACATTTCGTTATTGTCAATGGCAGCTGTCACAATCTCATCTCCCTTATTCTCTTCTAATGTCTTAGACCTAACCCTCTCGTCATTTGAATTGTTTATTCGCACTTGCCGGACAGTGCCATTAGCAAGTGATCACCTTTTCATTAATTTTAGACATACTGCGAAATGTGTACACTTGCTAACAGGCTTTTATCCATTAATGGAAGATTGATAGAAAACGCCTTTTTTTTTACACTCTCCTGTTGATCGGGTCCCTTCGTATACGACCTCCTTATGAACAAAATAAATTTAGGCCAAACGCTATTTTGATTATTTCTCTTTGGTAGACTCCATAATATTTCATTTATCTTAAACAATAAAGTACTTTCTTCAGACAATTTTGTAGGCTCATGAATGATTAAGATACTTATAAACGTCAGAAGGTTCTCACTGGGAAATGGTAATTTTAACGGTTCAGTGATCCTCCGGCTGTGGACGTGCCATTTCTAGTCATACGGGAAAATATTAAACTTTTTTTTAACAGACGGAATTGCAGTAAGCCAGCTACGAATTCAGATGTCTGCTCATTTTATTAACAATAAAACGCCATCCTACATTTCACATTCTAATGAAATTAAACCCTCATTATAGTCTTCTCTCGTTTGGATAGGTCGTATTTTCTGTTGAAATTTCTGTTATCTACGCTGAAATTAGTCATTCCAGATCTTCTTCGAGACCATTTCTTCCATACCAAATGCTAAATCATGTTTCGCTGTCAACTTTCAAAATTTTACATAATTTTTATAATTCCGTTTTTTTTCATTTTGGAAAATATCCCGCTGGTTGAAAAGAGTTTTTAGTAGTTCTACCGTAAATCGGCGAATTCCTCGCACAGACGTGTTAGAAAATATTGCGAGCGTGTTATAAAAAATGAATTGGTCTGGTTTTGTTTGTTTTTTTTCCCTTCCCCTATTTCAAATAACTTTGGGTAATTTGTTTAATTTACAATTTTTACTACAATGTTCATTACATCCAATTAAGTTTTTGATTTCCTGTAATCCCATTTTACAATCAAATTAATCCTTAAATTGAAATACTGGTATTTTAAACTTAATTATCTTATATTATTATATAATTGAATTTTTCTTACGATATGTAATTTCTTTCACGCGCCAAATTCATTAAACTCTTTAGACAGATTTGTGACTAATTCTGTAGCGTAGAAGTTATTCGAATATTTTATTGCTATGGTTACATCCGTTTAATATTTGATGCCTAATATATTGTCCAAAAAGTTACATCTTCTGCAATTTTCTTCGGTTGTCTATAATTTTAAACTTATATAAATCATACTCTAAATATACCATGTCTGAATATGAATTGTACGTTAAAAAAATTGGGCACAAAGTCTTTATTATCTTTCGTTCTCTGATATTTGGAAAATATTGTTTCGCTAGCCCATTATAACTGTTCCCATAATATATATGCATTTTGATACTTGTCCGTATAATATTCATTTTACTTTAAACTGTTTTACATTAAGTACTTTATTTTTATAAATGTAACAAGGGGATGTCTAGAAATTACGTTACTGAAATTGTGATTCATATCAACTCTATTTTTAATTAAAAAACATATTTATGTGTTTTTGCAATTCGTATTCAATGGGCATAGTACCTGCGATAACTATCGCAGCCATATAACTGATCGTTCTATATGCTTTAATAAGCTTAATAGCTACGGTTCTTTGGAAACATATAAGAGTATATTTTGAAATCTCTTTGAACATGTCGATATAAATAATACTACCATATATAATATTGGGTAGAATTATACACTTATACAATAATATTCCCTGTTTATAATTTATCCGGCTGCTGTTGTTGTATAGTTTATTGAAAATCGGTATAAATTTGTTGATTTTATTTCTGATAAACTAAAATGATTGTAAAATTGCAAGTTATTGTCTATAATAAAATATCCGATTTGATTTGTGTATCTAATATTATTCGATTTTACGTTAAAGAGATTTGACTAATCTACATTTCAAGATTAAATTCCTTGACCCCATCTTTTAATTTTTGTGTAGACGTGATATATTTTGTTTTCTAACACGGTTTCGTTTTTATTTGTAATTACTATAGCAATGTCATCTTTACAAATGTGATTATTTTTACGTGTCATTTGGTAAGATTATGTTGTAAATTTGTGAAAAAATTATATTTCACAGGTATATATGAAAACCGATCCGTGGGAGGTAATCCCATAACAATTTTTTCTTTTCCTATATGAATTATTTATCTGTATAATGGTGTGTCCGTTATCGAAATATCTATTTATAATATTTAACATTCCATTTTCGAGTCCCAATTTCTTTAATAGTTCAAGCAATTTATTTAAGTCGAGGCTGTCAAAGGCTACATCTGACGTAAGTAGACAGCAATTTGACATTTTGATTTCACAGTTCTTTATAGTCTGAATAATGTCGCATCATATAGCTAATTCTGATGACTTGTTTTGTATTGCGCCATATTGGTTATTTTTTATTATATTATTTTTATTTACAAACTCCTTTAACTTGTTTAGTATACATTGTTCGTATTGGTCTGCTTTCTGGAGCATTATAAAATTCTTCCCGACAGAATAACAGTCTAGCTTCGCTCAATAAATTGTATATATCCGGCCGGCGTGTACTCGGCTTTTATTAAGAAAAAATGTCTTTTTCGCTGTTGCTAGATGTTGAAAATGCTTTCGATTCAGTCTCTATTTCGCGTGGCTTCTTTCTCAAATGATTAGCCTTGGCTTGTGTTTTATGTGCTACTCTCCAGCGAAAGAATTATTTCTACTATCTGATTCCGGGGTTTCTGTTAAACTTACCTTTAAAACGTCAATGATCCATCCCGAGTCCGTCTTATTTTTAATATTTATATACTGAACTGATTTAATATAAATTCCATCGATGTTCCAGACTTTCTTTCACCGTGAGGGAGGGGGGGTTGTTGTTTATCCTCCACATGGTGATAATTTCTTTAGCTAATCGATTCTTAACTCTTTCTATGCTGAAATTACTAAGTAGATCTTGTGCAGGTCTCTTTCCATATCCCCCAATAAAGACGCGTCTGTCACCTTTAAATGTAAGCGGAGTTGTCAGCAATGAGTCCGATAAGTATAACGGTGTTCACCTGCCTCCGCTACGACTAAGTTCAAGTACTTTGATGGATCACAAATTGCTTCGGAAGATCAGACCGTTATTGATAAAATTTCGAGTTATGCTTTGATCATCAAGGTACACTAAGTAGTTACTCTTAAAGAGGGAATCCTCTTATTTTAAAAACTATCGTATAAGCCTACAGTTCTAGTGTCACAGAGTGTGGGTATTTTTTTTTCTTCAGTTTTTCTTCAGTCTTCGTATATATAGAGTAACCTCCAAAAGTTCGATAAATCAATGTCTCCGTCTGATTTTTCGTTCTACTCCAGTCTTTTTTCTTAGAGGTGACAAATCCAAAAAATCTCTCTGCTACCAGAACGACTTCTTTTTGGTTTGATAAATCTGTATTGAAGTATTGCGCCATGACTCTTAACAAAATCATGCAAAACTATTTTTACATTAAATCTTCACGAAGTATAAACCGTTTCCTTTGACTAGCAAACAGTTTTTTTGTTTTTAGTCATTTCGCCGTATCCAGCCAGTCGGGATAGGTTCCTTTCCTATAGTTTTATTTTTAGATTCCCCCGTTTCAACATAAAGAAATAAATATTGAGATCGATGCGGATACGTTTAATTACACATTAATGACCTTTCCCCGTTAAGAGCTAAGGAAATTTTCAGTCAAAATCTTGTTAACAATTGGGCTGAACACTTTTATACTGTTTACACTAGTGGTTCTAAATTTATTCCGAAATTTAGTTTTATGAAAAAAATCGTTCTTACTAGATACGCTTTTATTTGCAAGCCGGAAGTATAGTAATTACTCACATCCATCAGCTTCCTACGACGGGTCTTTTTAATGTTCGAACCATTTTGATACTCTCCGATTCTAAAAGTTGTTCATCTAGAATCTCCATCCTATCCTTTAACCCAACATTTGAGCACATTTATTTAAAACAGATTCTTTAATCCTCAACATTGTATCGTGTGCCTGTAAAATATGTGTGAATGAATCCCTGTAAAGAGACCATATTGATTTTGCGCTCCACTCTTCCTGTAATCGATTAGATACGTTTATAAACAATTTTAGATTAATATGTAGTTCAATTCAATAATCTCATCGTTTTATAATGGTCCGCTAGTTTTCTCGCATATCTATCTCTTCTTTAGTCCCTAGGACGCTTTTTCGTTTCTGCTGGCAGATTATGATCTGGTCGTAATAAGCTTCCCCCAGATTCGATGTCGGTCTAAACATTTTAGTTCCCTTTAGCTCTTGTCCGTATAGTATGGGTTTTCTTCTTACCATTAATAGAACTAATGTTTCTCTCGCTATTTGCAAATTCATAAGTGACGCAATTCTCGCACAACTGAACACGTTACGATTTTGCCGTTTTAATCGAAATACAATTTAATTATGTATAAAACTTTTCCAGTGAGTGGATCATACAAAAAAAAAAAAAAAACAAAAAAAACAACAGTGCCCCTTTATATGGCGCGGTGGGCATTATAAAAACATTAAAAAAAAACAAAACAAGAAAACTTTTGCTGGCTTTTGAGCTTTCTGTCAAGTGCAGGATTGGATTATACTTCCGAAAATATACTTTGTGGGTTAGAATATATTACAGCGGATTTGTTAAGAGAAGGAACATATAATTTATTTTACCCTTTTCTCACTTGACTAAAATGTAATGAAGCTACAAAGGAATTTTATTTTGTAATGTACTTTTGATTGAAAGCCGACGTAAAAAAACCTATTTAAAAAGCTACCTTTTCTAAGGCTGCGTTTATGTTAATGTATTGTGCTGCTTTGTAGTTATCTCAGGTGAAATTATTTCATTATCTAACTCTAGCTGGTAAGTCATAGCGTTACAATTTTGTATCCTTTTCAATCCAATTGCATTCCGCCTTCCTTTAAGCAATGCATTTTTTATAAATCCGTCCCACTCCTGTATAATCTTACTTCGCTTCTCTTCCCAATTTCTTATATAACTCTGCTTTCTTAATAACTCTTAATTCCTTTCCTTCGATTATTTCTCTCTTTGCGGCCATCATGGAGTTTGGCATAAAACATTGTGTTATCTTTTCTCTTTCTTTGGATTGTTTTTTTTCCCTCTAGCAGCATACGTGATCAATTAACTACTATTTTTAAAATCAGGAAAAAATAGAAGCAAAATGGAAAAAGATTCGAGATGGAATCTTTCTATTTCCCTAGATTAACCCCTTTCTTCTATCTACAAAAAATATGGAACATTCATCAAACTGTTTTGATTTTATTTACCATTTTTCTTTTATTTATTAAATTGCTGAAATAGCCATAACCGCCGTCAGCAATACAATTTTGATGTGCTATATTATTTTTCTCCGAGTTTTTTTTTTTTTTTTCTTTTTAGTACAGTTGCAGAATTTCCTCCGCTCTGTGCTATAATATTGTAGTTTCAATGTTGAAAAAAAAAATTAAACGATTTATAAGAGTCTCTTATATCGTCAGTACCTTTTTAATCTCGGGAACTTTTGACTGTGGTTTGGAATTTTACCAGTAGAGCCTTCCGCATTATTTGTTAGAAGCGACATTCTCTTTTACTTTTACGACTTTTCTCTCAAATTCTCCTCTAGTCTTCGGATGTTGCGCATTATCTTAACATTAATACTACAGTGACTAGAATGGCAATTCCTTTTTGTCAGGTTGTACAGACAATATCGCGATAATTTCATCTTAAAAAATTTTCTATTTTCCCCGTAATTTATTGTTCTTTACATAATCTTTAGAGCTTTACTTCCGGCTTATTCGATTTGACCTTATCTATTCTTTTCGCTTTCGTATTTAACCACAACTAAAGGACCCTCCTCATCATGATAGTGGCCATGTTCGAATTTTTAAATAACTTCTTTAATTTGCCTTAATTTACTTCTTTAATTTTTTTTCTCATACTCCCTGACGGATACCTTGTTTCACTCTTTCTAGTTGATTTTCTGCTTTTTTACATAGCCTGATCTTAATTCTGTACCCGCTTGCAGTTCCTGTAAAAAATTGTCATGTGCGCTTTTTCTGATTTCTTTCTCCTTCTTGTCACTTTTAATCTCCCCAGTGCGGTGTCAAGAAATGCGAAGCAAGATGACCGAAGATTTCAAAATAATGCAAAACGATATTACTCCAGCGTAAGCATATGGCATAGTCCTTAATACATACACGTGTGATGAGTTTGTGTGAGTACAAATAAAATGATAACTACTCGTGTTCCCAACTCTGACGAATCATTTCTACATTCCATTTCTGCAAAATACTTCTCCGCACCTCTTAGCTTGCTCTTACAATGTTCATAAAAATTGAAGTTTCGCCATTTTAAAATCTTTCAGTCCCATTTGCAAAATTCCGTCTGAACAATCTTTTTAACGACTTTCTTTTTAGTGGCGTAACTGAACATCTTTTCATTCCTAAAAATAATTCTCTTTCGTTTTTTTGTTTCGTCTTACATCCCTGCAAAAGAAATAATGCATTTCCTAGATATTCTGCTTTCAGTCTAACCATTAGTTTTCCCGACTGTATTGTGGGACCTTTTATTATAAATCTTTTATACAAAAATGTTAAAATTTGTCTTCTTTCATCATAGTGTCTCTTCTGCTTTTGATAATATTCATCCACATTAATATGTAAAATAACAGTAAATAACGGTCTAATGAATTATCCACATTTTACTTTATTTTTTCGGGCTACACAAAGAAAAGAAAATCATCGTCTTGCTTCCCTTTTTTTTTTTTTTTTTTACACTTTTTAACTTTTCCTTCGAATTTTCCCTTCTTATTCTTCCCCGATGATGTATTACTGTAACGACCTCGGGTTTAAGTACTTGATTCGTCCTTCCTTGTACTAGAATATTCCGTCTCTCAATTTACCTTTTTCATTTCTCCTCTAACGGGAGTCACTTATGTATTATTTTTTACGAACCTATTTTTATTAATCCGACTACTCCGAACAATAAAAACATTTTTAACGGAATATATTTCTCCTACATTGTCAAACGTAATCGCATTGAAAATTATCAACCAGAGAACAGGCCACAAACCCTTAGGCGAGTTCGAAATATATCGTTAGGCCTATGCGGAAGGGTCGGCATCGTATGTGTAAGCATAGCGTTACGTAAGAAAGCAAACGCCTTAAGGCTTTGTTTACCGTAGTTTGTGTTTTTTATCGCTAGTACTCTGCCATTAAATTCCCCTTGAAAAATTCCTTTTGCACGATAATAGTTTAGATTTGTCGGCATCAAATAGCCGGATTTTATGTTGAAACTTTAATAAAGCCGATAGAAATAAACTGTCGCTGGAAAATTTTGAAACATTGAAATTGCAACTTGCCTCAGATGATATTACACACACGCATTAGTAAATTCGCTAGCGAGAGCAGCAGTTAACTCCGCCCCGCATACCGGACCAATGCTCAGCCCACGTGGATTTTATTCTGTAAAACATCTATTTAAATGGGGTATTGCATATTGAGCCGAGCCAACGCACAGCCCACGTCGACACTGAGTTCCCTGTACGAAGATCACAGTTTTCGTGAGTACGCGAATTGCGTGGATTGGTTCAAACTTGTTTTAGTTCTTAAAAATTTTGATTCATTCGTTATTCGGCGATTGTGAAGTTATTAATGATGTTATCAATCCTTTGCGTTATCTTAATTCTTTAATTTATATAAAAAAGAACCAGTAATGAACACAAATATATTAAATTATATTACATTGTATTAAATAATATTAAATTATATTAAATTATATTAAATTATATTAAATTATATTAAATAATATTAAATTATATTAAATTATATTAAATTATATTAAATAATATTAAATTATATTAAATAATATTAAAATATTATAACCACCGACATGTTTCGGAGCATCCATATTCATGGTGTAAAATAAACAAAATGAACTCTATTCAACTAAAACAAACGTAAACAATATATTATAAATGCAAAAAGTTGATATATACTGTAATGTGTACATTACATGCATAACAAACATAATAAACAAATTAGTAATTAACATAGAATCTAAGGCGAGCGTGAGTGTAAATGTGTGTGTAATTCAGCGAATGATCGGGGATGATGATGTCTGGAGTGATGTTACGTCACGTCTGACGTAATGGAAATAGTGCTGGAGGAAACGCCGTCCGACGGTGGAGGGATCTTCGATTTGGTTTGGAGATCGGAAATACGTTCACGAATGATCAGATTCAATTCAGATTTCGGAGTCGGAAAAAGACGGTTTAAATAAAGGCTGAGTGGGAGTCCGCGCCGGTGGCCCACGATATTGGCCAGACGCTTTCCGTGGTTGTCATATTCGGCCGTATAAAATAATAATTATGTTATCGCGTTTATTCAAAAAAAAAAAAAAATATATCAATGAATTAATTTAGTTAAAATAAAACGAAAGAAAAGATTCGAATACCAAAAGTCCTACGTCAGAAAATATCAACGAAGAGGAACAACAAATCAGCATCATCATATCATCGGCAACGACACCCCCGGAATTCGAGATATGTATATAATTTATTTAAGTTTATATTAACTATTCGGTGGAAATTTATTATTTAAAGTGTAGTATTTTATTATTTTTGATTTTAAATAAGAATATTCACATTTTATTACGGTCGACCGTCCACGAAAGATCTATGTACGAGTTGATAACAAATAACTAAATCGTAATTAACATTCTTGTGTGCGTGAATATAAAAAAAAAGAAATATATATATATATATATCTATATAAAAAGAAAATAATAAATTAAATAAAAATAATAATAATAATAATATTAATAATTATCATCATAATTAGAAATTATATTAATTAATAAAAATCATCATAATAACAGTGTAATAAAAAATTCCGCGGGAATAAAACTCGCGGTGGCATCCCTGACATAAGAATAAAAAGCCAAATAAAATGGAAGATATAATAACACTTCAATACATACATATATATATATATATATATATATATATATATAGTAGTCGATTAATGAATAATTATAAAATGTGAAATATAGAAATCTATAAAAATATGAAAACTATAACAATTTAAAAAGTATAAAGTAAAAATATTATAATGTATAAAACTTTTTTAAATATAATTGACCAGATGAAAAATGACTAAAATATATTTAAATTTCAAAAAGTGCGTTTGTAATATTAGGTATATTTTTGTTTATACATTTTTCTTTAAATATATTTATGTATGTATAATAATTCGGCAGTATTTAATTGTTCGTAGTTATAAATAATTTTTAATACTTTTAAATTTGTAGTAATATTATTGGTTATACTATGCTTGTTAATGTTCAGCGACTGAAGATTTTTTGATATACCCATTATTTATTGCAGATGAATGCTTTTGATATATGAAAAACCCCCTCTCCTTGTTTGGCCGATGTATATTTTGTCACATGCGTTACAATGAAATAAATATATTCCGGATCTATTATATATGTTGTTAGCATTAGAAAGTATTGATGTATTAATTAAATTATTGTATAATGTATTAATAAAAGCTATTTCTTTTGCGTACTTCTTAATATACATTTGTTATTTTATGTATATGTGAAGATTGAAATACGTAGACCATGGTAATTTTTTATTATTATTATTATCAACCTTCCTATTATTTTTTATAATATATTTCTCTTATACGGGTAATAAATAATGTTAAGGTTATAATAATTGTTATTAATTGCAATTTGTTTTATAATATTGAATTTAATATTTTTACTTTTATTAGAAAGTTTTATAGTATATTGTTAGCGTTTTGTTTTAGTTGAATAGAGTGTATTTTATTTATTTTACACCATGAATAATAATTGCTCTGAAACACGTCGGTAATTAATAATTTTTTTTTGGTATTATTTAATGCATTTGTGTTCATTACTAGATCTTTTTTACATAAATTAAATACGTATTCGTTATGTTTTACATGCTTTATATACAAAAAGAAGGTGGGCGTGTGGTCACGGGCTGGGATTTTATATGCGACGAGCTTTACTCTCTCCTCAAAACCAAAAACTACAATAAAATCTTCAAAGTGTCGCTGGGAAACGGCCTTGCAAACTAATTGATTTTATAATTCTTATCGAATTGTTAAAAAATTTACTGCTATTTCAATTGTATTTTTTCTTTTTTCTTTTTAATTTTCTTAATAAAAAAAAAAAGTAAACATTTAAATTTGTTTATTAAATTTCGATTGTTTTCATAAATTATTGTTCGTTTTAATTTTAGCAACATGTGACGAACTTGTAGATGAATTTGTGCATATGAATTTCGCGAACAGTTAAAAGTACAGCGCACAATAACCCCGCACATCCGTGCACTATTTCCTTTAACTGAACTATAACTATTCTCGCATTACAGGGGGAAGAGAAAAAAACGGTTCAATTGACTAGAAAAAATATTAAAAACTGCACAACCTGCGTGTATTCTAATTAACGTCGGATATTTAATTAATCAGGTGATCAATTGTGTCATATTGTTACTTTAAAAAACGTAAACAATTAACTGCCCGAGGAATCATATTATTTTTACCGAAAATAAGCGTACTTCCGCTCAACCCCTTGCGAGTAACATCAATGAAAACCAGAAGTAATCTTGATTGCTTAACATGCACATATGTTTCGTTCGCTGCATTAAAAAGCAATATACTCGTCATAGCCATTAAATTAAAAAATAATTCTTTTCACAATTACTATATTAAAAAGCAAACGATTTTATAAAAAAACGCCATGTGTCATTGCTAGGAGAAATTCCACTATTACACCAAATCATTGCGTTTAAGAAAATGTAAATGTATATAATAATTTTCAGAGTCCGGTATTCTCACTGAACCTGTACACCGTAATTTTCTTCCTTCGCTATTGTTATAATCAATAATAAACGATAAAATCCAAAACAAGAACAAGCGCATAGTCATGCATAAAGCCACAAACAAATTTAGAAAACCACGTTATATGGTAGCGAGCAAAGTGAAGGACGAAAACAAACCAAGCGAGTAAACACAATATCCCCCGCACTATGATCGAATTTTAGCCCAAAAAGAAAAGTTGCAGTAAAAGTATCACAAGCGCCATGTATTTCAGAGGTATTTTACAAAGGTAAGAGAATACATCTGTCGTGGCCAGCTTGAAATATAAACGCTCACGATGAGTTGTTTTGGCTTGGTTATGCAAAAGGTTAATCATGATAAATTAACGCATTACATCTCGGTAAATATTTTTAAATAAGCGCTTTACATTTAATTTCTATTGTAAATAGGGACTTATTACAGTAAATCACAGTAATTAACTGTATAAATTTTGCATATGGTAAATAAGCACATTACTACCATTTAACCATGTCTTAACCATGATTTAACCATGACTTAACCATGACTTAACCATGAATTAATCATGACTTAATCATGCCTTAACCATGTTTTAACCATGTTAAATAAATGTGAATTCTCTTACTTTCAGAACACACTACGAATAATCGGCAAAAATGTTCACCTGTCTTTGAAAAATCGCTCGTTTGATAGAATTTTTGACTAGCCGATTTTTAGCCCCGAAGAATTTGTTAATTTCATGAAAGTGGGTTAGAACTGTTTTCGAAAAACAAATGGCACACACATACACGCACAGACATTCATATATGCAAATACGCATATTATACCGAATTCTCGTACCTACCAGTATAGAAGAGTGAATTACAGTTGGCTACGTTTTTCTAGAAAAACAAACAAGAATCAATTTATAGTGCAGTAATTTCTGTTACAACGTGCGTAACATAAACACGTTACAAATTTCACAACGGTTTTTGTAACGTTTTTTTCCCCCTCCCCATATAACTCCGGCGCAAAAATATTATTTTTAAAGTCATTTTTGTAATTTTTTTCTAACATTAATTTTATCCGCATTTTCCGTTCAATTTCTATTTTAGTTTAATCCGAAAATTTTTCATAAGGTGACTTTTTCAAAAAACAAAAAAAAAAAAATCAAAAACAAAATCAACGACCAGAAAACATTTTTATCCGATTGCGAATAACATTTTTATCGAGCAAATCTATTCTAGCCGGTAGATGATGCGTTTCCGTGTAAAATGTCATCGAAGGAAACGACTAACGATTATCACAAAGAAACTGCTCGAGACAAAATTCGGGTTTTTTCTGTCTAATGAGAAGAGAAAAATAGAATGCGGAACCGAAAAATAAATAAAAAAAAGAAAAAGAAAAGAAAAATCCAAGATGGTCTCATCTTTTTCGCAACAAGTTCGACGGACGGACTAATATATAAACCGCGTGCAACTGAAGTAATTTGTAATTTGCGAAAATTAAAATTCAGCCAGCATTTTCATTTGAAAAAGGAACGACAATTTTTTTTTCTCCTTTTAATTTCAAATTCTTTTCGTCGCAGCATTCGCCGTTGCCCCTTTTTGCACCGTCCAGCCGCCCCTATACAATTATTCAAAATAGACACGTAGAATTTTCCGGTCTGCAAAAAAATTCAATGAAAAACGAATTCCATTAAAAAGCATAATCGAGGCGGTGGTGCAGTCGCACAAAAATATTTTTCGAATGCATAAAGTTCAGAATTTTATTATCATTTTTAATTTGTTCAGACTATCGGGAAGCAGTTGTTCAACTGGCGGCGTTTAGAATTTTAGGGAAAAAAGTAATATTTGTACTCTTTTTTTTTTTTTTTTTTCAAATCCTGGTTTCCTCTTAACTTTAAAGATTGAACTACAGCTGTAGCGAGCAGTAAGTTTTACTGCTGTAATATATCTCGCAACTAAACAGACGTTAGTAGCTAAGTAGACACATCGCTGGTACGGGCGTATTTCGAAAAGTTTATCAATAAAAACTTTAAGGTTGGCTGGCGCGGTAATAGGCTGAAACCTGGCGAAATAGAAAAATACCGTAATAAAGAACATCGCGCACGTGGATTATTCGTTTGCCATTTTGATACATATACATTTATATACATATATATATATATATACGTATTTTTATATACTTATGTTTAGATATATATATATATATATATATACAATAGATATTTGCACATCGCTACAAGGCAAAATAGTACCGGCACGAACGATTTACTATCCGTTCGTAAAATTTCCAAACGAGGTGTATGCTTTTTTAAGAGTCTTGTTGTCTCAAATTTTTAACGTGTTACCTCCTCCTCCTCTTCCAACTCCTCCTCCTGCAGTGGTTTTTCCGGAACATTTACAGAAAGAAAGGAAAAACAGTGTGCACGTGCAATTCTGTAAAACTAGAAAATGACGCTTTAGAAGACATACATAAAAAGAGCGGTTGTAGAAGGGTCTAAGCAATTACCCGGGGTAGTGCGAAAAAAATGAAATGCCTGTAAATGCGTTCTTAAAGTCGACCGGGGATTTTACGGGAAAATAATGTCGAGAATTCGAAGAATCAGACGAAGGGTACACAAATCGGACAAAAGGTGTGAATGCGATTTGCCAGGTTGAATAGGTTGAATCAGCCAAGTGCCTCGTTGATTTAATAAAAGAGCCGAAGCGAAAGAAAGAGCTAGTAACACTGTAGTACTGAAAAAGTTTGTCTCCATGTGGATGGATCGGATGAAATGTTAGCGTACTGCCGCTTCATCCGATTAAAAGCAGGTGTACAGAAGCGCCGAGATGTTTCCTTTTTTTTTACCGCACGGATTGAATTGTTCGCCGCTCGAATTTGAACCAATGTCATAATTTCGTTACTCCGAGCGGGGGCGTTTGTTATAATAATAAAATCGCGGTGTTTAACAAAAAATTCGAAATCTCTCGCGGGGTTGTTTATATACGGTACGCAGTTTCAGCATTCCAGTATCGAAACGGAGAGAGATTCCATCTGACGACAGCGCTCATAAAACAGTTTACGTAAAAGAGCTTACACGTAAATCAACAAAAAGATTAAATTTGTTAATTGATTAATAAAAGGAAGGTTTTTGTTTTTCCGGGGATATCTAGAAAATGGAAAAGAAAATCGTGTTCAGAGCGACCATATTTATTAAAGCAGGCATATTAATATTGACATTAAAGTTAACAATATTATAAAAACGTAATTTAATGAAAAATGCCTAGAGGCAATGTATATAACTTTTTTGTTAATGTGCTTTAGCATATCGGCCAAGTGTACAAAACAGAATAAATCATTATATAACATTAAATGAGTTATTTTGATAAAACTGTTAAAAATTATAATAGATAAATGGAGGCGTACTCACATCCAGTTTAATTTTTCTAACAAAACGCACTGTTGTGTAAATGCTCTATATTTTTAGTTAAAAATAAAATATTAATGATTTAAGTCTGACTATATGAGTATGTTTCTAATCATGTGCTTATAATTTCTAGCAGTTTTAACAAAATAACTTGGCCGCTCTAGTTCGCATATATGTAATAATAGTAATAAAAATATCTGAACACGGTCGTCCAAGTCAAATATAATAATAATAATTCAATTCAATTCAATTTATTATTATTATTAATGGAATCCACAAATGCGTTACAAAGCGCTAGTAGTGGTTATACAAAATCAAATACAGTTTTAATGTACACATTACAATACATTAATTACATTAATAAATGTGTAACACAGTAATCAATTATTAGTATAACGTAAAAAATAATGAAATCTATTTTGAAAATTACAATAAATAACCAAAACAATTTACAATATTATACATTAAGCATGGCTCTGCGAAACCGGTGTAAATATGCAATTATAAAAGTTAAACAAATTATAAAAGAACTATTTCGAATAATATAAAACAAAATTAAAATACATTAAGCACGGCACTGAGAGACCTGTGTAAACATGCAAGTATAAAAGTTGAACAAATTATAATAGAACTCATTGGAATAACATAAACAAAATGAAATCTATTTAGAAAATTGTAGTAAATAAACAAAAATTTACAATATTATACATTAAGCATGGCATTGCGAAACCTGTGTAAACATGCAAGTATAAAGGTTAAACAATTTGTAACATATGATAATAATAATAATAATAATAATAATAATAATAATAATAATAATAATAATAATAATAATAATAATAATAATAATAATAATAATAATAATAATAATAATAATAATAATAATAATAATAATACAAAGGATCTGGATAACATTGAACATCTTTTTCACTGTTCCAGATTTGAGGGTCTTAGACCCAAATATAACATTAATAGCTCGCAATCTTTAATCATCACTAGAGAAAATTCTACAAATCTCCTGTTGTATATGGAGTCTGCGATTCACAAGAAGTTCATGAACTACAACTAATACACTATTAACTTCCTAAACTCAAATTCAATCGTGAAATCGCAAATGTAGCATGGTGTTTTTCTATCTTATGCACTTCCTGTAAATAGCCAAAAAGAATTAAATCATTGCACGTAATATTTTTAAACTATTTTTTAAGTTATACTTTGAAAAACTCATCTATCAACACACACGCTTGGTGAGTAGGACTATGTTTTTCATCCTTTTACCACCTTAGTTTAAGTGTAAATTTTGCAGGAAACTACCACACACACACGATTCTATATTTTATTAATACGTTATTTTAGCTAAATACGCGCATGTACTCACTCCTGATTTAAGCACACTAGTTCCGTGCACCTTTATACATATATTTTTTTTCTTTCTAAATACACCATTTAAAAAAAAGAAAAAAGATCCGATGATCGTTCTGAACACTATTATTGGTGGGTCGCTTTGAACTCGACACCAAACTAAATTTATCTTTAGCAATAAGTTCGTTTTTCGGTGATTTTTAGAGCATTCCGCCGGAATGGTCGTAGCGTATTTTTTTTCCAATTTATGTTGATAATTTTTATTAGTTTTATTAAATAGGTTAAGCGGGCGGGGCGGAGTTTAATTCGTAGATTGCTTAGTTCGCTAAGGAAAGAGCGTATATAATAAGGCGGTCTCATTATTAGTTCATTCAGCCACGATAAGTTTGACAGAAAGTAGAGTAAACAAGACACTGAACTGAAATATAGAGAGATATGGTAGGTGTCGGGTTTGTAACAATATTGGGTGCGTGTAAAAGTTTAATCATCGGAAGGAAGATAAAATTCGCTCAAATCTCCGCAGCCAGAAATTCGCTGGTCTCGACGACTACTTGTTATTTAAGATTGAAAAAAAATTCGACTGAAAAAATTCAGGAAGTAGGGGTATTAGAGAAACTGAAAGAAACAGGTATAAAGCAAAAAGCTGAACAATGAAATTGAAAAACAACTGAAAAGCAGCTCCATGACTTGGAAAGAAATAAAGAACATGCCAACAAATGTATTATTGGAAAGATGTACAGGACACCAAAAACTAAAGCCAAAGAAACCGCGGATGACTACAGCAATTCTAGGCTTAATAGAACAAAGAAACAAGAGTTTGAAAAAAATGATTTTATAAAGTACAAATAAAAAATAAGATAACAGATAAATGTCAAAGAGCTAGAGAAAACTGGCTAAATGAAAAAAGGGGAAGTAATTCAACGATCAACAATTCAGCGGAAACAGACAAAGCCTAGTCGTCCCAAGTAGAGAGGCCTTACAACAAAAAATAGGAGACTAAAAGCAAAATAGTTGAAGATAAAAAAGGAAAAATTCTTTCCGAAACTGAAAATATTGCAAACCGCTGGAAAAAATACATGGAAGAATTATATATATATATATATATATATATATAGCGATGAAGGGGTAGGAGATAGGGGAGAATATATATTGAAAGCGAAGAATTAGTAGATAAAAATGCGGCAGGACCGATAATTTGTAAGAAAGAATTCGAATTAGCCTTGAAATCGTCGAGGGAGAAGAAAGCAATAGGAATAGATGGAATACCGGCGGAAATCCTAAAATGTGTAGCAGAGAGCCATAGTATGGAAAGAAGATCACGTAGCTCTGGTAGATTTAGAAAAGGCCTTCGACAACATTGACCGGAAAATATTGTTTAAAATGTTAAAAGAAAATAGACTGAAAAGACAGAACATTAATATTAAACTCATATAAGTCAACGGAAGTTAATTACAAACCAGAGAAGTTAGAATGTTAGGCAAGCTTGTCCTCTTTCGCCGTATCTATTGAATGTATGTGTATAGAAGAACCAATCGAAAGGATGAAAAATAAATCAAAAAGAGTAAAAGTTAACGGAATACAAATCCGCTTTGCCGATGATATTGCGCTATTAGTGGAGTTAGAGAAGAATACGAATCAAATGCTGTCGGTGTCTTATCAGAAGAATTAGCCAAATTAAAAACAAGAATATGAATCAAATGCTGTCGGTGTCTTATCAGAAGAATTAGCCAAATTAAAAACAAAAATATTAATAAAATGAAAACGAAAGTAATGAGGTTTAGCGAAAATACGACAAAGAAACACAGACAAACATACAAATACAAGATACTCAAGTAAGAGAAATACGTTATCTAGGAAGTGTAATAACAGATGATAATATAGGAGTATAAGAAAAGAATAGGACAAGCTAAGTTTTTTTAAAAATAAGTTGTGGCTCTTACAGGGCAAGCCCCGACACTTTTATTAACGTTTATTCCAAGTATACAAAATCACAATTATATTCTTGCTTATCCTATATATCATAATATTAGTCAACTTAAGATTATATAAATTATAACATACTATACATGCAGAAACGTATATACACACCGTAAATACCTGCATACCAATACATGAGGGCAGCTAAATATCTTCAAACACAAAGAGAAACGACGGAGGAAAAAAAAGCAAGAAGGACGTAAACAAATAAATAAAAAGAGAAAAATAAAAGAAAATTATAAAATGGAATGATTCGAAACGTATCTTGGGTTTTACTCTTTACACCATTCTTCCGGCCATATACTTTCTTTTTGCATACACCAAGTTTTTTCCCCTTTACTATAATATGATTAGGGATTGTACTTATTATTAGTTTAATTAGAACTGAATCATCAGTATTATCAACGGCTCTAACTACTTTTTAAACATCCCGCCTTTCTTCTTCCTTAATTATTTGTAGGCCGATTCCTTTTTTGTACTGTGGGCTCTGTAATTGCTGACCTGGTCATGGTACGGGACAGCTAACTCCTGTTGCTCTTACCTTCGGCAATGTCATTCCTTCTCTTTTCAGCATGCATATGTTTGGCATTTTTCGACGTTGATTGTCATTGTTTTCCCATTCTTCGTATAGTGTTCTTTGCTAGATTCTATTCCTTGTTACTCCTAATTGCTGCTATGTACACGTGTTGATGGGTAATCGCCTATTATTGGCAAACCCAGGGAAAAACCCAAACAAGAAAAAAATCAATTTGTAGATTTACGCCCCGAGGATAGGTGTAATATTTGTTAATATTTTTTTGTTTTTGATATTAGATATTAATATATTATTTTGGTTTCTTGTTAATCGAATTTTTCTCTTAGATGGTAATTTTATATTATCGACATTAAGTTCTAGTAATCTATAATAGAAATAGTACACATCGTGGGGGACATTTCGTTGTTTTCCTTCCACACATAATTGATCTATAGTATAAGTTTCAAACACCTCTTCTGTATTTTACTTATTTTATTTATTTCCGTTTTGTTAGCCTCGCATAATATATTTGAATTTCATATAAAATTCTAGACATTATTATTGAATTATAGTATACATACGTAATGTACGATGTGCTAGAACCTGTTTTATTTTATATAAAGCTCGATTTTTTTTTTTTTTTTATATTAATAATAAAGGTACAATCTTAACCGTTAAATTAAATAAGTACCAATAATAATAAATGTTTAACAATTAAATCTTATTTGGAGTATAAGTCCAGTGACTTCACCCCATAAAAATATATTTAGATCACTAAGTCTAATGGATGTCTGCGTTTGAGACGTCTGGTGTCATAACCGGTATCTAGCAGCTGTATTGCTTTCACATTTACGTGATTATGCAAACGCTTCTCGTGTATCTGAGCAAACTCCTTAATGCCATCGTTGACGGTAGCCATTTGGAGATCCGTATGAATATCATCATTACGTGAATATCGATTTGCATCTATATACAATTGCACGTAAGATTATATTTTGACGCCGCTGGATCATTTCTCGATTGGAACGCGCAGTACAGCCCCATAAGGCAATTCCATACGTCCAAATCGGTTTAATGATTTGTTTGTACAATAATAGTTTGCAGGACGTATCCAGTACGGATTGTCTGCCGATTAACCAGTACAATTGTCGTACTTTGGTTTTAATTTGTTGCACTTTCATTTTGACATGAACTTTCCACGACATACGTTTATCCAGGTGCATACCTAGATACCTTGCAGAATCAGCTTGTGGAATCGCCTGATTACCAAGATATATGCGGTATTGATCACTAGCAGTACGCAGTGTAAAGAAAGCTCGAATTGACTGTCTTATTTTCGAATTTAAGCTTTGAATGTGTTTTTTCCAGTTCAAGGATTTATCGATATACATCTAGATATTTAAAATTTTCTACGTTCTCAAGCGGTGGACAACAACACTAATGAGTATTGTTATTTATATGAAGTTCACTTATGCAGTTATTATTATGGAGGGTAATTCACGGATAGCGTATCATGTGTTTAGTACTGTTCCGAATGTGCGGTAATTTAGCTTTCCGCCATCTCTAAATTTTTATGCTCCATTAATGAGGCAATATCATCGGCAAACACGTATACCTTTGCATTTTTAATATGCCTATGTAACCAGTTTTTAGTGTAAATTAAGAACAAAATAGGGGGGCCAATACGGTGCCCTGACCTACTCCGTATATCCCCCCGCGATTCATTTAAAAACAAAATGTCAATATTAGAAGATCAGCGTAAACGCCAGAAACAAGTTTGTAAAGAGTGTCTGGAGTGTACTAAATTATGGTTGTGAAAATTGGTGCCTAAACAGCTCAGGAAAAAAAGAAGCTTAGTTCAGTAGAGATGCGGATCCGGCGCCGAATGATAAAAACATCCTGGAAAGAAAAGAAAACAAATGATCAAAATTCTGGACGAAATACACGAAGAAAAAAGTTTAATAAGTGTCATACTGGAAAATGAAACTCCTCATAGGGGCCATATATAAAGAAATAATAATTTGCTTAAAGAATATAATAGAAGGAAAAATTACAGGTGAAAGAGGCAGACCAAGGACGTTTATAATGCGCAGTATATTTATAACAGATTAAATATAAGTAAATATGTACATAATCACGGACATTGGCTATGGACAGGACACAGTGGCTGCGTCGACAGGGTATTGCCTTTAGTTAAAATAATACCGTCGATCGTATTTCACAAAATTTTAAATATTTCATTCTTCGCCTTTTTTTTTTTTTTTGTGCGGCGTTCGCGAACGCCCGATTAAATCTCGGCACGCAGCCCGTACTACTGAGATGCGATCGGTTGTCGTCTTCTATGCCTCGTGAAATCGCGCGAAATTCGTATGTTTGTTGAGTTCGAGTTTTCGAAAAAGGTTTTTCGTTTACACACAGTAAATTAAAAACTATTTTGTAATTTCGAAAATTTCCAGCGTGATTTTAATTGGTAGAGTTCGTTTTCGTTTTTGAAGCGCCCGAAAAATCAAAATTACGGTTCTTCTTTTTTTTTTGTAATTTATTAATTTACCTTTTTTAACGTAGAGGACACTTTTTTTGCCGGAAATAAGACTAACCTCGGTTCAACGAAAAAATAGAACAAATCAAGAACTTGAACATTATTCTAAAATGCACGCTTCTTTTATTTTCTGTTTAGTAGTTAACGTTTCCAAAATATTTAAAAAAAAAAAAAAACGGATAAAGATACGGATTAAACCAAGGGGCCGAGTTGAGAGACTGAAATAGGGACTATCGCGTAGACTACGAAAATACTAATCAGACACACCGTGATGATTTGGGATGGGCGCGCTGCGATGGAAAAATATGACGAGCATTTTAACGATATAAACTGGTGACGACCGTTGTAGGAAGCACGGCGAGCAAACGAATTAGCCAAATTATCAGCGAGACGCCGCGGAGACTGGAAATACAACTTGATGAATGGGACGAACTCTATGAACGGCCCAAAACTTAATCGGATGGTACATAATAGTTAACAGTTATAGCAATATTGAAAATAATAAATGTATTATATGAAAAAGGAAAAAGAAAGCGCGAAATTTGGACAAATAGAATTAGATAAACGAAGAGAAGAAAGGAAAAGCGGAGGATGTAACCTTTGAGACCCTTTCACTGCTGGAACGTTTGATGATTTTTTAACCTGTACACGTGTTTAATGCCCGTTTAAGATTTTTTTGGGTCAATTATTTGCGTGGACATTTTCGCGCCGCAAAAACATACGAGTCTGTATAAATTGCGCAAAATTTATTTATTTTTTTTGAATCCTACATTCAGTATTCGATATTATTTTGCTAGCACAAAAAAAAAAAAAGGAAAAAAATTTCAACGACCACGGATCATATGCGCGCGTCTTATAAACGGAGTTTCGGTTGAAGAGCTTCAGTTTCTTAGTAAATTTTTGTGCTAAATCGATAGTGGTATAGTAATAAAGAGCGCGAATTAAGAGAAGATGGAAAAAGTTTTATAAATATATAAGAAGAAGTTGGATTACAGAAAAGGAAAACCCGGATATGGAAATTAAATGCAGAGCAGAGGTAGCACGAAACGCATTTCTGAGACTCAAAGGCATATTGCGTAATCATGATATTAACATAGAATTAAAAAACTACGCCAGGGACGCTCACGGGGCAACTGCATCGAAAAGAAGATTGAAACATTTGAAAGGTGGAGATTTATCTTCGGCTTTTGGAGATCAGCTGGTCTCAAAAAGTAACTAATGAGGAAGTTCCGCTACGACGTTTGCAAAAAAACCCAGAAACTATTGACCTTAACCAAAAAGACTTTAATTATAAGAGAAGACAAATATGTAACTAATATCGCAAGGAAAACTAGGCTGAGAGCGAAAACGTGACAGACCCTGACAATGTCTTGGCTAGTATCGGAGTTACCAATGAATTACTAAACACATTGCAACATTTAAGCGGATGAGGCAAAGGAAGAAGAAGAATGTATGCTGGGAATGTTTTAAATAACGTTCCATTTCGCATGAAAATCGGCATAGATTTCAATTTAACTTTTCTATCGCTAATGATACGGCTGGCCAGTGCAGGGCCAACCGATGATGTGAACGATAAGTATTTAACGGTAAGGCCAAATAGAGTTTACGTTTACTTTTCTCGATTGCCGGGATAGCGTTTAATTCCGACTTTTCACGACAACCAGCACAATAGCATCGCTATTAACGTTCGCCGAATTAAGTACACATTGCATACTCTAAGCGACACGTTCAGTGTACCATATAATTGGCTCTGCCGAGGATATGGAATAGCACCGGTATGCAAATCCCGACTGCTTGGTCGCCTCTTTAGAAACGGTCAATCCCCATCAGAGCGGGTCGTGCTGACTGCCTTCCTTTTCAAACAGCAGTCCCGTTTGCTTGGTCGAACTTAGAAAGTCGTTTTGACCGAAAATGCTTTTCCGCCTTAAGTCGAATATTCGCTTTATATATGTAGGTCTACTACCGGCGTGTGTGTGTGTGTGCGTCTTTGTGTCGTAACAACAGGTCCGTTTAAACACTTGCAGTGAGTTGACGCCATTTTAGGCCTATGATATGACGGCCCTTATTATACGCACCGTAAAGCTATGAAATTGTTCCGATGAACGGAACAACTCGATTTTTTGCTCACGCGCAGAAGTACGCATACGAGTAATCGCCTGAAAATTTTTCACTTAATTTCACGCATTTTACAATTTCTAATTACCTGAAAGAATTTGCTCCCGCATAGAGGCAAACGACATCCGAACGATCAAATTTCATAAGTGCACAGCGGTTTTTTCACATCTGTTGTCCAATTTTATATTCCGACACTAGTTCAGCTCCGAACTTTAACAATTTCAAATGCAATTTCCCCCTATTACGTATATTAAGACTTTTGTAAGAATTAGTTGGTAACGGTTTTTTATAAATTATCGCATGCTTGTGGTATGAACGCAAATTGACCAATCTGTTGCACCAGTTAATTGACAGTTGTATTTTCCGTGCAATCTAAATGTATGTCGCTGGTGAATTACGAATTCTTTTCCGGTACCACACTGGGATTAATGTATCTATTGTTTGTTATTAATTTTAAATTCAAGCGGACGAATGTAGCCCAACTTGTATATTTGGTTAAAAAAATAAATAATTAAAACATAATTTAAACACTTCGACCTAAGATTATATTTACTCGTAGTAATTCTTTTGCTGTCGATAATGGCGATGAATTGTTTTGGCTTGCGATTGAGCAGAGGGTACACAAATATTTGAATTCTTTCTGGGGTAGAAAATGCAAACTTTCAACTGTTGTACTGTCGGTATTTTTTTTTTTTTTATAGGGAGGGGGGTGCGAATAGAGAGCACCGGACTAAGAAATTTTACTTTCTTTTTTGGGGGGGGGGGCGTCAGCTATTATCGTTTGTTTCTGATTCAAAAAAAAAAAAGTTTTCAGTTCATCGATTTTTAAAGCACTGTGTAGATTATGTCTACACATTGCTTTGGTGTAAAACGTTGAAAATGAATATCAAAGCAAAGTATAATTTAAAACACAGTAACAGTTTAATAAACAGTCAACAAACAATGACAATACACAACTACTGCGGTTTGTTGGAGTGGTGGTACCTGTTAGTTGAAATATTACGTGGGGTATGCCAATGGCGTTACCTATTTCATTAAGCGGACAACCGTGGCAAAAAAATCTGGCGATTATAGTGATAATTTATTTACATACAACTTTTATTGACGTCTCGTGAACTGTCGCTCGCTAAGAAGTTCTCTAGTTTGGTTGCCTAACATAAAAAGGTTTGATGAAAAGTTTTTACCTTAAGATATAAATAATGTTCAACTCATTAATATCAATACAAAATTATGGTGATCTCTGCAATCTCTCGTCTACGCTTTGAGCTCAATTTGCTTCGTTCATGCTTTTCCAGTTCTCACTTATATCTTCTCCATTTTGGCCTCCCCACCCTTCCGCTTCTTATTTTATACATGTCATGCTGAGCACACCCCTTTTTTGAATGATCTTCCATCGCCGCTAAATGCTTCTCTTTCCATTCGCCACTTTTACAAATGGATTTGTTTCTTTTAGCGTTCCGTAATCTTCTCTTTTTCTTCTCTTTCTATTATAGCGGGTTTTGTATCTTTCCTGTCTCCTACCTTGAATCACGTAAAAGTCTAATTACATTTTCCTTTCCTTCCCTAATTCTTGAGGTGTAGACCATGTTAATGAAACTGCAAAAAAAAAAAAAGAAATATTTCATTTATACTTGGTATCACTCTACATGGAGAAACGGTAACAAAGGATTCATTTATGAAATACATACAAGCACACACATATATATATATATATATGAATTACAACGTAATTCTTAGGCTACGTTCCATTAGAAAAAATGCCCCAATTTTATGTAAACAAAAATGTCTCAATTTTATGTAAATAAAAATGTATCAATTTTATGTAACCTTTGTTATATTTTATAGGATTTTTGTGGTTGTTACTTAAAAAGTGTCACAATTTCATGTTACGAAATATGTAACGAAAAATGTAACGAAAAAATGTTTTAAATAAAAATTAAATGTTAGGATAGGAATTTTGTGGTTATGTTTGTTTTTTTTTTGTGTTGATGCCAGTAAGAATTACGTTGTAAATTTTGATCATTTTATACAAAGTGTAGAAGAGAAAGAGACAGAAATAAAAGCAAGAGGAGTCAAGAGGCAAAGCCCCTTGCGAGGCCAAAATGGTCGAATTATATATATATATATATATATGTATGCATTGATACGGATTTCGTATGCCTACCGCCATCTTAGGGCGACGTCTTAAGTACACATGAATTTCAGTGATATTCATTTATTTTGTGGATCATTGAATTATTCACTGTGGATACGCGTAGGTAGTATCGACCGGTGTGAGCTAATGTAAAAATTCTCTGCCGTCGGGTTTGTTATTCGAAACGGTTAATTGTAGTGTGATGTTTGTTCGCTCGGCTGAGTATCAATAGCGAATCCTAATTTTTTCCAAACAAAAAAATATTGAAATAGAATTTTAACTTGCCATACAATTCGCACACACTAGTACAAAAACAAAAATAAATTGAGAAGGTACTTTTTTTTTTTAAATTTTAAAAAATAATATACGTAAAAGAAAACTAATATTTAAATTTCAATTGGGAAATAATTTATGCCAACAATAAAAACGAATTATAAGTAACATGAATTTAAAAAAAATTAAAAAGAGCGAGTGAATATAAAATTAATTATTTAATAACATAATATCAAAACTATAAGATTAAATATACACATATACCGGTTTTTCTGCCTGGTAATGCAAAAAAGTTTAGGCCTATTATTTGAACGAAAATTACAATCACATTAAGAATTGATTTAAAAGTGAAATGAATATGTCCACCCACGTTAAAGAAATTTTTTTTGTGGTTTTTTGCTGCACTGCTCCCCTGCACTGTTTTTCGTTTGTCCCAATCGACAGATTTTCGCCAAGCGTTTTTATAAATTAGATTGTGAACGTTATTTCTCTGTGATAAAATAACGGTAGCGTAGTGACAGTTTCGCGTTGAAGAATGCGCACTGTATGACGCTCATGGAGCTTGCTCAAAGCGATGAACTACCTGATTTATTAAACCCTTTGATCCGTATGACTGTACACGCTTCTGTTGTATGTGTGTGTATGGTTCTCAATACGCTCTTAGTGACTTGCTAATATCGGAGAAGTATTTGTCGAGTTTGGTAAATACAACAAGAAAGCAACCATATCAAATCAGAATTCAACTATTATTTGACATTGTCGGGAAACTGATATCTTGCACACTGAGCATTTTGCTTCACACTGACTTCTTTTATTTTTACTGGCAAGCTAAAAACTGTCTTTCTAGTCAAGTTAATCTTGCTGCTAAAGAATGGCCCCTTTTTTTTCTTTTTTAATTTGCTTTGGTACTTTGCCGCCTGACTACAATTATCAGAGGAATCGCTAGCGATATATCTATATTTACTTGCTTATCTATCTATCTATCCATATATATATATACATATATATATATATATATATATATATATATACATATATATATATATATATATATACATACATATATATATATATATATATATATATATATATATATATATATATTAATTACAACGTAAATCTTGGGCTACCCCCCATTCGAAAAAATGTCCCAAAAAAATGTCTCAGAAAAATGTCCCAATTTTATGTAACGTTTGTTATATTTTGTAGGATTTTTGTTATTGTTATTTAAAAAATGTCTCAATTTTATGTAATGAAATATGTAACGAAAAATGTAACGAAAAAATGTCTTAATTTTATATAACGGAAGGTAAATGTTAGAATAGGATTTTTTTTTTTTTTTTTTTTTTTATTTTTGCGTACAATCTGTCCCTGAACGGGTCAATAAGTAGCACTAATGTTTTACGGTATTATCATTAGATGCTGCCCATTAGCAGCCATTCTCTGTATATATTAATTAATAACGATGTTGTAGATCCATTTGACCATATCTTTTTAAACGTTTGAATTCTGTGGGATTTCGCTTGAGGTTGGCAGCCAGTCGATTGACATGTTTCTGGAGTCGCTGCATATATCTACCACTGTGTGTTCTGACCGTTTCTTTTACATCAGGCATGTGGAGATCCTTATGTAAATCAGTATTACAGATATACCACGGTGCTCCAACGATGTTGCGCAATACCTTAGACTGGAAACGCTGGATAGTTTTCAGTCTGGAGTTGCTGGCGGTTCCCCAGATTTCTATTCCATATGTCCATATAGGCTTCAAAATAACTTTATATATTAACAGTTTGTTTTTAACTGATAAGAATGAATTTGTATGCATTAGCCAGTTCATACTCCGTAGTTTGAGCTCAAGTTGTTTCCTTTTGGCTAAAATATGGTTTTTCCAAGTTAGCCTTTGATCCAGGTGCAGTCCTAAATATTTTACGGAACAGGACTCAGGAATTATTTCGTCGTTAAAGCGGATTGGTGTATTTCCCTTAATTCTGTTTAGCGTAAACAAGACATGCGTAGATTTAGATTCGTTTACTCTGATTTTCCATGCTTTACACCAATTCTCTATATGCGTAATGTGAGTTTGAATATGCTCCACAGCAACATTAGGGTCATGATGGCTTGATAATATCGCCGTATCATCCGCGAACATAGAAGTTATAGTGTTAGCATTGTCTGGGAAATCGGAAGTGTAAATCTGGTATAGTACCGGACCGAGTACACTGCCCTGAGGCACACCGGAGTGTATACTATATATTTCAGAGTGCTCATCGTTAAAATTCACCTGAAAGTATCTGTCCGTTAGGTAAGATTTGAATAGTGTATAATATTGATGTGGTAGATTTTTCTTTAGTTTAAATTGTAGACCTATATGCCAGACTTTGTCAAACGCTTTTTCTATATCCAGGAATAGCGCATTGCAATATTTTTTTTGTTCGAAACTGCTGTTGATAACTTCAACTAATCGATGAGTTTGTTCTGTCGTGCCATGTTGTTTTCTAAACCCAAATTGCCAGTCAGGTATTACCTTATTTTCTTCAAGTATTGGCTTTATTCTTCTTAAGATAAGTTTTTCAAATAGCTTAGAAGTAATGGGTAAGAGACTGATAGGTCTGTATGATGATACTTCTTCCTGCGGTTTGCCTGGTTTTTGTAACATTATTATGGAGGCGAATTTCCATTGAATGGGGTAATAGCCGGTACGAATTATTGCATTGAAAATATATGTTAATAATGTTATCGCTTTTCTCGGTAAGTTTTTCAGTTCTTTTGCAGTTATTAGGTCATATCCAGGGGATTTTTTTGGTTGAAGATGTTTTTGTATGTAAGATTTTACTTCCATTGGTGATACCGGTTTTATAGGTGGACACATTTGGAATGGCGCTTGTAGATAATTGTATATGTGGTCATCATCGCGAGTTATCATGCTGTTGTGGTCAAGGAAAACTTCAGAGAGGTATTCAGCGTATATTTTGGCTTTATCTTTGTTGGTTCTTGCCCATCCGTGGTTTTTATTTTTTAAGGGTGGTTGTTGAGGTGTGTGGTGACGTTTTAGATTTTTGGTGGCCTTCCATAGCGAGTAATCGGTATCAATATTGGGCGTCAGGTGTGTAATATAATCTTGAAAGACTTCGTTCTTCCTGTCCGATAACGCTTTCCTCAATTGTTTCGTTATTCTGTTTAATGCATTTTTATTGATTGGGTTTCTGTCCCTGTGCCAGATTCTCCTTAGTCGTCTTTTTTCCGCGATCATATCCTTTAGTGCTTTAGGATGTTTAGTAGATTTCATACACAATTTTTTTGTGGGGTAGCTTGATATGCCGCTTCGTGAATACATTTGATAAAATGTTCAATAGCAATTTCGACGTTTTCTTCCGTTTTTAATGGAATAGTTAAATCTATTTTGCTTTCGACCGTCTGCTGAAAAACATGCCAGTTGGTATGTCTGTTTGTCAGGCTTGGTCTCATGGGAACTTGTGTTATTGTACTATTAACGCTTAAGATTTTTGGGGAATGATCGGACGTACCATCCATGGATGTTTCTACTAGTGTGTGGTCAACGTCGACCCCTTTGATGATAAAAAAATCTAATAGGTCCGGTAGCTTGTTTACATCGGTTGGCCAATATGATGGTATACCATCAGATAAGTGCAGGTATTTGTTTTTTTGAACACATGCGTATAACTGCCTACCTCTGGGTGTTGTTAGGCGAGATCCAAAGGATATGTGCTTAGCATTGTAATCGCCACCAACGATAAACTTGTTTCCAAGACTTTTGAAGTATTCTTCATAGTGCTCTTGCTTGATGTTATGCTTGGGGGGACAGTAAGCTGATGATATTGTAAGTGGCCCAAACGAGGTCTCTATCATGACGGTAGTTGCTTGCAGGTATTCTCTTGTAAAATCATTTACTTCGGAATGCTTAATCGCGGTTCTTATAATAATTGCGGTTCCTCCATGGGCTGTGCCATCTGGATGGTTAGTGTGGTAGACTGTGTAATGGGGTATCTTAATATAACTTTTATTAGTAAAGTGAGATTCAGATATTAACAGAATATCAATGCTATTACTTATTAGGAACGCTTCAACTTCATGGCGATACTGCACCAAACCATTAATGTTCCAAGTAGCTATTCTAAGTAATTTATTCATTTGGACGAGAAGTTGTTAATTAAAGTTGATAACATGTTCAATATCATACTATTTTGTTGAATAAGTTGATTGAAAATATTTTTGAATTTTACCAGGAATTCGTTGAGAATAGGATTTTTGTGATTATGTTATTTTTTGTGTGTGTTGATGCCAGTAAGAATTATGTTGTAAATTTTGATCATTTCATACAGAGTATAGAAGAGAAAGAGACAGAAATAAAAGCAAGAGGGTTCAAGGGGCACAGCCTCTTGCGAGGCCAAAATGGCCGAGTTTATATATATATATATGTACATATGTATAACTCAGCCATTTTGGCCTCGCAAGGGCCTTGATCCCTCTTGCTTACATTTCTGTCTCTTTTTCTTCTATATTTTGTATAAAATGATTAAAATTTACAACGTAATTCTAAATCGGTCCATATGAATATAATAACATAACCACAAAAATCCTATAAAATATAACAAACATTATATAAAATTGAGACATTTTTCTAATGGGGCGTAGCTTGAGAATTATGTTGTAATTAATATATATATTATTATTATTATTATTTCGAATTAGCCACTGGTGGACTACGTTGTCAACTGGTTCTGCCATTCTTCTTCCTCTCTTTTCGTACTGGTTTCATTCTTTCACTGTGTCTTCTTTTTCTTTCTTCGGTCCACAAAACGCCAGAGTTCTTCCTTTTTTGCAGTCAAATAATTTCTTCTTTAACGTTGATCGCTGTTCTATATCTTCAGGCGTGATCTTTAGTTCATCCAGTATATATATATATATATATATATATATATATATATATATATATATAATATTAATTATAACGTAATTTTTAGGTCGGCCCCAATTGGAAAAAATATCCTAATTTTATGTAACGAAAAACTGTCACAAGACATGTTCCAGTTTTATGTAAAGTTTGTTATATTTTAATTTTTATCGACTTCCGCAAGGTTATTATACGTTCGCCGTGTGAATGTTTTTTTTTTTAACTCATATTTATATAGACTGATTTACCGATTCCCCTTGTCCGCAATTCACGTTTGCGTTCGATGGTGGTTTTCGTTTTTGGAAACATAATGAATGCACTTCTTATTACTGTGCAGGTTGATGAATAAGGAATCCCACCATTGGGAGAAGCATGTAAAGACCATAATATTGTTAATTTAACAATACCATGGAAACGCAATAAGTGTATTTATTTATATGTGTTGTGTAGTGTGTTAAGTTGTTTCAGTAGTTTAATAAAATTTTCTTTTTTTAATACTACATAAAACTAGCTGACTCGACAGACGTTGTCCCACCCTATCCAGCGATCTACGACTAGTATATGACCGCATAAATCTACACAAACGCAAGCATTCGCGTGTGTTCGTTTAAAAAGTATTGCTTTTTTGATTTTTTTTGTTCTATTCTTGATACTAGACAATCAAAAGTATATAGCATAAAATTTCGAATTTGCGGTGTGATTATAATAAGTTCCACCTTGGCAAAGGTAAAAATTGTACAAAACAAAAATTACTTTTTTTTTTTTAGTGTTACACTTTATAGCTAGTGCTATGGGGAAAAAAATGATTAGCCGCATAAAGCGCAGAATTATTGATTAACTGTACTTACACGTTTTCAGGTATTCCCCTTAGTTAACGGTATAAAAGTTTGACAGGATTTTTATGAAAAATTATACTTGCAATTTTTTGGAACGTAATGATGTGTGTTTGGTAATTTCGACGAAAAAAAGAAGAGTAACCTCGATAAGGGTTCTTTTTGACAACCACAGAATGAAAAATTATAAAGAAAAGAATTAAAGGAGAAAGGGCTTTGATAATAATCGGAATAGCTATGAACATGAAAAACAGGGAGAAAACAAATGGAAAATAAAGCATTAAATAAAATGGAAATCACAAAAGTAACGGGAATAAATTAAAACTAAATGTTTATAAATTAGTATCGTTATGTAAATTTTAGCTCTTTGATAGTTATCAGCTACGTCTTTTACATAATGATAATTTTTTGATAATAGTTAAAAATATCCGCTTTTAATATTGAACTTTGCAGTTGCATTTCCATATTTCATTTTATTTATTTAGTTATTATTTAAATTTAGGTTCTATAAAATGAACTGATTACTTTATTTACGTAAATCTGTGCATTTTAATGAGCACAGAGCACTTATATACACCATGGGACGTAATGACGATGATCGTGCATAGTATACTGAGATGGCCGCCAGTAGCAACTTTGAAATTTTACACTACCATTAAAAATTTTAACAGCGGTTTTTATCAAAATAGTACGGATTTTTTTAGACACAGTTATAAATTCCAAATCTAGTTCATTTTATTCGGATGCCTATTTGTCACGTTTCGCTGTTTTGTAATTTATCCTCTGAACTGTTTTATTTTTGACTCGTTTCAGCAGATTAATTCAGAGATTTATTTTAGTTTTTAGTTTTTCGTTAGTCAGCTACCGTGGCCTAGCTGGTTAGGCAGTGTGGTGTTTCGTCCAAGTAGAACCGGTTCGATTCACGTTGCCGTAAATTAACACTCAAAAAGTTCACTTGCGCTCGGTTAAGGTCCATAGTTGATGCGCCCCCTCCCCCCAAAAAAACAAACAAAAAAAAACAAACAAAAAAAAACAAAAAGTAGTTTTTAATTTAATATAGTTAAATTTAGATTAAAACAATTTCCTTCATAAACCGTAAGTAATAAAAGTTTTATAAAATTTATTTTGATAAACCCTGTCAAGTGCAAAATAGTGTTTATTAAAATTGTGTAATAATTTATTTATTATTACACAATTTGTAGAAATTTAATATTCAAGTTATGTTAATAATTTAAATTTAGGCAACGCGTTTATTTTGAATGATTAATTAAAGTTTCAAGATATTACGATAAAACTATCGTCTACTAGCTCAAAATTGTTTTAGCTTATAAATATTGTTATTTTAATAATCTCTATTTTGTTTTAGTTTTAGTTTTTTTTTTTTTTTTTTTTAATTACATTTTATAATATATTTAAATTTAGTTCCATTTTATTTATATAAGCGTTACTCTGTTTTCAAAATAGTTTGAAACTTTGTAACAAGTTCCATGGGTAAACCTGCATCTCGACATAGATCTTCAACTCCAGCAATTCTACAAAAAAAAATAAACATGTCCGAGCATTTTACGTTCCGCATATCTATGCATGATCAGCAAATATGGTAGTTGCAAAATAGTTTTTACTGACGACTCCAAAACACCTTAAAGAACAGATTGTGGAATAGCATTTGACAAAAAAATTATTCTCCGTTACTCTCTTCCGGCACTATTCACTATTCTTTCGGCAGAACTATTTGCTCTATAAAACTTGCAATAGAAAATGTAATAATTTCCGATCCTCACTCCTTACACCTCATATGTACACAGACACACATTAAACGCGATCACGTCAATTCAAAAATACAACTCTCCTCACCAACACACCCAATAGCTAAAGAAATTATTCGCACGCTTTATAGTACAAATGTATCCGTGTTTCGTTCGCATGGATCCCATCACACGTTGTGATCCAGGGGAATTCATTCGCAGATACTGCGGCAAAAGAAGGGGCTCATTGTTCTTTCCGGTACCGAACATCGAAATTTCGTCAACGGATCTGAAGGCTTATATAGTGCAAAAATCACTTCGAACATGGCAAAAACAGTGGACCAACATCCCAAACACGAACAAGCTGCGATCAATTCGAGATACTATTCAACCATGGAAAACCTCATTATCTAGCAATCGAAAGGGTTGAAATCGTTGTCACGAGACTATGCCTAGTTCACTCCGAAATCACTCGTAGTCACCTCCTGTCCAGACAACTGATTCCGCTCTCGTCACAATCCAACATTTACTCGTCAGCTGGTTCCATCTATAATTCACACCAAGCACAAATTCTCTAGTCGTCCAACCTTTCCGAAATCCTGTCTGATCGTGAACGCCTCCTACGTTTTCTCAAGACCACTAACGTATTCCACTCCATCTAACTCCTTCTTATCTGTGCCTCTGGCCTGGGGGCAGTACACGGCACGCTAATCAAAGAATAAGAAGTTCCTGTTGCGCTCCTGTCACTAGGAACCTGTAACGTGACGTTCCAAAATATTTCGAACTTTACCTATCACTACTTCTTATGTTGTGCTTTTATGGGAAAGTACGTAAATGTTCTCTTCTTAAACTATAAATATAATACTTCCCTCTCCCCGTTCTTTCGTAGTTTTTTATTTTTATTTTTTATTGTTTGCATTTAAATAGGCCAGCTTTAAAGGCGAGCGACCAAATTAGAGAGACGTGAAATACGAGTGCATTAAGAAATTCTAGCAAAAATATCTATCATCGCCAAGTCGGCAGAGTTATATTTAAGTAGGACATTCTCGTCTCCGAATAAGGCGCTCGAAGAAAAGTGTACTGCGAGGAAAAAAGAGTGTGAAGCTTTACACAACTTACAATGGTGTTGAATTTCTAAATTAAATCATACGCTGATTAATTACAATTGGCGCGTAACGCGCGAGCTAGTATAAAAGTTACACCGCATCTGCTCATTCTTAAGATAATCGTATTATCGAGGAGTGAGGTAATTGATCTCCCCCGTGAGAGACTTTTGTTTGTTTCTATGAGAGTATTTCGGAAAATTACTAAAGCGGAAATATAACACGTTTAACATGTTTTTCCCTCGTATGGAACCCAAACTTTTCCTTACGTTCCGAGTAAATTATAAAAAGAAAAAAAAAAAAACGGTCAATAAATAAAGTGTTGGGTTAAGAAAAAAAGTAAGCTATATATAATATATATATATATATATTGTATGTACACAATAAACAGAAAAATAAACACAAACCGAGCTTTTAATAGTCCGGTAAAAGTTGAGTAAAAGTGTTCTTTTTCATTTCTTTTAGCTTAAACTACTTAGCCATGGGAAATAAAAACATAAACGAGATTGTGCGAACAAAGGGTACATTTGTTCAGATTTATGTGTGTACATTTTTAAAACCAAATTCATAATAAACGCGCAACGTATATACGTGCCCGTGAAAAAGCCCCGTCATTAATATTGCTTAGTCAAATAGAAAATTCGTTCTGACGTAGCCGCTAAAAATTTGTTTCATATAAACTTTCCACTTGGTTTTCCTGGCATAATGTAACTACATTCCGATTCCATTACACACATGTGCAGAGAGAAGTGATCTTGTTTTGTGTAAAATGTTTTTTTTTTTTTTTTAAGACCGCATTCTGTTAAGACTGGATATCAGGATTAAATTCATCGCTAATTGTATTAATTCTGTAAAATACTTTTTACAATTATTCGGAGAAAATTGTGATTATTTGTGCGAAACAGTCAATTCGAAAATTAAATTTTGAGTTTCGTTTCTTTTTTTTTTAGTTTCTTACAATCGGTTTAAAAGAAATAAACAAAAACGTAACTTAAAATTCACTATTCGAATTGTTTCACGCAAATAATCACAATTTTCTCAGAATAATTGGAAAATACACGCGTAAGGGTTATATTTTCAAAAAAACTCTACTACATTTTTTGAAAAACATCGTGAAAAAATAATATAGTAACAAATACGGGCAAAGTAACTTTATTATTCGTAAAACTGTTTTTAATTTTATTATTATAATTACAATGAACTAAGGTTATTTTTAAATGACAGACTTTAGATGGTTAACAGAGTCTTAGCTCTACGACGGGACGGTGGGCTATGTTCATTTAAAAGAATTAAAATTTCTAGCTAAAAAGGCGATTCTCCCTATTCAACGGTTAAAAATTTTAAGGCATCATTTTCCCTCGCCCACACTTTCCGGGCGACCTGGGACTGAAAACATCCAGTTTTGGTAGAGGTGTCGGGGCTTACTGTTTGAAATTTAAAATGTTTTAAAGTACGCAGTCAATGTCTTTCATGTTTGGGAATTACGTTTCTCTCTTTCTTTTTTTTTTTTTTTTTTTTCAAGTATAGATCCATATCGAGAAAATATTTTAAATTTTATTTTTTTCATTTTTTATTAGTCTATGTGAACCCTATCAACCTTCTCGCTTTCGATTTGCTCTATCGCCTTCTCCTGGTTGTTCTTTCCACGATTGTGATCCTCCTCGTACATGTGATGATAATCACATTTTCTTTGAGTGTCCTGCTCTTCGTAACGAACGCTCCCTTTTATACAGTCAACTCCTGTCATTAGGTCTCCCTACTATGCCCTGTAACTCTTCCTTTATCCTCTCCTTTCCTTCATCTTCTGTGGTGTCCGCACTGCTGTCCTTTGTTGCGTCCATTTCGGACCGCTTAGTTATTTAATTTCTTAGCTTAGTTTTCTTGTTGTTGGGTCAATGCCGCCGGCGCGCCCACAAAAAAAAAAAGAAAAAACCGTATCAACCTGGGAGGAATATACAGATTAGAATAATATTAACAATTGAAATTTAATTTGGTGCGCGATAAAACAAATATGAAGGTGGGTAAAACAGGTACGACAGGCCAGGAAAGAAACAAAAAAACATATAATACAGCAAAATAAGATTCAAAAGTTGACGAAAGGACACACGTTCAGAGCCGTATCTAAACCAAAATTTCGGGGGGGGGGGGGACGAAAATATTTTTATAATTATACATATATACTAGCTGTGTCCCACGGCTTTGCCCGTGTATTAATATGTCCGTTTAAATCTGTACTTGGAAGTTCATAAAAAAGTTTTTGCTTTATTTGGAATTGTATTTATGTTAAGATTTTTTCTTTCTTTGAGAAACATATTTATTAACGTCCAACAGAAAATAGTCTTCACGTTCCACGTTTAGCTGAAGATCATCGATCTTTCTTTAACCTGTCCGTTGTGATCTAACCAAAAGTTTTGCTCAACTAAACAGCACACACAGCCATCGGTTTGGAGTTACTCACACGGTGATCTCCCATAATTACACATTTAAGAGAACATCTTCTTCACTCATATCTTCCGAATTCTCCGTATCGAGCATTTTATTAAAATTAATTTATTACCGCAACAACAAACTGCAGTAGTTGAGTAAGAATTTTAATACTCCTGGTAGCAAATTATTAAAAAGAAAGTTAAACAGTTAATTTAAAAAATTTATACAGCGGTTTTGGCCCGAAAGTTCGAATATTTGACATATCAGTTAAATACTCTATTTATTTTTATATGTTATCCATTAAGTCCAATAGTGTATATGGCTTAAACCTCTTCCAGTTTTTATAAACATATTGTACAATACTATTTCATATTTCGACTCCTAATCATTCATTATTATACAATAAAAAAGATAGAGATGAAAACAAACATGTACCATCTCTATCTATGTATTTAACATAATGGTCAACTATTGTACCCTTAACACATATTAATTCTACATTCGTAATTACAGTGAGTATTTATATATTAAAATACTCACTTCAACACCGCACAGAATTTGCACAAACTGAAAGTAAAATGAAATATTTTTGAATATTAGACACCGCGATCGCGCACCGCTCTCTGCCATTCCAACATCAACAACAACTTTTCTTCCGACCTACCTGTCTTCAGCATTTTATTAAAATTAATTGATTACCACAACAGCAAACTATACGTAGTTGTGTAAAAATTTCAAATTTGAATATAAATAACGTTCCCGGTAGTAAATTCCGTTGCAGGATATTTTAGAAAACACCACTTTTTTTTAAACTCTCCGTAATGAGTACAGCAGCTAGCTAGGAGCGCGCGACTTGGAAGTTTAATGATTTCAATAACGCAAAAAGTGAAGTAACAGAATTACACTTATACCAGAAACTAATAATAATATAACTATAGCAATCGTTTTATTTAAATTTTTAGGTTTAGTTTATTTTTACCGTGGTAATCATTTTATTTAAAAATTAATTTTTTGTTAATTTCTTTTTATTCGTCCCATATACATTTCTGTGCTCCTGGTCTCATCTCAACTATTTAAAACCCTCATATTTCTTGTAGTGGACCGAATTGTGAATCTAAACCATTCTTGAATACACTTGAATACACACAAAAAATTTCATCAAAATCGGTCCAGCCGTTTAGAAGGAGTTCAGTCACAAACACACGCACAGAAGAATTATATATATATATATAAGATATATATATGTATGTGTGTGTGTATTATCATGAAATATATTTATTTATAAATGGTACGATAAAGCCTTGTAGTCAATTATTGTATATGTAATACTTGAACACTACAATAAAAACAAATAAAAAATAGTCGTTTCCATAGAATTCATAAAAATTTTAATTTTCTTTTCTTTTTGAAAAGAAATAAATTTATTCCGAATTTCGGTCCATTTAATTCAAGCAGTTGTAATTTCGCAAACATTTCGCGCGCGGGGGGGTGGGGGGGGGGTGAACCCAGAAAACCTCCCTTCAGATACGGCTCTGCACACATTTAAAAAAGAAAGAACTGTATATTTTTACCTACTATTTACAATGACTTTATAATTATGTATGTTGTGTACCGACAATTTGCTACAACGCAATACAATCTGTTATTTTTAATTTTTTTTCTTAACCCCCCTTTGGGCATATCAACAAAGGATCTTCGCCCAAAAACGAAACAAGTGACTAGGATCAGTTTGGATGTAGAGTCGGTATCAAATATTGATAAGATAAAAGAACTGAGGATAGGAACAACGGAGATCGACGGAAGCGATAAGATATACGAAGCGAAATAAGGATTAGGTAGAGTTTAATAGCAGATTGGGGTACAAATTAGTAGATTACATTAATGAAGGATGGACATTCAAAGAGGATATGGTCAGGATCATAGACGGCTCCGTCGTCAGGACGGAGAGGATAATTAAATGAAAACGGCAACCTTTTATATATAATTATATGTATATATATACAAAAGTGTGCAACATATAAAACAGTACCACCACCACACAAAAAAATTACCGAAAAAAGAAAAAAAAGAAAAAGAAAACCTACCCTGAAGTAAATCAACTTTTAGTTATACCACAAACTTATTATATCCACATATTTTTACGCTAATATGTTTAAGCTTGTTCTTCTTTTCTTTTAAGCCGTTCGCTCGGTTCCGAGCGTCGAGATTAGAGATGCATCGGATACATATGTATATGTGTCCTTTCCGACTGCGGATATATATTTCAACTCCAACTTCGCTGGAGTTATGTATCTCATATCTAGTGTATAATCGCAATCTTCGCTGCGTTTTCAACTCCAAATCCGCTTAGTATTACAAACGCACAAAGGCGCCTAGCTAATGTTTTTAGAGTTGAGATATATTTCACCAACCGCCAGACGGGTAAATCCGCCTGTATCCGGAAGACAACATACGTCAAGGCAACCCTCGACAAGCAGTGGCAGCAACAATGGTGGAACACTCCGACCACGGTGAAGCTACGAGCAGTGAAACCGACGACGAAACCGTGGGCAGTCCAACTTCGCCAACGTAGACAGCAAACCATTATTTGTAGACTGCGCATAGGCCACACTATCCTGACACACGGGGTCATCTCTTTCGAAATCTTCCTCCACCAATATGTAGCACCTGTGTCAAACTCAAATAACAGTTAATTATTTTCTCACCGAATGCCCTTTGTACGCTCACCATAGAATCATAAGTAATTTACCAACACAACTCTGCTCTTCATTCTGCAGGATGATCCCATGTTACTAAACCGACTCCTTCACTTCCCTTCCATCACTAATTTCATAAATGATATTTAAGCCTATATCCTCACCCTGCCTCTGGCCTATGCAGCAGTAAATGGCATGAAAAAAAAAAAAAGAAGAAAACATTCGTTCGTTGTGTGACGTCTTGCAGAGTTGAAATATATTAAATCACATCGTCCGAGATCTGTGTCCGAACGTGGATATATTTTCGGGGATATAACTGTGTCCAGAGTTACCTATGCCTGGTCGAGACTACCTATTTGTACAGTTTAACTGTACAAAATAGGTAGCGTTTCTAGCAATTGCTACGTGCAACGCTAGTGTGCACGCAAGACTACACTTGGAACTCTGATTGCGGGCGATTGATGTGTATCTGCCGTGCGCTAACTAGCGCGCATGTGATGGTATATGTTGTGGTTATCCACTAGTGGTGGCCCGAAAATCGCAGCGCTGCTCCGATAAATTAGCAGTTGCGATTCGGAGCAGAGATCAGAGAAACATTGCTCGCTGCTCCGACAATAGCTTTGACTATTACTTCAGTGACTGCTCCGGCGACAATTAATCCAATTATTGTTTCGGTGACCATTGCTTCGACTCTGCTCCAGAGTATCGAATGGGAAATCACGTTGCTGCTCATCCAGGCGCACTACACACGCACACAACATCAAAACACATAGCCAATCGAATATGCGCCACTCTGCTGGCACTGCATGTTTTTTTCTATCACACAGTTTCCTTCATAATTGTGTTTTATCTTATTTTCGGAGAATTAAGATGAATGGTATACGAACGATTTGGAATTTATTACAAACGCTAACGTGACCGTGCTTTTTTACACTATTTTCACGTCTAAGTGCTGTTGTTTTCTTTTTTTTGTTTTTATTTTTTTCCATCGCTATTATAAATGCGTACAGTGTATGTATAAAAGGAAAAAAACAAATTTCTAATATTAAATAATTAATTGTTTATCCTAAAAGATTTTGCTTCAATTTTATTTCGAATTCTTAAAAATGACCTATCATTAAGCAAAACGTATGTATGGAAAGAGATGGTTTTTAACTCTTTTTTTTTTTTTCTTTTTTCTTTCGTGTTGCATTAAAATCCGTTATATGATTTACACTTATTTCTATTTCTTAAAATCTTACAAATACCGGTTTAAAAATATTTATATTTTTAATTTCATTGTAAAGCATAGAGCTTTTTTTTTGATGAAAAATTTGAGACGCAGTTAGAGTATAAGGCTGATTAAATGTTTTAATTTTTACGTAGTCGCGAATTTAAGTTTATAAATCTTTAGCATAGAAATATTTTTAATTATGTAAAAAAATATTAATCCCTATTGGATACGTTGATCAAAGTTTCGCATTTCAGTTGTGACGGTAAAAATTATAATTCTTTATTGAACAATATAAAATCTTTATTAAACAGAAAATTATTTTTAAATTAAAAATTAAAACGTGCCGACATGTTTCGGTTAAAAATAATTTTCTGTTTAATAAAGATTTTATATTGTTCAATAAAGTGTTAATACAGAAATGGAAGAAAATAATTTTAACCTAAATTATAATTTTGTTTTTGAGCAACTACGCCAAGCCCGGAATAGCAAAAAATTATTGCTCATTTCGAAGAACTGCTCCCGAAAACAGTTGCCGAGCACATCTCTATTTGCCATTGCCTTCCACATGATTTAACGATTATTTAACTTGATTTTTCGCAATAATTTCTGTTTGGCCCGAGATCGAGACTTCCGTAATGGAAACCAAGCGCTCTGGCATCTATCGCGACGACATACGTATGTGTTTAAGTTTATGATATCTATATTTAGTATACGTATACGTTAATCGCCCGGGAATCATAATTTCCGATTATTTTAACCGGCTCATTACTACGATCCTCGTATGTATTGCAAAACTTACGAGTAACGCCAAGAAACTCATTCGTCAGTTTGTTGTACGCACCATCAGAAATGGAACACCGTACGAGACAAACAATTGCGTTTATTGACATTTTATGAAGTATTAATTTATTATTTACACTTACGATTTAGCATTAAACAACGGGTAGTTGGTGCCACCAAAAAGGATGACCATCTACGATATGTGGTAGGCAAATACGGTCTGGGAGACAGGAACGAGAGAGGAGAGATGCTTTTAGAATTCTGCATAGAAAATAAATTATATACATATATTACCAACAATCATTCCAACATCACCCTGGAAGATTATACACATGGCGGTCATCAGACGGATGCACATGAAACCAGATAGATTATGCCCTTATTAAATCTAGATGGAAGGCGTTTATATACAATGCTAAAACTAGACCTGGAATGGACTGTGGAAGCGAGCATAAGGCCTTGATAGCTAAGATAAAATTAAAACTAAAAAGGCCGGATAAAAAATCACATACAACAAATCGGTGGGAACTCGGCACCAATAAACAATATCAGGATCTGGCGATAAATTTCCTGAAATCAATCACTGCAGAAGAAATACAGAATTCATCAGCGGAAGAACTATGGAGTAATGTGAAATCAAAAATAGAGAAAGCGGCAAAAGCCTGCAAATCAAAAAACCGGAGGACGAACAAGCCGTGGATATCACAACAAACGTGGAAATTAACAAAAGAGCGGCAGGAGATAACGACCAAAGGATTGAATAGCACTAGAAATGCTGAAAAATGGAAAACATTAACGGTAGAAATAAAAAGCGCCTTGAAGAAAGATAAAAACGAATACATCACATCGATATGTGGTAAGCAAGAAGATCATAAAAACCAAAATAATCCAAAAGATTTAGTTCGAAAGGTGAGAATGATAACGGGAAAATTCAAAATTACGTTACTCTCCAATTAAGGATGAGACTGGAAATCTTCTTACTGAAACGAGCAAAATATTAAATAGATGGAGACAATACTGCGAGATAAGCTCATGCATAGTGATGAGGATGGGAATGTTCAGGAGCACGAACCTATTAACCAATTAAATGAACCCCTCGATTTTGAGAAGTGAGAGTTGTTATAACGGCCATACAGAAGCTTTCTATGAAGAAATCGAATTTTAAACTGCCAAAATTAAGAGCTCGTCACTTTTTAAAAAAAAGTGGATTTTTAGTGCGACAAAAAATTGAAGTATTATGTTAAAAATTGTGGATAATAAAATAATTTTTTTTTTCGAAAAAAAGAATAAAAAAAATACCGATTTCAAGATTTACCGTTAAGAATTTAATAAAAATGCACCGGAAAGTAAAAAATAATTATTCGCTGAGAAGATAAAATATATTTTGCATGCAGAGTGAAATAAAGATGATGTGATAATTCTTAAACAACATTCATATCTTAATTATAGAACAATTTAGTACTTTTTCTGGATAATGGCAATTTGCAATTACCATGCTTATTCTAATAAGTTTTAATGTTGTATAAGAATTAATCACCTTAAGCCGTAAAATTACATTCTTATCGAATAATTGTTTTTTACATGTTTTAGTGGGCTTTTATTAAAAGTTTGTATTATCGAATAATTATTTTATACTATTTATAGCACTGTTATTAAATTCTTAACAGTAAATTTCGAAGTTGGTATTTTTAAAGAGAGAGAAAAAAAAACATTTTTTCGATAAAACAAAGTATTTGTCGTGCTTATCCTAAAGTACGTTTTGGGATCGTTATCTCTTACCGTGTTTCAAATTTTTAACGAGAACGATATTATTTTTCTGTAAAAAAGGAAAAATTCGAACAATCTCCGGAATATTGCAGGAACGCGTGTATTCTCATCAATGCACTCTTTATGCAGATCTACACGCATGTCTAAGGAACTGCGAATATGGCGTTAATGTTAAAAATTTAATTATAAATCGCTATAATAACACGCACACACACACACACACAGAGAAACACGGAAAAATATTTTATTAATTTATCACCGTCATGTTTCGGAGCTAAAACTCCATGTTAATTTTCAGCATTATTACGAAATGACACAACGGACAGAAGATGTCGTATGCGCGCGGTACTTTTGTTCGCTTTTTTTTTTTTTTTTTTTTATATTTTTCAAAAAAGGAGAAAAACTCAGTGAAAAATGATATTTTTAATTAAATTTTATAAAAAGATTTTGCGAAGAATAAATTGAGGGAAACTCGTTTGTTTTATATTTAATTCCACGTTTGTCGGTTATTATCAGTTTAATCCCCTAGGTTAACAGGAACTAAATGATTAGCGGCCTATCGTCGTCCAAGGGGTTTAGTAATATGGGTACAGACTGAAATTGTAGTGAAAATATTTATTTATCGTGACAGACAGCGCGTAAAAAAAAAAGCACGCGAAAAAAAAAAACTGTATACAATTACGTGTTTTATGTTTTTACAAGTGAAAGCTCAGCGAACTAGAACACCTATTAGCCACATATTCTCCATTAGTAGGCTGCTTGGAGGAGACGCATTTACAGCCTAGAGACAAGCCAAGAATAAAACACTATAGTCTATTCCGATGCGATAATATCGGAGGCAACCGAGTAAACGGAGGAGTAGCAACTCTAGTGCACACGTCGATCACGGCTGTATCGGTCAGAATGAATACGCCCCTTCAGATGGTAGCGATATCTGTTCTCTTATACAATCTATCGAGGTCCACACTAACGATCTGCAACTGCTACTTTCCCCCCAACCATATGGTACACTCGGCAGACCTTCAAAATGCCATATCTCAACTAGTAAGCCCAATGGTCATACTTGGAGACTTTAACGCTCACTTCCCACTATGGGGAGCGACGTCCACCAACAGACATGGATCAATTATTACAAACATACTAACGGAGCACGATTTACACATTCTCCCCCCACCTAACCATACACATTTTAACCTCTCCCATAACACTTTCTCAACAATTGACTTGGCATTAGTATCCCCATTACTGCTCCCGAAACTTAAATCATCTGTCCATGACGACCTTTGCTCCAGCGATCATTTCCCTGTATTTCTGCATTTCACAGGATATCATCCATCACCACCAATCCCAAGACCCCCAAGATTCTCATTTTACAAGGCAGACCGGACGGCATACACATCCGGAATTAAAATCCCAGCTCCTAGCGAGTCCCTATCAGACAATTTAAAGATATTTCTTAATACTGTACTAGATGCTGCCTACTTATCGATACCCACCTCCCACAATTTTCGAGCTAAGAAAGTACCATGGTGGAGCAAAGAGATCCACATTGCAATCCAACAGCGTAAACGAGTACTCAGAAAGTATAAATCGTCTCGGTCGCTATCTGACTCAGTAGCCTTCAAGAAGTGCCGAGCCCTTGCCAGAGCTCTCATTCGCGACAAAAAGCAAGAGTGCTGGTCACAGTTTATTTCATCCATCTCCTCATCAACGTCAAACAGGACCATATGGAATAAAATAAAATCCATCAATGGAATTAGCACTGTCCCAAAACGCGTCCTTCTCAACATCAATGGCAGTCTAATAACGGATGAAGCTAACGTTGTCAAAGCGTTTGCCAATCACTTCACCGCAGCATCGTCATCAGAAAAGTATCCCCCCGCTTTCCGTAGCATGAAATACCATGCAGAGCAACAGCCAGTGCACTTTCCACCCGAATCCAATGAATCATACAATAGTAATTTTACCATCTCAGAACTAAATTTCCAACTCAACCACCATACATCCAACACTGCTCCTGGCCCCGACGGCATCCACCCATACATGCTTAAGTACCTCCCAATTTCCGGGAAAACATTTTCTCCTACACATATACAATCAAATCTGGAATTCTGGAAACATCCCCGCGCAATGGAAGTCGGCAAATATAATCCCAATACTAAAGGAAAACAAAGACCCTTCCCTTCCCGAAAGTTACCGTCCTATCTCGTTATTGAGTGTCATTTCCAAAACGCTGGAGAAGATGGGTTAATAGGTGTCTCCTGTTTTTTCTCGAACAGAAAAGTCTTCTTTCTCCTAACCAAGCCGGCGGGCGAGAGGCAAGATCAACAGTCAGCCAACTACTTAGCCTGCAAAGGCAGATACTCTCGGCGTTTCAGCGTCAACAGCACCTCTATGCAGTATTTTTCGATTTAGAGAAAGCTTTTGATCGCCTGTGGCGTCATGGCCTACTACTAAAACTGCGAACAGCGGGAATCGCCGGAAAAATGGGTAAATACCTACACAGCTTCTTAGACAATAGAACGATCCAAGTTACGACTGGTTCGTCAACGTCTGAACTGATGCTGTTGGAAAATGGTGTACCACAAGGCTCTGCTTTAAGTGCAACCTTGTTCATATACTACATTAACGACTTAACTGACTGTCTTGCCGGCCCTGTAACGTCCCGGCTCTATGTGGACGACCTAAACATCTCCCTATCATCCAACCATTCTATAAACGCTCAAAATATCCTACAAAAATCCATAAAAAAGCTCCAAAAGTGGTCCAATGACAACGGTTAGACCTTCTCCTCAACGAAAACAATATGTGTTGATTTCCACAGGGGACGCCAAAACGCACTTTCCAGCATATCCCTGAGTCTAAATGGTGTTCCTATCCCAAACCGTCCATCAGTTAAGTTTCTAGGCTTAATATTTGATAAAAAACTCTCCTGGCGCGATCACATACTTGAGCTCAAAGCTAAATGTCTAAAATCCTTGTCCATCTTAAAATATCTGTCGAATTACAAATACAACATAAATCCAAAACTACTCCTTACAATATATAGATCAATCATCCTTTCGCGAATCAATTACGAGTGCCAGGTGTACTCCTCAGCCGCCAATAGTGTGCTAAGATCCTTAGATCCTGTACATTTTGCGGCCCTCCGGTCTATTCTTTCCACTCATCCCTCTACCCCTGTTGTAAGTTTGTGTGCACTGGCAGGTTGTCTCCCACTATCCTATTATAGGAAATATTACAACTTTAAAGAACTGAGCTCCCTCCTTAGTAATACTAAGATCCCGTCACTCGAGCCGGCCACCATATCCCCTAATGGGAGTTTTGGGAACGATCCAGTGCCTGAACTTTTTTCAGTTATGGGTCATTTCCAAATCCCCTCAATCCCAAGAGCTTTACCAGATTTCACAATAACTGTACCTCCCTGGAGTCAGCCGATCACAAATATAAACATATCTCTCACAAAATTCAATAAAGCACAATATCCCCCAAACGTAGTACAAATAGTAAAAAACACCATAGCGAGCTACACCGATCATGTATGCCTCTACACAGATGGAGCGAAGGCAAAAGGTTATCAGTCACCGGCGGCATGCTCCTTCGAAGTATCAAAAACAGCAGAGTCAGTCAGACTGCATGATTGCTGCACAGCACTGGACGCTGAAATATATGCGATTGTTTTCCGCATTCAACACTATACTGATACTAACCCCCAGTCCCAAAAGGTCCTACTTATAACTGACTCCTTAAATTCCCTTCAACTTATTTCAGAAATAAAACCCAAAAACCCCCTGATAAGAAAAGTCCACTACCTACTATACAGACTATCCCACCTAAACTCTGAAATATCCTTCCTATGGGTGCCGGCCCATGTAGGAGTCCCAGGTAATGAGCGCGTCAATCGAGCAGCTCAGGCGACACTATTCTCTCCAATGCCATGTAATCCCCCTCTTCCCTCCACAATGGCCCATTTATTTATGCACCAAACTGGAGAAGAATGGCAGCAGGAATGGAAATCCGCAAGTACATTCCTCCGAAGCATAAAATCAACCACAGAACCCTGGTGGCCCATAGACGAAATTTCTCGCAGAGATTTTTCTGTCTTGAATCGCCTCCGAACAGGTCACACAACCCTTTCGCACGGGTATATCTTCACGGGACAAGCACCCCCAAATGTCTGCTTCTTCTGTGGTCGACCAAGCGCCCCGTCTACATCTCACCTCCTTCTCGAATGTTTCTCTTTTGCGGCACCAAGATCCACCTATTTCACTACCACCTCTATCTCTAAGATCTTATCGAACGTTCCGTCTGCGGTCGCAGCTATGCTGGCTTTCGTGCGTAGCAACGGCCTATACCATAGAGTTTAACCTTCCTAAGTAGGCTCCATGTGCTGTAATAGCCTCAGTAGTTAAACAGAGCGCATGGAAATCCTCACTATTATTTTTATTTTAAAAAAAAAAAAAAAAAAAAATTCGGATAAAAACATAGTTTGTTAATGCAAAGAAATAAAGAAAAAATTTACTAAAATATTTGGCGCTATAGAGCGTATTATTTCATGGCTCGGAGCCTGGAAAGTAAACAAAAAAAAAGAGAAAATGCATTATCAACTGTAGATTTCTGACAACCTGGTGTGCTGGAGAAGAATGGAGGAAACAGATAAAAACGAAGAAGTTTTCGACATAATAGAAGAACAAAGAAGCCTGATAAAAACATCAAAAAAAGATGTCGGTTGATTGGTCACGTATACACGGGAGCAGTACACAGATACTCAGCGCATTTAATTGGGCGGCTGTCATGGAAGGGAAAAAACCACCAGAGCGAAGTTCTATTATTAAAAAGACACAGGCATCGGGATATGGACCATGAAGAATATCCAGAGAATTCTAACGTGCGATGAACAAATTCAATTTTAACAAAAGATTGAGACATTGATCGGTTTATTTAGAATAAAACCCGGATTTTGCTACTGATAATTTATCGTGATAAAATTAATGTGCCACGAGCAAATTGACGCAGATTTCATTCCTTGTAACTCCTAATTACTTCTATTTACACGTGTTGACGGGTAATCGTCCGTTGCAGACGAGACCAGGGAAAAACTCAAACAAGAAAAAAACAATGTATCAATTTTAACAGAAGATTGAGGAAATCCGTTTATTTAGAATAAATTCCTGATTGTGCCACTGCTAATGTATCGTGATAGAATTAATGCGCGATGAACAAATTGACTATCAATTTTAACAGAAGATTGAGAAATTCAACGGTTTATTTAGAATAAATTCCAGATTGTGCCACTGCTAATGTGTATCGTGATAAAGTTAATTGGAATTTGTAAATTACTGTACGCTCGTAAATTACTAAAAAAACCTTAAGCGTGAATTCCCGGTGCATCGATAAAAATACTTTTCTTTTTATGCTGGTCACATGGCGCATTTAGTTTAAATAGATATAATACATTATAATCAGGTATAACGGCTAACAAGACATGAGAGCTTTCATTTTCTTTAACGTATCCAGTATATATTGTTTCGTCTACACATTTATTTCCCTTCGGACTGCTAATTGCACCAGTTCTAGCACCGATCTTTTTTGACTCCCTTGCTATCTGTCCATAGTAGTTCTGGCCGCCTCCACCTTCCCCGAATAACTTTCTTAGTGTCCTCCTCAGTTTCCTTTTGTCGTCCTACGTTCTTCCTTCTTGATGGATAATCGTCCGTAACTGACAAGCCCAATAAAAAAGTAAAAAAAAAAAAAAAATAATTCCCGTGCAAGCAAAAATAAAAAAAACAAACAAAAAAAGAACATGCAGAAAGCATTCTTATATCCTTTATACGACCCATCAAGCGATTAAGCGTTTGTTTTTCAACGCGTGTAAAAAAGCGCGCTTATGCACAAACTACTTCCCGGAACTCGTTGGAACATCCGAAGTGATTTTCAAGTGAGGACACGGAGCACAATCTTTGCGCAAAAAATGATGAACTTCTTTGAACTTTCCGGCAGGATGAAAGTTCAGAACACAAAGTCAGGAAAAGAGACTATACGATTCTCATTAACTGTAGCACTGGTTAGCACACTGGTTTCTGTGTAAAAGCAATGTAGAGGGCTTCGCGATGCAAAATGTCTTTCATCTTAAAGAACAAAATTTTCCTTTAAACCTCGCCGCTGGCAAAGTACCCTCCACCCCCCGGATTAACGAACACGAGATAGGAAATTAATCGGAATTATGGTCGCTGCTGATCGTTTTTCCGCCTAAATTACGATAAAATTTGTCAACTTTAATAAAGTTCATTCGGCTTGAAATTTTCCCCTAATTCTCGGGATGTAAAAAACAGTTCTCCCTCCCGTCCTGACGTTATTTTAAATAATAATAATACTAAAAGTGGCTGATAGATATTAATTTAAAAAAAAACAAAAGAACACATTAAAAGAAAAAGCAAGCTTTTCCGCAAACTGACCGATTGAAAAAAAAAAACCAAAGGTAAACAAAAAAGCAGATTGAAAAAAACGATAAATATTAGAGCCCAGCCGATATTCGATCGAAAATTCCCCGATCCGGTTTTTTGAACAACGATGGGAATTGGAAAGGTTCATTGGAGGCCACTGTTAATTTCTTCTATTCATCTGTTCTTATCGTTGATGGTCGTTTGTTGAAATCAAATTTAAGAAAAAGCGCCGAGTTCTAAAAAAAATTTTTACATTATTTATTTTTTTATAATCTGTACATATTTTGAAAACCACTTGCCCTCGCCATTTCTGAAATATTTTCCAATTATCCGAATGTTCCGAAAGGTTATAGCGATTATTAAATGTGATTAGGGGTTAAAGCTTACATTATTTTCGTCTCACTTTAAATTTGTGGCCAGGCTAAAGTGAAAAAGAAAAAAAAAGATCGTAAAACATATCTTTGCTTCTATCATGTTCGACATTAGTTCAATCTCTGACGTTGGCAGATGAAAATGCAGTTGTCGTCGATGGCTATGCCAGTGGAAAACTTTTTCAAATGAAAACTTTTCTAACACAGCAGCATCCGGGAAAAATAAAAGCAGCGTACGATGTTGGAAAAAAAACTTTAGGAAAATTGTGCTCTATTTTTTTTTTTTTTTTTGTTTTACACTTTTCCTGAATTTTTCATTAATCCGTTCGAGCATTCCGAACGGGAGCACTAGAATGCTTGGCGGTTTACTGTGGTGTCTATTTCGGGATAAATTTTTGCGCCCCATTCGGCTTTTTAAAATTTTAGGTTGGCAAAACTACACAAGAAAAACAAAAAACAAACGATAAAATAAATGGAGTGAAAGAAAGAAAAGTATTAAAAGTTCAGAGACACATAGGGGCCAAAGGAAAAAGTTTGCTACAGTTTAGCGCGTTAAAAACAAGGCAAGATGCATGCCGTTTGAAAGTGGTGCTAAGCTATCTTTCCCCAAATGCAAGAATTCAAATCGTTCTAGCAACTCCTATAGGCAGTGTTCGGTTTAATATCCGGTTTAGCATCTAATTCGGCATTCTATTCTTAGCGCTTCTTATCAATTTTACAAAGTTGCTAAACAGGCGAAACAAACAAAGATGAACACCAGCACAAAAGAAATTATATTCACTACCCGTATGAAGTTTATATTTCACATTTTCGTTCATAAGCGCATACACACATATAGGTTATTGCTATGATTAGCGCATATAGAAGGAAAAAGATGAAAGAAGACCCAAGATATCCCCAATGTCGAATACTAGTAAAAACTGTCCAAACACGATAGAAGACGAAGACATTTCAAACAACGTAAGTGATAAAATAAATGACAATAAAAATGTAAACGTTGACATCAACTTCCCCACTCTTCCGTTAACGCAACTCTTAAATTTTTTTTTTTTTTTTTTTTTCCCATCACAACTGACCGGTTTTAGTGGTCATTTAGCGATTAATTTATTGCGATAAAGAATGTTTTGTGAAGGGGTAGTACTCAGCAGTACTCCCTCTGAACTTTATAATGGCTGGACAAGGTCTAGAGGCTTATTTCGCCACAGTCTACGTATTTCACCGGAGTTATCCAGCAGATTGTTAGCAAGTGGGTTCATATGGATGCTAAGTCGGGCAACATGTTTATTTGCTTGTTTTTTGATTTCATCCTCCACAGACATGACATTCAAGTCATTATGGAGGGTATAATTTGAGACGTACCAGGGGGCTGCAGTAATGGTTCTCAGTACCCTATTTTGATATCGTTGTATTTTCTGTAAATTCGATGTTTTTGCGCAGCCCCACAGCTGTATACCGCACAGCCAGATCGGTTTTAGAGCTATTTTATATAATAGAGTTTTATTGTCTAACGATAAGCCCGATCCCTTAGCCAACAACCACGACATGGTTCTAGTTTTAAACCTCAAATGCTCCATTTTTTTTTGAATGTGAGTACCCCAGGTCAGCCTAGCGTCCAAGTGCATGCCTAAATATTTTACGTTATTGGCATGTGGTATTACGACGTTATTTATTTTGATTGGCAGGCGTTCAATTTTTCGATTTGTGAATGAAATATGCGTCGACTTACTTTCATTGACTACTATGCGCCATCGTTTTAGCCAAGTTTCCACATGCCGAAGTGACTCCTGCAGTTTTTCTGTGGCTGTGTTTTCACACTTATCAACGGCCAGGATGGCTGCGTCATCCGCGTACAAAGCTACTTCTGTATTATCCAGCATCGGGAAGTCGGTCGTGTAGATCAGGTACAATATTGGACCCAGAACGCTCCCCTGTGGAACCCCGGCCCTTACCGGAAAAATATCTGAGTATTCATCGGTTATTTTCACTCGAAAATATCTTTCTCGTATATACACGATTTAAATAGCAGATAGAAGGAGTGAGGAAGCAGAAGTTTAATTTTATACAATAATCCTTGATGCCATACCCTATCGAAAGCCTGCTGGACATCCAGAAACGCGGCCGTACAAATATTCTTGTTTTCCAAGCTATTTTCAATAATCTTTGTTAATCTGTGAACCTGTTCTATAGTGTTATGGTTCTTACGAAAGCCAAATTGAAAATCGGGAATAATTGTATTGTTAGATAATATTGGAAATAACCGTTTTAAAATTAATTTTTCCAGTATCTTTGAGAGGACAGGAAGCAACGAGATGGGTCTATATGATGATACCACCTCAGACGGTTTTCCAGGCTTCGGTATAACAATTATCTGTGAGAACTTCCAAGCTAGTGGGAAATATTGATTGCGAAGAACAGCGTTATATATTTGTGTTATAAATACAATACTTTTGCGTGGTAACTCATTTAAAAGCTCTGCTGTGATTAAGTCAAATCCGGGGCACTTTTTTCGTTTCATATTTTTGAAGAGTTGCTGTATCTCACTAGGGGCAACCGGTGTTATAGGTAAACTCATTTGCAGCGGTTTATCCAGGTATTCGAGGATATCTGTGGAGTCAGCAGCTTGAGGATTTGGTGTAAATACATCGTAAAGATAATTGGCAAAAAGCGCCGCTTTATCGAAGTTAGTACGAGCCCAGCTACTGTCGGGTTTTTGTATTGGTGGAATACACATAGTTGGCCGTTTAAAACGTTTGGTCACTTTCCTCCACAGTGAGTAATCATCGTTTTTGGTCGGCGACAAACTCGACAGAAATGTTGCAAGCGTTTCGTTTTTATTTTCATGCAGTACTTTACGCAGCTGCTTGGTTTTTCTATTTAGTTGCCTTTTAATAGCCGGATTTCTCGTCGTATTCCAGGTTTTTCGTAATTTCCTCTTTTCACGCACTAGTGTTAGTATATGTTTTGGGATATTATTAGAGGCCTTGGAAGGTTCTACAGTGGGAGTAGCTAGCCACGCAGCATTTTGTATGGTTTCTGTTAAGTTTTGAACTGCTTTATCAATATCGTAATTAGTTTTCAGAGGCATATTTAAACTAACGTTAGTCTCTAGATATTGTTTAAATAAAGGCCAGTTGGTTTTTTTATTGATAAGGTATGGCTCAGGTGTTTTTGTTATTGGCGAAATGCTCACCGTTAATATAACCGAGGAGTGGTCTGACTGTAGATCGAAACAGGAGTCCGCTCTCATATATAAAGATGGGATTCCTTTTGTTACAAAAAAATCGAGTAGATCAGGTTTTAAATGGAGCTGCTAAAAGAGCACTATCAACAAATTCTTCCGAATCAATAATGTCAGGTAATAAATTAAAAAATGAAAAGAAACCCAAAATTAACAATGTATTATTAAACGACCAAAACGCTAAAACAGATGATGCAGCAGAAACAAAAGAACAGGCAACAATAACATACGACAGCGACCAGTCCATAAAAGCAGATGAAGAAGAAAATGAATCGATATTAAAAAAAGAAATATTCAAACCATTAGAAATAAATATCCGGAAAAATGAAGATAAATATCCGCTTTCGTTAAATAATTTAAAAAAAAAAAAAAAAAAAAAAAAAAAGAAAAAAAAAAATTTTATGTTATTTGTAGGAATGTGTAAGGGGAAAAAAGATATTCTTCAGACGGCAAAAGAATTTACGGAAGACATAAATGGCTTAATGAACATGCTAATTGAAAATAAACCTATCCTACATAGTAGATCAGCAAAAATTCAGTTCACAAAAATTATCAAAAAATTATCTTATCAATTAAACACTTCCAAAGAACAAAATAATCATATAAATAATACATGATGAAAGGTAATTTAAATATATTATTACTTAATGTGGGCAGAACCAAAATTCAACAGTACGAAATATTAACAAATAGTGAACAAGACTTAATAATAATACCGGAACCGTATATTTACAAAAACAAACTATATGGAATAAACAATGAACAGTATGAAATAACACAGCCGAATATTGCAATAGCCTATAATAAAAATATAAACTTGTCAATAATAGGAACAACTCAAAATATCATTTCAATTAAAATAGGAAATTATATTTTATTTGCGTCCTACTTTTCCCCTAATGAAAGTCTATAGATTCATACATTCTTATAATTAACCATTTAATCACACAATTTCAGGAATTAAAACCGATACTGTTAGGCGATTTTAACGTTAGATCAACGATATACGAAAATTTAAACAATATAAACTATAATACGAAAAGAGCAGAAAAATTCGAAGAATTCCTATTTGCCAATGATCTAAGCGTCTGTAATCCTTATAACATAAAAACTTTTAACAATCACAATGGGAGCAGTGTAATTGATCTTATAATTGTCCACGAAACAATCAGCCAGAACATTAAAAATATAAAAATATTACCTTCTTCAGTAACGCAACACTTAACAATATGTCTGCAACTCGCAATAAGGAAAGATAGTAAATCACTAAATGAAAATACACTAACAGTTGACTATGAGATCTTTCAAAAACAAATTATAAATGTTCTACCTCAAATAAAACAAAAAATAGAACACATTGAAAAAGTAACTAAAAAAAAAAGATTTAGAAAACGAAATCATAGAATTTACAAACATAATAAAAGTACTAATCCACAATTCACTTACAAAAACAAAAATTCGCGGCACACCTTATTGGAATGAAAAATTAGAAAGCTTTAAAAAGATACTAAAAAAACTACAAAGGAGACTATACAAAAGCAAAAATAAAACAAATAATAAAGTGGAATCATTAAGGATTAAAATTAGAAAACTGAAAAAAGAATACAATGAAGAACTGCAGACATCAAAGCATGAAAAATGGAAAGAACTGATTAATTCTTCGACAATCTGGGGCAAGCCGTATAAAATCTGTATGGACAAAACCAAACAAAGAGTAGACATGCCTGCTTTTAATGTCGGTGGATGCATCGTACACGATAACATTGAAAAACATAAAATAATTTTTGCTGAATTATTTCCAAACCGAACACTTAAGTTGCAACCGACTCAGCCAGATAAAACTCTTCAAATATGTGAAAACGAATTAACTACAACAATCAAAAAACTGAACAATAGGAAAGCCAATGGACACGATCAAATTTCTAACAAGATGATTAAACTTCTTCACAAAGTAGACGAAAAAATATTTAAATCTATTTACCAAAAATGTATCGAACTAAATTATTTCCCAAACGTCTGGAAACAAGGAAAAATTAAAATAATAAACAAACCTGGAAAAGATTTAACAAATCCGAAATCATACGGGCCTATAACGCTACTGTCTAGTTTAAGTAAAATATACGAAAAAATAATAAAAAATTTTCTGGATACAGAAATAAAAGAAAAAACGATTTTAAACGAAAATCAGTTTGGCTTTCTTAAAAACAAATCAACCGAGCTAGCAATAAAAAAGTTATGCGATTACATTGAAAAATATAAAAAACGAACAAGACATACGTTACTAATCAGCTTTGACATATCCGGAGCATTTGATCAAATAAAAATCGATGAAATCTTAAAAATAATGAAAAGAAAAAATATATCTGGTACAATACAAACTATAATTCGTAACTACTTAACAGATAGAAGAATCGGTTTATTTAATCAAGAAAACAAAATCCTATACAACAGGAGTGTCAACTCACGTGTACCACAAGGTTCGGTTCTAGAGCCAGTACTCTTCAACATAGCAATGAGCGAAGTTCATAATTTGCATTTCAGTCAACACTGCAATAAACTATACAGACGATATAATGTTAGTAGCAGGAATTAATAAAAACGACGAAGTTTACAATATAAATGAAACAATAAAAAAATAGAGTAAAAACATTCAAAACTTAGGCTTACAATTCAACATAAATAAAACCCAAGCACTATTAATAAGTAGAAAACAAGACAGGGAAGAAATGATACATTGCATTGAACAGCACTTATACATAAAGATAAAGATAAAATAAAAATAGTAAAAGAAATAAAATACTTGGGAATAATCATAGACACACTAATTTAAATTTTTGAAAACACATCGAATTCATAATAAACAAGATTAAAAAAATTTATTTCAAATTAAGATCACTATATTCAAATATGTTCGGTTTCAAATATAAAGATAGAATAGTACTGTACAAAGCCATTTTTGGATCAATAACAGAATACTACAGTATATTTTCCAGTTTTACGAGAAAAAGACAAGAATAAGCTGTTAAAATTACAAAGGAAAATATTAATAGGAACAATCTCTGGTTATCGCACGATATCGTATACTTCAGTCAACATCATAGCAGCAATAATAATACCTATAGACACTTAAAGTTAGAAACTGTAAACCAAATCAAAACATGCAAACAAGAAGAACTAAAATTTTAGACAAAAAAACGTTACGAAAACAGATCAATAAAATTAATTCAAGTAGTATACGACACTCTGGCAACACTCAGGTGTGATAAATCAAAAACTGGCAAAATAACAACACGGGGGAAATAGTTCCAAACTTAGAAGAAAGACTACAAATGAAACATTTTCATACCGATTATAACTTCGCTCAATTTTTAACCGGACATGGAAATATAATGGGGTGTCTATATGAAACGATTTAAAATTGCTGAAACAGACATCTGTATAGACTGTAAAGAGGAAACAGACGATTAACATTCGATTTTCGAATGTAATAAGTTTAAAAACGAAAGAGAAAAACGGAAAATAATAAAAAAAACAATAACCGTTTTTTTTTTTTTTTTTTTTTTTTTTTTTTTTATTATTTTACATCGAGTGATTGTTCACGTTCGGTTACGCGTTTAATTGTTCTCGATAATTTTTCTCTCTCGAATTGATTACGGTAGTTGATAGTTTCCTATTCGTTGTATTTGAGTCGTGTTACGGCAAAGTGGTCGGCTTGCTGATAAGCAAGCCGGTATTTCGTTATCTTTACCCTCGCAAGTAAACCACCGGAATGGTTTTACGATCGCCTATTATTCAACGCAAGTCTGTCAACAGCCGACAAGCTGATGATGCTGCTGCTTCTTTTGAAAATCATATTGATGATAACGACGACTCGATGCAAATCGGCGGTGAGTCCGTTCCTTTATCTCCGTTCGATTTTAATGGTGGTGATATTATAAATAATATTAACACTAACAATGCAAATAATAATGTAACTACGAACACAAATAACACTGCTAAAGAGCATAATATCAATTTCGCATGTGCTAATAAAGAAAATACACAAGTGACGGATAACACAAATTCAAAAACGAAAAAAAAGGTAACTCCAATCACAATTGTGCAGTCGGCAAATTCATGGCAAATTGTACCAACTCGAAAACGACAACGAGTATTAACTCCTGATAGTTCCCCTACTGTAGTAATGAAACCAAATAGATTCTCGCCTTTAATAAATCACCCGGATAGTGATACTCACACAAGTAATGTACAAAACAGAAACAGCAAAAATTTAGAATTGAAAATTTCAAAACCTCCCCCTATAATTCTATATGGTGTAGTTAATTATAAAGAAATGGAAGCATGTATCTCTTCAATTTTAAATAAAGACGATTTCGTTTGTCAGGCCCTAAACGACAAGAAAATAAAATTAAAAACTAACAATGCTGATAGCTATAGAAAAGTTATAAAACAGCTAAAAGAAAAAAATATAGTATATCATACATATCAACTCAAAGAGGAGCGAGCCTACCGCGTTGTAATTAAAAATATACATCATACAATGCCGGCAGAAGAAATAAAAGAAGATCTGAATGAAAAAGGATTCATAACGAGGAACGTTATAAATGTACGTAATCCAAGAACGAAACAGCCCCTACCCATGTTTTTTGTGGACCTCGAGCCTAATACAAATAACAAAGATATTTATAATATGCAATATCTCTTAAACATGAAGATTAAGGTGGAACCGCCATATAAGAATAAGGGAATAATACAATGCACCAGGTGCCAACTATTTGGCCACAGTAAGTCTTACTGCACACTACCATTCGCTTGTGTCAAATGCGGTGAACAGCACGACTCTAAAAATTGCAACAAATCGATACAAGAACATGCTAAATGCATACATTGCGAAGGGAATCACCCAGCAAATTATAAAGGTTGTACCATATATAAAAATTTAATCAATAAAAGGTATAAATCTCATAATACAGCACAGCGAGTAAACAAAAACGTACGAGAGTTCGTTCCAACTGAAGCAGATTTTCCTGCAACGCTTAATACTAAACCTCCTACACAAAATGATTTCACATGGGCTAGAAATACTATACTACACGATCGTAAGGACAAAAAAACTATATCTCAACCCACGTTGTATAACACAGATAACAACGCTTTAAATATAAACGACTTAAACTCCGGCATAGGATCCCAACTCAACGAATTTCTGGTAGAATTCAAAAATATTTTCAATCAACTTATTCAACAAAATAGTATGATACTGAACATGTTATCAACTTTAATTAACAACTTCTCGTCCAAATGAATAAATTACTTAGAATAGCTACTTGGAACATTAATGGTTTGGTGCAGTATCGCCATGAAGTTGAAGCGTTCCTAATAAGTAATAGCATTGATATTCTGTTAATATCTGAATCTCACTTTACTAATAAAAGTTATATTAAGATACCCCATTACACAGTCTACCACACTAACCATCCAGATGGCACAGCCCATGGAGGAACCGCAATTATTATAAGAACCGCGATTAAGCATTCCGAAGTAAATGATTTTACAAGAGAATACCTGCAAGCAACTACCGTCATGATAGAGACCTCGTTTGGGCCACTTACAATATCATCAGCTTACTGTCCCCCCAAGCATAACATCAAGCAAGAGCACTATGAAGAATACTTCAAAAGTCTTGGAAACAAGTTTATCGTTGGTGGCGATTACAATGCTAAGCACATATCCTTTGGATCTCGCCTAACAACACCCAGAGGTAGGCAGTTATACGCATGTGTTCAAAAAAACAAATACCTGCACTTATCTGATGGTATACCATCATATTGGCCAACCGATGTAAACAAGCTACCGGACCTATTAGATTTTTTTATCATCAAAGGGGTCGACGTTGACCACACACTAGTAGAAACATCCATGGATGGTACGTCCGATCATTCCCCAAAAATCTTAAGCGTTAATAGTACAATAACACAAGTTCCCATGAGACCAAGCCTGACAAACAGACATACCAACTGGCATGTTTTTCAGCAGACGGTCGAAAGCAAAATAGATTTAACTATTCCATTAAAAACGGAAGAAAACGTCGAAATTGCTATTGAACATTTTATCAAATGTATTCACGAAGCGGCATATCAAGCTACCCCACAAAAAAAATTGTGTATGAAATCTACTAAACATCCTAAAGCACTAAAGGATATGATCGCGGAAAAAAGACGACTAAGGAGAATCTGGCACAGGGACAGAAACCCAATCAATAAAAATGCATTAAACAGAATAACGAAACAATTGAGGAAAGCGTTATCGGACAGGAAGAACGAAGTCTTTCAAGATTATATTACACACCTGACGCCCAATATTGATACCGATTACTCGCTATGGAAGGCCACCAAAAATCTAAAACGTCACCACACACCTCAACAACCACCCTTAAAAAATAAAAACCACGGATGGGCAAGAACCAACAAAGATAAAGCCAAAATATACGCTGAATACCTCTCTGAAGTTTTCCTTGACCACAACAGCATGATAACTCGCGATGATGACCACATATACAATTATCTACAAGCGCCATTCCAAATGTGTCCACCTATAAAACCGGTATCACCAATGGAAGTAAAATCTTACATACAAAAACATCTTCAACCAAAAAAATCCCCTGGATATGACCTAATAACTGCAAAAGAACTGAAAAACTTACCGAGAAAAGCGATAACATTATTAACATATATTTTCAATGCAATAATTCGTACCGGCTATTACCCCATTCAATGGAAATTCGCCTCCATAATAATGTTACAAAAACCAGGCAAACCGCAGGAAGAAGTATCATCATACAGACCTATCAGTCTCTTACCCATTACTTCTAAGCTATTTGAAAAACTTATCTTAAGAAGAATAAAGCCAATACTTGAAGAAAATAAGGTAATACCTGACTGGCAATTTGGGTTTAGAAAACAACATGGCACGACAGAACAAACTCATCGATTAGTTGAAGTTATCAACAGCAGTTTCGAACAAAAAAAATATTGCAATGCGCTATTCCTGGATATAGAAAAAGCGTTTGACAAAGTCTGGCATATAGGTCTACAATTTAAACTAAAGAAAAATCTACCACATCAATATTATACACTATTCAAATCTTACCTAACGGACAGATACTTTCAGGTGAATTTTAACGATGAGCACTCTGAAATATATAGTATACACTCCGGTGTGCCTCAGGGCAGTGTACTCGGTCCGGTACTATACCAGATTTACACTTCCGATTTCCCAGACAATGCTAACACTATAACTTCTATGTTCGCGGATGATACGGCGATATTATCAAGCCATCATGACCCTAATGTTGCTGTGGAGCATATTCAAACTCACATTACGCATATAGAGAATTGGTGTAAAGCATGGAAAATCAGAGTAAACGAATCTAAATCTACGCATGTCTTGTTTACGCTAAACAGAATTAAGGGAAATACACCAATCCGCTTTAACGACGAAATAATTCCTGAGTCCTGTTCCGTAAAATATTTAGGACTGCACCTGGATCAAAGGCTAACTTGGAAAAACCATATTTTAGCCAAAAGGAAACAACTTGAGCTCAAACTACGGAGTATGAACTGGCTAATGCATACAAATTCATTCTTATCAGTTAAAAACAAACTGTTAATATATAAAGTTATTTTGAAGCCTATATGGACATATGGAATAGAAATCTGGGGAACCGCCAGCAACTCCAGACTGAAAACTATCCAGCGTTTCCAGTCTAAGGTATTGCGCAACATCGTTGGAGCACCGTGGTATATCTGTAATACTGATTTACATAAGGATCTCCACATGCCTGATGTAAAAGAAACGGTCAGAACACACAGTGGTAGATATATGCAGCGACTCCAGAAACATGTCAATCGACTGGCTGCCAACCTCAAGCGAAATCCCACAGAATTCAAACGTTTAAAAAGATATGGTCAAATGGATCTACAACATCGTTATTAATTAATATATACAGAGAATGGCTGCTAATGGGCAGCATCTAATGATAATACCGTAAAACATTAGTGCTACTTATTGACCCGTTCAGGGACAGATTGTACGCAAAAATAAAAAAAAAAAAAAAAAAAAAAAAAAAAAAATGTAATGAATAACAAAACAAAACACATCAACAACAAATAATAACAGTAACAATCAGAAACTCTGGCTGAAAAACCGCAAGGTACAGCGGAGTAAATAAATAAATAAAAAAAAAAAAAGAAAAAAAAAATCCCTAATGTCGAATAAGGAAAACACAGTATCCCGATAAAGTTAGGCCAAGTTTGTGGCTCGTTTTTATCTAATCGAAGGGAAACCTTTAGAAAAACGGACAGTAGATAAGTAAAAAGTGATTAGATGCGCGTCAGATGAGACCTCTGATAGATAATGTGTGGAGAACGTTGAATTGATTACGAGATGCGTAAATATTCCTGTTGTTTTAAAGAAGCGCGGGGACTTTTCGACGATGAAATTTACGGATACGAGGATAGAATGCGTACTAAAAGGTAAAAATTAAAATCGGATTGGGTAAATAAATTTTTGACACGAAAGAAAAGGAATTACCGGTAAAATAAATTTTAATAAAACAAATAAATGCGAAAAATAATAAATTAATATAAAAATATTTGCCGACTAGTTTCGGTTACAAGAACCGTAATTGTAGCTTCCAATTACAGTCAAAAATTAGGACAAAAATATAAAATATCGCTGATGTGGTGATATTGTTAAACGATAGTATGTGAAATGATTATATTATTTCTTATACGTAGACAAAGATAATATAATAAATAGAACAAATAAAATAAATGAAAAAATGCAATTTAAATTTTGAAGTATTAAATAATGAATTTTGATTAGGTAACTGTGTATATCCATTAAATTATCCTTATCTGCAAAAGTTAGCATTTTTTCATTTCTGATTTAAAATTACTAAATCTTCATCTTATATATCTTATTAAAAAAGTAAGTAAAGTAAGATATTCTTGATAAGTTATCATGAATTGTGGTATTAAGCTTTTCGTAGTGTACTTAAGGACCCCTAATGGATCTGATGAGAATCCTTTCTACTTGGGATCCGCCTTTACTTCCCACCGGATAAATTCAATTTCAGATTGGGTACAACCTCGGGAGCGATTTGGATCCGGAACGAGACAACTCCCGAAATCCCATGATACCTCTGGTTTGGTAGTCAAGGCCTTAAACCACTAGGCTACCGAACTATCTTATCTTATTAAGAATGATCTTCTATATATATTTTTATTTATATCATTTGTAACCGACAACTTTTTAATACTTATTAATTTATTACACATACCGTATTGTATGATACGAGTATTTTAATGTTAGTTTTAATAAATAATTTAGTTAATCTGTATGAAGACGGATTGTGTAAATTTGCCGTCAGATATGTTTATTCATATGCATTATATCTTCTTTATTATCTTTATAGTTTATATTTTTATTATATTTGATGTTTAATTTGTTGACAAAATTTTCATTTTAATTGTTATTGGAGTTCTAGCAAGTTAATTTCAATTAACTTTCTTTTCTTTTGATAAAGGTGTTTTTTTTTTGCAGTCTCGATAGCCTAGTTGCTAGAGCGCTTGACTTCCGATATGGCGGTCACGGGTTCGATCCCGAGCGACGACGAACTTATTACAAGAATAAAATAAATAAATAATCGCTAATAGTCACGTGGAAGGCAATGGCAAACCACCACGTTCAACATCATATACGCGCTAGGTCAGTACACAGCAGACACACACAGGACTGCACTGGTAGCGCCATAAATCAAACGATTACTAATCAGTTCCGAATGTAGTCTTGCGTGTGTACCACCTGCGTTGCATATAATAATTGCCTGGTACACAACCTATATCGGGACAGCTAAAAATGTACGAATAGGTTGCGCCAACGCGCTATGTAGCGTACGGCACCTGAGATTGATTGACATATGTGAGACGATATAGGTAATTTATACGGATGATTTGATAAATTATCAATGTTCATGTCTGTTTGTGCATTTTTCCTACGCTATTCGCTTCTTTTTTTCATGCAGTAAAAAAATTATTAATATTTGATTTATTCTGAGGTGTTAAATACGGTCCAAAAAGTAAAACGTGCAGCTAAACAGAATACTTAATAAACCGCGTCGTCGGTCACCAAATTACATCAATGGGCGGAGCTCGCGAATTGACTCGTACTTAACCACTGCGGGTAAAACTTAAAACATGTTGTTTAAGAAGATTTCGTTAATGTCGGCAGTCTATCATTCAGTATAACAACAATAAATATACTCAGTTCTTTTCTTTATTAAACTCTGAAGATTTATCAGTATGGTCGATAGCTAAGTCATACCTAAAGAAAACAGCCAAGGTAAGTACCGTTAAGAAAATGCAACGGTGAGTGGGCCAAGGCAGAGAAGGATAGAGCTGCAAATTTTGCTGAATATATGTATAATACTCTTCAACCATATGACGACTTAAACGATTATGATAACAGTCGCGCATAGTTCAATAGCTCTTAAAGGCGCCGACATAACTAACACTACCTACAAAACATATAACTCCAAGGGAGGTACAAAGGAAGATTGCCCAGTTATGGCCAAGAAAAGCTCCTGGCCAAGATGAAATAACAGGTGAAATAGTAAAAAGGTTACCATCCTTACTTCGTTTCGAATATGCATAACGATCTTCATATTCCGTATGTTCAAGAATATTATGCAGTATCTCGCGAGAAGCTGTTAATTAATGGTAACATCAACGTGTGTCTAGCATGTACCACTCTAATATATTCCAGGAAATCCACAGAGAAGATTAAGAAAACGTCGAGATGCGCTAAATTTAGGCTAACTATTATGTATATATTAGAGCTGTTGTTTAGTAATAGTATAAGCAGGCTCTCTTCACCTGACCCACGTGACTGGTGTCAGGTAGGGATATCAATGATGTCATTGCTTCAGCGGAGATAAGTAATAAGCCTTAAGAATAATCTCTAAGCATACAGATGAATAATTATAAGTAACTATCTAGATGCTGTTAAAACTTAATTGGCGGTGGACAGTATAAATTAGAAGGCCTTATACAAAGTAAAAATATATTAATAATAAACGGTAGCAACGCCAATAGAGGGGTCAATGGACCGGTGTATAAAAAAAAAAATAATGTTGCCGTTTGATAGAAGCGATAATGTATCAATTTCCATAAAATTACATTTTATTAATACATGCTGTCGTGGATATTTGTAGCGCGGATAATGTTTTTTATTTTTTTTTTTCGCCTTTTTTTTTTTTTAGTTTATTCTTTTTCTTGCACTTTTTAGGTTGAAATATTTTAAAGCTATCAGCCGCTACGTAGTTTAAAATGCGTACAGAAATTTTACTAATATATGATAAATAATTATCGAAATAAACCGTACATTTTAGCCAGTATTCACTGGAAAAAAAAGTATATTTACTGGTAACTGATATTTCCAGTTTCTGGTGCATGCAACTGAACCTAGTGGACAGAAAATATCGTTCACCTTTGCAAAAGGCGTTATTATTTCGGCTATTTACGACACCGCTCGCTAACGGCAATGATCGTTTATTTACTAATAAACTTCCCCATCTTATAAATTTTGTCTTCTCACCGATTCTGTACAGAAGTTTTCCGAATGATCTCATTTTGTAGCTCGAGTCGGTAATATGTCTCAATTACGTCCGGACCGTGACTGAATACCGTTACAAAAAGGCAACATTAGAGTACGGTGTTTTTTCTTTTTTTTTGGACAAAACCTCAGATTGCACTTCGCTTATTAATATAAATTTCTCTACGAACCGGCTACGAATTTTAATGTTTACCCTACCGAAACGCGTAATATACACACTTAACGAGCTATTTTTTCCGTTCTCAGCCGACACGTACACACGTAGAACCGCTTCCACTTTTTAACGTTAAAATTTCCGCTGCTAAATTAAATTAAGCTCTCGTAGTAAAAATTAAAAAAAGGAGAAAACGACCGGTAAAATTCACCGACCGTTCCGGAATTTGAATTATAGAAGATACAAACGCAAAACGCTTAAAAATAACTTTAACCTGTGTTTACTAATTCCATTCTTCATCCAATTTTTAGGCTATCGAACGAAAGTAGCGTAATTAGAACAGATTATAGATCTGACCTTGTAAAGATATTTTACATTACGGTTCTGCATGCTAGAACCGAATTATTAAAACGTGTGTTAAACATTGTTGGGTTATATGAGAGCCGATTCGAATTATATTGTTCCGTACGAATATGCTAGCCCTAGTATGAAAGAATTCTAGAACGAATTCATGTATTTCACGAGAAGATCATCAGGGAAAGCGCACTAAATAGTGTATACGGTATTCAATACTAATGGGCTTAGCTGATATGCTGTTTTTTCCCCCAAAAATATCGAAGTTGTCTCCAATATTATTATTATACTTTCACGGAGACACTAGGACATACACGATTTCTTCTGTCGAGAAAAGCTATTGCGACCATAAGTTTGTTCCATTTAGACGCCGGGACATGCTCGGTAATCAAAGTCCGGGCGATCTTATCTGTCCGATTGATTTATGCAGGGTTCGGAGAGGTCTCTTCTGTAGCAGCATCACGCATCTTGAAGTTACCCCTTTCTTAGGTTCTTTTTTCTGATAGCGCGCATGTATTGCGAATAAGTCTTGCGATAATAGACTTTTCGGGTATCATTTAGTTTGGTCGTGCCAAAGCGCGCGAGCTGTGTACCACGTTCAATGTCCATCTTTTACTAAATCACGGTCTAGCGATAGTAGAATATTTCTTTTTGTAGATTTTTTTTATTTTTATTTTCGATATCTCCATCAAATGCCGTTACTTTCATTTCATTCTCGTTGATTTCCAAGCAGTACTACACCGGTCAATTCAAACTTCCGAAGCGGTCACTTCTTTTGTTCGCTCATGTGTGAACGATGGATTGAAAATGTTTATTATCATTCCGGAGCATTAACTTATCCAACTTGCTTTGTAGAATAGAAGACACGAGACTCATCCCCATTTAGTCCGTCTTGGAACGGTTTTTTCGATCTTACACTTTGACATTATTGCAGCTTTTAATATTTCTTAAGAAGAAATAAATCTCGACCACTTTTTTATCCCATTTTCGATATTGCTCGGATTGCGTCTTGAGTAAATCTTCTGGATCCCCCCCCCCCGCTGGATATAAAAGTTCTTCTGCAATAGTTGCTAGAAGAATAAAAATAATAATTTACAATTCGCGTAGCATTTTCAAATTTATTTTGATTTTTATTGTATGCACTTATTTCAATTACATATTTAATAACGCGGGGGGTTTCCATATTACCCCGGCTATTATTATGAGGGTTTCAAATTTGTTTCCTTTATTCGAGTTTTTATTTATCTATACGGTAATTAACATCGATAATAACATTTTTAGTTTGGCTATATGGGAACATTATTTTTCTTCCCTGTCTATTGATATATTTAAACTGTCTCGTCAATGGTATTTGTGGTATTAAAAAAAAAAAAAATTCTTTAGAATTTCGAATAAGCAAAAAATCATTAAAAGTAATTAGTATAAAATTTTTGAACAAGCTTAAAGTAAAAAAACAAAATATACCCGGCGAACATGTAAGCTCCTCTATTTGGAACTGGTAAAATGTTTTTGGTAGTCAAAATCCTTAATTATATTGAAATATCGGTGATTGTAGCAGCAGTTATACGAGATTTTCATCATTTTTACTGTGAAAGTTAATAAATCCGTTGTACTTGTGTATTAATCGTGCTGCGTATAGCTTAAGCGCTCATTTCAGCATCCTTTACCGCCTAACCCGTAACCCACAATAACTCACCTTTTACTCGCGATTGCAAATGTTTTTAATCGTTAATATAAATCACGAGTGCGCAATTCTATATCGATATCGCATAATATCGTAGGCACGTTTGCATGTTCACGCGATGACCATAACGATTATTTTCCTATCTTTAACAACTCTTACACTCGTAAAATGTTGATATTAGAGTTTCCCGATGTTCACCCTTCCGACGCTAATCCCTATCAAAAAAAAAAAAGAAAGAAATGTAATAAGTAAGTAATAAATAATCGGATTACGTCATTCCTAATAACCAGCTAAACTGTACCTTCCAAAAGTCCACATTCCTTTATTTAGAACGCTTCTCCACACTTTCATCAGAGTTGCCGTAGTACCTGCCTCGTGAATCTTACCACTTTGCAGTTTATGACATCGGACCAGTATGATACAGGGTTCGCTTTACTTGTTGCTTGTGTTGCAAGAGACTTTTTTTTTTTTCGATTTTCTTTTTTCCCTCTTGGGATTCCGTCAAAACTGTCGAGTAAAGTTACAACACCGAAAAAGCATTTCAAAAGAAGTTCTTCGTTAAACCGAACATCTCGTTAAGAAGCAAGAGGAGTCGTCGGTTCGACCGCAACCCTGTTAGACTTTTATCAAAATACTGCACCCACCGTCGAGAAAGCGGCGTGGGTTTCCGTGCGACGAAAGTATTTCAGATATTTTAATTATCGAACTTGGATCCGCTCCGTTGCATTATAGATTAAGAAACTTCGGATAATCCGTTTCGAACGTTACTACCGTTCGTCTTACGATATATTAACGTGGCGCCGGGTAATCAGCGGTTTCCGCAGAAGCCTAACACGGCCTCGATTAATTGTTTATTAAGGAGCGGAAGCATGTGTCACCGTCAGTCGACTGACAGTTTCACCGGTGGAGCAGCCTCGCACTAAAGTGTCATCGCGCGGTTTTTCTCTTTGTAAAGCTTCACCAAAATCCACATTTTACTTGTCCAGGTGACAGCACTAGTGAATTAGGCATCATTCACTCGCGTGGATGTGCGGGTACCATCTAATAGTTTGCGGGTAAAAAAATTTGTTCATTGTTCGTACAAAAATTTTGCGCATTAATGGCGAGAATCAATCGACGACGTATTAGCAATGTGTAAGAAGTGTTTTAATTAATAAGTGCTCTTTTTTCAGATTGTATTTTTCTTTCTGTCTTTTGGTTTTTTTTTATTTTGGAATAGCCAAAAGAGACTTGATGAGTTTTCGTAAAATCGGTATTATTTCTAAATAGGTGGAATATTTGTTTGGAAAATGAAGGAGTGTTATAGAGAGACAGGTTGTATGGCAAATAGCCAAGTTCTGTAAAAGTTTGGTTAAAAAGAAAAAAGAAAAAAAAAAAAGGATGCTAGTTGATTACACTGAAATTAGTTCGATAAAATAGTGCAAAACGCGATTTGATAAAAAGTCGATAAATCGAACCATCGCGCTCGCATAATTTAGTAACGTTTTTTACAACATTCTTCTAATGTCAAATTACGAGAAAGTCATCGATCGGAAGCTGGCTTAATATCAGCTCCGACACCGATTGTTTGGCCTTCAGCTTTCATTTCCATCGGACCGATCAGTTGTTAAATTCATCGCGATTTAAGCATTGTTCATGTTATAAAATGTTCGAAACGAATGGAGGGACAAACGACATCGGCGCGCCTATACGCCACCGGTAGTGCAATATTTATAAACGGATCGCTGTGTTCGTAGGTAGGAGAAAGAATCGTTTCGCTCTCGCAACCTCTATTATACATACCGTTTAGCCGGAAAAGTTCTAACGTAATAAACCGCGTTAGGACGTTTACTGTGTACCTTAGAGAAATTCGCACGAGCGGTGGTCCGTTTTCTTGCGAAAGTTTCAACTTTAAGTTCGTGCAGCACACATCGCACGGCGGTTCATGAAGAGAGAGAGAGAGAGAGAGAGAGAGAGAGAGAGAGAGAGAGAGAGAGAGGGCTTCTGTTCGGTTTCGGTTGTATAATTTTCGTGAAAATACGACGAGAATCGGTGCGGTTTTCATCCGGGTCGGATCGACTATTATCGTTCGGTTACCATTAAGATGCCGACCACCGCACTGGCTGACACGTTCTGCTCTTTTAATGTATGTAAATTTTAGTCAGAGGCGGAAAAGTTCGCTTGCCGCTATTAGAATTCCAAAATGTCAGTCCGGGGGTTACGAATTATCCGAAATTCACGCGAGACACGATTTCTTAGACAGTTAGAAAAAACATCCTCCTCTAAGACAGATGGAAAGTCGTCTGCGTGATGACATCGATATATCGCCAAGTTTAAACTAAACGAAATATCATGATGAAAAGCTAGAGAGAAAACGATGACAATGAACTATATTGCTCAGGGGGGGGGGGGACACGCGTCTATATTTCGAAAATCACGGACCTCTATAATTATTATTTTAAACCGACTACATTCAGAGAGTGAACTAGAACGGAAAGTACCTCCCCGCTTCATAGCCAAAAGCACACTGAAGCATGGATAGGTTTTTTCTCGAGAAATCAATATTTTTATTTTCTTATTTATCCGGTATACATATGTTGGTTATTAATTTAGAGTACAGTTGAAATGTCAACTATGACAAATTTATTGATATCCGAAATTGAATGTACGATAGTAGTAGTGGGAGGACATCACGGCTTTGGGAAAAGAATATGACACATGTGTACATAGTCTGGATACTGAAATTGATGGTTTCGCCGCATTCCTCGTTATTGTAATTCCGAAGACAACTCGTTTCCTTCTAATGACTTCAAGTCGATATTGACGTTTTCACTAAGTCCAGTCGGAGTAGCATTAGATATTTGTGTTCATGCGATTCTTTGAAAATTCCCAGGACTACTCCGGTACATTTTTGACACAAACAACAAGCTTAACATACTCCGAAACACACAAAGTGGGCTTGTGCATATTTCCGCATCTTCAGCCGCAGTAGACCAGAAAGGAACGTTTATCAAGAATTGATTACAGGCGATGATATTTGAACGGACACTCTGACCAAGACCCATTTACAAGAATACCCCCCGATCAAGCATTAGCTACTGCTAAGAATAGTCGTCGCGATAGCCTATAATTGTTGGAATACTCAGACGACGACAGAAATTATTGCAAGAAAATAGAATTAAACAATCGTTAATTATACAGCTGTCTCCCGCAGCTGATTATGTGGTTACAAATTCATTGGCTTTAACTCGAAGGAGAGAAATGGCCGAGATTAATTTTAGATGTAATAGTCCCTCAAGATAGGCTTTGACAACGGAGTTTGAGATGGTTGGAGATACATTGGACAGTATAAATTTTTGAGTAGGGTTTTTCAAACCTGTGACCGATGATTTACGGTAATAACGGTTCTGTTATGATAGAGGTTGTCATTTTTATGAGGACTCAATTATTGTTGACTTTGCAGCGTGCAATTATCAGGAGCGAAGTTTAGAAGACCCAAAATGTAATTGAAGGCGGGACAAGAAAAGACGGAACCCATTTCCATTTGGCGGCTCGATGGAACCGTTAGTACAGTTATAGTGGCGCGTGTGTGTGAAAAAGTTACAGGCTTGTTTGCAGGCAAGAAGATTCGGAAAAGGAATTCAAATTTTTTTGTATTTTACACTGATTTTTTATATGATTTATTTGTTAATGGTTAAATTTTTATCTACTATTAACTGTAATTTATCTTATATTAATAAGTTGTTTTGTTGTGTTTCGGATTTCAAAAAAAAAAAAAAAGAATCCTATTTTTTGTGCATATTGCTTATTTCGCATTACCTTTGTTTTTTCTCGTTGATATTTCGCTTTTCATTTGCATCATCCCTGTCTTTCCACCTTTTTTTTCTTTGTCCTTGCTATATTGTTTTGTTAATTTAATGTACGTAATTTAATTTTGAAAATTATACAAGTATATTTTTGTTCATTCTCACGATCTTTTTTTTCTTTTAATACGAGCTTTTACGACAGCATAGTTAATGAATAAATATGTACCAATAGGCGTTAAGCATTTGAAATTCAGAATTGTTCCATTCGGATACATTTTTCTACGACTCTGTAAGTGATGCTGTAGCGTGACTTATTTTAGTCCGTGATAAGGGGCTATTATTTTACGACAATGACACTTGTTCAATGCGCGACTATTAATATCCATGTTATTTTTCATCTCGGAAAATCTTCCAGTAACACGAATGCCAGTTTTTTTTTTTTTTTTTATTGGTAAAGAAATGATACAACCAGATAATGGAAGGCGTAGAATGTAATGAAAGGATAGCAGGAAGAATAGGAACGATAACGGTCGAGGGAGATTTAATTTTGCAGCGTCTCCTATTAATAGGCTTGAAAGTGCGAACGTCGCCAAAAAAATAAATTTAACCGAGGAAAAGTGGACGCTAAATGAGTTTAATAAAATATTTTCCGCGCCAGTTAACGATAATAAATCACCTTATTTTAAAAGATGTTGCAGTTCCATCTCGGATAGAGAGGCGTTTGACATCGAAAATTCGAATTAATCACATAAGCAGATCTGAAAGTATATATACCGGGGCGGATCCAGAAGGACACTTGGGGGGGATTATAAGAAGGGCATTTGAGGGAGTTATATAATTGCATAAAATCTTCTACGATAGGCAGTAGATCTGAGAAATACCCTTTTGCTTCATAAAGAAAATCAAATAGCGACCTTTATAGAAATTCATAAAAATGTGTTTTAAAAATACGTTATTATTAAAATTTTTAATTTAACTTTTGACTTGTATTTTGGGGTGAAAAATTAAACGAAATTATAAAATTCTATGTAAAATGGTAGTTTAGAAATAGTAAGATAGTATTTTTATTAGACACTTTACTTCTTTTTTATTTTTGTTAGTAATCCGATCCGAATTCTCTTTGTTCGTGAGCAAGCTTAAACATATATATTTCTCATTGAATGCTATTTTTAATTAAAATTACAAAATAAAAATTAAAAATAAATAAGAAATACACAAAAGATCGACCACAGTTGTGTTTAAAATAGAATAAAAAAAGAACATTAATAGTTTTACTAGAAAATAGTATTAAATATTAATTATTAAAATCCAACAGGTATAACATTTATACAAATCTTTTATAGCATAAATTAAGTTTCTCTGTTATAACAAATTTTTCATAGAGGCTTTGATTCTTTGGGGGGGGGGGGGGGGATGTCCCTATCACCTCCTCCTGGATCAAATATATGTATTGCCAGGGCCGGATTATTGCCAAATGCCGCTGTGGGCTCAGTAATTTATGCCGCCCTTGGAATAATTTATAAATTAAGTAATAAAAATTATAGTCGAGTAACTGAAGTAAGAAAGGACATAAAAGTTTTTAATTAAAAAATTTTACACATTATTAAAACATACCTAAATTTTATTATAATTCTATACATACATTATTCTTATATGTGTCAATTAAAGTTTACATTTTTTACGACGCAATTTTAAACATGTAAAATTATTTCATTATATCATCAAAGTTTAAATTCTTTACTAACTGTTCTTCAATAAATAAAACAGATAAATCATTTAACTCTTTTGGTGAGACATTGTTGATCTGAAAAAATGTTTAATTCTTTTCATTGTACGAAAGGAGCGTTCTGCTGAGCAAATTTTATTCAGCGCTAATCTTTCTTTGTGTTTTTTCCCATCATGTTATCACGTTATTGTAATTGTGTATTTTTTTGTAGTGTTGTTAGAGTTGGTTTACCCCCAGTTACATTCGAGTTTTTACTTTTGTTTGTTAAATGATCACAAAAATGAAATAAAGTGTACATTTATTCGTAATACGAGTATTTTCGCCGTTAGCGTGTTTATTCATCAGATTCACAGTATTCAGAATAGTTTCAACAGGTTATGGGCCCAGCACACTTCCCGTAGTGCCTCGGTGCCACGCTGCTTTGAGCAGTTTTCACATCGTTTGGTACGGCAAGAAATAATATAAATAATTCTTCGAAAAATCTTCTTAACTTTTGTCGTATCAATGAGATACCGCTACTATATACATTTGTGAATTTTCAGTTTCTCTTCCAGTCTTGTTTAATCTCTTATCATGCCGACCAGCCATTGTGCACACTTCGAGAATTCCCTTTAACTGCTAATATAACACCGTTTTGCCTAATAATAATGCACGTACCGGTTTACACTTCGTTAATTTTAAATTAATTCCTCGATTCCTCTGCTTACATGTCATTTGTAATCATTTGGAAATTTTACCTAAATCAATACATTCCCATTTTAACTTTTCTGTACATTAATACAAGTTAAACAATTATTTTGTCACATTCCTCTCCTACCCTGCTATGACTAAAACGCCATAATATGTAACAATATTTTGTAAATTTTAAGTATTTTTCAAAAGAAAAAAATTTTCAATCTCACGCAAATTTTCCGCCCTTCGAATTTTGCCGCTGTGGGCTGTAGCCGATTTAAGTCCGTGATGTAAATCCAAGACAAAGTAATTCAGTTTTTGTATGTGCCGACGTAAAAAGTAATCTGTAAATAAAATACAAAAATGAGTTAAGTAGATGTTTCTTCTATTTTTTTTTGTTTTTTTTTTTCTAGTGATAAATTATTGTCATAAAAATCTCTTGTATAAATGCAAAATTTTTTCACAATGACGGTCGAACTCAAAAAGCGGTTTATTTATATCTCCGTTTTGGCCATAAACAATTCGCTTAACACCGAGGGAGTTGTAGATAACGCAAACTGCAAATAATATTTCTTTTTCGCGACGACGCTGTAAATTATTATTATTATTGTTATTTTCATTATTACTATTATTGCTATATTCATTGTTATTTTCTGAATCACAACCTTGTTGGTTTTATTTGTACTCGTAATACAGCTAATATTTTTAGTAAGCATTATAAATTTCTTTCATCCTTCCGTAGGTTGCGAATATTCCTCACATTTCTGGTGGTATTTATTGGATTTTTGTATACTACTTAATTATATGCAGCGTCAAAGCCGGGTTACTTACATTAGTATTTTTTCGTTATAATGATACTAGTGCATTGCAGTTAGTAATGGTATTATTTGAACCGCATTAAGCTTCAACGTGTGTTTTATTTGTTCATTTGGTTTCCCGTATTTATTTATCTTTTCTTCGTACATTACAATATACACTGGAATACTTCATTCTTTTTTATTACCTATTAACGCAATATCCTTTCTATTGTATTTCACTGTTTTAGTAGTTAAAATAGTTCTATCCAATGTATTTCCTGTCTCTCGTTTTCTACTATCATTTCAGGCGCTTATTTACAATACCATTGTTTAGACACATGACTGATCAGTATTTTTTATACCAGTTTTTTGATGAACTTTAAAACAGCGTTATTATTATTATTATTATTAGGTTTTTTTTACACAACAACCCTGTTAATGGGTCACGTCTACGTAAAATATGCCTTGTTGTTTCAGCTGCCGTGCCACAGGTATTCATGCTGCATTTAGAGTCACAATTTAGATGCAGAAGGTGTAAAACATGGGATTGTGATAAACTTAAAAGGGGACAAAAAAATACAAACTCAAATTAAAAACAAAAATATGGAAAATGCGGAATGTGTAATAATTGAAATAACTTGGTATGAGGAAAAACTATTTCTATGGGTGTTATACAGATCACCATCAGGAAAAGCAAACAAATACATTAAAGAAGACAAAAAATACATGGAAAACTGTTCTACTATATATGTATATAGGAGACATAAATATAAATACTGGAAAACACAACTCAGTAGCAACAAAATACATGAACACAATGGCGGGAATGGGATATGAAAGCAATTTAGAAGGATACACAAGAGAACAATGGAGAGAAAACAGGTTCACACAAACCAAAATCGACTATATATACACTAAAAAGAAGAAAAAAAACATCGACTTCGAATATTATAATACAGATATTAAAATAGCAGATCACAACATGATAGTGTGTACAGTAAAAATGGAGATGGGAAAAATCGGAGGAAAACAAATGGAATTAAACAGAAGTTTTTTAATGGAAAATAAAGTGAAAAACGAACTAAGACTCATAAAGTGGGAAGGAAAATCAGATAAATTGGACGCTGAAAATTTATACAAAAGCATAAAAGAAAAATTTGAAAAAGTATATAAAGAATGTAGGCAAACAAAAAATACGTCAGGAGAAGGAAAAATACAAAGGAAGAGAGAATGGATGACGCAAAAAATAATTGAAATGATAAAAAAAAGAGACAAACTGTACAAAAAGTAAAAAAGAATAATCAAAATATTGAGTTAAGAAGAAAATACAATAAATTCAGAAACCAAGTGAATGCAGAAATAAGACGGCAAAAAGACATGTTTGTCGGGAAAAGTTTTAAAATGGCACAGGGGGATATCAGGAAAACTTGGTTAAATATAAACAAGATTATAGGAAAACAAAGGAGTCTAGGAGTAGATGAAACCATAAGTAAATACTTTGGCAAGGAACAAGAAGCAAGAGAAATTGCAGATAAATTCAGTAAAGAATTCAAAAATGGTATAAAAAAACTAGAACATAAATGTAATAAAGTGCTATTAGAAAAAAGAGAAGAAGATGAAGTAAAAGTAAACATGTACTTACCTAAAGCAAACGTAGAACAGGTAGGGAAAATAATCGATGGATTAAAGGAAACAAAGGCCATCGGAATCGATGGAATAAGAATAAAAGATATAAAAACAGTAAAAATATATATAGTGAAGGAAATTACTAAGCTAATTAATCAGACGTTAAAAGAAGGGAAAATACCAAATGGGTTAAAAATATCGAAAACGAGACCAATATATAAAAAAGAGAAACACAGTGAATATGAAAACTATAGGCCAATTGCTGTAAACAATGTAATTGCAACAATATTAGAAAAGTACGTAGCAAATAATCTAACGAAGTACCTACAAGAAAATAGGATAATTGACAAAACGCAATACGGATTTCAAAAAGGAAAATCCACATCGAAAGCAATCGGCGAGCTTACTGAAAAAATAAGAGATAGCTTTGAAGAGGGAAAGAAGGTGTTGATAACGTTCATAGATCTTAGTAGAGCATTTGAAACGGTTGATCATAAAATAATCATAAACACATTAGAGGAGATAGGAATAACGAATAATTTGAAAAAATGGTTTCAAAGATATTTAACACAAAGGAAAACATGCGTAAATATCTTAAATGTGCAAAGTGAAAAAGAGGAGATGGATGTAGGAGTACCGTAGGGTGGCAACTTAGCGTCAATACTGTTTATTATATATAGAAATGGTCTCTGTATAAGGGGAATTAAGATACAGTGAGGTAGTCTCGTATGCGGATGATATAGCAATAGTTACGTCACATAAAGATGTGAAAAAGGCAGAAATAAGGATGCAAAAAGATCTAATAACAATAAGTAAATGGGCACACGATAAAAGTCTAAGAATAAATAAACTGTCAGAAGTTAGACATAGTAACTCAGTATAAACATTTTTGGACAGTAATGATGGACCAACACTTAAGATGGGACATACATATGGAATACATTGCAAAGAAAATAAGAGCAGTTTTACCAGCTTTATATACATTAAAGAAATATGCAACAAATGGAACATTAAAAGTAGTTTATTATACGCTAGTAGAGTCGAGGATCAGATATGGAATTCAGGCGTGGGGAATGGCGAGAAAAGCATACTTGGGGAAAATAAATAAACTGCAAATTAAATGCTTGAAATTAATAGGAAATCCTTAAAGGGAGAAACTGAAAGTGAAATAATTAAAAAAGAAAACGTAATGAGCATAAGAGGAATGTACTTATTACTGAAGATATGGGAGTACATATCAGCAGAAAAGAAAATTGAATTGAAGGAAAGAATAAACACAGAATACGAGTTGAGGGGAAAACTTTCGTTCCAACTGCCGTTAGCAAGAACAAAGATGGGGGAGCAAACGGATAAATATATTATAACTCAGATGTTGAATAAAATACCCAAAGAAATAATAGAGAAAGAAAAAATAGGGGAAAGAAAAAGGAAAATAAAGCAATGGCTTCAGGAAGAAGAAAATATAAAAAAAAATAATAAACATAAAATAAAAAGACAAAGCGCAAAAAAAAAAGCTAGGAAAAAAAAAACAAAAAAGAAACTGAATATAGAAAATAGAAATAGATTAGTAATTATTGATAAGTAAAATAGATAGATTAAGTAAATATTACACGATCATGTATATGTATAAGTTAATTTAAGATGGTAAAATGTCAAATGGGATAATTCGTCGACAAGCGTTTTAGCTTGACGAAAATTTTTGTATGTAAAAAATTATAAATACATATTTTTCAAAAAAAAAAAAAAAAAATATTGTGATGAAAAAAAAAAAAAATCTAGGACATTTGCCACTTTAATATAGTATATTTTTCGCAATTTGTCGCCGCTTTTATTATTTGTTTCCGAATTGCTAAGAAAAAAACTTTCACTTTCCGGATATTTCCCAGGTTTTTGTTTTATCAAAAACTTGTTATTATTTGTTTTTAACTTTTTAGAACAAGTATTTATTTTTTAATTGTCTTCCGGTTAATTTCTTTTTATTATGATAACATCATTTGTAATCAACTGTTCTCCGTTTTGTAGTCACGCGATATATGTTAAATAATAACGCACAGTAATCAGAACAAATGGACCATTTTTTTTAATCATTTTGAGATCGGTTTTACAAAGCATGTCATCATAATTATATCGATTATTCGTAATTTAAAATTACTACTTTATGTCCGATTTTTAATTATATTCTGTAATTGCAAACATGTAACCTAGTTTATTATTAGTATATGTGCTGTTTGCATATTTGGCGAGTAGAATCTAGTGAAGCAGTCAACCAGTTTCGTAATATATTTCTTCTAAATATCTCGGCCTACACCCCGACAGAGAAAGGAGCTGCCTCTCTACTCTCATTGTTGGACTTAATACATTGTGAACCTTAACTTCACAATTCCCGAAGTTCTGTTAAGGGTATGGGATCGACTTTACTTTTACTTATACTCCGACACCAGCGGCCAACGTGGAATGTCCACTTAGAAGTGAAATGCGAACAAGTTAAATGAAATATACCGGTTTATTATCGGTAGAAATTCCACTCTAGTTTTGCACTGCAAATGCTTACCAGCAAATAATAATCAAAACGCATTTGGATATTACGAGGGTGTGTCAAAAAGTCTAACAAAAGCTCAACAAAGTATTATTCTTCGAACTATCGTTGATGTGTACCGTGCAATGACACACACATCGAAACCTTGCAGTGAAAATGGTTACCGAAGTAGTTAAAGATTTTACGATTACCCACGAGAAACAACTTCATCAACAAAGTCTGTGCGACTTCACCAACGAAGATACGCAACGTCTGACACGTTTTAAGTTGCAGCATCTCATGCTGTGGATACTGTCATTGCGTACCGTTCATTTTAGATTGAAGTAGTCGTCGGGTGAATATGGCCCCGTCTGTCGAAGATAAACACTTCGAAAACCTTTTTAGAGCAAACCTGTTGTATAGTTCTGGAGTTTTTGAATTTCATTTGATTTTTTTCTTTTTCCTATTCTGGATCGTTAAATTATTATCATTTTGCGTTTATTTGGTTTTGCATATGGAGTTCTAAAAATTGCAATGTTAGTTTGTTTTCAGTTGATGCATTTGTTGCAATAGCGAAGTTAAAGATGTTTTGTTTTTTTTTGTTGTTTTTTTTTGTTTTATTTTTTTCTTTACTAGATTACTAATAAAGATTAATCGATGTGGATGTTTTTTGTTTCAATTACAATCGTAGCGGATCTGTTAAGATTATTCTTGCGGACAGATTTTTTATTTTATATTTGACTCGTAATTAACAGGGAAAATTATGATAGTAGATAAAAACAATGGAGCAAAGAAAACCGAATGTATCGCAAGATTTAGAAGCGGTAAAGTTATATGAGAGTACCTGGGATCATTAATAAGTAATTGTCTTGCGGGAGCGGACATGACATTACGCGTAGTATATAACTTTGGCCAAGTCTGCAATGGGAAGATTAAATAAAATCTTGAAGGACCACGTCATAATGCGGCTGATAAAAATAAGGCTAGCTAACAGCCTGATTTTTCCGATATTGCCCGAAACATGGACTCGACGCAAGCAGCACAAATAAAGAATTAATGTATTCGAGATGTGGGCATGGCGCAGAATGTTGAGGATTCCTTGGACGGCGAAGAGAACGAATACATCAATTTTGCAAGAACCGCCCGGTGCCAACAGAAAATATTGAAGTATTATGGACCTATTATGCGGAAATCTGGACATGCATACTGGCTGGACAAATAGAAGGGAAGCGAAGCAGATCACCGAGGCGATGGATATCACGTCCCTGACTGGACTAGCTAGAGTCAAAGCAATTTATAACTGCCGAAATAGGAGTAGATGGAGAGGGATAATATCATAAGTGCTACATCCTTGAGAGACCACGATATGCAGAAATTGAGTTACCAAATATAAAGAAAAATCTATTTTACAGTTTATACGTTATATGTCAGTATAATGAAAAGAAGTACATCATGGAACAAAACAGAAGACAGTCCGGTATTTGAAGTATTCGGGTGACCTTTCGATCGGTCTGCGAGATCATCTGATAGTGTTCAATCTACATCGAGTCGACTTGGGCGCGTTGATCTACGGCGAAACGACCCACTGTTGTTATGTACATCATTTTTCAGAGGCTTTGGACATACTACTAAACGATCTCGCTTATGTTATTTATTTTATTTATTTTATTTATTCACAATTAGCAATTATTTAACCAATTAGTTACGATTGTGCTATAATAGATCCGAAAGTAACAGTCATGTCCATACATATATCCTAAATACATTTAACTAATTACCGAATAAAATAGTACAAGAATATAAGATCAATTATTTTGAGGATCAAATAAGAGATTTTTTTTTTGTTTTTTACTATTTTTTTTCTTTTTCGGATTATGTTCACGTACTTATCCCTAAATGAAATTTTATAGTCGCTTTCTGCAATCAAATTTTACTCACACACAGGAAAAAATGATTATCTTTCACGATTTGCAGCTTTTACGAATGGTAATTACATCTAGACACTATTTGATCGCCGTAAATGCAAATTTACTCCTAAAAGCGAAGTTGGAAAATGTAAATTTATTAATATTAAATGATTTATCGTAATGGTGCGAGATATTATTAAGCCCTGCCGGTCAAATGTGTAGAAATAATGGGGTAACATAAGATTTAAACGACGGGCATCCAGAAGCACGCTCGCTTTTTTATATTTATAAGCTAAACAGGAAGATTAAAAATTGATTTCGTAAATTAAGGCAGCGACATTTTTGTTCTCGTAATTTACACCATTTTGACTATTTTTTTGAAGATTATAACTGCGTTTTAATTCCTTTTACTTTTTGCGATGGATTACGGTATGTTTCAATTAAGAATACCCAGGGCGGTTAAATTATGGAAACGTCGTGATTTAGCAGTAGCGTACTGGTAATTAATCATGCAGGCTCGCGAAGGATATTTTCAGCTATGGGTTATTCGAATTCGATTTAAAGTAATCCCGTCAGATTAATTCTCGGATTCGAATTTTCAGTTTAGCGAACGGAGAGCAGATGTAAAAGCTAATGGGTATAATTCACGGTATTAAATTTATTTCGTTTCCCTCTGGTACGGTGCGTTTTTCTATTTCAGCAATATATTATGCGGCGGTTTCGTTCGAATTATAAAATTTGAAATTACTTATCGAGTTTTCGAATTCTTATCATTAATATCTAGAAAATGACATGTTTTACTAAAATTCGTTTTACATAGGTTCTCTCAAACTGCAAACTGAAGGGTAAAATGTTTTGTTTTTATTTATTTGTTTATTTATTTATTTTATTTCTTTTTTTTTTGTAGTAGCTTGAAGAAAATTTGAGAGAGACAAAATGATGAATGCCGGCGACTAAATCTGAGGAGCTATAAATTAGCTGTTCCTCGTTTCTTGTATTGTTACCGTTCTCATAGCACGATAACTGTATATAATTACATAGAAGACGAGTGTGCTTATGTTTTATATTTTAAGCGATAAATCGTCACGAATATTCGACCATTAGGATGTGATTATTCGGGGACTGATCGTTTTGTCGTAGAAGCCGTCGTTGGGTAAATTCACCGGTCGATCGAATTTGTCAAAGATAAGCATTTCGAAAATGATTTTTAATCGACTATTGCTATACGGTTCCGGAGTTTTTGAGTTTTATTTGATTTTTTTTATGTATTCCGAATCGTTTTATTAGCATCTTGTGTATTATTTGTGCATGGAGATGAAATTTTTCTACGTTCAATTGATATAATCATTACAAAAGTGCTCACTATTAGGACGTTTTGTTTTTTTTCGTTTTGTTTTTTTTTTTATTTACTGCTAAATTACTCGTCTCGCTTCTTCTTCTTCCGTCGTGTTAGCGTCGTGAATCATCCATGTTACAATGACCAAATGCAATCATGCCATTTTTCGAGGTCTGCCGTTATCCGTAGGTATTTTTCTAGATTTTTTCCTGTTATTTCCGGAATTTGATCTGTATATCTATTCAGAGGTCGGCCACAGCCTCTCCTTCTGGGGGGACCTTCTCCTGCATAATAATTTTTTCGAGTGACTCTGGTCCGCGGCGCATAACGTGTCCGAAGAATTGTAAAATGCGTGGCAATCGGTTGTTGGAAACAGTCTTTCTTGTGTCTCGATTTCTAGAATAAACGTGTTTGTGCACATCTCTCTCCATGAAACCCTTAGCATGCAACGCCAACAAAACATCTCAAAAGCTTGTATTTTATTTTTCGCTTGCAGGTTTATTGTCCATGTTCCGCACGCGTACGTGGCAATAGGAAACAGCAGCTCTTTGACTATCCTCTTTATTAGTAAACTTGGAGATGTGACTGTCTTTCCACATACACGCTAAACGCATCATTGATTTCCGGGCTCTTGCTAATCTACTCCTAATTTCCACGTTACAGCCTCCCGTGTTCGATATAATTGCGCCTAAATAGATCAGCTGATCTTTCACTTCGATCCCACAGAGTGCGTCTTTGACGGGATTAGTGGCGGTAGTTCATTACTTCTATCAGGAGTGTTGACTTTTCTGTCGGTTCAAGGAGAGAGACCATTTTCCGCGCTTACTTTTCCAACTCTCTCCAACAGTTTATTTATTTCCTTGTATGAGGATGCTATTAGGACTGTGTCGTCTGCATACGCAGATTGCATACTTTTTTGCCACCAATTGTATATGTCCTCTTTTCCAACCACGGCAAATGATCTATTCTCCATATACATTATATAGGAGTGGTATTAGCATACATCCCTACTTACTCGTAGAGCACACAATTTACACCGATGCAGAAGGAAAGCGCTGGGCAGGTAGAACAAACCGGCGGGTAATCTAAAGACAGTATTCAAAATGTTCGTCTTACATCGGTCGGTGATATACTGGACTGTGCTAGTTCACCGTACGGTCAGTTGCCTATGAAGGGGCATACTCGATCTATGTCGAAATACTCCGTTTTTTTACTTAATATACCATTTCTTAACACTGTTAAATCTTATTTGCGCCAGTTTTAAAGTGACTGATAAATTATAACAATCTAAGTTTTTGTTTTCAATCTATGTAAACCAAGTTGGCCGTCAGCAACTGATGCGCCGGCCTCGTTTTCTCATTCCGTTCTCGATGTGTAGATTAGATTCAAGTTTTTCAACTTGCACATCGTACGGATTCGTGTCTAAAATAAAGGTATTCGATGTAGCGCGTATATTTCCCTTCGTGATTTGCCGGTGAGCGCCAAGATTTTCGTAGCCTTCATGATTAGTTTGATAGTCGTCATGATTTGAGAGCTATGTTTTATATAAAACCCATATTTCACTGATGTTTCGGTAATCTTTTTGTCGTATTTTTCGGCGAGACAAGTGCCAAAAAGTATACCCACGTTTTTTTCACGTACGATCTCTGCACAGTGTTAAATTGTTTTCAAAAAGTTTTCTATTTTTTCTCTTACGGATTTTTTTATAAAACCTCCCTTCTGCAGTCGTCAAAATGTACTTTCTATATCCACCGATGATTCGCAAAAACGATTTAGTCCTTTCCTCCTACTCTTATGAGTCGCATCAAAAGCACTATGTACACTAATTAATTTCATAAGGCCAGGTTCAATATACGAAACACAAGCTCATACGTCACAGCAATTTTAAATCCCAAATCTGTCGGACTCGTTGAATTTCAAATCTGTTTTGCAATCCTTACAAATTACTAAATTGCTAATTTTGCAATGGAAACCGTAACCGCGCGTGTTTTCAATAATGATCTCGTCACCTCCATCGTGCAATAATTCTTTTAGCACTGGTCGTACTGGTGAACTGCTCGCTTCCCGGCGAATTCTTGCCCGCGGATCTGGGCACTGGACTTTCTTTCGTCCCGATTTCTGTCTATGTACTATTTTCACTCATTTTGAATTGACGCAATTCGGAACACTGTCTATTTGGTTAAATCAAAACGTATTAACTGACAAGCCGTGTGAGAACGGTTTCACTTCAGCAGTCCGCTATTTTAAAAATATATTTACAATCCGACTCTAATACTTTAGGATATTATTCTATGAATGGTGAAAAATTCAAAAAAAAAAAAAAAAAAGGGGGAAAAAAGATTTTTTAAAAGCGAGAACTTAGTTTTTTAAATAAATCTTGTATGTATACAGATATGTAATTAGGTTTTCAGAAATTTCTTGATGAAATTCACGAATTCGTAGGGGTTTTTTAATGTTGGAAATTTTAGAAAATGGAGAAGCTATTCAGGCTATTAAAAAAAGTATTTCGGGTTTAAGAAAAATTAAATTTATTAAATAGATAATCGAAATTTCGCCATGAAATGGATATTTGTTCACGATATTTACACGGGGCGATTTCAAATATTGTGCAAAACTAAAGTACACTTTTAATGTTGAAAAAAGTAGCTTATTGCAATACTGAAACTTTCATATTACCTGCGTATTGTTGTTATATTTTTGAATGTTTCTGAAATTTTAATCGATTTGTTAGTTTGGAATAAATCCGAGAGGTACTTAAACTTGGCGCGCAGATCATGGTAGAAAGTTTCAAGAAAAAAAAAAAATGCATAAAAATCTATTATAACAAATTTGAAAAATCAAAAGCCGAACTAGGGGCAATACGAAATGAAAAAGTGCGAAGCGGAGACGTAAGGAAGAAATAGAGGAGCCAATATTTTTCCTTTATCTAGTCGCGGTCGGCAATGTGCATTTCGTCGCGCTGCCTACGAAACGAGTACAATTTATAGTTGTAACGAACTCCTGTTGTTGTTTATATATTCACCGTGTTATGTTCTCCGAAATTCCTATTACGGCGACAATTGAACAGAGCTCACCGACAAAGAAGATAATCGTATATTTCTAAATTGAGAATAAGGAAAAATAGGAAAAAGGAAGGATTTTTATAAAGAGAAACGAAAAAAGGGCGATAATGCAGAATAAATTCGCCACTAAAATACGATATTTTCTTATGAACCGGATTTTAGCCTAAAGGAATTTTATTGCGTTTTTATACTTGAATAAATAAAAACGAGACCATAGAGGTGCCTTTAATAAGCATCAGTTTATCTGGTATTCCTATTGTCGATTCCCCGAATGTTGTATTTCATTTTCTATAATTCCTCTCTTAACCGATGTTTTCACGCTTTTATTCTTCTGATTCTTTTCAGATTAATTATTCGGTCCAAACTCGACTACTACTGTTCCCCTTCTCTTACAGCAACTCTTCGAAGTCTCTCCTCTCCGTGACTCAATCCTTGCCTACGTCTGTGTCATGACACCTTAAAATCTTCTTTAATTTTATCAGCCAGCTTTTCTTCATTCGCCGTTCGGATATCGCTTCATCCAGTCTTTTGTTTCTTCCCATCTTTTTATCAAAAAAAAAAAAAAAATCATTGGCACGCTTTGCACCTGATAAAATTTTGATTCTGTCGTATATAGTTGTCCGCGTTTCGAAAACGTTCTCTACACAAACAAGCTTCCTTACTTTTCTTCTATCAACTCTCCCATTACTTCGTGCTGCTAATTCTTCCTCCCACACGGTGTAGTTAACAATGAATTTCTTCATTTGTTAGATTCTTCTTTTTTTTTTTTTCTATATTTTAATCTTTACAGACGGTTCCGAGAGTGATGGTTGCGTGCTTTTACGTTCTATTCGCTCAATCACTCTGAATCCTTCAGACTTCCTTTGCTCCGTTTTCTCAACCGAATAGATCTCCGTTCTCTCCGTGCTATCTCTTTTATTTCCTCTACAAGCGGGTTTTGTAAATTTTCGATCGTTTCCGATACTCTTCAAGCCCCATCTCCTCATTCCTTTTCCCTATCATTCTTTCAATTCGATCTCTCATCTCCACTTTGCTTTCATGCCGCGTTCTATCCTCATAGACTTTTTCTACGGGCTCCTCTGGTGTCATTCCCCGGTGTAAAGGCCGATGACTCAGCTAACTTTTTAGCTCGCTCGGCCGTCCGCAATGGCTTTTTCCTATCCTTCTCCAATCATTCCAGACTTTGGCTGGACATTTTTATCCATCTCTCTTCGCTAATCGATATTGCCATATTCAGCCGATGTTCGCTGCCTCTTGGTTCCATTTTATTCCTTTCCGTTGTCGTTCCATAGTTGTTTCCTTCATTAGACTCAGGATTAATCATATTCTACTCTCCTCTTCTCGTTTTCCGTTTTGCTCTATCTCCTTTTTCTGAATACTTTCTTCAGGGTGTAGTACACCGACCTCCTTGTACATAGTGTGATTCTAATCACATCTTTTTTGAATGTTTCGCGCTCCTTAACGAACGCTCCATCTTATACACTAAACTACTGACTTCCTACTCTGCATCAAGCAACCTACATATATATCCCCCTTTTTCCCCATTGTCTTCTGTCGTTTCCTTGCTCTACCGTCCTTTGTGTTTTCCATTGCTCTGACTGGCTATTTAATTTTCTAATTTAGTTTATGTCGTTGGGTCAAGGCGGCTGGCATGCCCGATGTAAAAAAACAAAAATAATAATAATAAAAAAAAAGAAGACATTTCAGCGTAAACGTGAAATTTTAAGGAAATTAAAAAAATATATTTTTTCAGTTAATTTTTGATTTCTTTTCTTTTTTTGTTTTTCCAGAGTATTCGTACAGCTGTGAAGAGATCGATCGACCGGATTAAACGGTAAGAAATATTTATTAATTAGTAGAATTAATCTCGGTGAAATGATTAAAAGAACAAAAAACACATTCAATCTGGTTTTTCTACTAAGGGAATAATTATCGAGAAAATACTTTTTTTTTTTTTTTTTTGTTTTTTAACGTAAAATTTCCTCATTACTTTAAATGAGGAAGGGAGAATAATTGCAAATTTCCAGATAACCGGAGAAAGGTGCACTGTTCAAATTGACGACTGCATGTAATGCGCATACTTTAACACGATTTTGAATATGAACATGGGTTGGCTGGAGTCACAATTTACAAAGGTAATTTAAGGGTTGTGAGCGCAAATGTTGACAAGCTTTTTAAGAACACGTAGCATGTGTAAGTACAAAAAAGAGTCCTCAAAAGCATTGAAATGTATTAAAAAGTATTCGTTACTTTAAATTTAATAATTTTTTTATTTTTCTCATAGAAATGACGTGATAAATTTGGATTTTTTAAAAAAAATTTATAATAATAATATCATTCTGTCGCTTCTATTTATATTTCACGCGATATAATTTTTAATTAAAAGTTTACGGTACCCCCCCCCCCCCTCCATGTATATCAATTTTCCTTCTAGATTTCAAGTTTAAGCGGATGAAAAAGTTTTTGTTAATTTTCTTATAGTTCGCTAAAAACAGAAAAAAAAAACAAAAAAAACGAAAAGAAAACACCGCAGATTAACTCTCGCTTGTTAACATATAGGACATTTATAAAATTCAACTGCGAAGTAACGAAAAAAAATTCGCTTGATAATGAAAATGAATGTATATTATAATAAATAACACGCTAACGATACGTAATATTGTATGTAGATTTATGTATGATCGTACATCGAATTTCGTTTATACGAATACAATATAAATCAAAATCCATCGAGTAAATTAAGTTTATTATTCTTTCGCTAATAAAAATTAAAAATACGGGGCTGGTCCTAATTATAATTAGCCGATTAATATAAAAAAGTCATATCTATGTTTTGACATTTGGTTTTTTGAAATGCGCTTTTAAAATGTGCTACTAATATCAGTGTAATCCAGTATACTTTATGCCTAAGAATTTTATAACGGCTTGTTAAATTTTGAATTATTAAGCGCAGTTAGAAGATAATTTTAAAGGTTAATTACTACAACTGACGCTCTGCCCCCTAAAAAACGAAAAAAAAAAAAATTACAAAAAACCAAAAAAAATCGCAGAGATTTAGAAATTTCTAGTTTAATTTTTTTAAACTGAAATTCAACTTAGGCACACTCGGGGTGGCGAATTTTTTTACGGGATTTCCTAAAACCCCAAAAAAAGAAAAACGGTGAAATCAAACATTTTCCTGGTTATTTTGATTTCCCGAATTAAATCAATTTTGAGAATTAGCTCTAGCACTGTTTTAGGCGGAATAATAGTCAGCTGGGATAATCGAGGGGGTTTCTCGCGCGATAAATCGAGTTAAACACTATCAACACAGTGATCAATAAAGTATAGTGCCTTCTCGCAGGTAGACGTGAAAATTTTTCCATTTCGCAACAAATCATCCGTATCAGTTGCAAAGCGAGCGAATTTTTTACTTGTGCCGCCCTAGCAGAGCGTTTCTTTTATAACATGTATTCTCAATTTTCAAAAATCTTTTTAGCGCTAATTTATTTTTACGCTTTTCCGACATCTGCCAACATTTATAAAACGCGATTCGGAAAAATAAGTTTTTCACACCTTTGTCAAATAATAAATGCGATTTTCGGAGAACCTCGCCTAAACTGTGCGTATACCCTCTGACGAATCTGTTCGGTAGGCGCGTTAATTTCTAAAATAAGGCAACAGTAGCAGCAGCAGCAGCAGCAGCAGAAGCGGCTACATGAAAAGAAGGAACTCGATTCATCGATAGGAAAAGCGTTGTTGACGCAGTTAGTTGGCACGATTGAAATTTACGCAAATGTCAGCTATTCTTATAACAAGTTGAAGCCTTTAAGGTTGAGCGAAATGCGGAGAGAAAAAGTTAACTTTCGAAGAAATTCAAAAGCCTTTCGACTTTTCCGCGGAAATAATATGCGTACGTCGGGCGGAAATAAACAAAAGGTTTACTCTATACGTATACGGGCGTTTTTCCGGTCAGAATTTTCAGAAATCGAAAAGAGCCTTGCTCTTCTTCAGTGCACAGTGATATTTATTAAACGATCAAAAAAGTGTTCGACCGTGTTCAGTACCATTGTAGCCCAATAGAGTGAGCAAGATATCGAGAGCGCATAAGTCTAGTTGAGGGAAGAGAAAAAGTCATCATTAAAAATTTGAGAAATATTATTCGATATTGATTTCCACGACGTGACAAAAACAATATTACATAATTGATGAAAAAGTTCGCGATTCCTAGAAATAACAGAGCGCGCGTGTGTGTATGTGTGTAACGGTGTGACATAAGACAATTAAGATGCAGCAGCATCCGGCTGAGGCAACCGTTGCAAAGATGATGCAGTCGTCTGCACACTCAATGAAACTACATATTTTTCTGTACGTCTTTTCGAAAATAAAAATTAAATTTGAAAAAGGAAAAACGCGTGAACGGAACGCGACCCGGAAGGTCTCTTACAATTCGGATTCAAAGTGTCGAGATTCGAAAGTTTTTAGCACTCTGCGAAAAGTTCAGCCCTCCCATCGTCTACAGTTTTTAAAAATTACGCCATAGCTATTAGGTACGCGCGCTTGTGTGATGAAAGCATACAGCGTGCGCGAGAACGGGAGTGCGTGTGGCTGCACAAATGAAATTTTTGGAACCCCGCTAGAGAATACTTACTCCCCGAACTTTGAAAAATCGCGCTAGAGAACGATGGGCGTGATCGAAAAAGAGTGACTGCATGATGCATCGACCTACATCTTATTTTCTATTATACGTCTTTTCTAAAGTAAAAATTAAATTTTTAGAAAAAATAAATGCGAGAACGGAACGGGACTCGGAAATTTCCTTTAAAATACGGTTTCTTTAAGTATCGAGATTCGAACGTTTTTAGCACTACGCCAACATTTCAGGCCTCCCATTCTCGGCAAATTAAAATTAAAAAAATTTACGGCGTGCCTACTATCAGATGCAGGGACTTGTATAATGCACCCGTGTAACAAAAGTATGCAGCGTGCGTGGGAACGTAAGTGCGTGTGGCTGCACGCTGATCGGGTGAGATAATTTTTAGAACTCTGCCTACGTTCGGAATTTCGAAAAAACGCGGTAGCGATCGACGGGGGCGCGCAGGATAACGGGTGACAGCATGGTGAACGAATGTATCTTATTTTCTATATGTCTTGTAAAGTAAAAATTAAAAAATTAAAAAAAAAAAAAAAAAAAAAAAAGAATGTCGGAACGGAACGCGACCCGGAAAATTCCTTTAAATTTTAGGTTCTAAGCATCGAGTTTCGGACGTTTTTTGAGCACTGGGCGAAAATTTCGCCCTTCCCATCGTAGAAAAATTAAAATTAAAATTACGCTACATATATTACATAATAGTACATGCGCACGATGATAGATGTCGGCGCGCGTAGGGCTGTGACGGCGATCAGATGGGCTAATTTTTTGGAACCCTGTTAGAATACTTAGGCCCCGAACATGGAAAAAACGCGGTAGTGACCGGAGCACGCGTGGGAACGGAGGGTGCACATTCGCGGTGGTGCTGGGTGGGAGTCCCATGCGTGGGCGGACCGATGAACAAAAATCGCCATCTAGTTCTAGCTGTTATTAGGCCCAATTACCTGTGGCGGCGTCTTTTTTCGTGCGCTAGCTCTAACCTAAAAAAAGCCCTGCTATTCACTCCGAATTGTTTGTATAACTTTTTGTAATATTTTCATCGAGTAAACAAAAAAATGTATTCGTTTATTAAAAAAAAATTTGACTTAAAACACGCAAATAATAATAGCGAACGTAGAAATTAAAATCGTTTACATTCAGACTGAAAGAGAAAAGTATAAAATTATAAATACCTTTAAGTTACGGGTATAATTCACAAAATTACATTTTATACAATACTTGCGTGTGCGCCATATATTTACATAATTTGTGTTTACAACGTAAATTAAAGCACTTGTATCGATCATCAACGTCGCGAGTCAATTAAATAATCACTGTTCAGTAATTCTTCAAAAATTAACAGCGTAATCGATTACGGTTCAGATCGATTTATAATTATCGATTACGAATATCTTGCAAGGCTAGTAGCCGATTACACTAAATAGTTGTAAGCGCGGCAATCATTTTAGCGGTTAATTACTTAATAGTGACGCTCAGTTTTGCTGCAGAAATTACGCGTAACTTCATAATCGTAATTAATTACGGAAAGCCCAACGTTGCTGTCGGCGTGAAAACGGCGTTTGATTCGCCCGTGGCAGCGTTTCCATAAATTTTCTCAGCGGAAGTCTTTCAAAAAAAAAAAAGAAAAAGAATCAGATTGTCGATTAAAAGACACGCCGCGCGGAAAGGGTATTAAAAATAGACGATTACTTAAAAATATCCTGTTTGTTAATCTCGGTAAATAAAATTTCTAATTCCGTTTTATACAAAAATATTTAAACATCTGATAACTTTACAAAACGATAATCATATTATTATTATTACTTCTTTTGTTTGTTTTTTTTTTTTTCAGGGAAAATTTAGGTTAAACGCATTTTACTTTTTTCCCGAAACTACAGATGTATATAGGTAAAGAGGGTGAAGGAAAATAGAATAGTTTCTGCCTTTATTTTTCTGTCGGCAAATAAGAAAACAGGTTTTTTTTTTGTAAGAAGTATAATTTTGTTTTTCGGAAGGCTATTATAAAGATTTAAGCATTCAAAAACTTATGGAACGTTCCTGATGTATTTTATTTAGAATGGACGGATTTTTTCCGATTTTCTGACTCTTTTTTTTCTTTTGTCTGTTTTTCGGGTTCGTCGATAATGATATTAGACCAAGGACAGTGAAAACAAGGGGGGGGGGGAAGTGGACTCAGGAATTTGCGATAGCTGACAAAAAAATCAAGACCTTGGAAACAGCAGAAGAAGAAAGGGATAGAATGAACCAAGTAATCTGTATGCAATTGGGAGTATTGATTAAAGAGAGGGGTAAAATGAAGTTTGTTCAGTTAAAAGTTCGAACAATTAGACATTATGTGATCGGGACCGGAAACAAAGTGGCTGTTGGAGGGTTGCAATGGACAATAAGGAGACGCGACTCGAGAGAAAAAAACGGAAAAGCGAAGAAGAGAGCAAAACTGTGCCTAAAAGAAGTTGCAGAAGGATTAGAGTGACGCATAGAATTAAAGTCAAGAAACTAGAGGAAGCGAGGAAGGGAAGGCTAAATAGACAAGAAAAAAGAATCCGGATTGGATAATGGGGAGAAGTAAGAGTTTAATCAAAGTTTGGAATGAACAGCTGTAGACAGAAGATTGGAGGATGAGAAAACGGGAAGGAACCTACCGGAAGAGGAAGATTAACGAGCGAAAGAGTCAACTGACTGATTTAAACAGTTAAGTGAACAAATAGTTCTTTAAGCGTAATCGGTAAGTGCTTTAAATAACATATTTCCTCAGTCGTTAATTTTGTCTAGAATCTGAAACTTTTTTTTCACCCATTTCAAAAAGAAGAGGTTATTTATGTTCGACGAAAAGAAAAAAAAAAAAAATTGTTCGATGCGCATGCTTTATCGGTACGATTGCGATGATTTTCTTTATTTATTCGAAAATGTACCAATCGATAATGGCATCAAAAAAGTATTTCGGCAATTATCGGTAAATTACACAGATATTCAGTATAGCTATCAAAAATCGTGAAAAATAGGGGGGATCTTTTCAAAGAAGTTTTTAGTAATATAAAAAAACTGACTTAAAATATCATATCAGTTAACTTCGCGGAAACAAAAGTTGGAATTTAATTTTTAATAAGACAAAATGTTGAAATTTTATCAATATTAACCTCGCGGATAAATGTAGATTCGAAGATAGTATCTCATTTACGAGCTTATTACTGACGCAATTTGAAGGTTATATATAGTCTTAAATCAATTTCTCGAAAGAGCGCCATTTTAGGTTATTCCATAATTCGTCTCCGCTTTAATCACAGTCTGCTTCCTGCTTCCCTCTTTCGTTTTAATATTGTTCAGTCTCCCTTGTGTCCCTTCCATCCTCCTATCTGAAATTTGACCTGTGATGTAAATCACCTCCTATTCGAATGATTTATCTCCTCAGAACGTGCAGCTCTTTATTCTAATTTGCTTGGCCTTGACCTCCCGACCCCTTACTGTGCCCACTACATTCTTTCTCTTCCTTCTCTTTCTGTTGTTCCTATATTGGCTATCTTTATTTCTTCTGTTTCTAATCGCTTCCTGATTTAACTTTGTTTCATTATTTGTTAGTCCTTTGTGCTGGGTAAATGTCCTAAGTTGACGCGCCCAAGTTAAAAAAAAAAAAAAAAAAAGGTTATCCGGCATAGTTACTTAAAAATATTTATACACAAAAATTGTGAAGTAAAACAGTTTTAAAAGAGAAAAAAAGTCAACATTTACTTTAAAAATGTTATAAAAATACACCAAAAAAAAACAAAAAAAAAACAATACTCGATAAAAGATATGCAGGAAAATATATCCCGAAAGCAGAGATATCATGATTATTTTTCAATAACATATTCATACCATAATTAAAGCCTCGGTACATCAAATTCAAATTTCAACAATTAAAAAACCACATACTCCCGATGTTTCTAATATTTATAGAAAACAAGTGATTGTGTTGGTCATTTAATAGGATTTTTAATTGTTGCAATTTGCAATTTGAATTTACACCGAGACTCTAATTAAGACGCGAATGTCGTTTAAGAATAATCGTAAATTGCTTTCTATCGAGCTATTATTTGGATTTTTATTAACACATTTAAGAGTAAAAATTTTGAAGGTTTTTTTTCTTTATAAAAAAAAATAAAAAATTATTTGTTTTTATAGAAAATTCAGCTGATGTAATCCGGAATTATATACGTTTCTTGTCGTAAATATTGTATCACCTTTTTAAAAAGTCCCTCGAAGATATTAAAAAATAATAATATTAAGCACTAGGCATTTTTTGTTTTTTAAAAATTTATATTTTTTTTATAGAATTCGACATTTTTCATAGTAAGTGAATTTTGTTTTGCCGCAGAAGTACCACCCGCAATCGAGTTCCGCTCCGTTTATACTGCAACCTAGCGATTTGTCACTATAGCGTTGCGTGTTTTGAAATTGGAAATGAATTACAGAGCGGTTTTCTAAACAGAAGCCGCACTTGGAAGGGCAAATACAAAAAGTCACGAAAACCTTCTCGTTATGTTAACAAAAACCTGTTCGAAAAAATGAAACAAAGAGGCTGCGTGGTACCCGATGATAATGACGTTTTTGCATTATCAATTATTCAAGGGGAAAAATCGTGTGCTCGACATCCCAGATACCGATAGAGCTTCTGCGATAATCGTAAAAAAAAAAAAAAAAAGAAAAGAATTGTCAAACTATAGGTTTAATCGCGGCGACATGAACGAAATAACGAAAGAAATCACAAATTCAGACACGATTGTTTACAGTTCGGAACCGGGTAGAAAACCCGCAGATCCAGCTAATACTGAAAATGAGATAATTCATTCAACCGACATACATAGACATATAAAATCCTAAGGAAAAATGTTTTCAACTCTTACCAAAGAAAACAAAAAAGGAATGATTTCGGAAAAACTGCTTGAGACAGATTGAATGCTTTTCTCTGGTCAGAAGGAAGTTTAATCGCTTTAAAACTAAACACTGCCTCTAGTAGCTGTTTTGTTGGAATTAAATTGGAAGCGGCAATGAATGAAAGAATGCTCGAATACCGATAAAAATATTCAATTTGAATACAACACAAATGTACACTTATTACGAGAAAATCAGGTTTATTCAATCTGAGTTGCTTCACAATTATGCCTTTTATTGAAGTAGAGTAGAGGACGACGTAATTGCAGCTAGAGTTTCTTTAGTAAGTAGTCTCATTCGGTTGTCATACATATATGGTGCTTGTCTCACCGATGGAGGAACGAAATGATATTGTAAATCTATGGCGCGTCCACCGACGGGCATAGCGTTGATGTAAAAGGCTAAAGCCGCACGTTGAATATGAGTTGATGATGAAATACGGAGCGGGTTTAGATGTGGAATATGCAAATAATTTCGTTAAGCCTATACTACAGTGGCAGATCACCAGCTCCTCATATACGGCGACGTTCTCCAGGGAAACAAGTAATAATATGTGTTAGAGGCAAGTTTCCAGCGCTTTAAAATCGAATCTCCTTTCGGTTAAGAGCGAGTAAACCCTGAAAGAAAACTCTATGCGGAAGGCAAAACGGATAATTAAGTGACTAATTCGTGCCACATCATCATCGTCATCATCATCTACAGTCGTCACGCCAGGTGGGATTTAACATTTAATCCACCAGTGATTTTGTGATTTTCCGCCATTTGTCACGATCCTCTGATTGACGTACGCATTGCGCGAATGACAATGTATGTTGTTGTGCCACATATGAAGGTCTATTATCGAGCACACCATTTTAAGCGGAGTTATAATAGACATCCTTAAACAAAAAGAGAAAATAATTGTGTAAAAAAGCTGATGAAAATGAAAAAGCAGTATCGATTAATCTGGCGCGCACCAATTTTTAAAGTCCCGGGTCATGCCACGTGCCGGGCAACGAACGCGTGAATTTGGCCGCTAAGGCAGCAACATATAGCCCAATGGTCGAAAGCGCCACCTTTGTGGTCGGCTCACACATCATGGCTGCGATCCATTAAGGTGAGCACTGAACCTTGATAGCCGCCGATATCCATGTCCCGCAGAAAGTTTGCAGTATTGACTAGACTCCGCATAGGACACACAGCAATATTTCCCACAACTATTTGCTGGAAGGAACATCTCCTCCCTCTGCCTGTTCCATATGCAATTATCCAATTTCGCCAACTGCTGAACACGTTCTGGACCATTGCCTGCCTGTCGGCACCTCCAACTTACCGTCGGCTGCGTTATCAAACGAACCAAAACAGGTCTAGGATATGCTACACGATATTAGAGCGGCTAACCTATTAAAACACTTCTGATCGTGCCCATGTGCTGTAATAATCCCGGTAATTACACACAGCACATGGACTATATAAATTAAAAAAAAAAAAAAAAATGAAAAGCTTCGGTCGATATTTATTTATCAATATCATATCAGATCTAATAGTTTACTTATTCTTCATTAAGTGTAAAATCTTAAAATACGAAAAAAAAAAAACCGGTTTAAATTTTTCAAGTTATAGCATAAAAATACTCCAGGTAAACGAAACCAATTTCACCGTATCATGAAATACCTACGGATTCAGTTAGCTCCCGTTATTAATTAGTCATTCGATATTTAGTTAGTTAGTAGGTTGCAAGTTATTCCGGTTAAATTTGTACTTCGTTAAATTTTCGGTCAATTGATATGAAAAATTTACTCTTCGATTTTCCCCCCCAATTATTACGTTGCCCCATTCAAGGTATAACTCTGTAACAAACATTTTTATTAATCCAAAAAATGGTAAAAATAAAATAGTTAATGTGTTGTATATACAACGTGATGCGTGATTACGTATTTTATCATCAATTTTGGGCCATTCTAAAACGGGTCACAGACGGTCACGCTTGGCTTTAAGAACATTCTATGCAATTTCCCCTTTTCAATTTATGTCGACCGAGAAGAGTAATATATGGCAACGGTCTGTCGATCACGTTTAGGTATGCCCGGAACAGCTTAAGGAAATCTTCCCTATCCATTCCATTCATGAGCAAACGACGTAGCTGAGGACCATTTTCAATTGTCAACAATATTCAGCTCGCACGGAAGTTAATTAATACAGCTCGACAATTCGCAATCTATAGCTTACTAAAGTAAAGTGAGTTCCATACCCTTGAAAGGGCGTCAGTATTGTGAAGTTGAGGTTCACAATGTACTAAGCCTAATGGATCTGATGAGAACACTGGGGCCAGTTCCTTTCTCTCGGCCGCCTTTACTTTCCCAGATTTCTCTTCTACCCAATTATTTCAGGCTGGGTAAGTCAATAATGAAGTTCAGATTTATATAGTTTGCCTATTACATAATTTAGAGGAGTAATGTTCAACGTGGTTAGACTGAATATCGGTGTACAAAAAAAATCTATCTATATATTGATACAGATTGCGTGATTTTTAGAATTTAAATTTTTGTCCCTGTTCCGGATGCCATTTGATGCGACTTTCGTGTCTTTGAGGTCCCTTTTACGGGCGCTATTTGATACAAATTGCTACTTCGAGTCCCTCTTTCGGAGCGTCTTTTGATACAGATGGTGTGGTTTCAGAATTTAAATTTTTGTTCCTGTTCCGGATGCCATTTGATACGAACAACGTTTCTTCCCTGTTACAGGTTCACTTGATACGGTTTATGTTGATGAGAGAGAGAAATGATTTTTCTTTTTATTATACGAGCATTAGGCTTTTATTTTATCGAATGTAAATTTAAAATAGAAAATAGAAGTAAAATAAAAAAAAAAATAAACAACAATACGTTTTCGATCCCGCCCCAAAGCGGCGGGATTCTCTCCGCTAGAGATATCACGAAGTCGATACCACGTGTTTAATAAGCAAAACTTTTACTAAGAAATAAACTTATAATTGATGGAAAAGTTCACAAAAAACTGACAGGACGGCGATCCTGATACATGTACTCGGCCACGATAAAAAAAAAAATAACAGAAAATTTCACTTTTTGACAAAATTAACAAAAAAAAATAAATTAAGCGGCATGGCGCGTAATCATTTCGATACACGTGCGACAGCGACCAGATATATCACGAACACCGAACGATCGACGATTAACTCTAACTTAAAAACTAAAAAAACGGTAACCAAAGGCTACGCAGAAGTGTTCTTACAGAAACTTCTGCGTAGATCCCCCCACTAACTACCCTGCCTGACTTTTGGCGGAATACATCTGAAATCTCTGCTTTGGCTCAAGGTCATTCGACACACAGTACGGATGCGCGCTTTCGCCGCAAGCACATGTCACTGCCCAAGTCCTCGACCACTACCACTACACAGACACTAGAGTAGTATCATCCCGGTGCAACTAATCGAACGAACAGGCACGGGATTTTCCATTTTGGCCGAGTAAGCATACTTGACAAGGCAGAGCGACGGCTAAAAAGAACGACGTCCGATAGATCGTGAATTAATGACGTTTCGGGGAGTATTTTTTATAACTCGGACATCGTCAAAATATAGCGCTGCAAATACCGAATCCGTATCAATATATATATGTATATATAAAATTCGAAAAATGCAAAAACGTAATTAATTTCAAAAACAGTAAAAAACGTTGGCAATTGTACGTACTCGTATTTTAAGGGAAATCTAAACTACAACGGAATAAAACGATTTTCGGTATCCAGCTTTTCTACGAATGTCTAAAACGGTTTGAAACAATAATCCGATGTTTTCATAAACGCTCACAGTCAAGGAAATGGAACGTCAATCTCCTACACCTTATAGATATGTATTTTTTGTTAGCGAAGATAAAACTAAAGGCTGCTGGTCACCTAAAAACCACGACGACACTTCAATATATATGGCAAAGATAGACTTTGTTTTTTGTTTTTTCAGGATTTACTAGCAGAAAGCATTGGCGCACATTTTTATTGTATGGTAATGTAGGGGAAAAGATATAGGCGTTTTTCTCTGGTTTCTATCGAAATAGGGGGGGGGGGGGGGATGTCACGGAAACAATTTTTAGATGTTTTTAAACGAACGGGTTCTTCCAGAAATCCTCTTACCACGAGTACTTTTTGTTTTTAAAAAGTCGTTGCGTGCCGAAAAGTACTTAGCGGTGTTGAAAGAGTAAAGACAAAAAAAAAACAAAAAACGAATAGAATAAAATAAAGCGTTATTTTAAGAGAACGACGCTTTTATTTTCAACGTGTATGTTGTTTACTTACGAAGAAAATAGTCGTGATTTTTAATAATTAATAAACTGCAACTAGACGAATAGTTTAAAAAAGAAAAATGTGTATCATTTAAATGTACTGCTGAAAGGTGAAAAAAGTGGATACCTTTTTTTCTGGTAAATTCCATCATGTGAAAAAGGCTCTCGCTCAAACAAAAGCATGGGAGCCGTTAAAGCTGCTCGCCTTTCTTTTCATAATTTCGCTTCTTCTCCTTTTCAAATTATCAATCGAGAAAAATGGGGTTTTTTTTTTCTTCCTGGGAAAAATGTTATTTGTTATTCATTTTCAGCGAATTTATAAGTCTTTTTTTTTTTTTTCAAAAAAATATTTATTTAGTTTTCTCCAACGCACGTTGTAAAATTCTTTTAGTAATCCTATTTCTCGATTTACAGTACACATTATAATTTATTATTAGGAAATATATCACAAAAATTAGCAATAGCTACACATCAATGAAGAGTTTCAAAATTATGGGGTACCCCAGGGAAGTATTCTGGGACCGTTTCTACTTCTAATTTACATAAATGACTTGTGTAATCTTAGTACTATAGGTAGGATATTAGTGCATGCTGACGACACTGGTCTTCTGGTAGATGTGCCAGATCCCCCCATATTTTATAGCGCAAGAAGGTGTTACGATAATTACTCATTGTATATATTCTAATAAATTAGTGTTAAATTATGAGAAAACAATATACATTATTTGCACTTATCGTCATCCGCAAATTTAAAATTTTTCCTACCAAACAATGATATTACATAGATAGAACTTATGAAATTAAATACTTGGGAAAATTATGTTCGACCACAAATTAAATTGGGCAAAGCATCCAGAATATATGTTTCGAGAAAGTTATCAAAGCTTAACTACCTCTTCTATTACCTGCAGAAATATTTTCCCACACATCACTTATGTAGATTATATTTAGCCTTATATCAACCAGTGTTGGCATATGGATTAGTATTTTGGGTGGGGAACTGTAAAATATCATTTAAGACACGTAATATCACTACAAAAATCTATATTTAAAACCTTCGGCCTTAATGTCAACGACTTAAATAATCACGGGTTACTGCAATTAGAACACAGAGTTATATAGAATTAATTTATTGTTATTCATAAATAAATATAGTACGAAATTTAATTTCAAAATTGCACGAGGTCAGCAAATGATTTCATGGCTGCTATCCTTAAGTTTAATAAGTTTCATACAAGACTACAGATACAATATAAAGCAGCGATAATATATAATTCTCTTCCCTCAGATGTCAAGAATCTTTTAAGGAATTATAAAAAGCGGCATAGGCTTAAACTAATACAGGCACTTAATATGTAGCCTTAGTCTTTAATAAGATTAACGTTTTCCTATTAGCTTACTGGTTCTACTTTGGTCCAGCATATTATATTGCTACGTATATTAATTTTCCCCTTTACCTTCCTCTTAATTAATCTAATTATGTTTTCCCATCTTCCTTATTCTTCTATACACCGTAATTGTTATACCTAATAAGTCTGTACAACAGGTTGCATTTTTAATTTTTCTTTTCAAATGTATTATCATGCGTTTTCTTTTTCCTTTTTTTTTATAAAATTTTATGATTATAAAAATAAGTGTTTACTTATTTTATTTACTTGTTTTTTTTTTCTTGTTATATTTTTTGTTATATTTATTCATTTATTTATTTATTTATTTATTTATTTATTTATTTTGTCAGTGCTTTTTATTGTTAATCTGCAACCTATTACTTGCGTATCTTTGCGCATAAATGGAAATTGGATAATAATAATAATAAAATATATGATTTGATTTGATTATTATTATTATTATTATTATTATTAGCCATGAAGATTCATAATAATTCTTAATAGTTATTATATATTAATATATATATAAAAATTACTTACAATTATAATTATCTAGCGCCCTGGTAAAGACCTCCCTAAAATAGACTCATTCAAGCCGATCCCGAACTAGTCTATGGTGATGTTCATTTCCAAATATTTTGATGATCTTAATTTTTGCCTATCCTGTTTTGTTTTATTATAAATACACCGATCTGTTACCGCTTTTGTCCATCTATTATTTTTGGGTCTAGCTATGATGTGTCATCCCGCAAAATCCCATTTTAATCTCTTCCTTACTCGGACAAACTTATAACTATATTTTAGTTTATTTAGAGTACACATAAAAAACTGAATCATCCAAATAGGAGTGGTGGTGGGGCAATAAATAATCATAAACAGCTTAATCTTAAAAAGAAACAAATCAACAGCAGTGTATTTCCCGACACAGACCACAAATAATTACATTAAACGCGGCAAGTGAAGTTAAAGAAATATTTGTATACGATATAATATGTGTCGGGTCGGTTACTATATTTATCAAGTAAAACAACTTAGTCGAACAAATTACGAAATTAATTAGTACCAATTTAAATAAATAATATTATACAAATAAGGAAATTACACTGAACCCGGCAAATCGCGATGTCTGGCGTGTCGTATATACGCTACGTTGAAAACAGGCTGAAACAAAATTACGTAATGTGAATTCACCTTGTCATTAGGGGCGGCGTAAAATTGGCAAGTTCAGTCAAGCATGATATTTCATGCGCTGAGGATTCCGTATGTAAGACTATTTATAATTTATGCTTACGTAATACTAAATTCGAAACAAAGAAATTTGATTTTTTGCGCCGTAAAGAAGGAGAGATAAGTCCTTTCACGCTTTTTTGAACTATTTGCCAACATCGAACGTTTTTTGTTAAAGAAATGAAATACAGTTTCTTTTAGCCGACAAACAGCTTGCTTTCCAACGATATATCATCGCGTGCCCGGAAAAAAAAGAAATATTTTTCTTTAAAATTTTGAGCTGTAGAGGCCGAATTTAAAGTTGAGAAAACCCGGATGTTTCAATATACGGAGATGCGTATATTTTTAAAAACTTGTTCCAAATTTTTAGTTTCTAGGAGGAGGGGACACGTCATTTTTTGCACTTCTTTTTGAACTTTTCATCAACTTTGAAAGTTTCGTTAAGGAAATTAAATACAGATTTGTTCCCGAGAAATAGCGCGATCTTTCCATCGTTACATATCGCGTGAAGCGGCAAAAAAATATTTTTTTGGAAACTTTCGAAGCCTTCAGGGTATCTAATTTTAAAGTTGGAAACCCGAATGTTCCAAACCGGAGAAGTATACGCGGATGCGCATATTTTCAAACTTGTTCAAAATCTTTAACTATAATACCTGCGCCACAAGCGTGGGCCACATGCCATTTTCCGCGCTTTTTTGAACTTTTTACTAACTTTGAAAGTTTCGTTAAGGAAATTAAATAAAAATTTGTTCGATTTTTCCATCGATATAATGCCCGGAAGGGTTTTTTTTCTTTTTTTAATTTCAAGTTTTCGGCGCTCCGAGGGTCTAGATATAAAGTTGTAAGCTCGGCCATGCGTTTTCCTATAAAACGGTCTTCTTTGCATGGATTTGAGATTTCCCTAACTTTTTTACTCGGGCTATTGCTTACGTGAACATTCCTTTTTTTTCGTTTTTTTTTTTTTTGGCTATTTTTGGGCCCCAAGGCGGTGTTTGTATAATTTTTTAATCGTAGCTTAGCTTTTTGATTTTATGAAAGAGCTTCTGCATTTTGTTTTATATTTTGAATTTCACACCTTTAAAGGGTTAGTTATGAATTTTTCAAGGGTAATTTTTGAGGGGTCCTGTTAAATTCCATATTGCATATTCTTGACAGGTTTTTTTTTGCGTTTTTTTTCCGCCTAATGTAATCCATTATCTTATAGTTATAGATGTGGTTTTAAAGGGAATCTGAATTGTAATTTATAATCAAAATTTGAAGTTTATAAGTCAAAATGATCGTGATTGTTTTTTATTCGTTATTTTTATCGTTTCCGAACTACCCTATTAGGATTTCGTACATTATACGTATGTGGAATGCTAAAAATGGTACAGAATGAAATCCGAACCAGCATATTTGTATACATATCATCCGGGTAGATATTTGTATACTTGTCAGGTAGGTATTTATAATCGGGTAGATATTCGTCTGCTTATGAGGTAGATTATACACATCGGGTAGATATTTGTATACTTATCGGGTAGATATTCATATACTTATTGGGTATCGGGTAGATATTCATATACTTATTGGGTATCGGGTAGATATCTGTATACATGTCGGGTTGATATTAGCGTACATATCGGGTAGTAGTAACAAAATCTACCAAACCTGCAACCGCACTGGTACACCAGTACATGTTGATTCTTCTTCATAAACCTTTTTTTTTTTTATTATTTCTGCACTTCAACCTCTACTCCGGTTACATCCTTCATTTAGTAGAATTTTTATCAAGACATATTTCTAGTTGTTCACTCACGTCCTCACAGATGCCAACCACGAGGTTTTAAGCTCGCGGATTTGATTTATATATATTTTATTTAAATTTATCAGAGAATGTTGATTATTATGATTATTAGAGGAAATTATTATTTAATTGAAATTTGCAGATAAAACTATATATATTTGGAAAAAAAACTTACACTTATCTTTCGGGACCGGTCGACCGCTGAAAAAACAATAATTAAATCGAAAATACGGTTACAAAATAATGCAAATTAATAAAAACTATAATACAAAACGCTACGTATGACTATTGTCGGTGTTTATGCGGAATCCGTAGGCTGGCTATTCGGTGGTCCGTTGGTACGCCGAAATCAGGCTCGGTATTTTTTAACGTGATCCAAGTACGAAGTTTTGAATTCGTTTTGCTATTCTGGCGGATTTCGAACACTTTTGTTGACGATTGATCGCGAACTCGATTTTAAACTTTTTCCAATAGCAACAAGTTTTTCTGGTTTCACTTCGATACACAGGGTAAATGTAGCATCGAAAAACTCTTCCGAAAGTAAAAAGAAACAACTTCTTCCATGGTAAAAACGGAACTGTTCTTAGGTAAAAACACAACTCATCGAAGGCAAGAACGCAACTCCTTTTCACCACAAAAAAAAATCGTTTATTGACCACTCTACATTTCTCCCGCCTTTCCGCTTACGACCCCGGGGCCGGCGATCGAATCAGGTCGATCCTTTATACCTTGATCCCTGGTGATTGGCCACCCAACCGACAATAGTCCCAGGCACGCGCGCATTCACACTCGCACTAATTATCCTACATTATTATTATTTTTGTTATTTTTATTTTTCTGAAATATATACAACCCCCGTGTAATGAACATATTACAATATATAGGAAAAAAAGAAAAGGAGGAAAAGGAAAAAAAGAATAAACAACAAGCAAATAGTGTTCGAGAAAGGTATTATACTTATTACTTAAAAGCGAGCGAGGTCGTTTGATCTCGTTGCAAGCTCGACGGCAAAATCGTCGAGGCGTGATTTTTCCCGTGCAAATCGTTTTGAATACGAAGTAATTCAATTTTTCCAGTCGAACACAAGTAGCGTGGTACTCCCGCGCGCGACCCGGATTCGAATTAATTTCAAATTCGGCGATATTACCTGCGGATAAGAAAAAAAGCTGATCGATAGGGGACCGGTCGGTTCTGAGGAGAGAATGCCAACCATTTTTACATTCATCATCACAAATTGGTTTGTAAACACGACACAGCCGCCGAATATATTTCGCCGAGACTTTAACGCTCGTTGTTCAGTGTACACCGGAGAATTGGTGCGCAGTGGTACACCGGGTTTTGAAAAATTGATTCCGGTACGACGGGCGAACAGTCTTTGTTGTCGCAGAATTTGGAAATTCAATTCGAGCGACGTGTAACTCTACCTGACATCTATTTATTTAATCATCCGCGAAACGTTGAGACGTGCGCCCGGAATAAATTTGCGACGAAATCGTTCCTTTTCCCGTTTTTCGTTTGATCCGCGGTAGCGCGATAAATTGCACCGGTTTTCTTCAAATACTACACACATTCGTTAATATATTACCTGTTAATTTTCAAAATGACCGCGAACTATGATATCATAGATGTCTTTCCATGGTAGAGAGGTATGTCAATAATTAGATGGAAGATTTTTGTTCCACTAGACGAGGTCGGTGCACAACGAAGTAAGTTCGTACCAATTTCGAATGTAACCAACCGCTGATAAGTATTAAAACGTACACAGTTGGGCACGTCAGTTTATGCCGGAGCTAGCGGCTCTCAAACGACGTACCATATAAAATAAATGACCTCAGTACGTTTCTTGATGTTTTTCTCTGCCGCCTAGCGAATAGGCAATGATGAACTTTTTTAGGCTGTTGCTTAATGTAGTAGAACTTCCGGATAATCACCGGGCTGCGTCAATATGTATTTTCTTTTAAACAGAAATTAAAAGGAAAAACTCTAGGTTTTTTCGTTTAGTTTATTGCTAATCTCTTAAATGTGTACCCTATTTTGTTTACCGGAAAGGGTATTTCGTCCGATAGGCGTATTTTTACGTAATCCGTTGAACAAATTGCCGTTTATTTGTAAAATATCGATAAAGTTCATTCATTCGTTCGTAACTCGTTTTAAGCGGAGTTTTTTCCGAAAGCAACTATTACAAACGTTCCGGAAATAAGGCTAACATAGGAATTTCTTTGATATTTTTCGTATAATATTTTTTTTTGGGTCAGCTCGTAGCGTTCTTTCTTTGTCGTTTTTCTATGTTACTTCTTGAACCCGGATGATTCTAATTTACTGGGCGATACAAATCATGCCTTCTTCGAGGTGTATTGTCGCGGAACGCTTTCACTTTTACTTAGAACTGCCGAATCTCGATTTACCGCTTACAAAACTCTTGTTCTCTTACCTATCTCTTGCAATTATTCCTATAAAAGTGAAGTAAATCCCATATATTCTTGATAAGGTATTATTATCACGAATTGTAAAGTTAAAACCCACAATGTTGTACTAAGCCGAACGGCACTAATGAGAGTAAGAGGGCCATTCCTTTCTCCCGGCTGCCTTTTCTGGGTCTCTGGTACCGAATTTAATTTCATGTCTCGGTATATACCTCTTGGATCTGAAATGGGACAAGTCTCGGTAACTCGTGACATCTCTAGTTTGGCAATTAAACACTTTAACCACTAGGCTAAGCTACCTTATCATTCCTATAGGTATTATCTTTCACTTTTTCGTGTCTCTGGAAATGTTTAGTTTTAATTTTATACGTTTTTTTTTTTGGTTTTTTTTTGTAAAACAGCCCCTTGAGGGAACTACTGTATGGGGTTATTACAATCTTAGAACTATTTCTAAATAAGTAACATTTATAACTAAAAGTAAATTAACATGTTGCAAAGGAGTATAGTCCACTATAACTATTCTTTGCTATTTATATACATATACATACAATAAAACGATAAAAATTTACAACACGACTAGGTCGCTCGGTTTAAAACGTTTAAGCCGTCTTGCATCTTCTGTAGTAAGCAAAAGGTCCAATGCTTCCGGGTTCGGATGGGTATGGAGTCTTTCTTCGTGACGATGGAATTTTATACAACTGCCTGCTTTTTTAGTGCGAGTAATTCCCTCCGTTGGCGAGCTCTCGAAAGAAAACAAAAAAAAATTACCTATAAATCTGATCCGCGGAATATGCAGCTCTGCGTATTCAGATATATATATATATATATATATACATATATATATATATATATGTATTATGTATTTATAAATGTATCAGTGGCTACGAACTGCTAAATTTTTATCTGTTATTATACATACAAAAAAAAAAAAAAAGATATAATAAAAAGAGAACGATTGAACTTCTTTTTTTTTTTTTTTAATATTAACCTACCAATTTATGATGTGATGAAATTGAAATTTCATTTACCGGGAGAATTTCTTTGGGGAAAAATAAATTTAAACACTTTTTTTTTTCGTATTTTAAAATTTTACACTTAATGAAGAATAAGTAACTAGAGTAAAACTATTTGATCTAATATAATATTAATAAAAAAATATCGACCAAAGTTTTTCATTTTTAATATGATTGTCATCCGTACTATTGTGTTATAATTTGAATGAAATGAATACCATAGTGTAAACACTAAAAACACAATGATATAATTTAAAAATATAAATATAATAAATATAAAAACACCGATTAGTTTCGGATCTTACAATCCACCTTCACGGTGTGTAGAAAATTAAAATTCAAACAACAATAATAAATCCGTCAAACCTTTTTTGCTTTAAATGTTCGACCGTCAAATTTAAATTAAATTTTCAGAATATAGTAAGTTATAACAAATACAAATATAACAAACAAATTTAAGTATAAAATGATTGCTTACTTAGAAACGTTTTCACGGTATGACCCATCATCAGCTAAACAACACAACTGCATATATATGATCAGAAAAAAATTCTAAATCACACTGGAGGTCAAATAGGAAATAAAACGATTTATATAGTTTAAATTAACCATTTAAAGTCGATACATCGTAATTGTTAGAACGAGATGATGTACATAGACAAAATAAATATCCAAGGATTATATTATATTAAATATTAAATAATATGAATATAAATTTTAAAATTTTAAAGTTTTATATTAAAAAGTGGGTTATTATTATATGAATTTGTTTCTGATCACATATATTGAGTTGTGTTTCAACTGATGATGGGTTATACGCGAGAACGTTTCTAAGTAAGTAATCATTTTATACTTAAATTTTTTGTTATGTTTGTATTTGTTATAACTTATACTATATTCTATAATAACACAAACAGAATGTTAAAAGATTCTTTATTAAATTCAATTTTACCATAAGATAAATGAGATAAGAGATTGCAAGGGTTTTTGCAGTGTCGAAATTGCTTAAAAACTATTAAGCCCAAATTTAATCCCTTTTTTTACTTCTTTTTTTCTTTTTTTTTTCTGTTTTTCGTTGCTCGTAGTTCGATTTCTACGTAATTATTTTCTCCCCTTCGTTAAGCATTACCATTTCAACTTCGTTTATAGTCATCACAAATAGTTATTGTGCCCAACAATGTTTTTGGTACCTTTATGTGAAGGGGTCTTATGAGCGGTACGAATTAGTCTCTTATTAAAGTTTATATCAAAATACATGTGCAGCCTACTAACGGTCGAGTAGAACTGTTATCGTTTATAGAGAATGCCTACAGATCGAAAAGTTAACTTTTTTATCGGTATGCAGCATAAAAGAAACTATGTGTACAGTATACGTTACGGATGCTGACCATACGGAATGTGATTTGTAATTATTTCGATAAATGAAGTTTGTGTTGAAACACATATCCAAATATTTTAGGGGTTCCTTTGTGTGCTAGTGCTCAAGTGTTTTGTAATTATCTTTTTTTTTCCTTTTTTTTTTCTTTTTTATATAGAGAAGTAAAATTTATATTATGTTCACACTATTCACGAGCAACAGTTGCAGATACTTTTAAATAATAGGAAAGAAAATTTTTACTCAGTGAATTTTATTACACTCTGTTGGCTAGTAAAAGTTCAAATATCACCAAATTCAATTTTACACCTGTGGTCGAATTCTTGTATGTGATCTTCCAAATAAGTTTTAATGGGAAAATAAATGCGACATTAGGGAGCGCTATAAAAGTATGACTATTTCGAGCAATTGTAGAACTCAAATTTTACATAATACATAAATTATAATGTCAGCAACACCCTTCGCTGTTTAAATCGTCCATAAAAAGTACTATATATTAAAGTGAAAGTAATAAAACAAAAAACATTTTAAAATGTACGCAAATTAACAGAACGAAGTTGTCGTCAAGCCTTTATCACTTTTTTGAAAGTTTTTTTTTTTTTTCTTTTAAATTTTTAAACGTCTTCGGTACATCAATAAATATTCGCTTCCATTTCAGAAAAATAGAGAAAATGTAATGGATCCTACTAATAAAATGTCTATTATTTAGGTATATTGCTATTGTTAAATACTTATATACATATTTGTATTATTTTTATCTTATCTACACTTTTTTTTTTCAATTAGGTTCTGGTTTGTTCTTGGATTATTTCTTAATACTATAACATTTTATAAACTTAATAATATGATAACAATAAAACGTGAAAGCATGATTGTAAACTCAGATTCGGTACACCTGGTTTCTTTGTAATATTTTACAAAAAAAGTACATACATACATACATACATATGTATATTCATAATGTACATTCAATTTAAACTTTTTTTTTTTTATTTTTAAAATAAATTGCGGGTCTCCTCACAGGGCAAGTATACCCGTTGTGTGAGGTCCCGACACTCTTATTATTGTTTATTCAAATCAACGAAATTACAATCTATTCTTTATTATTATAATAAACCCGAATTAATATTTGTCCAAGTAAATGTACATATATGTATATATTGATACGGATTCGGTACTCTTGATGACGTTTGAGTTAGAAATTATGCTCTGGTTATTCATCTATTCACGATCTCCCAAACGTCGTTCTAGGTTGCATCGCCGTTTTGTCGTGTCAAGAGTGTTTAACCAGCCAAAACCGAAAATCTCCATGTTCGGTAACGAGTCCGGCATTTGTACGGGTGCATCGGGGTAGAGACGCATTTGTGTCTGTGTGGTAGCAGTCGAGAGCTGAGACAGTGACTTGTGCTTGCGGCGAAAGCGCGGAATTCTGTGCGTGTCGAGTAACGTTGAGCTGCAGGCAGATTGTAAAAATCCCGCCAAAGGTCTGGCAGGACAGTTAGTGCGGTGATCTAGACAGAAGTTTCTATAAGAGCACTTCAGCGTAGCCTTTGGTTACCGCTTAGTATTGGTGTTCGATCGTTCGGTGGTCATAATACCTAGTCGTTGTCGCAGCAAATCCTCGTCAACGTAAAGGTTTTGTCTCGTTCGTGTTACCGTGAATCGAAATGTCGACGCGCCATGCCGCATAATTTACCGTGTTCTTTGTTAATTTTTTTCGGTAATGGTTAAATTTTCTGTCATTTCTCTAATCGTGGCCGAGTATTATATGCATCAGGATCGCCGTCCTGTCAGTTTTTTGTGAATTTTCCGTCAAAATATATGCTTTTCTTTGGTAGAAGTTTCGTTATTGAACACGTGGTGTCGGCTTTGTGATATCTCTGGTGGAGAGACCATCGCCGTTCCGGGGCGGGATCGTAACGGAATCTATTTCGTGATTTTACTCCATTTTCGCTTATTTAAATTTCTTTTTTGATAAGTCAAACAACAGAAAATTAGAAAAAAAAGCCTAATGCTTGCATAAAAAAAAAAATAGAAACTATAAAACTGCAATCAAGATATCGTTACAATGGCTTCCGGAATTAGGGATCGAGAGAACATCGAGTTCACTTCACTGATGCCCAGAAGCAGGGACTAGAATCATGATTCACTTAACTGGCTTCCGGAAATAAGGACACAAAAAAAAAACATCGAAATCATATCACTGGCCCCCTGAATAGGGACCGGGAAAACTAAAGAAGCATGATTCACTTTAATATACATATATGTACATATACAGTGAGCAACGAAAATATTCGGACACTAGGTAATTTTTTCACTTTTTGATTAAAAAGTTGTATTTATGCAAACCTTTTGAAAAAAAAATGTAAGGGTACGTTAGAACAGAGCGTAAGGTAATAAATGCATTAAGAAAAAAGAAAATCCATCAATAAAATCACCAAAAAAAATGAATAACGTAATAGGCTTTCAAGCGGCAACAAAAATATTCGGACGCGTACGTACGTCGAACAGCAATTGGGTTTTTCCATGAGACAACGATGCGCGTTCACCGGGGATGAGTCATTTCATACCAAAGGCAACCTGTTCAATGAACGGCTGTTGATCGACATTTGACATTTTACATTCATGTTTACGTTCGGTTTAAAAATTATTGAAAAAAATGCCTCGTTAAGGCAATAACTCGTCTTTTGAGCAACGACAATTGGTGATTCGTAATCATGAAATTTCGATGTTATTAAATATGAGAAAAAGCACTGTCGGCGACATCATTAAACGTTTCGAAAAAGGAGATCGGATAGACTCAGTTCCACAAAAGGAGGTCGACCACAGAAATTGTCAACACGTGATCAGCGGTTTATAACGAGTGGCAGATAAAAAAAAAATCCAGCAATTAGTGCGCCTAAATTATCCTACCTAACTACACGAAAAAGATTTAATATTGAACTTTACCCACAAACGATACGTCGAACAATTAAAAAGAACGACTACAATTCGAGAGTCGCGCGAAAGAAACCTTTAGTCAGCGAAACAAATCGAATAAAACGTTTCAACTTTGCAAAGGAAACATGCTAATCGTGATGTAAATTTTTGGAAAACTGTAATTTTTACTGACGAAAGTAAATTCAATGTTTTCGGAAGTGCCGGCGTCTAAAAATTTGGAGGAAACCAAATACAGAGCTTAAAAAATACGACCCGAACGCAACAGTCGAACATGGTGGAGGAAGTCTTATGGTGTGGGGATGTTTCGCCGCTTCTCGGGTCGGTAACTTGGAGTTTATCGAAGGTAATATGAATGCGGATACATGCGTCGACTTTCTGAAAAGAAATTTGAAATGTAGTGCCGAAAAATGGGGTCTGGAAAACAATTTCAAGTTCTACCAAGATAATGATCCTGAGCATAAATCGTACAAAGCGCGGTCGTGGCTATTGTACAACTGTCCGAAGGTCATGGAAGCACCACCTCAATCACCGAACATCAATCCCATCGAAAATTTGTGGGACCACTTGGATCGAAAAATTCGGGAAACGAATATTAGCAGTAAAACACAGCTAAAAATAATTATCAAGTAAGAGTGGCGAAAAATTTTACTCGAATTTACAGAAAAATTAGTTGAATCGATGCCCAGGAGGATGAAATTCAACAGAAAGGGTTACCGACAAAACATTAAAGGTGATTTTAAAATTTAATTTTTGAGTTTTATCGAAGCTGTCCGAATATTTTTGTTGCGCCTTAAATAGACTATTTTTATTTTGTTTCAAATTTCCGCTTGTTATTATTATTGTGCACCGAAAGTTTTTACTGTCTCTATTACACCTAATGCTCTGTTCTAACATGCCCTTACATTTTTTTTTTTCAAAAAGTTTGCATAAATACAACTTTTTAATCAAAAAATGAAAAAATTACTTAGTGTCCGAATATTTTCGTTGCATATATATATACAATACACGTGCAGACGACACGCAATATAAATACTCATTTAAACAAAATTACATGTATAATGGATTCAGGGCCGGATTAAGGAAAAAAATACACTGGGGCCAAATAATTGCTGAAGGTCCTCTTAATTTCCACACCCAATAATTGAAGTACACATTTTTTAGTTTATTTATTCGGTAAATTAATAAAATAATTAATTTTAAACGAGAGACACGAGTTGAGATTTTTTAATAGCGAAAGTTTCAATTAGATCATCAAAATTGAATTCACGAAGTATGTCGCATTCGAAACTCAACATCGCCATGAAAATCAGAATGATATATCGTTTCACCATCTGAGCGCGTGTACTTTTCATACTTGTAATTTTCAATTTTTGAGTGATTAGCGGGTAGCCTCTTTTCAGCGAAGGGCCCTTTTTGGTGACGGGCCCGGGGCCACTGGCCTCCCTGGCTTAAATCTGGCCCTAAATAGATAGCTTAATACATTCGAAGTTACATACATGATCTTCTTTCCCGTGATTATGAAGCTTTTTGTCTTCGAAACGCGTCGGGTATTTAATAAAAATTAAATAATTATTTTATATTGGTGTAAAAATTACTTACTGTACAATAACCATAAACAATAAGTGTAATAAACAGATATAATATTAAAATTTATTCCGTTTTACGCTAATTTTCGTAAAACGTTTTGGTACCGTGAACTTACAAGTAGGACCGTATCGTCTGCATAAACGGAATAGTAATAATAATAATAATAATAATAATAATAGTAAAAATAATACGGTAGCAGTTGTTTATTTCTATATTTTGCGAAAAATTTTTTGATTTCGACGATTAGAATAGATTTTGAAAAAATTTTATAAGAAAATTGTTAGCGAATGCGTATTTAGTTAAATTTCCTTTTTTATATAAGATATTGCATTTCTTTTTCGTAATAGACTTTTCTTTTCGTTTTTTTTTTTTTTTTTTTTATTGGAGAAAAAATTCAAATTATTACCAAGAATAATATCGGGATTTGTTTTTCATACAATTTTTTGTTCGCTATTAGTGATGTCCTTTCCAACCTCAGACAACTGTATTTTAAAATAAAATATGTTATACGAAAAAAGGCAAAGGTAATATTCTAAGCGTGTACCAAGGAAAAGTTTTGCGGTTCTGATGTCTGTTCATCGAAATAAATATTTCCATCGTAAAACAATTTTTATCGAAAAATAAAATTAAAGAAATTTTTTTCCGTGTTAATGCGATTTACGTTAATTCTATAAGCAGATCCTTTCTTTACTTCTTTCTTTTCCCGAAAATAAAAATATAATTTGATTAATTTGAAAAAGTTTCTTCTGTAAAATTATAATTCACTTTGAAATTATACGAAAATCTCTTGTAACACAATTTTGTTGTGGTATAAATGAGAAAAAAAAATTATCGAAAAGATTTTAAAAAGTTATCTATTTCTAAAATTTACATTGAAAAATAGAAAGCAATTTGAAACAAAGTTATACTGAATCGCTGTATTCATTATTTTTTTAAGTTACTCATGTCCACCTATCTATATATCGACCTATAAGGTAAAATCTGTAAGTTTTTTAGCTACGAATTATTTCTTGAATCTCTCTACATGTATATTTGGTTAGGGCATTTTTACTGACGGTTTAAATAGACCTTCTTCTATCTGTAAATAATAATAATTTTGAATTCAATTTTGTCCCGGCAACTCACCATTTCGATAAGGGTCCAACAATTCTTTTCGTTCGTTTATCCAAAAAATTGTTTCTTTTGAAAACGTTCATTTTCCCAGTACCATGACCAGATCAGCGTTTTTGTTCTTTTTGATACATTTAATAATAGTCTCGACTTCTGTCTTTATGCGCTTAGATTTTATTTTTTCATTTTATCTTTTACCGTTATGATCTCCATTTTTTTTTTGTATCCTTCTTTTTTTTCCTCTTTGGGCTAGCCAGTCAAGGACCTACACCCAGAAATAACAAGAAAGAAAAGAGCCGTCAGTTAAATTTTGAATCGATCAGATATGGACAATATAAAGAAACAGACGGATAAAATAATGGATGGCGGGAGGAAGGACAAAATCTTAAATTGTCTTCGTGGCTTCGTGCTGCATTCGGAGTCTACAATTGGCATGTATAAATACTGGGATAATACGCGTGAAAAACTTAATCTTAACTTATTTTCCAAAACATTCCTTAACTTATTCCACGTTACTGATGTCACAGTTTTCGTCCGTTCTTCTGTTTATTTCAATAGCTGACCTAAATAATTCAGTTTTTCCATATTTTCATAATCTAATAGTACTTGGCTACCAAATTAGAGTTGTTATAGGTTCGAACATAGGCGAAGTTAGTTTTACTTCGCGGGGGGGGGGGTCCATTTAAAAAAAAAACACTTGATAGAAAAAAGGATTTTATGTAGCACCTTAAAATGCACAGCAAATAAAGCACACTTTTCAAAACATTGCTATTTGTATTTTCATTGGCTAAAAATATTTAAATATGTAACCAAACTCTATCACTTACTGTGCCGCCGAATTGCTGAAGTCTTTGAATTATTTTGCTAAATGGCACACACAACTCGAAATACACAAGACGCTTGCGCGAAACTAATCCGGTTGACACTGACAGCTCACTGACAGTTACTTCGTTTATACGGGCATTTTTAGCTGATTTTAACAGCTGATTTAAGGATAAATCACCAAAAAGTTCCCAAAAAGCCAAGAGAGTATTAAGGGATTAGCAGCAAAAGTTAGTATTTTAAGCTGATTTAGCGTTAAATTGATTGTTAGAGTTTCCGTTTTTGCCATTTTTATTTTTTGAAAATGTTATTTGCTACCTTTATATATTCTCTACTATCATTAATACCAAAATTTAAGCGATTTGTTTTTAAACATCTGACACACTTTTTATTAACCATTTAAGCACGTTTAGAAAAAAAATTAGGTAAAATAGGCAACACTGCTCTAAGTAAAAAACAGAAACAAGCAAAAATCTTCATGCGGAAACTGCATGGTTTTGTTTAAATAATTTTAAGTGATTATTTACTTACATTAAATACTTCATTGCAATTGGTGTTTATCTCAGAATTGAAATACAGCCCTGCCTAAAGCGCAGAAACATATGGCACGTTGCTAAATCGTAAAATCAGCTGCCAAATTTCCTAAATCTAAAAAAATTCCGAGATATTTAATGGTACCGTATAAACTAAGTGATAGACATTACACAGATAGTTGAAATGTTGCCATTACAGGAAATCACACTCAGCAAAGATTAAAGAAATATAGAAGATATCCGATTGGCATTTTTTCTCATTAGGGTCACAACTGATTTGGACTAAAAGACATCAAAATACTTGAGAAGCGATTAGGAGCATACCACGAGAGAGAGCGAGAGAGAGCTGCGAAGAAAGCGAGAGAAAGAGAGAGGGAAATTTCTCTCATGATTTGGCTGGGAAATTTTATCGGATATCTTCTGTATTTCTTTAAAATCTTTGACTCGGTGTTTCTTTTTTTAAATGCAACTAGACCTAACTAGAGATAAAAGGACCGCATAGTGTCTCACCCAATAGCAAGGTGTAACCTAACGTGGAATTTAATATTAATTATATCAGAGAAGTGATCCGGAAAAGCTAAAAGATGGATACTGAAAAGAAAGAAAATTGGTTTCAATATTCTTTCCGGATTTATTAAGTACAGTGTGAAAAATTTAACTCTACAATCTATGATAATCAAGGGTATGAGACTCAGTCTACCATTACGTTTTCAGTACTTATTTCTTCTCCTGATGTATTTCTCTAAACGAACGTATTCATTTATATCATTATGCCGTCTTGATGGTCGAGTGGCTAGAATGATTGGTTTGAAGTCTTGAATTCGAAAAAATTAATAAAATAATAAATAAATAGTCACGCAGAAGCGAATGGCAAACCATCACGTCTATCATCATATGCGCGTGGATATCGATGAATGACATACTTAAGATTGTATTAGCACTTCGATAAATCAAACATCTACAATATTAATAAAAAGTACAGTGTTCCGCACACATTGGTATTGCGAATATTGTCATGAATAGCATGCAACTAGAATGTACACAAATAGAGGTAATCACGAAGATGTTGAGCGGTACGACTTAGGATTTATACTATTAGTTTCGTCTTTTTTAAACTTTTTGACAACTTTGAAAGTTTCGTTAAGGTAATTAAATTCAGTTCGTTCCCAACAATAACGATCTTTCCAACAATATATGTATATTTATCATGCTGGGGAAAAAGATATTTTTTTTAAACTTTTGAGCTTTTGGCGCTCTAAGCATCTGAATATAAAGTGTTGTAAGCTTAGCTATATTTTTCCTATGAAGCAGTCCTTTATGCATGTTTGAGATACGTTTTAGTTTCTTTAACGTTTTTACTCGGGCTATTATTTACGATAGAATAATGTACGGAATCCTAAAAAGCAATGGAAAGTTTTCTTATATAAAATTATATCAGACTTTATAATTTCATAAATAACATTTGAGTATTTTGAAAATGGAAAAAATGTTTAAAAGCTACAAAAAAAAGGAAGGTAGATTGTTAGATTATTTGTATGTATGTTACTTCAGTAGTATAGCATTGCTTAGGAAATTTTATTCGTTGCAACTGTTCAAAGTTAATTAAGTGAAGAATTCCTCCTTTCAAACTACCGTCAAACAGCATCATTATAAATAGTAGTGGTTCTATAGAGGGTCTATTCTTCAAAGCTGCACGAACTACAAACTTCTTTCGTCGAAGACCTTATTATTGTGCATGTTTCTGATAAGCCTATATAGGTGCTTACACGCACGCCGTCTCATGTTTAATGTTGGCCATGTGAGCGTCACCACCATATACACTATCGTTTTGTTTTTTTCACTTGCCAATCAGACCATGAAAGATTACTCTAAATTCAAAAGAAAAAAAAGAAATCATCATTTGCAGACTGCCAAACGATCAAGTCACGAAAACGAAATTTTTAATTATTCATCTGATTTTGTTACTATTGTCTATTTTACTACATCTCATTATTCTGAAATAACAAAAATGTCCTTTTTGCTGGAAGTGTAATTTTCATAAACTGCCACGCAGGTTTTAAAAATACGTTTACTCTGATTGTAGCTGATCTTTTCATTGCGTTTAGATTATTTATACGTTAATTGGGTATTAAAAATAATGATTATTAATAAATATGAAAATAAAAAACATTATAAGAATAAATATTAAAATACGCTACTAGAAAACCATTTTTTTTTTTTTTGTTAAGGTTAAAATCCAAAAAGAAAAGTATAATATCTATTATTGGAATTTGAAGGAAACAACGTCTGACTTTAGCTGGAAAAGAGAAAACAACATTGTTAAAAATGAACGGAAAATATATTATCTGAGTTCGGAAGAGAACTAGATTATTTGAAATCCTAATTCCTTTTTTTTTTTTTTTTTTTTTTTTTTTTGCGTTCATCTTACATGTTTTTTTCCTTTTCAAGCTCGCAATATTTATGCGAAAATGTTCCCAACATATATCATATATTCAATCATAAGACGTTTAGTTATGTTTATAATTTTTCAGTATAGCATATTTTTTGCCTGTTTTTATGTGAAAGGTAATAAAAAGGATGAAAATAAAAAAACTATGAAAAGAAACGTTGTTTTTTAAAAAGGAAAAAAAAACCCAGTAGCATCGTAAAATACTACTGCATTTTTTAATTATCGTTTGCGCGATATAAATTTTTTTTAGCTCGTAACGACCGTGCTTTATTCGGTCTGAGTTTCATTAAAAAATTCATAACTTTTACAATTTAAATTACACCTATTGTAACTTTATTTATGACACTTTAATGAAAGTTTACATTGAAGAATTCAACAACATAACGGTTGCTGCTCAGAACATTAGGTTGTGAGAATTCAGGCAATTATCAATAAGAGATAGGCAGCTCTTGTAGTGCAAATCGACTAGTCAACTGCATAAGTGTAAGTTGATTTGTTTAGAATATAGACAGAAGTTGTACTAACCATATCTTGACTTCGGAATCGAGTCGATATTTCGTTTTGCCGTTACAAATTCATTTTCGGAGTCGTAATGTAAACAATTGTCGACCCCAGAATAGATACAATAACGTGAACATTTCACCCACCATGTTAGTTTTCTTTTTATTTTAATGAACAATACATCTGTGTACCGGTGCACACATGTAATTCGTTATTAACCAAAAAAAAAAAAAAAAAAACAAAAAAAATAGGCGAAAAAACGTGATAGTTTTGCTACGAAATAAAGATTAATGTAATCTGAAAAGTAACTTCTCCAGAGATGGTGGTAAGAGGTAAAGAAATAAAGCATGCTATTTGTAGTTTTGTTAATACATACATATATAATAGGTACAATTGTTGTTTACCTGGCCGACGACGGTTAAAAAAGGTCTAGTAATCTAAACACTCGAATTGCGCACCAGAAGTTTGCCGGTATGAAATATAAAAAAACGAACGCAAACGGCACTCGAATCATGTGATATTTGTTGGACTCCAAAAGTGATGGCCGCTTTATAACATTTGAATATGTTCCGATGGCTTTCAACATTTTTACGCATCATCGTATTCTTAAAAAGTAGCCTATTTATAGCAAACCCTTAAGGAGGTTTTTTCTAAGCAACCGAAATGTTATTCCAAATAGCAAACGCCCCTCCCCCACCATCGAGATATGACAAGACATTTTGAAAGTCACTGAAAGAACGACACACTTTTACTGATTTTATTCCTTCGTCGATTTTATATAATTCGGAGTATTTTTTTTTTAAAGCGGTGCTCAATTCTTAGCAAGCGGGCTATTTCGAGTCGGTGCGCAATACGAGTTCGACTTGTCATTGTGTGAAGTGTTGGTGCGCAATTCGGGTGTCCCCCAATTAATTAGTTAATATATAAAACTTGCTAACTAGTTTCCGCTCATATTATTAGGTATTCGACTATTTTTCTGCAGAATCTTACTACTTCCCATGATAAGCAATATTCTTCTCTTTGCAAAGTAACTAAGAATCTAGAAGCGATACTGAGAAAGCTAACACCTTTGCACAGCACATGACAGACGTACTCCAGCCACATTTTCCTGATCTAGAAGGCATGAGCAAAATATCTCAAAATTGCTAGGACATATTCCTGATGAACAACAGCGCATCAAAACTGTATTTCCAATAGAAGTGCGACATGAAATAGCGCGGTCTTAAAAAGAAACACAGCTCCGGGATACGACTTAATAACAGCAAACATCTTAAAAGAGCTACCAAAAAAAGGAATATTACTCATTACATACATCTTCAATGCTATATTCAGCACTAAAGCAAGTGCCGGTACAATGGAAAAAGGCTCAAATAATTATGGTGCCTAGGTAAGCCTGTAAATGACCTAACGTCATACAGACCAATTTCGCTAATGCCTTATACTATCTAAAGTTTTCGAAAAATTATTTACGAAAAGGATAATGACGATTGCTGATCAACTGAAACCGATAGCAGATCACCAATTTGGTTTCAGAACCAGACATTCCACCCTTGATCGAGTACACAGACTTATCAATAAAACTGAAAACAATTTTGGAGGAAAACGAATTTGTTCGGCAGTTTTTTTAGGTTATTTCACAGGCCTTTAAGGAGGTATAGTACAAAAGGGCTGCTTTATAAAATTTTAAAAAATCCCTCCCCCCAGCATGTACAGGGTAATTTCATCATATTTAAATGGACGATTCTTGAAAGTAAAAGTCCAGGAAGAAGAATCGGAGTTATACCCAGTAGGCATTGGTGTCCTTCAGAGTAGCGTTCTGGGATCGCTGCTTTTTTATCCGTTCTATACGGCTGACATGACGGCTACAAACATGTTACTAACTGCTACTTTTGCAGATGATACCGCAGTATTAGCCTCAGATGATTTCTAAAAACGTTGCTACTAGCAACTTGCAGAATTCCCTAGATCAGATATATTACTGAACAAAGAAGTGGAAAATAATCATAAATTAAAACGAATCAGCTCATGTAATGTTCATAAATAGAAAAATAATCGGAACTCCCGTTACAATAAACCGCAAACAAATACCAATATCGCACGAGGTCAAATACTCAGGAATGCGGTTGGATCAGAGATTTACGTGGAATCGCTAAGAAGAAAGAGATTAATCGTCTGATAAGCTCCGTGTATTGACTTATTAGAAGAAATTTAGCATTAATGACGGATAATAAATTTCTAATCTACAAAGCGATTATAAAACCTACTTGGAACTATGGCGCTCAGTTATGGGGTCGCGCAAAAAGTACTCACATTAACACATAATACAAAAATGTCAAAACAAAATACTTCCTCTAATAACGAATGCGCCCTGGTTCGTAAGAAATGACAACCTGCATAAAGATCTAAATATTCCTACTGTAATGGTAGAAATCAGACAATATGCTCTACGCCATGAAGACAAATTACACAAGCATCCAAATACCGAAGCAATTATAATTCAGATAATTTATGCAACATAAGAAGGCTTAAGCGAAATAAGCCATATGATATTATTTAACCGCCGTTGTATGTACATTCTTTTGAGGTCTCTGTCACCGGATGGGGGGATAGCCTCTTCACGTCAATACTCTTACGTGTCAAAATTGTCAGATAGTTCGTAAGGACTAGTTGTAATTTTTATAATAAAAAAAAAAAGCAAAAAAAATCATTATTTTCAATTTTAACATTAGTGAAATACGACGATTATAATTTAGCTGAAATTAGTCGGTAAGTTTTATATATCAACTAATCAATTGTGTTTCGTAATTTTTTGTATTTATTAATAAAATGTTGTATATAGCGCAAATTACGAAATTTAGTTCGAGTATGGAACAAGCTACAAATACAATATGGCCGCTGCGTGAATAAATGTTGACACTTTTAAACTATCTACGACGGATAAGCTGATTCTTTTAAAATAATCAAGCCACCATTGCTTTTTCACGGAATTTAGAGTCGACTAATTTAGATTAAATCGCTGGTTTATTTGTGCGAGATGAAGTCTGTTTTATTGATACACATGTTTTTAATTCAGAAGCGATTTGAAGAATCAACTCTCCTCTCTCGTGCAAGTCTCCAGATTTGGAATTAACTCCGGATTTGGAGTTGTCTATCTCTAATTATATGATTGAAATTGATTTATTTTTTATCGGAATGTAACGTCGTAAAATTTGATGCGGCAGGAATATTGTGACAGGTATTGAAGATAAGAAAATGAAAATATCCCGGAAAGAGTAGGATAAAAGCTAGTCGGCTAGAACAAAGAAGATATTCCAAAAAAAAAAAAAAAACAACAAAAAACAAAAAAGGAAAAAGAAAGCGATTACGTTCAGTATCGGAAAAGAAAAAGATATGTTGAGAAAAAGTGAATGATGTAACGAAAGGTTGACAGAAGAGAAGTAATTGAACGTAGGTTTTAGGAAGGAGAAAATCATAAAGAATCTAAAATCGGGAAAAAGGTAAAAAGATGGATTTGTGCGAGTCGAGAATGGTTAATGTCTTAATCGGATCGAGTTTTTAGAGCACGCGTTCTTCAGGATGATTTCAGCTAAATGAAACTTCCGACGGTGGCATTGACGTACTCGGAAAGGTCCGGGTACGTTTTGAACTGAAAAGTCAAATAATGCCGAAAGCTCAGAAAGGTGCTTGAGATCAAGATCGCATCTCATGACGCGCGAACGATTTTCTACTAGGGAAAAATATTTCCAGCCTAGAAGATGATTTTAATTATAATTGCAAACGAAGTTCCAGTTTGTAGCCGAGTGTATGAAGATGATGTGAAGAAGCACAGTAATGTTCGAAAATAATTATAGTCACGCGTTTAAATAATTAATGAGCGTTTTCAGATTAATTGAAATACAAATTAATTTAATAATTCTCTCCATGTTCGAAATAAAGAGGTACTGGGCGTTGCCGGTTTAACTATAAAATAATAACACGAGTACATATGAATGAGCGTGGTAAGAAATGAATATTCGTTTCCAATTCTATCCGTTCACCTCTTGGCCTACGTCGTTAAATCGTTCAATTTGTTCTTGATTTATTTTTGGTTCGACAAAGGGACAGGATGTTTATAATAGCGCTACAACCGACATCCTCAACGGCCGCCTCATTTTCCTTAATCGTGCGATTTCGTTGGCCCTATTCACTTTTGTACTTACACGCGTGAGGAGTGCTGGTTTTGTATTCCTAATTGTGATTCACCTGCTGATAATGCGAGATGAGAGTAATACAAAATCGATTCTGTACATATATAGATATATATATTTATATGTATGTATATTATATATATATATATATATATATATTGAGATTAACTAATGGCTTTCAACTTGCGTTAATAGATATGGCAAAACATTGCTATAATCAGTAGACACTTATCTTGTTTTAAATGTAGATAAACACACATAAACTATTCGTTAAAATTTATTATTATAAAATAAATAAATTTCTTAATAGCAAACAAAAAGAAGTGTAAATTAATTCACTTTAATTAAAATTTTTTTTTTTTTTTATTAATAATAAATGTGTATTGAGATCTTAAACTACTGTTTAAATAATCAATATATATGACTAATTAGTTTAGACATGTATAGAATATTAGTTCATTAACTAATTTCTATTATTTATTTACATAAATATTATTTACAAAACTAGATCGTTCGGCGTTAATCGCTTAAGACGTCTAACATCTGATGATGTGTCAAGCAGCTGGATTGCTTCAACATTCACATGTTGATGGAGCCGCTTTTTGTGCTTGATGGCAAAGTCGCGAATGACCTCGTCTACCCACTTCAGATTCAAATCTGCATGCAAGTCCTCGTTTCTTTGATACCATTCTGCATTGGTAATTGCACGAGTGACTTTGTTCTGGCTACGCTGAATGACCATTCGGTTAGCAGGTTTTGCACATCCCCAAAGTTGGATCCCATAGGTCCAGATAGGTTTGATAATTGACTGGTAGAGCAGTCGTTTACTGTAGAGGTCCAGTTGTGAATTTCTTCCTATCAGCCACCACATTTGACGAACTTTGAGTCGGATTTGTTCCGCTTTCTGCTTCACGTGATGCTTCCATGTTAGATGGGCATCGAGATGTAATCCTAGATATTTAGCTGAATTCTTCTGCGGAATCAGCTGATTATTGATATAAACAGCATATTGAGCATTAACTTTTTTTAGAGCATATGTAACGTGAATGGATTTATGCTCGTTGAGTTTTATTTTCCATTTCTTCGTCCATCTCGAAACTCGGTCTAGAGCATTTTGCAGGTTACTATTTGCTTCAACTTGTGAATCACTCACAGACAATATTGCAGTATCATCAGCAAACATTGCTATGGTGGTGTCACCTGTTATTGGAATATCAGCCGTATACAAAAGGTACAAGATAGGTCCAAGGACGCTACCTTGTGGTACTCCAGCTTGTATAGAATGAATTGTTGACTTCGCTCCTTCGTATGCTACTCTGAATTTTCTGTCAGAAAGATATGACTCCAGCAGACGACAATAGTTACCTGGCAATTGTTGGCTAATTTTTGCGATTAACCCTTCGTGCCATACTTTGTCAAATGCTTGAGCAACATCTAAAAATACTGCTGAACAGTACTTCTTTTCTTCAAATGCTCTGTGAATTATTGACGTAACCCGATGAACTTGGTCAACAGTTGAATGTTGATCCCGGAAACCAAACTGGTGATCTGGAATAGCTGTGAACGGTTTGAGACGCTTGAGAAATAACTTCTCAAACAGTTTTGATATGGCCGGCAATAATGAAATTGGTCTGTATGAGGCAACTTCTTCTTCTGGTTTATCTGGCTTCTTAAACATGATAATCTGAGCTACTTTGAAGCACTCAGGTATGTGTTTAAGGCGGAAACATGCATTGAATATGTATGTTAGTAATACAATTGCTTTGTGAGAAAGTTTTTTTAGGACACCAGGCGAAATTTCATCTATGCCAGGCGCTTTCTTTGGGTTGATGTTATCAATTTCCTTGGCCACTTCTAACGGTGACACTGGATTAATTTGACATTCAGTTTGATGGCTAATTCTTGGGTGTGCACCAGATTGATTATCATGTGGTTGGAATACCTTAGCTAAATGTCTAGCAAATAATTCTGCTTTGTCTTCATCACTACGTACCCATTTATTGGTTTCATCTTTTAGTGGAGGAATCCGGGTAACAGGTCTCTTCAACCGTCGTGCAGCTTTCCGCAATGAGTAATCTTTATCCGCTTCTGAACTTAGATTAATCAAAAAATTATCAAATGATTCCTTTTTTATGCTTTTTATTAGCCGATTAAGTTGGTTACTAATCCTGTTAAATAAGGTTTTGTCTGTCAGATTGCGAGAATTATGCCAGACTCTTCTTGCTTTTCTACGCTGTTTGATTAGTTCCCTCACTTCGCGTGGGTAGCAATTTTCTTGACTGATAGTGGTGTTTCCTTCTGGGGTTGCAGTTTTTGCAGCTTCTTGAATTATATCAATAATATGTTGCGCCTCATAGGCTAGTTGATCTAGGAGTTCTCTGAAAATCTCCCAGTCGGTAAATTTATTAGTCAGATGTTGCTTCTTTTGTTTCTGTATTGTTGTACCACTTACTGTAAGTTGCACAGGTACATGATCAGAAGACAAATCGTTATAGTTTTTTACTTCAACATAGTTTGCAGAGATACCTTTGGAAATGAAGAAGTCGATTAGATCTGGTATTTTTGCACTATCAGTAGGCCAGTATGTTGGTCTTCTTGATGAGTGGATTTCACATGAATTAGCGTTTAGTGCTTTAATAAGTTCCCTACCTTTAGGAGTGATCAAGCGAGATCCCCACATGGTATGTTTAGCATTAAAGTCTCCTCCACATATAAAATGGTTGCCTAGTTGCTGAAAAATTTCTTCAAAATTTTCCTTTTTGACAGCGTGTCGTGGTGAACAGCAAGCTGCACAGATATTGAGTTCAGTATTGTTATAACTTACAGTTATTACACTACCTTGAAAGTAATCCTTTTCGATACCTTGATTTAAATAGTGTTTAATGCTATCTTTAATTAGTATAGCAGAGCCAGCATGGGCTTTGCCACTCGGATGATTCACATTATATATTGAATAACCATTAATCTTAAAATAGCTGTGGTTTGTAAAGTGAGTTTCTGATATTAGTACAATATCAACATTTTTATGTTTAATAAAGGCTTCTGATTCATCTTGTCGAGAAGCTAAACCGTTGGCATTCCAAGTAATAATAATTAAAACTGGGTCAGTCATTTTATGTTCTTGGACTTAGTAATCATTGATTGTTGATTGTTTTCCAATCTACCAATTCTTTCATTCATTGCTTTTAGGAGGCCGATTACATCAGCAATTGTAGCTTCCTTGTTTTTTAACTTGTTTGGCAGCTGACTTTCCTTGGGCACTTGTTTAGTACCTATTGTAGCGGCTGCAAATGTTTTATTAGCAGTAACTGGTTTGGCGGCTTTAAAAGTTTTTTGCTGAACACATTCTACTGCTGTCATTTTAGGTTTCTGTGCAGCAGCTGCTTTGGCTTTATAGATTGGACATCCTTTCCAGTTGGAAGTATGATTTCCCCCACAATTTGCACATTTACATGGTTCAGATTTGGGTTTTTTGCATTCCTTGGCATCATGACTGTTACCGCATTTAACACATTTAGCTTGCCTTGTACAATATGTTTTTGTATGTCCTAGCTGCTGGCAATTTTTACACTGAGGAATTCCGTTTTTTACTCTTGCTGGTTCTATTTTCACCTTGGAGTAAAGCATATTTGTTATTTCGTATACCTCTTTGTTATTGTCTTTGGGTACTAAGTCCACAAAGAACAGTGGCAGTGGCACTTTTATTAGCGCCTTGTTTTTATTTTCATTTTTCTTTTTTATTATAACATTACTAACATTAATCGCTTCATGACCCCGCATGGTCAGTTCTTCCTTAATGTCATCAACATTGGTTGAGGGATGTAAACCTCTGATGACTATTCTATAGGGTTTAATCCATTTACATTGAAATGTATGGTAACCTATTCCTTGTAAAGCAGGGGTTGGTTGTTTAACTACAGTTTGCAGTACATGTATGTATTACTGTACGATACATCACTTCATCTTGTGTGTTTATTTTAACTTCACCATTAGATAATGTCCGGTATAGAGGTTTTTCTTTTTGCATTTCACTATTTCTAATATTAATAAAAGTATTAATATTTTTAACCCCGCTTACAAATATTGGCGGGGGTGAGTTCTTTTTTTTTTTTATTCTGGCTTTGTATTTCTTTGGGAGATTCCTCTTCTATTGACGAATTCGTCTGGGTTGGAGTTACACTGTGTGTTGAAGCAGCGCTTATTTCTTCCTGTAACGGTTTTTGTACAGAGATTAATTCTTCTTCATTAACTGCAACTATGGTTGTATTGTGAGAAGTCGTATGTGCATACGAATTGACCTGACTTACAATTACATTTGTAATATATTCCTTCAAATTGTTAAGGATATTACGTAGGTCACCTTTATACGCTGCATTTTTGGGAATAACAGCGAATATATCATCAACAAAGTGATCAAATGATTTTCCACGTTCATCAATAGGTAAAACGTTATCAAAGTTCATATTGTACGATTATTTTAGTTACTTTAATTAAAATAAAATAATTTTAATTAAAGTAAATTAACTTATACTTTTTTTTGTTTGTTAATAAGAAATTTATGTTACAGTTATTTCCTTTGACATGTGAGAGATTTGCTCGAATTCATTTAGATATTTGTCGGGCGATGCTTAAAAAAATTATTATTATATGTGTCAAAGATGGAAGAAAAATTGTTATTATTAAGTTGAATTTTCCAAAAAAAATATACTGTTCGCCATTATGAACTATACGTCAAATGTCGTGTAATTTTAACAACATCTCTAATGAACGTGCACGGTTTAGCGTTTCGTATTTCTGCATTGACAAACTGATTTATTAACCGGATCTCTTCCAATCTCTTTCTCATTAATTCAAATCTCAGTAAAGATAATGTTGTGACTGCTGAAGAATCTGGCTGTAGCGGTGTGGATAATTCGTTTATAGCATATTTCGATGCAAATAGCCTCTATGGTTGGGCTATGAGTGAAGATGAATGACTTCAGATGGCTCGATCAGAAAGAAATATTGAAATTAGATATTATGAATATTCCTGATAAGAAACTAGTTAATACACTGGAAAATAAGTACAGTTATATTATTCAATATAGGAATCTCAAACAGGCTATTACATGAAATTGCTGCGAGTGCATCGGGTCATTTGTTTCAATCAGTTGGCCTGGTTGAAACCTTACATTGAGTTGAACATTCTGCAGCAGAAACAGGCTACTAATAAGTTTGAAAAGAACTATTGAAAGCTTATGAATAGTAGTGTGTTTGGTAAAATGATAGAAAATGTCAGACATAGAATTAATGCGCGTCTCACCAGCAATAAAGTAAAATTTACTATTACAGATAATTATTTCGAAATTCTAAAAATACCACAAAACGAACGCGCCGAAATTATCATTCGTCACAGCAGCCTAAGCAACCATTAACGTAACATTCAACGCATTTGATTGTTCCGAGTTAGTTAGAATTCGCGTGCCCAACGTAAAACGTCAGATTTTCCATACGAATATTTTCACCCTCTCTACAGATATTTCTTGTAGATGACTTTCTCTTTTATCTCAAAGCTTCCAGAACAAATCGTAATCTGGAATTGGTACGACTCGCATTGCAAAAAAAAATCGATTATCCCGACTGTGTAGATTCTCATTGGCAGAATAAACGGAATTGTGAAGTCGTCTTTAACTGGCAGCTATTATTGCAGACATCGATGCAATAAAATCGATATTTTTCATATTTTTTAAATACATTTCTAAAGCGAATAGTACATAGAGACTCGAGTATTATTGGGGGAAAAAACGGAATAATTAAAACAAGTGAACTCTTTTAAAACTCGTGCACGTTTAGCTGACGTTTCGGGTATTTCTTAAAATATTTCGTTTAAAAAAAAAAAAATCAAAAGCGCTGGTATTAAACGTGCTTACGGCATAATTAAAACCGACCAAAGGTGTATTTTTTTTAAATTCTTCGATCTGAACGAGCTCGAAATGCAGTTACCAAAAAAATATTATTATGGAGCTGAACGTTTTTTACATTTATAATAAATTTACACCGACGAGACTAGCGTCGAGATGACATTTTCAAAGGCTTCATTTATATTCACTGAATAGCTTTGCAATCGTTAATAACACGTGCCGGGGGCTATCGGATCGGTTTAGCGGATTTCGGGGAAACCATAAAACAATAAAATTGACGCAGATTTCGTTGCTGACGCTGCGCAGTCGACCAAACGTTTACCCTCGATTCTGCGTAAAAGACTTACAGCGTACACGCTTTATTTTTATCGCCTACCTCTAATATCATTACCGATATATCGGCTAGGCGCCGGCTAGGTATCGTCTAGGTATCAACCGACATTTTCATCTCGCCTTTCGTAAATTTCACTTTCGTAATCGTGCAATTCGAGTTAGCGCGGTAGTGCTCGGCTACCGAACACCGGAAATCACGGGTTCGAGATTTGATTCGTTCTGGGTCTTGGCTGGTCTACTCAGCTTGAAATAATTAGGTAGTACCAGAGAAATCTGTGTCGGAAAGTAAAAGCGGTCCAGAGAAAGAAACTGGCCCCAGTGTTCTCTTTAGATCCATTACACTTGGTGCATTGTAGCTTAATTTCACAATTTACGCTAGCTTATTAAAGGTTTGGTACTTACTCTTTACTTTATTCCACAGTGTAATTCGGAGTTCCGGAAACAATAGCCGTGACTGTTTGCAATGTATGTGACTCCGGAACATGTACACATTTTTATTTGGCGAATTTTTCGTTATGTTTAAGCGTTAACGAACATATTGGTTTTCCTTTAGACGACGAACCTTCTAAAAACGTGACACTTGTCTTTGATCTTTCTGAAACGTGTGACGCTTCTCTTTGATCTTCTTTGTCCCCGTTTCTCTAAGCGTTCATTGTTTTGAGCGGATTTCAAATTGGTCCGAACGGGGTCGATTCGGCAATCGCTGAATTTCTCTTGAAGTTGTGCATAATTGATGGGCTACAGTCAACAACTGTTTTCGTCAGAAAAATCGTTCTATGCACGACATCATCGACGGCACATTCATTACACGTAGTTGTATGTCATGTCTAACAGCTCTGCGTTAAACGCTACACACCTGTCTGTTAATAATTTAACGGCTGCTCGTTTGTCGTTCGAAGGTAGTAATTTGAAGACGCATTCGCTAAAATGCTAATGCGGGCTTCTTTCAAACGTCACGCGAATTATTTTCGATTTCGCATGCGACTGAGCTGCAAACGACGATTGGCGGCCGGTTACCACCTGGTGGTCGGTCAATAAGGGTCTGGTCAGTATAGATGTGATTTGACGCGGATAGAAGCGTGTTTTTCAGCTTTTTTCTACTTTCTAATTGCTTCCGAATAATACGTCAAAAGCGCTTAACAACGTTATACTAAGGTTATTTTTGGAACTCACCCCGTGCCTCAATTGACGAGAGATATTTCAATAAGAGGTAACCGCCAAAAATATATATATATGTATATATATATATTACCTTTTCCGAATGATGTCAACGCTTTCACAGAACGTGAGGTAGATAAGACTTCGTTATTAAAGGCGTTGCGTTAAATTTACTTCGGTTTCGCACACCTAACGGCGGGATATAGTATCGACTTATCAAATCGTCAAGTAGAATAAAATAATATCGGTAACATTGCATATGTGATTATGAATCGACGCTCGAGAAGAATTTTCACGAAATGATCGTTACGTTTGTTTTCACCGTTAATACTAACATCATATACGCTTATTATTTATGCATTTACTAAATAAAACATAAATATTACCGTACCGCTCTGGGAATATTAAACATACACATATTTTTTTTTCTTTTTTCGGCAAGTAAAAATTATGCATATTACATAATTCTACTGTTTAATTTTGTATTAGAAGTAATGTTCCGATTATGTATGTATATAATTTATCTGATAAGGGGAAGAAGTTGAAAATGAATTTTTTTTTTACCCTGTACCCCCGTTAATACAAACAGCGGTATTTGTAACATACTATAGAGTACAGCCTAATCTATTCGTTGAGAGACTTTTTTTTTTTTTTTTAAAACCCCCCCTTTGGGCATGTCAGTAACGGATCTTCGCCCAAAAACGAAACGAGAAAAAAGAATATCAGTTAGATGTAAAGTCGGTGTCAAATATTGATAAGATAAAAGAACTGAGGATAGGAATAACGGAGATCGACGGAAATGATGAGATATAAGGATTAGGGAGTTTAATAACAGATCGGAGTACAAAGAAGTAGATTACATTAACGAAGGATGGACATTCAAACGGTCAGGATCACAGATGGCTTCGAAGTCAGGATGAAGAGGATAATTAGAGGATAGTGCGAGATGAAAACGAAAACGTGAAGAAGGAAGAAGAGTACGAATGAGACGTAAACGGGGATCATTTGGGGACATGAAATGATTTAGTTATTAAAAATTAAACTTTCGCGGTTTATTTTGATTTACGTATTACGCGATACATTCGATTAAAACCACATCGCAGTTTGTATTAGTTGATATTAGTTGACGTTTCAGATGGCATTAATCCACTCATCGTCAGAACTAAATTAAAACAGCAGTGGCATCCGAAACATATTTGTGTGTTTTTTTTTGTTGTTTTTACGACAAACTTGATACGGTTCTAGACAAAAATTTTAATACGTAATTTGTAAAATTTTTGTAGGGGCTCGATGCATTCATTAATGAAGTGTATAATCAACGTTGAAAAAAAATTAAATCTAATAATCAGTTCGCATTATATACGTATTTGCAGAATTTTTTTCTTTTAGGGTATTTCTGCTTATGATTCGGAGTTTAACTGAATAAAGATAACGATAATAAAGCGGTATCTCGAAATAACTGGGAAGAATGAAATAAACATGTGTCGCGAGAGAGTGCTCGGAAAATTCTCCAGTAAAATTCCTTATCTAGTCGAATTAAGAAATGGCGCGTTATCTCGGGACAATAAAATCTTAATAGACATTATACGCGGGAAGACGTTAAAAAAGGAAAATTCTGAGTGTTATTCGTAGCGACATTTGACTGGAAGTATTTTAATTTTCGAAATAATTATTATATGCGTATTTAATAAATGGAGGTACTTGAATGGAAAAGTTGTATTGATACGGAAAGTTTCACAGTAGCGGAAAAGATTCGCTATTATACGGGAAAAATCATTTTAGACTATTACGGACGGAGCTTGCGAGTAAGAATAAACGACAATGAAAATTAGGAAAAAGAAAAAGAGCAGCAGTATTTATAAAGGATTTTTGAATGACCGGTATGAAAATATTAACGTCAATTATTTTTCCTGCAGAAAGAGCTGTGTTCGAAAATAACAGTTTCTGTTCTTGGTTCGCAATTTTTAATCAAAGCTTACAGTTTTTGTTCCGAGCTCATAATTTTCCGTTCAGTTTCATTATCAGCTCTAGGGTACAACAATCTGTGGCCGTACTCGAATTGCGCATCGTTGTTTACCTGGGCTGACGGTGAAAAAAACGATTCAGTAATCACCGCACTCGAATTGCGCATTGGCCTTTTCGCGGGTATAAAGTATAAAAAAACGAACAAAAACACACGTCGGAAAGGAATTTACGATTGTATATTATATTTCGGGCTAGATAAATATTTTATTATGCATATTGAAGCAGTTCGTTTTGAGAGGTTAATTTAGAATCAAAGTGGAAACGCAAAAATTTTATGGATGACTGAAACGGAAGAAGAGAATCGTTTATGTTTAAGGATGGATTGTGGATGGTACGACGCTTTTTCTGTAGAAATTAGCATTTACGTAGTTTTTGATGTGAAATGACCGCAGCTGTAATTTATCGGTGGTCTTTTGTAAGATTCTTTGTGAAGGAACACCGGATAACAGAGAAATGTTTAGAGATCATCGATGAAAAGACAGGCTACTGCGGGAGATTGAACGCAGTCAGCTACATATCGTTTATGTAAAATATGAACATAGTTGCGGTACGCCATTCTTAACAGGAATCGGTAGTGTGACGTTGTCGAACTAATCGTAACGTGGATCGTTCGATCAGTTAAAAAAAAATCTGTTTATTAATTTGTTTATTCTACCATTATACGACCAGATGTCAGCTTTTTCAATAAATTATATCGCCATACGCGATCAATTTCCCAGGTTGAAAAATACAGAGTAAAAGCGCTGTTGACGGTGGTAACTTGTTAATATTCGCCTTTGTAAGGTTAGCAAATGGTTGACTGTAGACCTTGATCTACGCCTTTCGGCTTCTGTTTGGGGAAAGGAGATGATTTTGTTCAAGGAAAAACAGGGAAACGTCTATATTTTTTTCCCGTGGTTTAGTCAAGGCGCTTAATACGGATATCGGTCTGCAGCTTTTGAAAGATAAGAATCTTTTTATTCGATTTCAATATAGGAGTCGCCAGTTGTCAAGATTCCGGTATTGATCCGGATGATCGAATTTGATTGTAAACATATATCGATAATAGTATTCTAACGTATAAGTATAGATTAAATCAGAACCGGGTGCACTGTTTACGTACGATATTCTACCCGGTAGTTTAGTTCGAAAATGGAAAATTCATTATTGTTTAGTGCCGGAATATCTCTGATGGTCAGGATACTTTTTGAAGTTCTAGTGTCAGTTTTCGTGTATTAAATGGAAGAGAACCATTTGGAGAAGATAATTCGTAATAAATTGCGAACATACTACGTTATCCGGATAGAACTGTACCAAAGGTAAGGAAATGGATGAATGTCCGGAATGATATTTTTCGGATCGCCTTATACAGTCAGCAACGGATTGAGGAATGTATGTAACAAAAGACTGACGGGATTTTCGCTTTTTGTTGTCATCTAGATTAATACAAATTAGTTTATTCGTCCTTATAGCCGCGCTGTATATAGTATAGTGGTTTTGTAAGTTATGCGCTTAAGAATTACATATACAGCCGAAGCTGTTTATAAGATAGGCCGGAAAAAAGGAACTTGACAGAAATAAACGGATGAAGTGGAGGTTGTGTTTTAGTTCGTTTTAGTGATACGACATATCGGTTATAAGAGACGAAGAAAGGTTGATTCTTTTAGGGCAGGTTTTTATAGTGAAACGAATTAGTACGGGCCGAGTTTGTTGTTTTTCCTTTTTTTTTTTTTTTTTTTTTTTTGAGGGCGCATAAAACTAAGAACATTAACCCATCACAAGGGAATTTTTTTGTATTTTTGTCAACGTGCGGGGATTCGAACTACTGCCTAACCAACTATGCTACGGTAGCTAGCTCACGGCTCAAGTTATAAATTGACAGTTTAGGTCTTAGTTCACTCGATCGGTCAGTGAGAAATTACAGTTTCTTTCGTGTTCAGCGGAGCTATTCCTAGACTGAGATGCAAGCGACGACGGTCGACTTCTACAGTACCTTTTTTATAATAAATGAACAATTTTTACAAATATCAAGTTTGATATTTTTACCTTACACACACCTGCCTACTGTACTTTTCTCCTAATTTCCACATAATTTAATATTACACATTAATAACGTTATAGTTGTGTCAATCATTTGTTCAATTGAACGTATTCTCACTTTAATAAGACATTTAAAAAAATTTGCTTTAGTAAGATAGATGATTGTAAGAGACACATGACTTCCGGCTGATGTGTTTCCTATAAGCGGCTTCGAATAAAGTCGTAGAACTAAGGTATTAGGAAAGACTTTTAAAAACGGTTTTTTCAAAATTAGTTTTATTTTCGTTGCCAGTGGATTTTCGGTGAAAGCAGACATTAGAGCATAATGAAATGCACGCGATAGCGGTGGGACATTTGCTAAAGCACACATGCTCAATGCTGCAATATCCTCACTTCAAGGATTAAACAAAGAAATACATGGTGAACGGGATCAGGTTTTTTTTTTTATTTTTGTATTAAAGTACACACTTGACTGCCGTAACAAAACTCCGTAAGAATTAAAGTATTATACGCTACTAGCGGAAATTTTGAATCACGTTTATGGATAAACATTTAAATACTTGTAAGCATTTGATACGACTATTTTGTGGGATTCATTTTCCAGTAGATTGTTTCATTATTTGTTTTATGTCAGTTATTGCGATGCGAACACAGAAACAGTAAACATATTTGGAGGATGGCAGAGATCGGCGAAATTAAAAGTGAAATAAGGGAGACTGACAAAGGGCATTATGTAAGGACAAAACGAACTGAGCCGACGGCAGATCAGAGATAAAATAGGAGTTTTCCTAGGTACGAAACGCCAGTTCCTAGAAATGGAAAGATAGGAATGGATAAGAGTAGAGGACGTAAGTTTGACGCTTTACTTCTGATAATAACGTTTATTATTATTATTATTATTATTATTAAAAACAAGTTGTAGGTCCCTCAAGGCACACTGCCCGTCTACAGGTGACCAACATCATCGTTTATTCAAAAAAATATGTTATAATATTTCATTACAATTAGTTTTTATAATTATAAAAAGTGAGAAATAAAAAGCAGAAAAGAACTTCTTATCATCTTACAATTTCATACTATATGCTCGACGAATACGAATGGTCGATTCTCCACCACAGCCAGTTCCCAATTTATCTAACTTAACGGCATTGATGTTATCAATCGATCATTGCTTAATTAATACTTTGCAAGTTCCTATCTCTTTTTGCATTATATCTTCCGAGATTCGTTCTAGCAGCTTAATTAAAACTACTTATTGTTAATCCAATGGAGACCGTATACGGGAAAACGCGCACAAGCAAGACCACTCAGAAAGTGGACGACGGATGATATTGTGGCAACAGAGCATGGAAACAATGGCTTCGTGAAGTACAAGTATCGATGGAGTAAATTAAGGGAGGCCTACATCGAATCAATGATGTAACGCAGGCAAAAGAAGAAGAAGAAGAAGATAACAAATCTTACTATTTATGCCTTTCGGTCGCATAAAATATAACTCCCTATTATTCCTGTCCTGTTTCTTGTCATCGTGCTTATGACATATATATATATATATATTTGTGGTGTCTTATATTCAAGCAAACGGTGATAAAAGTAGCACATCCTTGGAGACATTTCATTTCTATCTCTCCACCAGCGACAGTATCTACCGCTAGCCTAATTTACATGGACACTGAACCTTCGTGATCCGTCTAATATTTAATTAAAAAACCAACGAATTGCAACTACATTTTAATTACATTCCGTGATAACTATGAAGGGCAAATCGTCATTCTCACTGAAAACTTGGAAAGGGCATTTTATGAAAAAGTTAATTTTTCTCTATTTTCCACTTCCATTAGTTCTCTTTTTTCCACTTCCATTAGTTCTCTTTTTTCCCCATTATAGATGGAAATTGAAATGCTCACACTGCTTTCTGGGAATGCAATAGTTATAATAACAACGGTTCAATCCTAAAAAATGTCATCCTTCAAAATGACCTTTACTGTTTCCACCTACTTGGACCAGTAATCTCGTAGCTCCTAGTTTCATTAACTTCTCTCGCTTCTTCTAATCTTGGTCTGTTGTTCATGATGCACTCTGTACGGCACCTTTGAAAGTGACAATGTTCCTATTATTATATTAATTCCTCGAATGAATATTCATATTCTCTCCGCGCAATCCCTCAAAGTCTCACGGATGGGGTTTTTCTAAAAGAGATTGGTCCACTTTTTGCTGTCGAATCTTTACTTTCTTCGGTTGTTCCCACGTATTTAAATCCCTCTTTTAAATGCGACTTTTTTATTGTATCTATTTCTAGCTTAGCTCGTTCTTCTCTTCTCGGTCGCCTTTTAACTCACGAATGATCTAAACTCACTTCTCTCAAAGGTTACTTTTGATCGAAGTTTATCCGCCTTTAAGACGTTTGACTCTTGTCATAATGTCTCTAACTTCCTCTCTCTCTCTCTCATAAAAGTACTATTCTAGAGCTAAATTTATTTTTAAAACACCAAAAAAGATCTCGTGGAAAATATTCTGCTTCTTTTCTTACGTTTCACACTCCGTTTACACATATATTTGGAAACGGAGAAAGCCTTTTAAATTTCATTTAACTCAACATCGTTCATGTCCAAGTCTTTCAATGGATAGATTGGGCTGTACTCCGGTTGTCTAAAATGGTTTTCTATAATATGTTACAAACACCGCTGTTTGTGGTATGAATGCATACCGGTACAGGGTAAAAAAAAAACAACATCGTTTAACCTGACAAATTAATTTCATTTGTTAACTGATTAGCTCTTAGTTACGTTCCCAACTTTCCAAAATTCTATCGCATTCCATCACCTCCTGACATTTTCCGTTTTCTTCCTATATTGAACTTAAAACAACTTTACATATAATTCTTCTAGTTCCTCCTATAGATGGAATCTCCGCATTCTAAAAAAACTCTCCGGCGGTTACCCTTAAATATGATTAATTATTTTCTCCTAGCAGCCTCTATTTCTTCCGCATTAAATACTTTCATTGTTATCCCGATCCTAAAACCTTTCTCTCTATTCATCCAATATGGGTACTTCTAATACATATGTATTAGGAAGTAACTGGAGTAGAGAAGCACACTCTGATAAAAACGTACGGAAAAGTGTCTGTTACCAAGTGCAAAGTCGCGCGAATACGTTTTAAAACGCCGGTTAAATGTAACGAGCAAGTATTCCGAAAGCCGGAGAAAAACAGCAAATAGGTAAACGGGGAATGGTAGACGGAAAGAACAGAAAAGGTGAACAGAGGGATTATAAAACACCATCGCTGGTGTGACGGATTTACCAAACTGAGGAACGATGATAATCGTAAACATTTTTTCTTGCGCACAAATCTGAATTAGAACAACAGCGAAAAAGGCGGCAAAAGTGAACACAAAGGAAAAACCAAAAGAAACCGAGCCACACTTTCTCAGGTGGCTTTGGCTCTCGAGTCATCTTCCCATTGCAAATGTGCTACACGCAGCGGCTGCTCAGGCGTATCTCGTGAATTGAAGGAAGCCCGTGAGGAAAAGCTTCCGAACGTCCTCTGGGATGTAATTCATTATGTCTCTAGGCCTAAGTTTCGCTTTCAGCCGGTCTTATTTATACTTAATTAAAATTCCGAAGAGAGAGTGTACATGTCTCGCTGCTTTGGCCGAATGTTAAAATACCGCTACTGCGATAAGAGGGTGGTCTAGAAGCGAAGTGGTTCGTTTCCAGTGAGCCGCGAACCGGTCTCGCAAAGAAATAAAAACAACGCGCCGTGAAAAGCGGCTGCGAACAGGCGAGCCATTCGAAGGAAAAGCAAAGTTCCACCATCTTGAAATGGTTAAATTTTAAACCACCTGTGCACAACGTGCACCTGTAATCGTGCATGCCGTAGCGCCGGTACGCCTTCGCGCCATAATATCATCCCTCTTTTTTTCGACCAGAATTACCGCGCTTCTACCAAAGCGGCGGTTTTTAACCGAAATGTGACCGGCCGCTGATGCTAACGATGACCTACATACACCATTTCACTTCGCGCTGACCCCGGATTAACTTCTGTGCTCTGCGTCCGGCAGTGTCGAGTTAAGTACGCTACAAAGTGCAGCATGCTCGACACTATCACAACTGCGAACTATCTAACGATTATTATCGACTGGAAAGCGGCTTCGTCTTCCGAAACAAACATGCTCTGGCCTGTTTAATTTACCACACGCTACTGATGGTGCAAAAAGAGAAAATTTTTTTGTCTCTATTCGTTGGTCGAGTACAATGGAAAAAAACGTTTTTTTTCGTTGCTTTTTTTTGGGGGGGGGGCGAAAAGGAGAAGTCGTATATGTTTTATTTATGTTTTTTAAACATGTTCCGATGCGGGCCAATTTTGATAATTCCCCTTGTTCACTGGAAAGTATACCAATCAGCATAGTACCGATGAACAGTGGTCAACACAGATACTCTCGGTTGTAGCCATTAAATTAAACGTTACAGTAATATAAAAAACGTCATGCCTCAAAATATTATCAGTGTGCGAACGTAATTTTTAAAAAAGTTAATTTCTAGCGCGAGATGTTAAAGTATTATCAATATTATTAACCATGGATAAATGTAGATTCGAATAAAGATAACGAATTTGAAACTGCCAAGACGCGCCATAAGTATGTAGCGAGACGGATACTCGCCACACAAATAATAAAAAATTTTTATAATTTTTTCTATAATAAAGATAAAATTTAATAATATATATTTATATAAAATAAATATATATTAAGTTATTAGGTCTATGTCAATTACATGATCATCATTGTTTCCTCTGAGACAATGATGATCGAAAAGTGTGGTTTTGAAGAAAGTAAGATAGTTTTTAAATGATAATGAACGGTTAATGAAGAAGGAAGTAGTCAAAAAAAAAAAAAAGAAATTAATTGTGCTTGGTTTAATAATACATTTTTAATAGTAAAAGTAATGAAAATTATGTGTAACTAAAACACATAAAGTGTGGTTGGATGTACTCAGGATGTTTCGAGGGAATCTAAAATTTAATTAATGCCGTGCAGGGCAAAACATTTGTATTAATATGATAATAAGGTAATCATAAATTTTGTTAAAATAGAAGAATACAGTTTCCGTTATTTTATTTATTCACTTTTATACACGTTTATTATGAATAATCGTTCGGCAACGAATGTGTGCCGGATGTTGACTTATGTATATGCGTTATTGAATAAAAATAAATTAACCCAAGGTGTGGTTATCTAAAATTAACATTAAACAAAAAATAAAATGGTAGTAGAGCGGGTTATAAAAAATTTTAACGGAAGTACTTTGTTTTTATATTACTGTATACGACACACCAGGTGTGGGCACTCTAACGATGCTACCCTTTGTTTATTAGAAATTGAACCGGCCAGTGATTTTTACCTTAATTATAATTAGACAAAAATTAGCCAGTAATATCTTATCGCTGTTAGAATTTGAACATTATTTCCAAACCAATACTTAAATTTATACAGTATAATAAAAAGGAACATCATTTTACCGGTTCCTCTATCCGGATGCTGTAAATGAAATATAGTTTCGAATAAATTTGTTTATGAAAATCTCACTGATCAGAGGCTGAATGAGGTCATAAGAACGATCCAGAGTGTGAAAGGCGAAATTGAGTAGAAGGTAAGAATACTTGACATGCCCCTTGACCCCTCTTGATTTCATTTCTGTCTCTTTCTCTTCTATACTTTGTATAAAATGATCAAAATTTACAATGTAATTCTTACTGGCAACAACACAAAAAAAAAATAACATACCCACAAAAGTCCTGTTCTAACATTTAACTTTCATTATATAAAATTAAGACATTTTTTCGTTACATTTTTCGTTACATATTTCATTACATAAAATTGTGACATTTTTTAAATAACAATAACAAAAATCCTATAAAATATAACAAACGTTACATAAAATTGGGACATTTTTCTGGGACATTTTTTTGGGACATTTTTTCGAATGGGGGGTAGCCTAAGAATTACGTTGTAATTAATATATATATATATATATATATATATATAAACAACCCCATAGAGGAGTGATCTAAGCTATTGAAATGTGTCCACTTAAATAATCAATACATATAAACTATTATTATATAGTGCGTTGTGGAATTAATCCAGTGATAAGTTTCCACTAATATTTAATAAAATTATTACATAAAATGTGCGCTTGAGTTGCCTAATGTCACTTTTACTGTTAGGTAGTTCTTTTATATTTGTATAACTGTACAGCCGCCTTTTGTAAACCCACGATGTAGTTTAAGGCTGTTTATTTTTTCTGGTCATATTTAAATGCTAATGAAGTTCGAATAAAAAACTAAAAAAAACTCAAATGTTTACGTTGTTTATTTTATTTATTTATTTATTTTCATTAATCCATCCATCGGATTGTCACTTTAAATCTAAATGTGTGAATATGTGTTAATTGTTACAGAAATACCTGTGCGAGAATGTGAGCTACTCTCGGTTAAAATTTCAACCGCTTCGGAAAGTCAATGAAAACAGTTTATCTAGTGAAAGGCTGTCTTCGTTGGATCGAAGAAAATCGGATACTGTTTGTTATTATTATTATTATTATTATTATTATTCATTATTTTTTTTTATTTTATTTTTTTGAGAAAAGTATTACGGAGCAAAAAGAAAGCACACTCTAGCCCATTGAAAATCAGAATTCTAAGGGATATTAGGATTGAGGGACAAATCTTTACAGATAAAATTGTAAAAGAACATAAACACCATCATAGTTGTGAGAAAAAAAATCTGAATTAAAAAAGTGAACATTGAAAATGCGTGAAAAGCCGGACGTGCTCCATAGTCGCGAATAGTTAAATATTCTTTCGCGGTTAGATAGAAGAGAAAAATACTTTTTTTTTTTTTTTTTTTCCTATTAAAAGAAAAATCTTGTTACCGGGGTTGATAGTACAACAAAAACTTCGGACAAATTGAAATTGTGCTGGAGGAAAAAAAAACATTAAAAATATGACATTTTTGAATTATATAACCTAAAGTTAAAACTAGAAAAAACATTGGCAAACATATCATCTGGTGTTACACCGAATTATGCGATTATCACAATCGGGATTACTAAGTTGTATAAATAATAAAAAAAAAAAAAAAAACCCGAAAACATATGAGTCTATAAAGAAATAAAATAACTATATATCAAGTAGAATAATATAAATTGTGTAAAATTTATAAATTATACTTACTATTAAATAATTTTATGTAGACAGTAAAAATCTAAATAAATAAATAAATAAAAATAATTTTATACCATATCATATTTTAGAATTATACATTAATAACATTTAAGATTAAGAAAATTATTAATAAAAAGTACAATACATATATACAAAATTTAAAAAATGTTGACAAAGAAATTTGATGTTTATATTACTTATTCAATAAATTTGATACATATATAGAAAACTATTTGCAATGCGTATGGTAAAATATATATAGGGCAAACCCGCAGAAGTTTCAGGGGACGACGATATAAAGAGAACGTTTATGCAATTAGGTATCTTCTTCTTCTTCTTCTTCTTCTTCTTTTTCGTGTAACCTGATTCGGGTATAGCTTAACCGCTTTTCATGGATTCAACCATATGACGAAATTCTCGATTTCTTGCAATCTGGAACAATTCTCCTACTTTTGTAACTCCAGTCCATTGCTTAATATTATGGAGCCAAGAAATCCTTCTTCTTCCTCGTTCCCTTTTCTCCCGTCATAATTGTGTGCAGAAAGTTAAATATGTTGATCCTCTCATGAAATGTCCAAAGAAATTAATTTTGCGTTTTTTAATTATGTCCATTATTATCAGATCCGTTTTCATCAATTCCATTCAGTGAATTGCTTATATAATTTTATTATTAATTTGGAAAATACGCGTGTATAAAAAAACCCACTTTATAAAATTCGAAGTATAACTTACTTTTATTAACGACAAATCATTTCAGAAATTTTTCATCGATTTTCCGAACGGTGCTTGAGCGTGAAATACTAAACCGTTGCAATTCAACAAAGCAAAGCATCCACAGAGCGAAAGATTGGAAAAAAGTGAACTGCCACGACTCTTACAAAAGAAACGAATGAACTACAGTCGAGAAAAGGAAAGTTAATTAATTGTGATAACACGTTTGCCTGTCTATCGTGATTTTCCTCTTACATTTTACTTCTTAAAAATCCGCTTAATTCTTCCGCCGACATCTGTAAGTTCACCGCATCCGGATAATTAATAGAAATACGAACGCAATTTATGTGCCGGTGATTTGCATGTGTATAAAGAAGATTTCTGTAACTACTATCTTTCTTGTTCCCTCTTTCGTTTTAATATTGTTCACTCTCCCTTATGTCCCTTCCATCCTCCTATCTTAAATTTGACCTGTGATGTAAATCACCTCCTATTCGAATGCTCTTCTATCTCCTCAGAACGCACAGTCCTTTATTCTAATTTGCTTGGCCTTGGCCTCCGGACCCCTTATTGTGCTCACTACATTCTTGCTCTTCCTTCTCTTTCTGCTGTTCCTATATTGGGGCTACCTTCATTTCTTCTGTTTCTAATCGCTTCCTGATTTAACTTTGTTTCATTATTTGTTAGTCCTTTGTGTTGGGTAAATGTCCTGAGTTGACACGCCCATGGGGGAAAAAAAAATAAAAAAAAATCTTTCTTGTTTCTTTCGGCATTCTTTTCTCCGTCAGACCGTGATCTATAATTATATCCTATCTGTCACTTTCTTCGTTAAAAAAAATGTCTTATTCCAAATCATCAAAGAGCCTAGACCTCCTTCTTGTTCTTGGTTCTATCATTTTCCTACTCCTAAACGTTTTTTCATCATTGCCATCTGCCGTCTGCGGTTCAATCATACTTTGCTCCCATCCTCTCGGCATCGTTTTGCTCTTTTCCCATCCCCTTATTGCCCTTTGCACTCTGGCGACTGTTCCTTCGTTTGTGATCCTGACCACGTGCTATTTGAATGTTCCAGTCTTTCCTCCGAACGTAATATCCCTGTACGTTTAATTATTAAAGCTGAATTTTCCTACTCCATATAGTGCTTCCTATATCTTAGCTTTGCCCCGTCTTCAAAGGTGGTTCCTATTCTTGTCTCTTTTCTGTCATCGATCTCTGACCGGATTAAAATTTAATCTCTAATCTAGTCCAATTGTCCTGGGTAGCTGCCCTTAGTCGGTCAAGCCCCCCCCCAAAAAAAAAACAAAAAAAAAACTGCTGTGTCCGTATCCGGATCCTACGATTCGTCGGTGAGAGCATTATTATTGAACTACTACGGTTGCACCTGCCATCATAAGGATTTTTAAAACACTCCAGCCAATAGAAACCAACTCGGTCCTGTTTTTAGGTTGCGCATAACCAGCGCACTATATACAACATAGCTCTATTTGTCCTCTTGAATTTGACCGTTCTAATTCGGTTTATGCTAGTTCGATCTAATTCTAACACGGAGCGATTTAATTTAAATCGAACAAGAAGGCCGCAAGAGCGCAACGTGTAAAATTTTTTACATAAACAGGGGAGGTCAGTGAAAGAATTTTGTAACTAATTTTCCAGCTAATTAACGGTTTTCAGTTGTGCTCTGGAAAAACCAGTCGCATTTAATTTTGAGGCATTAGTTGAAAAATTAATAAACGTAACTTTACTTAACAACTTTTAATTGTTTACAGCCTCTCCCTTTTCTTGGACCGTTCCATTTCGCCTTTTTAAAAACTTTTCTAATTATACCGACTACAGAAGTTTTACGTTGAACGTGTTCTGCGTTTTAAACTCGCATTTCTTTAAGCTATACGATAACAACAGTTTATTACACGTACCGCGAAGGGGAAGAGATATGAGCACACTAATTGGCATTCAGAAAAATTCACTCTAAATACTTGTTTTTTTGTTGTTTTTTTTTCTATTATTTTTAATTTGGAAAACGGAGATTTTTTCGTAGCTTCCTCCGAAATACGGCTCCCCGAAAGTTTGGAAATTTTTTAATAGGGCGCGCACTCCCCTTTTTTCATCGAGAATTCCACAGTTTTTGATTAATCGATTACCGTTTGAATACTGGCTTGTTGTGTCCATTTATTAAGAGCGGGGCGTCATTCTATCGGAAACTTCGATTTTTGTGAAATTTTTCGACTAAAATTTTCGATGCGATAAACTTCCTCCTCGTAACATAAGCTTTTCATCGGCAGTCGCGACCGTTAAAAATTATATAGAAAGAGATAGTTCCAAAATGGATGCGAATATGCGCCGACGGGAGGTCGCAAAGCATCGAGAACAACATCGATCGAAATTCAGCCAAATGACGATCGATTGTTGACAATACTTTTGAATTATATTTATTATAATTATTATTCATTCCGATTATTGTTATTTATTATTTAACGGGGAGTACTTCGAGGAATTTAGATAAAACCATTTTTAGGCCTAACCGTATACGGCGTTCGGCGAGCAATTTTTATCGTTTTCATTATGCGTAAACTGTCAGCAGCTTTTTTTTAATGGAATTAAAAAACGCGTCAAACGATTTTCCTCGTCCGTCATCTTTTTTATTCGCTGGCCGCTTTAATTAGACCATCCTGGCGACGATAATTAATTAAACCCATTATTTTTTATTTACATATTATTTACGACAATTTCGTTAAACTCGGCTTTTCTTGCTATACTTTTTATTCTCTCGATTCGCCGTTTACCTATTTTATCCGACACGGAAATGTATATCTCACGTCAAAAGATATACACACGTATTTCAACGCGTCATCCTCTTGTGACACTTTTGTGTTCCGTTTTTTTCTCTTTTTTTTTTTTTTTTTTTTTTTTTTTTTTACTTTAAGTGATTATACTTTTTGTAGAAGCGGATTTTTATTAAATTTTTCTAGCGAAGTGCCGGTATTTTTTTGCACTAAAAATATGCACTATTTTAAAATACCAGAGGAAATAAGAAAGCGCCTGAACCTTAATTATTACCAAAACTAGTGATTGATTCGATCGTTTCTGGACCACCGCCACATCTCAATAACGTCTATGGATGAGTTATTTCAATTGATACAGCGTAATTCTTACGGTAAATGTGTACTGGAATATATAACATATACACACCGTTTGTTACAAATTTTTTATTTGTACTAATTTGGAACACTAAATACAAATGTAGCAACGGATTTTTGTACAAAAAATATACTATACCTGGAAAAATCTTTTTATCCGTCCATAGGCAATCGAAAATTAATAGTACAAACAGAACCGTATAAAGTGTGCCATCAGAACAAACTCTAAAAACGCACATTGAAGTCAATATAGAAATACTCTGCATTCACACAGTGGAAATTTAAAATTAACAGTTTGAAGGGGTTATAAAGAAATTTCAATATAGAAAGCGGGAAATTGTTTACGTACATCGAAAGCGCCTTGGAAGATTCTAGCAGTAGATTGTTTACAAGACAAATAACGGGTTTTAACTGACACGCGTTAAGAAAATAATACAAACGACATGAAATTTTAAAAAATTAATAAACAATAGAATGTGAAACAATTTAAAAATTTTTTAAAGTAGTATTAAATTATTGAATTTTTATTTTATACAGGAGATTAGTTATTACTATCCGGGATTTGGTCAGATTTTTATGTTTTTGTACATAATAATTTTCAGCTACGTTACCAAATCCTAAATGATATACTCTTATCACGTACTCGTACTTACTCAGCAATCAGCTACCACTAGTATGCGACGTATGTGTCATGCTCCGCTAACAGTCCACCATACTATTGTCGCAGCTTGTCAAAAGTACGCTCAATATCGTTCCAAGGAGACAAATGCAGCTATCCCAGATGTTTACAACCTGAAAGACCTTACAGACTTACTTATTAAAATTAAGGTTATTAATAGTATTTAGTAATAAGCATTCAATCACTTCCTGTTAAAGTTAAGATCATTAATAATACTTAGTAATTAGTAAGCATCGAGTAGTAACCACAAGGCATTAAATATTCGTTGAAAAAAAAAAAAATCCTAAATGATAACTAACCAACTCCACTTTTTAATGTAAAATTTTACAAAATTTAATATTTCTTTTAAAAAACTTGAAAATTGTTCACATTTATTTTTTTATTTTCATTTTTATTTTTACTTTTATTTTTATTTTATGTCGTTTGTATTCTTAACCGTTCAAGTCCGTTACTTGTCTTGTAAACAGTCTACAACACTTTAATATTGTTAACACCTTTGCTCCTTCGATATTTTTGTAAATAACTTTCCGCCTTCGATATGTGTAAACAACTTTCCGCCTTCGATATGTGTAAACAACTTTCCGCCTTCGATATGTGTAAACAACTTTCCGCCTTCGATATGTGTAAACAACTTTCCGCCTTCGATATATGTATTGTAAATAACTTCCCGCCTATATTGAAATTTCTTTATACCGCCTTCAAACTATTAATATTAACCGTATGAATACAGAGAGCGTTTCCATATTGAATTCAGGTTTTTAGAGTTTGTTTTGATCGCGCACTTTGTTTGCGGTTTTATTTGCATTATTAATTTTTTGCTGATTACCAATGCTCGATAAAAAAGTTTCTAAGTAGAATACATTTATATCGTTTAAACATTTAAATTTCTTCTATTTGTATACGGTTCCAAATTACAATATATACCGAAATATTTCTTCTGTAACCAGTGCCATCGTCGTTAATTTATTATTATAAGATGTCGCAGTCTGGTTAAAAAATTAATGAAAACGTTACAACCCGTAACGGTTTTCTCATGTTACCTACAGCGGCGCAAGAATGACGTCATTAATGCACATTTTTATTTCTGTTTGCCATTAAGTAGGATTCATACAGTTTTAAGTTTAGTTAAGAGAGATTGTTTCATAATTTAAGTGAAAAATCGTAAATTCTTCTTTAGATGAATTATGAGAAACAGCTGATTGCGATTTGTTTTTCCAAGGAAGCTTTTCGCCTTGAATTATTCTAACGGTAAAGCGAACAAAATATTAACGTGTTCGAAGAAATTAAAGGTTTTTTTTCTCGCAGTGGTATCGAATGAATATTCATTTCTTGAAGTGAAATAGGATTATATTTACGCGGTTTACAAACTATCTTACTACTTGTCAATCGTCCTCGATATGTTAGTCGCCGTTTTATCGAGAAATTCCGGTTTAGCAGGAAACCGAAGATGACTTTAAGTAATATTAAGGATACGTGAACTTAAATAAATTGACAGAATTCCGAAAGTGTTTTTTTTCTTTCTTTCCGGTAACGAACATTGTTGTTAGGTTGCGTAAAACGTTAGAATATCTAGCGGAACTGACAGAATCGATATATACGTATATGGGAATGAGGGAACAAGGTTGGTAATTGTAGGATTCTACGGCATATACCCGATCCGAGAATTTACTAAGTATGGTTAATGCATAAAGAATATTGGGAGGCTCTGCGGTACAACCCATATACGAGGTGTGACAATATTCGTAGAATTGTTTCATAGCGCGACTTGTGGAAACACTGCGATGGTGCTCTAGCTATCTCGTTGGAAAGAGGGGACATTTCTGAGCCAGTTCAATCGAGCTTTCAAAACGGTAGCACGTATATCTCGCGTTCTGTGGTCGTTTAAACAAAGTAAGATTTTTACACGTGTCGTGAAAATGTGCGATGTAAATACCGAGTAACGTGATCAAATTCTTGATCAAACAATACCGCCGTCGGAAATCCTCGTACAGTTCAAAAGTTGCTTGAAAGGAAACCGATACGACGGCATTACCGAAGTCCAAAGTGTTACGACGAGGGTCCTCATGGACTTATCTTCAGAGAGGTTTGCGGGGTGCTTCCAAAAATGGGTCGAACGTTGGCGGCGGTGCGCTGACCTCGGGGGAGACTATTGTGAAGGTGTTTAGAATAAGTTTCCCCTCCCCTCTATTTTTAAGCTCTCCGGGGCAAAATTCTACGAATACACAATTGTCACGCCTCGTATATTAACAAATGTTCTAAAAATATCCAAAGGAATATCCCTGTTAAACCATGGTATTCCCAATTGTCATACTCGAACATCTATTTAAAAAAATTTCTGTAGGTTATGCACTGGGACAAATATGCTGCCTGCTTTTCTGTATAAAATCCGGTGGATGGATTCCCCCTGTTCTGTACTCATCCAAGGGACGTAGATAAAGTGGCTGATGCGGATCACGTGTGTTCTAAGAATGTTCTTATTTTACTTTGTACATTTCTGATGTCCATCAAGCGTTATTATTACTGAATATCCCGTGTCCATATAATATGAATTCCTTTCACTACCGATTACATATCACGCAATCTATGATTTTGTAAGTAGAAATATGATATTGGTATAGTCATCGCATAACATACAATTGAAATTAATAATTGAAAGTAACAGGCGATGGATGAAATTTGAGTGTAAGCCCTCCACCCCCCTCGCCTCACAAAAAAACAACAAAACAAAAACAAAACAGAACAAAGAAAAAAAAAACATTCAATTCTCAAACCGCTACGAACGAGAGTTGGAAACTTCATATTCAACGTAGACAGCGGTTCGGGGGATATTTCGGAAAACTGTGACCGTGAAAATCGTGTGTTTCGAAAGTAGGATTGTGGTGAAAGCGCAATCATTTGAATTTTAGCGTTGATACTAATGGAGTGTACGGTAGGATGACTATAGAGTGACGCGAAAACGATCTTTCTTCTCTATGCCGACGGAATTTATGAAAAGATATGATTTGGAAAGCGTTTATGAATAAGCAGAACACTTAAGAACAATAAACGTAAAAGCGACCGGGTAATCGAAAATAACGATAAAAGTCGGAACGGAAGATAGGAAGTTAACGAATGGAAATTAAGGAAGGGCAAAACGGAATTCCTGTGAAAACTTGCAAAAAAGGTAAAATTTAGAAAGCGTAAAAGAAAGATGATCCGGAGCACAGGAGGAATTCTTCTGTATTCCTAATTTACCCAGAATCACGATTCGAACTGAGATTTACGCACTCAAACGATAACTGCCTAACCAACCGCGCCGCGGCACAGTTAGCATCCGAAGATGATAAAATTCAGCGAAAAGGGAAATATCGAAAAGAAGCTAATAATAACTTTTTTTTTTTTTTTTTTTTTTTTTTTTGGGCTTGTCAACCAGGGACCTTTACCCAGAAACAATAATAATAACTAGAGCCAAGCTGTTAAAACGATCGGATTACCACATCTCCTCGGGCTACTTATTACGAGATCTAACGGCGACGAATGGCGAAAAACAAATAATCATTTAATATTCTCGCGTTGTAGACAATGATGAACATGCGCACACCATCGTACGCGGGTTTGTACATGGCTATCCTAAACTGCGATTTTATCTGCAGTGCAGTTCTAAAACTGGCCCGCTCTCACGATGATACCTTTCCGATGGTACTTTCGACTTTCCGCATTTTTTTTCTTTCTTTCTAGTTCCATGCAAACCGGAATTATTAAACACAAAAGCACGTTGTTACCCGATTAATTATTTTTTAGTTAAATTAAGTTATTATAATTAATTGGTTTAAATTGTAAAGGAAACTGAAAAGTAAAAAGCAACCAGGGAGAAGGGGCTGGAGAGGGTTCTACGCAAGGTAGAAGGAGTTATAAGGGTTGAAAAAAAGAGACAGATCCAAAAGTCACGGTGAGAACTATAAGAGAGAGAGAGAGAGAGAGAGAGAGAGAGGGCAATGGGTTTGGGAATCTGCCTATGAAACAACCATTTACTACAGCTGAACGTGTCAAAGACTCGGCAAGGTCATTACCGGCAATGCCACAGTAGCCTGGAATCCAAAGCAAGTCAATTAGAACGGAATGTTAATAAATTAAGAAACGAATATAATGAATAATGGGGCTCGCGCGGTAGCCCAGTTGCTAGAGCGCTTGGTTTACGGAAGTCTCGATCCCGGGCGACGACAGAACCTTATTACAAGAATTAAATTAAATACTCTACTTAGTAATCACGTGGAAGGCAATGGCAAACATGCATATATGTATATCATCATATGCGCGCTAGTTAGTACACTGCAGACATACACGGAACTCGTCATCTGAGTCGTATCGCTCGATTCCGAGCTTCGTGACTACCTATTGGTACACATTCTAGTTGTACAGAATAGGCAGCGTTCATGGCAATTGTTTATATGCAGTACGAATGTGTATGCACGCAAGACCACACCCGGAACTGATTAGTAATCGTTTGATTTATCGATATACAAGTGCAATCCCGCGTGTGTCTGTTGCGTGTACTGAACTAGCGCGCATATGCTGGTATGCATGTTTGCCATTGCCGACCACGTGATTATTAGCGATTATTTATTTATTTATTTAATTCTTGTAATAAGTTCGTCGTCGCTCGGGATCGAATCCGTGGCCGCCGTAACGGAAGTCAAACGCTCTAGCAACGAGGCTATCGCGACCATATATGCACTTGTATAAATCAAACGACTACAAACTGTTCCAAATGAAGAACAGTCGCTATGAACACTATGCCGGTGTCTGTACAGCTGAGATGTACGAATAGGTAGTCGCCCGGCGGTCAGGAATTAAGTATGTCTCTATAAAGAAGAAGATGGGCTTGACGAGGGTTTTGGGAAAGACGATGAGATGGATAATGACACGCTTTTCGAGTTGGAGCATAATAGGAAGGCTAATAAAATGCTTTTCGAGTCGGAGCATAGGAGTAGTTTCGATAAATTGCATGTTGAGGGTATAAAAAGGATCGCGTTTAAAATAGCCACTGATTCGGCTAAAAAGATAGAAGAAACGGACAAGAGTTGAAAGGACTCGGAATAGCTCAGAATAGTTGAGGTCAGGAAGAACATACAAGCTACGAGTATTTAAGGATGCAAGTATCAAAAGGGAAACACATTAGCAAGCTAAAACAGAATAAAGTGTGTGTACACACGAAAAAAGAAAACAGAAAAAAAAGCCGTCATGTAACGATTACTCGACAAAAAGAAAAGGAATACTGTGATACGCGGTTAAATGGATTTGTCGACGGTAATTGCAATGACAGCAAGAAAATTGGAGGAAAAGGTGCCATCCGGCAAAAAGGAACGGATTCGGCAGATGAGACTGATGTGCGGATTGCTCTAGAACAACTTTTGTAGCTGTCTAGGATACATTTTCAGCGCGAGTGTCTCTCACGTCGCACCACCACTGTTAACAGCGAACTAACCGTGATTAATTATGCAGACATTTCTCTTCTTCTTTCACGAATGTCGTGCGAATAAAAGAAAGAGAAAAAGAGCCATCGGAAATTTTTCGGGCGCCTAAAATTTTCACGTAATTTCAATTTTCTCTCACGTTTAAAATGAACTTTGGTACACGTTCGCGTCTATATTTCTCTAGGATGATTCGCAGGTCAATCTTTCAGGATCCTGCGAAATCTAAAATCTTCCGCCGTTGTTGTTTAAGATTCGTCGACGACTGTTCCGCTAGTAGGCGTGCCCGGGAATGCGTGCGGCAAGGCGCTGTTGCCGAAATTAAGAATTAACGTTAATTAGATTTGCGGCAATTTCGAACTTCGCGCGTCAGGTTCCTGGAGAATGAAAGAAGCGGATAGGGTATTAGGCGAAGGAAGAGCGAGCGGACGAACGAGCTTTTTTCTATTAGCGGAGAAAAATAAACAATTCGAAGAGAAGAAAGTTATGTTCGAGTTGTGTGTGCACAGTGTCCGAACAAATAATCTGAAGCAGAAACTAACGAATGACGCAGAAGAAACGGTTCGGTCGGGACACGGACCGCCGGTCGAGGACTTTCAAAACAGCCGACTACGGTCGGACAATTAATTTCTCAGCGGCCAGTTGGACGTTTGAATTTGTCGGAAAAAAAAAAAGTTCCCGTCTACTCTGGTCAGCCGTGAAGGCGCGAAAGAGCGAGCGAAAGTTTGTTTTCCAGAATCTTCTGGAAGCCCGACAGTAAAGAGAACTCGACCACCAGAGGGAGCCTCTGTTGGCGAACTTAATTGACGACGAATAAAAATAACAAACTCGGACGCCCGCCTTTCTCGGACGTAGAAAGTAAATAATAACAACGCGAACTAGAAATTTTCCAGGCCGCTTCTGCGGAGGAGATTTCTCGCTTTCTTCGAGAGATCATCGAGAGTCGTCGATAATGTGTCATACTCTTTTCCGGCTACCGACCAGGCAGGAGACTTACCCGACGATAGCAATTTTGCAACAGGTTCCAAAAAATTCAGCTTCGATCCCCCCTCCCCACCCTCACTACGGATTCGTAATTGCGGTAGACTAAAAAATGCTTTCAACTTTAAACTTTGCACGATTCACGTCTTTACAGACGATTTCTATTTCTTTTGCGTCTTTATATATAAATAAATAAATATATATATATATATATATATATATATATATATATATATATATATATATATATGTATTCTTTATCACCCCGTATTTAAGAAGTTTGGTCTTAAACGAGCCAACTTACTTTTTTTTTTCAAGGCTAGACGAAAAATAAACCGAGACACCCGTCCCTTCGTTGTTTCACGACATATCCTGTATTTATTGGAGAATGTGAACTTTGCAATAAAAAAGATAAAAAAAAAGATACAAAAAAGATACAAAAAAGATACAAAAAAGATACAAAAAAGATCAAAACGTATTGCAATCGTTTCCGAAATTTTTAAAGCTAATCCGCTAGAAATAACAACGCCTGCTGGCAGTATTTCTTTTTTTATTCTCTTCAATAGCCCTTCTGATTCCCCCTTTTATTTCATTTATATGGAACAGTGTGATTTGTTTTGTTTTGTTTTTTTCCAAGCAAACATAGCAAAGAATGTTCAGCGAAAAGTACGACAAATTTTTGGGAAAAAACGACAATCAGACAATAAAGTCCTTCGATAATCGAAATTCACTCGGTGACAAAACATTTTTTGTCTCCAACTCCTTAGCACGCGCTATCGCGTGTATAATATTTTTCCCGTTTCAGTTTTAGAAACTATTTTTACACTTACAACAGAAGCTGGTTTAATTTTATTTTCGTGACATTCTCGATGCCCTCGAAATAGAACACGTTTTTTCCAGCCGTCTAGAAAAGAAAAAGGAGAGAAATGTGTTTTCCTACTCGCAGTACGCATGCCGGTAAATGCGCGTTCTTTCGGTTATTCCTTTCGTTCATACTAGGGAGAACCTCCCCCCCGCGCCGCATAAGCGCTTGTTCAAATAAATCGACATTAAAAAATATTCCCGAAATATATTTACGATTTCGTACAATCCGGTCTTTGTCACGCTCAGTTTGCTGGGTCTATACATGTTCGTCCTTCATTTAAGTTCAACTTCCCCTTTCGTAATATTTAAAAATTTTCGGGCCGCATCGATCTAAACTTGGATTTTAGCGGGAATTTCGTTTTAAATAAATTCAGTTAATTTTCTAGAGAGGCTTAGACGGAAAGTCACATTACCGAATATGTGACTTTCCGTCGGAAAAGTTTTCGACTACGATCGTGTAAAGAGAATGGGCGCTGGAAATGAACGTGTTAAGCCTAAAGTAGAATTTGCGATCGGGGATTGGGGGATTTCCCGTCAAGGGATGAGCGGGTATAATTATAAGCGAGTATTTTTTATTCTGTACGAATAATATTAACTGTTACGGGTGTTCATAAGTTGACACTTGAGGTAACGGCGAGAACACTATGCTGACGACAGCTACCGGTTAAATATTTTAAATGTGAAAAACTTTTTTCTAGCTAGAATGAAACAAAAAAAAAAAAAAAACACGTCTAGAAATTTTGAGCTTAATGTGACCATTAAAAAGAGAGAAAGACAAAGAGAGTTTTTTTTTTTTTTTTTGAGTTTTCGATAGAGGAGTTTTCTCTATCTGGTCTTTTAAAAAGGTACTAGATAAAAAACAAATCTGGATTGTCGCTGAAAATTTCGGTCCGACATGATAACCGTAATGGTGCGTATAATGCACGGAACTGATTTGTGTCTGACATTTTAAGTGTTATTTTATAATGAAGAAGAAGAAGAATATATACATATATATATATATATATATATATATATATATATATATATATATATATATACACATATATATATATATATATATATATATAGGAGGGTGGTTTGAAATGTTCCCGGCTTTTCAATGAAACAAACATACACGTATTTTTATGAAAACAGCGCTTTATTTCTCAACATAGTATCCATTTAGGCTCACACATTTGTTCCATCACTCGGAAAGTTTATTAATACCGACCTTGTTTCAGGAAGGTCTCGAAAATATTCATCAACACCGAAAATCACTTCACTATCATTTACAAGTCTTTTTTCCTCCGAGCCATTTCTTCAAATTGGGGAATAGATGATAGTCGCACATTGCGAAATCTGGCGAATTGGGGCGGATGCGGAAGTAATTCGAACCTTAATTCGTTGATTTTTGCCATCGCAACTATAGAGGTAAGGCGCATTGTCATGACGGAAAAGGACTTGTTTCTTCGCCAAATGTGGACGTTTTTTTTTTTTTTTTTATTTCTTCGCTTAAACGTTGAAGCAGAGCCGCGTAATATGCTCCGTTTATTGTTTCACCTTTTTCAAGATAGTCGATGAAGATTATTCCGCGTGCATCACAGAAAACCGTTGTCATGACTTTGTTGAAGGACACATTTGCTTTCTTCGAAGCTGCTTGACCTGTCTCAATCCATTGCCTAGACTATTCTTTGGACTCTGGGGTATAGTGGTGAATCCAAATTTCATTAACAGTGATGAATCGATGCAAAAATTCGGCTGTATTGCGATTAAAGTACTGAATGTTTTGAGCTGAGATGTCTTTTCGACGCTGTTTTTGGTCCGGTGTGAGCAAACACGGCACCCATCTTGCGCAGATCTTGTTCATGCCCAAAACTACGCGTAAAATATGGTACACTCGTTCAGATGTTATGCCTACACCCTCAGCTAACTCTTTAATTTTGATGCGCCGATCGTCCAGCACCATTCTCTGTATTTTTTCGACGAATTTTTCGGGCGCAGTTGCTTCTATCAAGCGTCCACTGTGCGTAGTTCATCTTCTGTAATCCAGCGTTTAATAGTGGTTTTTGAAGGAGAAGACTCCTTTAACGTTGAATCGAATTCAGATTGTATTTGTGTTGCATTTAAACCTTTAAAAAATAATTTTTTTTTCATTTTTTACGTAACACACGAATTCTTTACTTGAAACTCCCATGAAACTGGTAATAAGGTTTTCAACCAAGCTGAAACTTGTTCAGTGACGCTGTAAAGGATGGAACTGCATAACGCGCTTGATGAATTAACCTTAGCAGCGCTATTTATTGGCGAGACCTGGAAAATAAGTATACTAGCGTATCGACTCCAACGCGTCTTACCGCACGACATAACGTTAGAAATACAAATTTCGCTTATTACAGATTGTAAATTAGGTCGCGCGGATCGGGCTGCAGGAAAAAAGTAAAAAAAAAAAAAAAAATTCAATGGAGTCGGAGAAACTCTTCTGTACTCGTTGAAGATTATTTTGCGGATCTTGCTATGAGGAGGCCCGCTTGACTTCCAGTTCTTCTATAATTCTTACCGAGAAGTCGGTTTCTTCGCAAAATGAAATGAATTTTCCGATTAAATTATAAACAATAAATGAAAATTCCACACGACTTTTCCGAAAATAAAAACAAACGAAACTGTGTGTCGCCGTTTTCCTCAGATGTTGTGTGGACTCTAGAAGACGGTCTTCTATAATTGTTCTGGAATTATCCGTTTCAGCTACGGCATTTCTTAATTCTATAGTTGTTCTGGAATTATCCGTTTCAGCTACGGCATTTCTTAATTCTATAGTTGTTCTGGAATTATCCGTTTCAGCTACGGCATTTCTTAATTCTATAGTTGTTCTGGAATTATCCGTTTCAGCTACGGCATTTCTTAATTCTATAGTTGTTCTGGAATTATCCGTTTCAGCTACGGCATTTCTTAATTCTATAGTTGTTCTGGAATTATCCGTTTCAGCTACGGCATTTCTTAATTCTATAGTTGTTCTGGAATTATCCGTTTCAGCTACGGCATTTCTTAATTCTATAGTTGTTCTGGAATTATCCGTTTCAGCTACGGCATTTCTTAATTCTATAGTTGTTCCGGAGTTATCCGTTTCAGCTACGGCACTTCTTAATTCTATAGTTGTTCCGGAATTATCCGTTTCAGCTGTTTCTCGGCTGTAGGTTAAACTGTGAAAATGGGTCGGCGAATTTCACTGATAGCTCCGAAATGCTAGCTCCTAACGAGGTATTTGTTTACACGCGACCTATTCAAAAAAGTATCCGGAGAGACTGAACTGCACTGACGAATTTTTCGTTTATCGATGCCGTCACATCTTTGGTCTTAAAAACAACTTTGGAATGACGCCAAGCCGTAAAACATTTGCCCGTTACACCGAATCGCTAAGGGAAGAAACGACGATATACAGTATTTTTGTATTAGATATCTTCGATGATAAAAATGGCACAGTACCAATGTTTATGGTATTAAAACAAACGTTAAAAAAATTAATATCGGAAAAAATCGAATAATCAAACGATATCGTATCAAGAACAGAGATGAACAAACAAGGTTTTTTTTTTTTTTTTTTTTTTTAGGGAAAAAAATACAGACTCGAAGAAAAATTTAATAAAAATGACCGTCTAAAAAAAAGAGAAAAATAAATAATTATAATACATCTTATACCATGAAATATGACCCGTGAAAGGTGATATTAATTCTTATAGACACTATAATACTTGAAATTAGAGTTTCGACAACTAAATTAAAATGACGCAACATCTGGGAACAATTTAACGAATATTGTTAAATGTTTCGCCTAATTAAAAACTAAACTATTTTTTTGTTTTGTTACTTCATTCCTAATTTACTCGACATCAACGGAAATAAATTAGCAAATTTTCACCGTATATATCGATATATTCAATTACGATGCGGAAATCAAGGTAAAACTATTAAAAAAAAAATAACTTTCTTTTACCGACTAGACTAGATGAGCGCCCTCTCGGCGACGCTACATATACACACATATACATTCACATACCAGTCACATTGCCCAAAAAACAACACAAAAACAATTAATTGTAGTACATAATGAAAATAAAAAGAAAATGAGTAATAATGTAAAAGACTTGCGCACCGAATCACTGTGCTTTTCCTGGGCGTTTGTTACGTGCGACCGTTATTGTAGGGAATCCTGCGATTCCGACTAAACTTGACGATGTGGTGCTTCGTTAGAATTGTTCGTAATCAATTCTGATGCGGTGCGATTCTATTTTGAATGTACAGATCTCTTCACACGTGGTTTATAATAATCCGATCAGGTGCTATTCTAAATATTAATAAGCGACGACGTCTAATTCACGGCACACAATTTTAAAAGTAAAATTGATGTTCGTTCTGCCGATATGCGAACAAAATAAAAACCAAGACATATACCTGCGATGCAGCAGTGGTAATGTAACACGAGCACAGAATTAATTCTATGCCTGCGCACCATCGTCTGGATAAATTTCTTTCGACGAACAATAGTTAGCGCCGTCTTTTCTACAAATATTTCCTAAACTTTTACCGCCGAGAACCAGACCACACCTGTTAGCAGTCTCCGGGATAAGCTACCAGTTACCCTTATCACCTTATCATTATTGTTATTATTATTACATATGTTCGTACGCGCGCGTGTATGTGGATCACAACAATATTTATTTTCAATTGCAGTTGGTGATTTCCGTGTCGACCCTAATTGAAATATTCATATTGTATAAGAATTACCATAGTAAGTATATATATTTCATATCGCCGTGAAATATATTATATTATCTTCTTATCGGAGTGTTTTTACTTTTTAGCATGTTTTTGTTCAATTTTTATTATCGAATAATTATTTTTTACAGTTTAGCGTACCTTTATTGAAGCTTTACACTAAATCTTGAAGTCATTTCTATTTTTTTCCTCCCCAAAAAAGAACATTTTATTTCACACAATTTTTAGCATAGAATTTAAGTTTTTTTGTTGTGCTTAAAGTCAACTTTTTTAAAAGTTACACAGGATTGTAATAGGCGCTATGGCGGTTTATGATGATTTTTTATAAATCACGTTTGCGCGCTTAATATCGGCAATATTATTTCAAGTCAATTGTCACGTTTGTTATATTAATAAAAAATTACCGAAAGCGACGCTATTTTTTCACGGTTTATTTGAATGACTACTGAGTAAAAAGTAAGTAAAGTAGGTCCCATACCCTTGACAGGGGTTAGGATTGAGAAGTTAAGCTTTTCATAATGTACTAAGCCGAACGGAACTAATGAGAATATTATGGCCAGTTTTAACACTTTCGAATGAGCAAAAGCGAATCATTAAAATCGATCTATGCGAGTATACGCGAACAAAAATTAATTTCATGACGGTGGTGAGTCGTATTTTGTTTCAGTGCTCTTTCCTACTCACCGAATAGAACATTTTGCATTTGGGATTGGAGTTTCCTTCCTACTGCCCCCCCCCCTTTTACGCGTTCTATGTATTAACTTTTTCTTCTGTACCAGTCATCCCAATCCTTTCCTCCTGTATTAAAACTTTATCCTCAATCCCGAATTAAATTTTCTAATTTGTCCGACTAACGGTAGTCGCCCCTGTTGGCCATGATACGATCACTATCGTGGCAGAGAAAAGAATTTAACTCGGAGAAATGCGTCGATCGATAAAATGATGTTCGGCTTACCGTCCTGTTAGCTTTGTAAGAGAGTCGATATGCTTGTGTGTAAAGGGACCACTGTTCTGGCTGTCCTGTCGTGGTCGCGGTCTGAGATAAAAGCGCTACCTGTTATTATTTACCGCGGTCCATCTTTCTTTTAGTCTTGTTGATTTTTTCTTGTGTAATTTCGTCAGCTAAGTAAAGACGAGAGTATATTTATATTCTCGCAGAATCGATTCGCAATTTTCGACAGATCAAAATAGTTCAGCGGTACGATCGGAAACGACGTTATAAATTAGATACCTACCCGTTAATATTATTAGGATATTCGACTTTTCAAGGAGCAGTTTCGGTAATCATTACGCGAACGGCGAAAGCCGAACCGGAGGCTCGATGATATTATTACACGGAGATGCAGAGAACTAGCGAGCTGCATTTCAAGTTCTTTCATTTATTATTTATTTATTTCACTGTTACACGTCAATGTTATTTATTCGTAAATGAACAACTGTTGTATTGTATGTAACTAATCAACATATAGAGAAATCAGCGCACAAGACGCACTATTAAAAATTCACACATTTATTATCATTATATCGGTTATATACGTACATGTTGAATTTCTATATATCTGTATGTGAATCGTTGCGATGGTGTATACTTACATACGCGTGAGTGATAGAGGGGCTCTCCTCGCAGAATTGTAATTAAGTCGTTCGTTGTTCTGAATCAACTCCAAGGGGTATCATTTAAAATTTCCATTTTTGTAGCAGAATAATATAAAAATAAAAAATAAATGCATCTATTTGTTTTTTATTATTATTTAGGGTTACTCGTGTACTTCACAAATACACACACACACACACATATATATATATATATATATATATATATGTATATATAAAATAACAAAGTAATAAAAACATTCGCTAGGATTACCTGCTTTTTTTTTGAAGACGGGGTAAAATACGAAGATTATCAACAATAAGGTGCACGATGAATTAAAAGAAATTATGGCGCGCCCTGAAAAGAACTGTTTTTAAAAGAGAACATCGATGATCGGAAGAACCGGAGTAAAAATGAAAACGGAAGCCGGACGAGAGACTTCAAAAATCCGGGAAAGTGCAGAAATTTAAACGGAGCCGGAACGATTAATTAAAGTCGGGAATGAATAGAATCGGGCGTTCATTGAAAACGGACAAAGCCGCTCCATACTGAATTTCGTACTGCGACGGTAAATACCGATGATCCGCAATAAAATCGCCCTGTTATGCAATAGTCGAAAAGTATCGAAATTTAAAAATAACCGGGAATGGTTTACGAAAATAGATGGTTAAACAGCAAGAAAACAACAATTAAATCGAAATAAAAATAAATAAATAACCTTGCAAAGGTGCATTTAACGAGTACTAAATGCGGGCGGAATGGCATGGTTACACATCTGTGTGAGGTATGCAATAGGTTTTTTTCACGATATTGTAACAGCAAGGAAAGGATATAATCGAGCTAAATTTTAGAGGCAACAGGGAAATTCACCGCGATGTAATAGAAACAGCGTCAAGGGTCAAGAGGAAAGAACGGAAACGGAGAAAGGTCCGAAGGAAACTTCCGACGCTGTCGGTAGGAAAACTTTGACATCTGACTAAAGAACTGAAACAAAATTAGAGAATGAAGTTCTTGAAATTCGATGATAATTAACCGATCGTAGTTCGCCATGTTTACTTTAAAAACTCGTGTTCCGTCCGCATTCCGCACATTAGAGTTTTCTTTTTTTTCGTTGCGAAGCTTACTTCCTTCCGATACCTCGGTGATTTTAAAGGAGCGTTTTTGGTTGAATTTTCGCCACGGCCTACGGGGCCCGCTTTCACGTGATAAAGAAATTTAATAAAACGGGGGAAATTTTTCGAGAGTGTATCGTAATACCGAATGTGTCGATAACATCCAACAGAGATCAAACGATAAGAAGATTTTTATCCGCTCGGCCTTCTTTCTCCGCGACCCTGTTATCGTTCTCTCTTCTTCGATAACATCGTGGCCTAACGGTGGTCCTTTGCCTATTTTTAACCACACTATTTCGCCTATCCCATCAGCTTGATGACTCGGAAGAAAACAAATACAGAAATTTTGGAAATGCTGGAAGAAGAAAGGAAGCTGATAAAACTTTTAGAATACAAAAAAGAGATAGATTTTTGGGATACATACTGCGCCACAACACACCTTCGTAACTACAATAATGGAATGGAAACAAGTCTACCACTTCGACTTAAATGGATAGATCAGATAAAAATAAAATTGGAAATGGATTATAACACAGGACAGAAAAAAATGGATAAAAGTAATAGGTTAAGCCACGAGACAAGAGCAAGGCTCTTAAAAAGAAGAAGAAAAAGATCAGCTTGATAGCGGTATAATATCGTATCGGAGACACACTGTGTCCTCGTTCTCCATTTTAACTTGGTCTCGAATGATGGATTTGAACCTTTCGACGTGAAGAACTGAAACGCGTTTATTCGCAAGTGTCTGGGATAGATGCTATTTTTTTGGTTTTTTTTTCTGTTTTTGCTGACCGCGCAAGCCCCGCGGTAATCGCATTTATAGGACTCAGAGCTGTAAGATATATTTGAATTCATTGTAAATGACCAAGTCCCAGTAAACGATGCTGTTGCGAAAGTATTCATCTTTTAATTTCACACACACACACACACACAGTCATTGGTACTCCGATACTAAGCTATCTTCAATAATCCGCTGATTAATTGGAATGGTCGATGTTTTTCATTAGGAAACATTGATTTAGCTTCAGGTTTTGAGGAGATTTTAACGAGGTACTTGGAAATCTCCGACTCTTACCGGGGGGGGGGGGGATTTGGGAACTTCAAATTGCGTACTAATATTTTTTCTTTCTTTACCTCTTCTTCCTTTCCGCATTTCCAGCAGGTATCGAATGTAGACACGTTCATAAGGGGGCGTGCCACCGCGTCATCGCGGTCTGACGCGTCTTATCATGCATCACCGTTGTGTTCAGGTAGATGCGTGGATGTTGCAAAAAATTCACGATACAAGCTCACGGCGAATAAGTCTGCCTTCATTCGGTTAGTGTTATTATTTTCCTTTAGGCGGCCTTTGTCGGCATGCTACGGGAATAATGCGCGTTCAGCGTGCAGCCACGAAATCGTGTAGTGCATTCATCGTTCCGACGAATGGAGTTTTCAAGTGGTTTCGGCGAGAAATCGATGACTCGCGATTAATAGGTGAAACGCTACTGTCTGCTCGCCTGTCTCGCGTTATTTCACTAATCGTTTGACGTGTCGGGGCGATTGGCGAGTCTGTGTGTGTGCGTGCGTGTACGGCGGCTGATTCGAAGTTTTGTTAATTGAATTTTCAACTTATCAAACTTTGCGCAGGAATGCGTTTCATCGGTCGCGTCCGATTTAAAACACTTTCGATATGACGGAGGGAAACATTTGAGAACCGGGCTCATTCTTTAAACTCTACAAACAAAGTTGAATTGCTCCCGCGGGATACAACATCGCCAAGCAATTAACTCCGTTCGACGAACCAAATTCGCTCTCGTTAGTGTTCAAGTTTATCTACCGCTCTCCAACCTGTGCCAAAATCGACTAAACTATAAAAGAAAATTTAGCGGCTCGCCGTAAATCGTATATGTGCTACGTATGTATTGTATATGTGCGTTATCTGTGTGTATGATCGAATAGTTGTTTCAAAACACGAAATATAATTAAAGGCCCTCCTTTTGAACTGAATCATTTTAGTGACATTTGTCATTTCGATAACGGTGGCCTTTGATATTTACGAAAAAAATGAACTAAATACAATTTGCATCCCGAGTAAGAAATAAAAACATTCACATTTTCGATATTATAATGGCTCTTCTTGTAATACGCACGATCTCATTTCATTGTTGAAGAATCGGATTATTTGCGTATTTTTATATTTCCGAAATTTTTGAACTTTCCCGCATGTTCTGAACATTTTTGGATCGTTCTTGCGCGTTTCGACTACTCGAAATTTGTTGTTCTTTCCCTTAATAAATTTTTTCGTATATGTCATGTTTTTTGTTGTTTTTCATTTTTTTTTTTAAATCACGTTGGTAATCTCATTTTTCTACAATTTCAAAATGAGTAACCGTGGTTTTACGTATATTATTTTAACGTTCGAAATGAATATCCCCCTACATTTTGATATTAAAGGTAACAACATATTGCATATGTAAAACATGTTATACCGATTTCAAAAAATAATTCCAGTAAATTATGCTTAATATAATTTTACCAATGGATCGGGTGACACCATGCCCATCTCTTAAGGTGGTACTAAAATTTAAATACATTATTAGCCTCTGTTATATATTTTCTACTTATAAATTGCAACAATTGTACTAAGGAAGGTTTCATATAATATATTGTAAACAAGTAAAGTAAGTTCCATATACCCTTGATAGGGTGTCGGGATTGTGAAGTTAAGGTTCACATTGTACTAAGCCTAATGGATCTGATGAGAATATTGGGGTCAGTTCCTTTCTCATGGGATCCGCCTTTGCTTTCTCAGATTTCTCTGAAACCCAATTATTGCGGGCTAGGTAAACTTGGGAGCGACTTAAGTTCGGGACGAGACCAGTCTCGAATCCGTGACCTTTGATTTGATAGCCAAGCACCTTAACCACTAGGCTACCACGTTGCCTAATATATTGTAGTATACTTCAAATAATACAAATCAGTAAATATATATATATATATATATATATATATATATATATATATTATATATACATATTTTTTTTTTGTTCTTTTCACATTTGTTGATTAATAAAAAGGTTTTCAAAAAAAGTTTTTGTCTTTATTTTTTGAATATTTGCATATTTTCGTGCATATCATTAACTTTTTTTAATGCACATTTTCATTTATATTTAAGATCCTTCTTTTATTTTAATACAATCTCCTCTCTGTAGTTTTGACATTTCGCTGTGACCATTCAGTACTTCGAAAGAGGTTTATCAGCATTTTTGATTTTTTCGACAATTTTAGAAATATTTTTCTGCGTTTCATTATTAGCCAACAGGCATAAACAATCTTCCTGCCATATTCGATGTTTTCATTAGTTATGCAGAGTTGATGTTGATAATACATTAACCGAGTCTTCCACGGATGATAGAGCTGCGGATCATTCGCTAAAAATATAAAGCATTAGCAATATAATAATGCACAATTTTTTAAAATCTATATTGACGGATCGAAATGTTAATTGACACGCAAAGGCAGTTGAAAATAAATTTGAAGGCAACACACTAAAAAACCGAAGAAAATATAGAGACAGCTATTGAGCATCTTATAAAATGTACTCATCAATTGGCGTACAAAGGGATTCTGATAAAAATGTCAGCTATAAAAACACCCAATCGTATCCACAAAAATATATTAAAAGATACGATTGCGGAGAAAAGACGATTAAAAAGAATTCGGCAATTGAACCTCCCCATAAATAAAAATGCCCTAAACAGAATGACTAAAAAACTATGGAAAGCGGTTATCGAAAAATGATTCTTTTCATAAATACGTGGCCAAAATTAGATGCAACTATAAAACCGATTATTCCTCTCATATGGGAAGTCAGAAAAAAGGTAAAACGAAAACATGTATCTAATTGTTCATCCGTGAAAACGGAAAATATCAAGTGGACTAGAAGTGTGATCAAGAAAATCAAAAGTCCTATTTGGTAAATACCTTTCAAAAATTTTCCATCAAGATAACAGCAATACAGTAGCTGATGAAGGAGTAGACATACGGGAATATTTAAATGTAACATTTCAAATGTGCCTACTATCTATTAAAAAACAGATATCCTAAACGAATGTGTATTTTCAGTTGGCAGGAAGACGCGATCACATTTTCAGTAATGTAGGAAAATAAAAATTAAAAAAAACCCTGTGATCTACTAATTCGAAGATAAAGGAAAATATTCGAGGGAGTCAATTTTGGTCAAAATGTGTCCAATTTTGACTGACTTTTTTCAACGATTTAATTTCATACTATCAGAATGGGATATAACATTCCGATGATCGAAGAACATTTTCGATTCCTTTTTGACAATATAATATTGGTTCCGGGTTTAATTTTTCTTTTTTCTGTTCATGATTTTAAGTCATACTTTAGCGTTTTGAGTCAGCTCCCAGCGATGAAAATCGTTTTAAAAATTGTTTCCTAGCAAATGTATTTTTCCGGATTCAATATACGAGAGTATTTGTCCCTTTATACTAGCCAGTGTTTAGTTTTTTCGCAACAGTTACATGTTCTACGATTTGTGATATATTCTTTTTAAAAACGACTTTTCTTTTTTTTTTTTTTTTTTTTTTTTTTTTGCGAGAACGGGTTTTAAAATGACCTTACCTAACACGCACTAAAATTCTGTTAGAATCCGAAGTTTTCGCTTGTAAACCGGAAATTTCAAAAGTTTTATATGAACGAAATAAAAACGGTTATTTGCATTAGTAAATGTGGTGACCGAGCTCTGCTTGCATCTAACTTGTAAAACGATTAATTTGCTAACAAGTTGCATAATCATTGAATAATATAGCACGTATGCACTAATATGAAAGTTACATTCTCATATACACGTCCATTATTCTATATTTTGAAGTATTCTTGCAAATATTCTCGCAAGTATTCTCATAAGTATTCTCGCCAGTATTCTCTCAAATATTCTCGAAAGTATTCTCGCAAGTATACTTCAAGTATTCTCCAAGTATTCTCCAGGTATTCTCGCAAATATTCTGGCATTATACGAAATAAAACCAAATGCAAAAATTTGTCAGCTAGATATATGTAAAACCTTGGTCAATCGATTTCTAGACCATGAATTTCATAAAAATTGTTACAGTCCGAGAATCCTTTCATGTGTGTGTGTGTGTAAATGGGTTCTCAGCCACTCCGACGGTTTTGATGAATTTAACGAATTAGAGGTTTTTAGGGGATTTAAATAAATTGATTGTCAAGCTAGCAATTGTAAAGGAGAGGTGAGCTCACGTCCCGTTTTAGTGGTAAATAAAAATAAATTTAAAATGTAGTAAGTTACAACAAATACAAATATGTATATTAAACAAATTTAAGAATACAAATGATTGCGCTTACTTAGAAACGCTTTAGGAGTATAATGAATTATGCTGATATAGCAATGTACCTTCATAAATTCTATTATCTAAAATTAAAATACTGATGATCGGTTATACTACCCGAAAACGTTTCTAAGTAAGTAATCATTTGTATTCTTAAATTTGTTTGTTATATTTGTATTTGTTATAACTTACTATATTACATATAATTCACAAACAGGATGTTAAAGGATTCTTTATTAAATTTAAAATTCATAAGCCAGAAATATTTTTACAAATTATTATGTTTCTGTGCTAGTCACTTCTCGAAAATTTCCATGAAAAAAAGTAAAATTGAATTAAAATACACGGGTTGCGCTGATTAGTCGTAATTTTCTGACTTATGTTTTTTTTTCTTCTGGTTTAATAGTGAAAAAAGAATGATTTCCTTATTTACACCATGTTAAACAGAAAATTTAAATTCCGCCATGAAACAAATTTGTTCTTATACGGCGATCTTAAATATTACGTAAAATATCAAAATCGAAAAACGGAGTTATGCAATTGTAATTTTTAAATATTACGCCTGTATTATTGTTTTATTTGTACATACAGAAGTATATAGTTTAAAAAATGCAGAGAAAAAATGTCAGGAACTGAAAATTCTACTGAAAAGATGAAACACGTTGTTTCATTTTTGATTTGATTTTGTTTTTAATTTAATTTAACTTTTAAATTTAATTTGATTTCATTTTTGAGGGTATATCTTACGAATTAACATGCAAATGTTTGTGAGACTTTTTCCTAAATCACGTAAATTAATTATGTAGCCGGACCTCCTAAAAATGTGTTTACGTTAAAACAGCGTTAGGAAATTCTCAATTATTACGTGCGTGGTATGTATGTACTTTCTTCTTCTGGCATATTATCATCCGAGAGAAGCCAGCTCGAATTTTGTACGCCTACATTTTCTCGAAGCATTTAACGTTTATTTTAGACGAAAAATCGTGCACCAAAAGACGTCTTCTCGTTGGCTGAGCGTCTGCATTAGCAAGTCCAGCATCGCACACATTTCGTAGAAAAGCGATAAGTTCGCTACAATGTCACACTTTTATCATTTAATTTTCCTTCAGAGAACTCGGGGTACTGTGAAAAACGTTTCCGACGCGCCATTTCATTTTCCGCTTCAGATATTAAGAGCAGACTTAATAACATCTCCGGCAATTAAGTAATATCGATCAAATTTCAGTTGTTTCTTTATGTGTGCCAAATTTTAGTTAGTCGCGGTTTACTTAAAGATTACTCGTGCAAATAAGCGTATGCTTTAGTGACTAAATAACTGCGATAATGTAAAATATATTTTTGAAAAATGTAACCATATGTTAAGGCCACGTTGAAGCGTCGGAGCGTTATTATTATTATTATTATTAGTGCACCATCGTCGGGATATTCTACGTAAAATAAAGCATTGTAATTTTTTTCCTATATAAGATTTTAACTCCGTTTTTTTTTTTTTTTTTTTTTTTTTTTTTTGGGAAAGAGATTGCCTTTTAGCTCTGTTATAAAACTTCCACGAAATATTTTAACTTAGCCCCTCCACCGATTTCCTGCCCATTCTGTAATGCAGCAGTGCTATCTTCGGTGGAGCACATCCTGAAACAATGTAAAAACTTAACAAGAATCAAGGACGAACCACTACACCTTCTTTTAGATAACCGTCCAGAACAGGTTCAGACAATGCTAATCTTCCTTAACAGAAATAATCTAATAAACAAATTATAATAAATCCGATACTCGTTGTGCCGTAATGACCCTGGCAGTTATAAATGGCCAACGAGTAGTTTACAAAAAAAAAAAAGAAAAAAAAAAACTTTTAGTAAACAAATAATCATTTATAATCGCGTAATATGTTTTGTATTAAATTCAAAGGCATAAGCGCTTAATTTTTTCTTTATTACAGTGATGAAGACATAAAGTTTGAATTAATATAGCAATGCAAAGGAGGAAAAAATTAGTACATGTAATAAACGGCTGTTGTTCAATTTTTACTTTCGAAGAAATTTGTAATTATCGTTTTTTTTTTTTTCTTTTTTTTTTCTATTATAACGAGATTAGTAGTAATATTATTCTAATACGTGATGCCGATTTCATGGATTTCACTGAATTTGTGATTAGTGACGGATTTGATGGCGATGGTGCCCTAGGCCCATGTTGACATGCCGCCTTTCTTGTAATGAAAAATATACACATATACATGTAGAAAACATTAACGTAATTGCAAAATTTTATTGGAATAATTCTCGAATTATTCGAATTTTTCTACATTTTAGTTATTTTTCCACAGTTTAACGGTGAAATACAAAATAGTAAAATTCAACTTTTAAACGACCGGAAAAAAATATTTGGGTTCAGACTCCTTTTAAATTTCGGCGCCCTTCAAATGTTACCGCCCTAGGATCTCACGGGCCTAAATCTGCCACTGTTTGTGGTAAGCACTTGTCGCAATTACAGTATAAGTGGGGAACAAAGAAATTGCTATTTAATCGTTAATTGAATAGAATCTTTAAGTGCTAAGGTAATTTAAATGATACTCAGCCAATGTTAAGCGTGTTGTTGTGTATATTTTAATAAAGCTTTTTCTCTTCTTTTTCTTCTCTTTTCAGAACGAAATAGAAAACATTTATTCAACATATAATTATTACAATAGCGGAGAAAAGAGAGTTATTAAGAATTTGGCAATTTTCTAATTAAACGGCTTTCTGTGTCCTCATCTAATCTTATCTCTTCCTATCTTAGTATTAAAAACCAATGGCGATTTGCTCCTCACAAAATCCCAATCCTTTCTCTCGTAGCAGCTCGAGTCTCCAATTTTTCGCCTTATGTCTTTTCTTATTCCAAGCTTTCTTACTTTTCCCATGACTTTTCCAGCATTTGGCAGACTATTAATCTCTTCTCTCTCCCTCTCCAAACCAGCTCCACCGCACATTCTTCAATCCAAGCCGAATTCCTCCAAATGCTGGACACATCTTTCCCTTCTCATCTAACATTCTTCACTGACGGTTCTAAAAACGAAAATGGGGTGGGCGGCGCGTTTACCTCCCTCTCACTTAATCACTCTGAGTCCTTCAAGCTCCCTTCCTTCTGTTCTATCTTCACAGCGGAGTCTATCGCCATTTTACGCACAGTCTCGTTCATTCCATCCATAAGAGAGATCAGTAAATGTCTGATTGTCTCCGATTCCAAAAGTGTTCTTCAAGCCATCTCTTCTCCTCCTTCTCATTCCTCCAATTCTATCATTCTTTTAATTCGTTTTCTTATATCCAATTTACTTTCATCCCGTTCCATTACTATTGACCTTTTGTGGGTTGCTAGTCACTCTGGCATCGAGGGCAACGAGTTAACGGACTTTTTAGCCCGTTCGGCCGCCCGCGATGGTCCTTTATTCTGCAAAATTCCTACCTCGGACATCCTTCTTCTTTCCTCAGCTAATCATTCCCGACTATGGTCGGACATCTATCCTTCCCTATTTTCTAATCCCGCCTCTCATTATCTTCAAATTTAACCGGTTCCCTCTTCCCAGCCGTGATTTCAATCCTATTCTTATCAACGCTCCGCGATCATTTCCTTAATCAGACTGCGTATTAATCACTCACTTCTACCCTCTTCACGTTTTCGTTTTTCCCTGTCCCCTTCTCCCGATTGTCCCCTTCATAATTACATCTCTCCTCTCGTATGTGATGCAAACCACATCTTCTTTGAATGCCCTGCCCTTGATTCCGAGCGCTCTGTTTTGTACTCGAAAATCTTGGCACTGGGTCTTCCTGCTCCGTATAATTCTTCTTTTGTCCTTTCCTTTCCATCCCCAGATATAATCCCTGTACTCCAATTTTTCCTAAGCTCTATTTCTAATCGTCTTTTTATTTAGCCCCTTCCTTAATTTCTATTGTTGTTGGGTCAATGCCGCTGGCGCGCCCAAAAAAAAAAAAAAAAAAAAAAAAAAAAAAAATTACAATATAGCGGAGAAAAAAGAGTTATTAGCAATATAGAAGTAACGCAGTTAGTGATATACATATATGAAAACTAGTGATTCCATATTTGAAACAGGAAGCATTGCTAAGAGACTCTGATTTCAGAGATCTAACTTTCCGTGTCAGAAAGCGCCGGGAAATCTGTGAATTTGATAGAGAAGATAATTAAACCGTAAAATGAGTTTTACAAGTATGGCGCAAATGGTGTGAGCTAGATTTTTACGGAGATACGAGTTAATTTAATACGACCTTGATCGGATGGAATTCTGGATCGGTTGCAGTTTGTTCGTTGCCGAATTCATTGGAGATTGACATAGATTTAAAAATCTTAATAATAATTTTAATTTTATGCCATACTTGGTTTTAACAATTACCGACCATATTGAATCGCGTATTTTTGCGTTTTTATAATTAATTTATGTACATACGTACATACATATATATATATATATATATATATATATATATATATATATATATATATATATATATATATATATATATGTATACTTATATATTTAGACTCATCGCCGTTGTTAGATTAATGTTAGAATATAATCGGCAATCCATTTGGTCCGAAAAACGATCGCATTACTACGGTTGTGTGATATATTATTAACACAAGTTATATAACCAATTTTTTTTCGATTATTTTATTTGTGGCAGCGTTGAGATTTTTAGGCTCTATATATATTTATTTGTTGTTTTTTTTTTCGTTGGTAATTTTTCATCTTATATGAATTAGAAATTATTCAGTATTCCAAATTGTTTTCGATGATCATTTGCAAGTACTGTTAAGTTTTCGAAGCAATAGGTTTTTTTAGTCTTTGTGCGAAAACAATTTGAAATTATTGAATATAATTGCGTGAATAGCGAAGAATTGGTCGAAACGGCTTATAACTGAGAATAGGACGAGATACAGTAACGCGAGGGAAAAAGAAGTACGATTATGTTCCGTTCTAAATCGGACCATTGTCTCGCAATGATAATAATGTTTTGAATTTTGAACGCGCGCGAGGTAGATAATAGTCGAGCGGGAAAAAAAACGTCACGGTAGCTGGTTAATTTACGAAATTTCAAAAAGTCGGAAAGTGTTTTTTAATATATCTTTACGATGTCGGTCGCGCGTGTTTTAAAATGTACACGTATTTAATTAAAAAAATGCTCATCGATTGAAGCTAAAAAAAATTATGTCCCATACATATCCTCGATAAGGGGAATAACGGATATTGTGAAATTAAGTTTTTCATAGTGTACGTAAGGATGGATCCGGTGAGAATACCGGGGGCCATAGTTCCTTTCTACTTTTCGATTATCCGCTCTTGTCTTTCCCCCAGATAATTCTCTGGTATAACCAATATTCAATTTCAGATTAACCTGGATATTCGGAAAAGTCTCGATAACCTATGACACTTCTGGTTTGGTAGCCAAATGCCTCGACCACTAGGCTACCGCACTACCCGATTGAAGCTAAAACACAGAGGCTTATTATTTTTGTAAATGTTCATTGTTGAAAAAAAAGTAAGTAAACTTAAATTTCAGAATTACAAAATTCAGAGTTACGTGCGCGTAAAAATTATCTAAAGGCATACATGCTGAAATTGTTGCATTGAAATGATAAAAGCCAAACGAGAAGCACACGTGCTCATTCATAATCGTTTAAAATTCGACCGGTAATACACAGACGGCGTCTTTTAGCGCTGCTTGTCGCGAACGAGGGCAATTAATAATTAACTTTGACGACGGAGAAACGGAACTTCAAAGGAACGGATGAAACGTTAATTTTAATTAATTAACGACTAAGTGTACGACATGCGCGATAGTTGAACTTTTTAATTGTTATCGCGAAAAAAAGAAATTCCGCTCGCGGGATTTTACAGCCACTACGTCACAGCCACTCAGTGGTAGTTATTGCAAGTTTGCTCGGGCCGAATGTCATCGTATCTAAAATGAACTTGTACAGACTAATTGCGTAAAAGCTCCCGGCGTATAATTTATCTAAGAGCTTATCTCGTTTCGGCGGAATACGGGGCTTCGTCGTCGTTTTTCAACAACTTTAAAAGCTTTTTACCGCGCAACACTCTTCTCAAACTTGTGCTTGGCCATTCGAAGTCGATTCGCTATGTTGTTGGTTTTTCGTTTTCGGTCTTTTTAAAAACATATCCGAAACGGACTGGTCATCTTCATAGTCAGGCTGATTATGTTTATTTTTACAGAAGAAACAGAACGAAACCAGTAACCGAACGTATTTAATATGGCCGCAGCACGGTAAAGAAATATTACATTCTTAAGGGATTGGGGCCATCATGTAATTATTTTGGACGGATTATAAAAGGTGACAACAGATTGCAAGGGGAACTAACAAGAAGAATTCAAATGGCCATTTTAGGGCATGAGGTAAATTAAAGAACATCTTACGAAAGCAAAAAAAAACAATGATTCCTATAAGTCTTAAAAGGAAAACATTTAATCAATGTGTAGTACCATGCGAAACATGGAACACCGCAGCAGAAATGGAAGAAAAACTAACAGTGGCACAGAGAAGAATTGAAAGAAAAGTGATTAACATAACTCCAAAGGATAAAAAAGAAAATGAATGGATCGGAGAAACTACAGGAATATAGGAAGTAGTGCAAACGATAAAAGAATCAAGATGGAAATGGTCATGTCGCAAGACATCCAGAACTCCTTGCAAACACGGTGACAATGTGGGTGCCAAACGGAAAACACACGTTGGGTGGACGACATAAATAAGTTTCGAAAGGACCGAACGAGCAAAGCGGCAGACAAGAAAAAATGGAAGGAACTTCGAGCACATCCAGCAGTGGATTGAAAATACCTGAAAATGATGAAGGGATTGGGAGTAAAGAATAAGGAATGAAAAGAAAACAATTTATTTACGCGATCAAAAATAATGCGCTAAATAATTTTTCGTTATCCGAGCGAAAAAAAAAAAAAAAAACGGTTTCATGACAGATACGCCAATTATTAGCCGGTCTACGGTGTTAATATTCTTTACATTAAATAAAAATCTGCACGTAAAAAGGAAACCATACAATACGCTATAAGATTAATAATGAAGCGTATGATAGAATAGACTTACAGACGGAAAGCTAATATTATGCGGATCAAAAAAAAAGAGAAGAGAAACACGAAAAATTAACAATTAAAAAGACAATTACTGTAACATACGTCCAGTGTAAAACAATATGAAATATGGAAAAAAAAATGTCTAGCACGTTGTTACGAGTATTATTATATAGCTTAAAAAAAGGTAATCATTCAAGTGTCAGTAGAACGTGTTTTATGTTTTTGTTTTTTTTTTTTTGGTAACTAGTCCCAGATGAATTAATGGTAAACCAGGTATGGCGCAAGTATCAAAGAATTTTCGTGCATCCTGTGCGACTATTTCACGGTCTTTTAAGTTTGAGTTGATGCTGGGATTATCCATTTTCTGAAGATTTTTGCGACCAATGGAATCATTCTGATTCGAAGATGATAAATTTATTTTGCAATTTTTGATTCGGACGGCAGATCGATTGGTGAATTCACTTTGTTTTTAACGTATTTCGTAAACGTTAGTTTTTAAATATATATTTCCGTTCTACTTGTTTCTTTCAGCTATTGATGTATTTTCCCTATACGAGTGCTGTTCTAATTCGTAAATTAGTAGCTTCTCTACTATTTTTTATTGCTGTTTATTTTAATTTTGAAAATCAAGGAGCTGGAAAACTAAAAATGGAAGCGAATACAACGGGAAATTCGAAAAAAAGTGTAATTGTTATGAACGATGGAGTCAAAATGAAACGACGAAAGGAAGAGACGCTAGGATCAAAACGAAGCCGACTAATAAGAGAAATAACCGGAAGATATAAAAGGATGTTCCAGTCGAATGTCATCATTACTGGAACACCCATAATCGAGCAGCCCAGTGGCATAAATATTTTGTTTAACGATGACGCGGTCGTTTGGGGGTGGCTAATTAAACCGATTCTGGAGGTGCATGTTCTCCCGAAGTGATACAACACTGGAATATCCGATCTAAGACCTGTTTTTTTTTTTCTTTTTCTTGGAACGTTTCTTGTGGTCTTTTTTTTATTTTTTTATCGTATGATGAGTTTTTCCACTTCTCTTCCGGCCTTTTATCCTTATAACGATTTTTTCGGTTCCTCCCGGATTCTGGGATTTTTCGATAGTTCTATATATATAGATAGATAGATATAGATAGATAGAAAGAGAGAGAGAGAGAGAGAGAGAGAGAGTATTCGCTTGGGTTTTTATTTTTATAATATGACCTGCTCCCTCGGGCGTTATTAAGAGGGTGGTCTTATTCGTTCTGCAACATCAAAATGTCCGAAAACTTTTTTTCGTTGGTAAGTCCGTACATTTGATCTTTAAGATGTATCTGATTGTGGTTTAAGTTTTCGGAGATGTGGTAATTGTAAGTGTTCATGTTTCGGATCCATACATAATCACGGTACGAATAAAGATTTTCTAGATGTGTCTGAGTCTCCGCGTCAAGGAGAATTCCTGCTTTCGGTTTAGATGCAACGCTTTTGATTCGATGGTGTATTTCTTTGCATAGCATTTTCTTAATATAAGATACGATATACTCAATTTGACATACTCCGGGATTTTATCAAGAATTCGTTTATTGCTCTCGGTATTTCTGTTAATATTTAAGCCGAAATCTCTATATGTTTCTTCAGAAACGTGTTTAATATGGTCCTTTTCGCGTCTGCAGTGTTTGCTTATCGATGTTTTCGTTTTGAATCGGGATAGGTTTTAGTAATTTGTCACATCTGTTCTGTACTTTATGTCGGTTCCTTTTCGACTGTGATTTCTTGCGAGGAACGATGAGTAAGTCTGTGTAAATCGGTGTTAAGACATGTCCTTGTTTTACGCTTTCGCAGGTGTTGAATCAGTCCGTTTTGGCTTCGTTATTAATATGTTCGCTATCTTTTCCGGAGTTGTTGTGGGTATTTGAAAAGTTCTTGGAGTCAAATTATTCGGTTAAACCGAAAAAAGTACTACGTTGCTTTTCTTGAAGTTCTCTCTCTCTAGCAGTAAAGATCGTATTAATGCAGGTGCGGCTTTGACGAAAACCAACACTTGTGATTTGTGTATGATTTGATCGAATTTTTTCGATTACACGTGAACCTGGTTAGCACTTTCCCCGTTACCGATATCAAAGAGATGCCTCGGTAGTTAGAATAGTCGTCCCCTCTATGTCTCCCTTTCTTTTTTTCATAAATGTTTACGATTGTTCATTTTCTTCGTAATCCCAGATTGATATTTAAAAAGGTCGTTGGAGAGAATGACGTCATCGAGCCTTTCAACTTTAATCATTTTTCTTCGCTAAGCGGGTAGTTTGTCTTTACATTTGTGTTTCAGGTCCCTTCAGCCGCTGATTCCCGAATTAATATTAATGCTTCGAAGTGCTGTCTGTAGTTCATTTCTGAGTTTGTTTCGGGAGAATTGAAAACTTCTCAAGACATCGCGAATTTTCTGTATTGAGCGGTGTGAGCATTACAAAGAGAGAGGGAGAGAGCATAAATACAGGCGTATTTAGAATATTCGTCCGTGTGTGCTTCAGCACCACGCATGACTCTCTCGTGACCCTTAACATCTCCAAAGTCGTCGCTGAGCGTTCAATGATTACGGAGTCAGTGAGATCACAAAGTGATTTTGTTCTTGGGCTTTAATCGGAAGATCAGGTTTGCGATAGCAAATTCGTTTTTGTCTTATCCATAGTTGCTAATGCCGTGTCTTCAAAGTATACCTAGCCATCCCTTGTCGTTGTTTTGGTCCACTCGAACATTGAAATCGCCAAGAAGATGGGGTGTCGGGTATACATTTTAAAGGTCTTTGTAAAACTTTTCTTTGTTTAAAGCGTGAATCATGCGTTGATGTATACGTTGGCGGAGTGAGATTCTATAATTTTTATTAGTCTTTCATTAATTCCTACGGATAATTCGGATAAAAGTTTAATTAGCGAAGTTTTTGCTATAAAACCAACTCCGTGAATCCTTACGGTTGTTAGTTAATATCGATGCTTCTTACACAATGCAGCAACATTTATACCTTTTTTTTTTTTTAGTTCGTGCGCTGTTATTGTATAATTTCATCAGCATTTTTGTATTTAGGTATGCTTTAGCCGACTAAGTTATTGATTTTTCAACATTGTTCTTCTCGTTATTTCGATCGCAGAGTTGGTTCGTTCACGGTGCGCTAACCCAAGCAGGAGGTATATGGCGGACTTTTTTTAAATGAACTTTTCTAAACTTTCCTTAGTGAAGTGAAATAGTACATTTTAAACGGGCTGCTTCGTGTCACTTATAATACTGCCGAATGCTAAATCTGCCATTTTTATCAGCGAGCGATCAAAGTTTTCCGCCTCAAAGCTTCCAGCCAGATAAGTTTTACTCCGTTACCTTTGTCACCATCGGATTTTAAATATTATACAGTGTACGTGTCGCAGTTATACATCTACACCCACGCGAAAAACGTCACCGAATTTAATATTGGGGATAAGATGATTGAGCTCGGTTTGTTCATATTGAAACTGAATTATCGACTTGTTTCAAACACAATTAGTTTAAACGATTATTTGAGTAACATGCACATTGTACAAGCGAGTAGCTGTCCGTTTGTTCCCATCCACATCTGTCTTCACCAAATCATCTTGACTCACATGTGCGCTAAATGAGAAGATGCGCTGATATTGTCTTCGGGAATAGATGAAGATAGTTAAGAGGAAGAGAGGAAAATTTAACTAAATATTCAAGATATACGACAGGAACCTTAAACTTCAAAAAATTAATCTTGTAGCAGAGTGGAAGGAGAAGGAAAGAATTACATGCACTTAAAGAGACCTATATAATTGGAGAACCAAAGCGGACAGGGATGTTAAAGCAAGTACTTAAAAGTACGGGAAGATGAAGATATTAACAAAGAGAATCGACGAAAGTACCAATTGAGAATTTTCATCGATAAATGTGAGATGTAGATGTCAGATAGGAGTGTATACGCGAGACCAGTTCTTGAATAAACATGTTGCTGAGTAGGAGACCGGTGCTCTCGAACCACCAAATCAGACGTGTGCTAATTAAGCACTCGAAAAGCTTCCCAAGACATGGGGCAAGAGTGACGAGGGGGGAAATGAGGAAGAGTGAGACTATGAGTATAATCATTAAAATGTTCCGAGAGCAAGGGGTAAAACTGAAGCGAAGAAAAGAATTAAAAATACTTAAAAAGATCCACCCCTCTGGGGGTACTTCGGTACAACCAGGGACCCCGAGCTCAGGGGAACGGGCGCGACCACGGGCGGCGGATAGTGGAGTGACTATCAGATATGATGGCTAGCTGCGAATAAGTTTCGTAAGAAATAAATAAGCAGTCGCGGACCATGAGCGGCTATTGGTGGAAAGTCTCAAGCAGACGATTCCAATAGTGACAGGATAATGAGTTGCGAGGGCGTGGAGGGGCAACCTGAGAATCTGCCTGATAAAACTCTACATAAGCCTGTTAACCAACTCATTCTCGGCGCGTGAAGATCGCTGCATAAGTCTCCGCTGCTGCCTTCTCAGTAGCAAGCTGCTGCCTTGCAGTTCGAGTTTTTACTCAAAGGCTAGGGTGTCACCCCGAAATAGTGGCCATTTCCTTGTCCTTCCTTCTACTTAATTCCTATCTTTAGTCTCTACTTAATTCCTATCTTTAGTCTCTACTTAATTCCTATCTTTAGTCTTCTATTCCAGGGCAGGACAGGCTCTTAAGCACAGAGAACGCAGCTGTCCTAAGAGAAAGAAATTCTGAAATCAAACCGCAGGGAAGGCAAGGAGAAACCACCCTGGCTATTTCTCCAGGTCATCACAATGCAGAAAACAAACAGAAGAATGTCCCTGAGTCCGGTGCAGCCCTTCAATGGGCACAGGGTGCGAAGAATACCACTGTCTGCTACTGTGAACATCGACACTTGGAATGTGAGGCGCTTCACCAATCTGGACGACTTCAAAATGCGCTCTTAGAAATGAAGCGACTGAAAATTGACATCTTGGGCGTGTGTGAACATAAATGGCCGGGAACAGGTAGTTGTCAACAAGACGGCGGTACCTTCTACTACTCCGGATATGAAAATGGAGAAACCCGACCTAGGAATGGTGTGGGCATCGTAATCTCTCAGAAGCTGACCCAATACGTTGTAGGATTCACGCCTATGTCAGATCGTCTTATGCTACTACAACTACAAGGAGCCCAGTGTATAATAAATATTATTCAGGTCTACGCCCCAACATGGGACCCTAAAAATGACCAGCCAGTTGAAGAACTATATGACGACATCCAAAAAAATAATTGACAAACTCAACAACCACGATATACTGATTATGATGGGTGATTTTAAGGCGAAGGTCGGATGCGGAAAACGGGGAGGATCAGTTGGGAAGTTTGGGCTAGGGGTCGGCAATGAACGCGGAGACAGATTATTTGACTTCTGCGAACAAAATAATTTGATTGTAACTAATACTTGGTTTGACCTACCAAAAAGGCGGCTATATACGTGGAGAGCTCCTGGTGACAGCGATGAAGTAATTATTCGGAATCAAATCGACTTCATTCTCATCAACAGCCGTTTTCGAAATGCTACGAAGAAAGTTACTATCCTTCCAGGAGCAGACATCAATTTCGATCGTAATCTACTAGCTGCCAGGATCAGACTTAAATTTAAGAAAAGTATTCAACCAGGCAGCCTCAGGGAGGTATTAGACATGTCCAAACTAAGATTGTCGGCAATTAGAGATGCCGTATCGGAAGAACTGAACAGTAATTTAAACCGGCTAGCTGAAGATTTGACTGTCCCAGATCTGAACCAAGTAGTATTAAGCATCTGCCAAAAACACTTTTAAAGAAAGATAGAGTCAAAAAGAAGAAATGGATGACAGACGAAATTCTTGCCCTAATGGATAGAAGACGAATTCAAAAGAATAAAAATCTGCCAGAATATCGCAGTCTGAATAGGAAAATAAAAAATATGATCTGGGGAGCTAAGAGTAAATGGATGGAGGAACAGTGCGAAGAAATTGAAGCTCTGGCAGAGAAACATGACTCCTTTCATATGCACAAGCAGATCAAAGCAGTTACTGGTGTAGGTTTTAGACACAAGTCTTGTAGATTACTAGAAAGCCACGGTGTACCAATCATTAAGAAGGAGGACAAGGAGGAGGCTTGGAAGATCTATTTAAAGAAACTTTTTTCAGACACTAGACCAGACAGACCTAATCTTGACCCTCACCTGGAGCACGGCCCCGCAATTCTTGAATCCGAGGTAAGGCAGGCTATCAGACTTATCAAATTCAGGGAAGCCACTGGTCCAGATAAAGTTCCTGGAGATGTAATTTGGCTCTTGAATGAAGACAAAATTAAACACCTGACAAAACTTTTCAATCGAATCTATAATTCTGGAGAAATTCCAAAAGATTGGCTGAAATCGTCATTTGTAGTTATTCCCAAAAAGCAGCTACCAAAAGAATGTGGAGACTATCGCACCATCAGTCTGATGAGCCACTTACTGAAGGTCTTCATGAGGATTATTCACCACCGAATACGAGCCAAATGCGAAGCGGAATTATCAGATACCTAATTCGGATTCCGTCCTTGTGTTGGAACAAGAGAAGCTATTGCAGCTGTCAACATTCTGCTACAGAAAAGTAGGGAAATGAATAGAGATACCTTTATCTGCTTCATAAATTATCAGAAGGCCTTTGATAATGTCCAACACGAAAAATTAGTAAGAATTCTGGAGAGAATTGGAATCGACGGAAACGACCTACAAATCATCAGGAACCTGTACTGGAGTCAAGAAGCCGATGGGAACAAACCAAGGCAATGTGGATTTTGAGGGTTCAACGGGGTGTGCGACAGGACTGCATACTTTCTCCTCTGCTTTTTAACATATATGCGAAGCAAGTATTCAAGGAATAAATCATCAACTCTCCACATGGAGTTAAAATTAATGGGAGAATTATGAACAACATAAGATACGTTGACGATGCTGTAATCCTGGCTGATAACCTAAAGGACCTACAATACTTGTTGGATCATCTGAACTCTACCGAAAAGAGATACAACCTAAATATCAATGTGAAGAAAACGAAGTGGATGACAGTCAGCAAATACCAAATAAACACAGGTGGAATTCTTATCAATGGCGAGCAAGTGGAGCGAGTGAATAGGTTCAAGTACCTTGGCCGTAGCATCACAGATAACTTGGATTTAGACACGGAGGTCAAAATTAGATGCGGACAGGTGCGGACGGCTTTTAAGAATATGAGAAAATTGCTATGCGACAGATCACTGAACCTAAACTTGAGACAACGTATAGTGCAATGCTATGTATACCCCATTCTATTATACCTCAACAAAAGACAAATGGAGCGCTTTGAGGCTATGAAGATGTGGTTGCACAGGAGAATGCTCAAGATCTCATGGATCACCAAAACATCTAATAAAAAAGTCCTGGAAATGGCCCAAATAGAGAGAATGCTGGCTGATTGGATTATAAGAAGAAAAGTTGGTTATTTCGGACACGTTACAAGAGGACCAAAGTATCAGATATTGCAGCTAATAATCCGAGGAAAAATTGAGGGGAAAAGGAGCGCGGGAAGACGACGAACAGATTGGATCTGAAATATTAAGGACTGGACCGGCACCCCATGTGTTGAAGTCCTGATACATGGAGCCAGACATCGAACGCATTGTGATCGCTTACGCCCTAGTAGGGTATAGTACAACAAGAAGAAAAAGAAGAAGAGAAAGATCCGCGAGGAAATATCACGAAGATTTCTAAGAACGAGAAAAACGAACTTTCTATTCGAAGAAGAATTAGAGCAATTGATTACCGGACACAGAGTTATGGGAAGGTAAAAATAAAAAAAAAAAAAAGAATTTAAAAAGTGCCAAGAATTAATGGAAGATGAGAAAGGACTGAAAGCTGGGAATATAGCTGGAAGTTAGAGTCGGGCTAATCTTATCGTTATGATGTGAAGTTTGTGTAACGTCGTCATTAGTATAATTGGAACTCGAGTTTGAGCGGTCAGATGTTTTTTCTCAAGTGTTTTGTTACGACAATGTATACGTCGGTGAGTGACGACAATGTCGATCCTGGCAGAACGAATGCAGCAGCGTTCGTGAATCGGTTAGTGAAGAGGTGTAAGGACAATTGAACGCTAAAATGAAGGAGTGGAAATGAATATAAAGGCGGCCCGTGGGCAAATCGATATTACTCGAAAAATGTGTTTCTAGATGTTCCATAAACGAATTTGCGGAATTACGTTACAGCTTTCCTTTTTTTTGTTTCCGTTTTCCTTGAACGAAAAGAACTCTAAAAAAATAATTAATTTATAAACCGAAAAAAGAGCACAGTTGGCAGAAAATTTTCACTCTACTTCGAGAAAAGAGTCTGAAGTGGTAGGCTTTTTACTTAATTAGTTCTGCGGCTAATTTCAAAATAATTACCTGCACCCGGCTCCTCTAAATGAAAATGATAAATGACACAATTAAAATCAAGTCTAGCTTTTTTCGTTTTTCGTCCTAGACGGTTCTCGAAGGTAATTAATTCTAAAGTTGGATGTGCTACACGTTGTTTGAATTCGATATTCCCGAACTGAATGAAAATTCAAAACTACCAATGAAAAATTTAACACGCTCTTTGCACAATCATAGTGAACAATGCAAAATAATTGGTTGGCAATTAAAATAAAAAAAATAAAAAAAAAAAAACGAAAAAATTGCGTATGTCTGATAAATTTTATTCTTTAGAAGTTACACCGTGGGCTCGTGTGTGCGTATAAGCCATTAAGTTTTTTATGAGAGTGAGCAAGAAAAATTGAGAAAACAGTTGCGGCGGAAGAAGCAAGCGATTCTATCTGCGTATCGCGGCGCAATATTAGAACATTAGGCGAATAGTTTTTTTTTTTTTTTTTTCTATGAGGTTGTGCAATGAAGAGAAAAAAAAAAAAAAACTGTTATTACTGAACATTTAAGGTTGGGAATAAAAATGACTCAAAGACAGAAGCGATAGAAGAAGAGAAGGAAATGAAAGAGTATAAGATACACACTGTTTAAGAGGAGTGGGAGTTCCGTAGTAAAGGGGAATAAAAGGGCGATTATTTATCCGGAACTGGCTAAATATTTTTTATAATACGATCAGCGTCATAAAAAAAGTGAGTGAAGCAAGGGTGACAAGTTTACATGCAGATGCAGGCAGAAGACTATGCGATTACACCGAGGTGTTGACAAATAGGCAAGATCGTGGACTATTTTGAGGAGCAGAACGGTCGAAAACTATTGACGTAAAGAGATGGGTGAATAGATAGGTTAAATACGGCTGAATTTGAGAACTAAGGAATAAAAGTTGAACTACAATCTGAAACAGGTCATTTAAGGGAAGAAGAGATGCGAGAAAAAATCTACCACTAGGAATACAAAAAAAGGGGCAAGTGAATAATCCACCAACTCATTGTCTTCAAAGCACGAATGGCCAGGAATTTTCAGAAGGTCAATTTCGACCGAGCTGAGATGAACTTGGTGCTCTAGCGAACAAATACGAACTTACGTAGTTATATGCGTTTAGTACATTTTGTTGTCACTAGCTGATGGATGTAAGTGTTGTATGTTGATTCGAATTTCGTAGTGCAAGTGAATTGTGTAATGTTGCCTTTTGACTAATTGCAACTATGACATATTTTACAAAGTGTGAGAAAACGGTCTTTCTTAGGATTTTTTATTCATTCTTTTCCCATGCATTGCGTAATTGAACACATATGTATTTTCTTAAGTTCGCATTTACAGATAATTATACCATACAAATAAGTCAATAATTTCTAACGCATTTATTAATACATATACGATTACGTTTAAAGTTTAAAAAAAACATCTTTATAATGTACCTCACGTACGAAATAGGCAAGAAAACTTTTGTTTAGCATCGATTTTCACTACGTTTTTAGATGTATTACATCGGCTGGTAATATTAACTACGATGTGCTAAATTTCAGAAGCTATTCGAAAAATAATGGAGACGTCATACGCGACAAATAACAATCTACACACGACCTAACAGTTAAAACAACTAATTGAAGATATTATACACATTAACGAGGAAAACAAAAAAGCTGGAAGATTACGTCCATCTAGCCTAGAAATTTACCAAGTATTACAGAGATATATAGCTAGAGTAGCGGAGTAGACCGTGAAAATGTCCCATGAAAAAACAGAGAGAGAGAGAGAGAGAGAGAGAGAAGATGAGAAAACCGTTCCGTCTCTTTCAAAGTAACGTTTATAGTCGCAGTTATTGCTCGTTAAACTGCCTTGTATCTAAATGGTACGAGCTGTGCGCATGCGCTAATTAGAAAGAGATGATTCGCCTACTCTATCTACATATCACTGTGGAAATAACGCGACCAGTTCCTTGCGTTTCCACGATCCGTTCATAACCTCGATGGTAGATTTGTTTTTCTAGTTTTGAACTTACACGTGCGGCAATGTTTTTCGCGACAACTGATAAACGCTTTTGCGAATTCTTCTTTCACCCGAGTCTGTTCGTCATTAGATCATTTTCATAATAATGAACTTTTCCTGTTTGGTGTGTCGCATATTCCGTTAGTATCTTTAAATTTTCTATATTTGTTGCTTTTGGTCTAGCTGCTTAATTCAGAGATAAGAGTACACTGTTAGCAGTGTTTTTGGTTAGATTACGTATGTGTGCGTGTGTGTTAGAAAGAAAGAAGGAAACTTCAAAATAGCCAGTGTAGAAGTATATAATCATAGAGAAAATTCCTGTCTAACGATAAAGTGTCTTTCTAATTATCCTAATGAGATCATCATTTATCAGTTTTCTGGTTGATCTAGCACATTTCTGCTCGGATATCCTCACACAAAAAAAAAAAAAAAAGAACAGACAATGTCTATTCTTATGTCTTTAAGGTCTTTATATTTTAGCTTTTATAGCGGAACCATATGAACAAGCTGGATAACAATCATCGATTTAGTATTTGCTCGGTCGGAATTACGTGTACTGTAGTCGGTGTTACATCGTCAACTCCGCAAAGGCATCCGAGTGTACATATCTTTCGGGACCTACTCGGCACTAGTATCTATATACTATAGCACTAAATTCGTTACGCTTCAAAATATGTTCAATCATTGCTATTTTTCTTCTATTTACGTTTCATAACAGTTTTTTTTTTTCTGTTATCTTATGTAGTACTCCTTCATTAGCTCTTCTGTCCATGACATTTTTCCCCCCCGTTTTCATAGTCTACCTTCTATAAACCTTACATCAGTGTATACGTTCCATGTTAATATGTTAATAAATCGCTTAATTCTACATTGATTTGTTCCTCATGTTAGTTAATCTTTTTACATATAAATTCATATTTTGTTAATCGCTTCATTTCATTCATACATTTGCTATTCTTTTATAAAATTGCGTATCAACTAATTAAAACCTTATCTTTCAGATTATCTGTAAATTTTACATTTCAAACTTGAATGTAACTCTAAAAAAGAGATGAAACATTTCTGTAAAGGTTTTATCAGACCTCTAGAAACCGAATAATCGGTAAGAAAGTTACAAGGAAAACTGCAGATTGTTTCTAATTCGAGACAAACAGTATGTATGCTTAATAATCTAATGTTGATCGCAAGGTTCGCTCTATAGCGTCTATGTTGATATTTCGATTTCTTCCAGTCTTATAACTTCCCGATTCGGCGACAAACATGTTGGCTTCGATCAAGTTCTGTTTCACTCGAAGGATCGCGAGAAGCATTCTCTGCTAGCGGCTTTTTAGCTTCTTCATGCTACTTTATTACAAAATACAAATCTCAGACTTACACTTTCGTCGAGCGACCAAAATAAGAGTTTCAGCTGTAGACTTCTAGCAGACCGCACATACCTGTCACCGCTTTTTTCACCGCTGCAGCACTTCAAAGTGGTGTGCATAGTGGAGTATGCGGTATTAACATTACAACAGATTCGGCATACTTGCAGCGCGATCTTTTAGCGGTGTTCGAATTAGAAAGATACTTTATCTGGTAAAATCATTAATTCGTGGTCTTTCGAACACCGGTTTTATTCGTGTAGGTATCGAAGATGCTTTTCAGCTAAAACTAAAATTTCCGTACGCGGTCGAACGGACAGATGTGTTAGGGTTGAAACTGTGTGCGTGTCTATTAGCGACTGATAACGAAGGTAACTGCATGAGCCCGGGGCGAGTGCGCGTCATTTAAAAGCTGAGCCGAGCAGCATCGAGCCGAGGGAGATTTTATAGAATCCGGTAAAAGTCAGGCAGGGCGACTAATGCGGTATTATTCGGAAGGTGTCCTAGAAACATCGATATCTTTATCAAGTTTGCTAATTGCCATACGATTATTCGGTTAGGTACATTGTCTCTACTCGTCGTTGTTGAGCGTGGCAGTTAATTAGACTAGTCGTCGCGTTACTGTTTTTTCTTTTCATGCGCCATGCTGCCCATATATCGGGTTTATTTTTGATTTTTTTTTTTTTGTTTTCTTTGGGCGCGCCGTTGTGAGAGTCGTTTTTTTGTTATTTTTTTTTGGTCACCGCTGAATTTGCGTGTCCGTTACGCCGTTTCATTCCTATTTTATGTATTTTTTGTCAGAAATAGACGCGTTTTTTCCTACCGGGATTTCATTGGACATTTCGTTGCGCCATCGTGACATCTCCGGTGTGGAGAGATTACCACCGTTCCCCAAGGTGGGATCGCGATTTCGGTTTTTTTAATCATTTTTTTCTTTTATTTTTCCCCTTCGAAATTCTGTTTTTATTTCCTTCTTTTTATGAAACGCCTGATGCTCCTCCGAACGGAGCTATACCGGTCGTGTGACACGCTGTAAGTTTCACTGGCGCCTGTAGTTTTCATCGTTTTAATTATTATTACCGAGAAAAGTCAGTCCTTCACAATATATGTATATATATATATATATATATATAAAATCGGCCATTTTGGCCTCGAAAGGGGTTCGGCCCCTTGGCTCCTCTTGCTTACATTTTTATCTCTTTCGCTTCTATACTTTGTTTAAAATGATCAAAATTTACATCATTCTTACCGACATCGACACAAAAAACATATAACATAATCATATCCTATCTTTTTTTCCTTCAAATTAATATATTTTCATTTCGTTTAACATTTAACTTTCATTACATAAAATTAGGAGATTTTTGTTACATAAAAAAATCTAATGGGGCCCGGCCCAAGAATTACATTGTAATTAATATATATGTATATATACATATATTTATATATGTATATATATTACAATGTAATTCTTAGACCGGGCCCCTCTAGATTTTGTAATGAAAAACGTATCAATTTTATGTAACGAAAGTTAAATATTAAATGAAAACGTCATTCTTAATCATGCACCCATTAGATTTTGTAAGAAAAAAATTATTGTATTATATTTTTTTAAGGATTTAAATTAATAATATTATTTGTTTTATGTTAATAAGAATATGTTTTGAAATTTGTAATATTTTAAGATCTAGACACGCGGCAGCGTGTTAAGCCAAGTTCAAGCTGAGAAAAAGGAATTGGCGACGACGCAGCTGCCGTGTGGTATATTACACGGACCGTTTGGAGCTACTAATAACTCAAAACCTATTCAACATAAACACATGAAATTTGGTTTATTTATTAAAGTCCCTTAGATTATCTAGAATCCCCAAATTTCATAAATACAACTCAATCGGTATTGAAATATTAACGTCTAAAAATCGTTATTTTTATCACTGACTGACACATGGATCAAAAACCTAATCCACTGTCCAGGTAACCTTGAAAATTTGGCGTCTAGCTGCATAATTTTATTTTTACGATTTGAAATATTTTCCAAGCAATCGATTTTTATTACCAGCTAGTGCACTTTAAGGCTTTCTGTGCGTTTTTATAATAAAATTCCAATCGAAATACTTGTGACCCAATGGAAAATAAATGTAAATCATTAGCAGTATGTAGCAGTCCAGTAGCAAGTTTATTCGGATGGCTTTCAAGTCTTTCTGCGTGTCTTCGGGCATGAGTTTTAATAACATGTGCCACATACTCTACCCCTAAATCTTGATGCAACGTTTGGTTTGATACATACCATGGCGCCTTGGGTACGAGCCTAAGGATTTTATTCTGCGTGGTCTGTATTATCTTCAAATTTGTAGGTTTAGCACAACCCCAAAGCTGTATTCCGTAGGTCCAAATAGGCTTCAAGATACTTGTGTATATCAAACGTTTATTATCAATACTTAAAACGCTATTTCTTCCTAGAAGCCAGTACATTTTTTAACATGAACATCTATTTCTCTTTTCTTTGTCTACATGTGCTGCTTCCATGTTATAAGCGACTATTTAGGTGTAGTCCCAAATACTTAACTGTTGTTCTTACAGGAAATTCCAATCCATTTATCCTAACAGTTGGGGTCATGACTTTTTTATTCGTGGAATGAACGTTTACCGATTTACTTTCGTTGATCTGAACTTTCCACTTTTCAAACCAGCTTTCTGTTTCGATAAGGGCCTTCTGAAGATTGTCGTCTGCTATCTTCGGATCTGAATGTGACGCAAGTAATGCCGTGTCGTCAGCAAATGTACCTACCTATACATTTTCCGGTATAGGAAAGTCTGCTGTATATATCAAATACAGCGTGAGTCCCAGAACTGATCCCTAGGGCACTCCTGCTTGAACCGGATATAGTTCTGAAAACGTGCGTTCATAGCGCACCTGAAAATATCGGTTATGCAGATATGAACTAAACAAGAGGTATAACCTAGTTGGTAACAGAATTTTTAATTTATATAATAGGCCATTATACCAAACTTTATCAAAAGCCTGTTGGACATCGAGAAGTACCGCTGTACACACATTTCTTGCTTCCAAACTTGTTTCTATTACACTTACCACTTTGTGCAGCTGATCCACCGTGGAGTGCTGTTTTAAGAAACCGAATTGATGTTGCGAAATTATATTATATAGGTATGGCTGCAATCTATTTAATACCAATTTCTCCATTACCTTCGACATAACAGGCAGCAAGGAAATGGGACGATAAGACGTAACAGCATGCGGATTTTTGCCCGGTTTCGCAATCATAATAATTTGCGCAAACTTCCATTGCACCGGAAAATAATGTAGGCGAAGTATTGCGTTACATATAAATGTCAGCAACATTACAGCCTTCCGTGGAAGTCTATTCAGTAGTTCCGCGCTTATTAAATCAAAACCGGGACTCTTTCTCCGTTTCAGCGTTTTAAGTATGTTTTTCACCTCTTGAGGTGACGCTGACTTGATAGGAGAGGGTAACTGGTCAGGACTTTTTAAAAAGTCGTCGACTTCTTTGTCTGTAAGTCAACATAACTTACTCTTTTAAAAATTTGGTTTGCCGGTAAAAACTAGCCAAGTTAAATCGTTAGAATTTATCCTAAATTAACCCGCTTTGTGTAAATAATTCGGCACTGTTTAAATTTAAGAAGTTATATTTTTACATTGTTGTCTATGAAAAAAACAAGAAACGGTTTTTTTTAAATTTATTTTAGAATGTTGTATGTTCTTATAAATAAATTTCAGGATTATCTATAGAACTTGGCACTCATTTAGATCCCACTTCCTTTGTTGGAGAAATCGGCAACTATGCATATTCTTAACGTTGAATTTGGCTCCCATTTTTTAAACATTTATGTTTTCGATGGGATATTTTATTAATTTGTTAGAAGTGATTTATGTTCGTGTGATTTATATCCTTTTGTAGTTTTGTTAAGTTGTGTCGGTAGTTTAGTAAAATTTATGGTGTAAATTATTGGTTGTATTTTTTTTTTTTTTTTAATATATAAAATTAATTTGAAGGCAATAAGGATAGGATTTTCGTGATTATGTTATTTTTTTTGTGTCGATGTCGGTAAAAATGGTGTCGTAGATTTTGATCATTTTATGCAAAGTATAGAAGACAAGGTAGCGTGGTAGACTAGTGGTTAAGGTACTTGGCTACTAAATCAGAGAACATAGGTTCGAGATTTGTCTCGATACGGATCCGAATCGCTCCGAGGTTTACCCAACCTAAAATAATTGGGTACCAGGGAAATCTGGGAAAGGCGGCCGAGAGAAAGGAACCGGTCCCCCTACTCTCATCAGTGTCGTTGGGCTTAGTACACTGTGAACCTTAACTTCACAATCCCTGACGCTCTGTTAAGAGTACGAAACTTGCTTTACTTTTTTATGGAAGAGAAAGAGATAAAAATAAAGGCAAGAGGGGTCAAGAGTTAGAGCTTTTTGCAAGGTTAAAATGGCCTAGTTATATATATATATATATATATATATATATATATATATGTATAAATGTAATATAAATAGATACATATATATTTGTTTTTGATGTTGTTCATCGAATGAGTGCATTAATATTGTGGACATAGTTCATGTCACAACAATTTTAAGATCTACTCACAAGGTTTAATATTGCGGAGACGGATAATTGTATCAGGTGTAATGAACAGGGCATTATGCAGCATATTTCGAATTAAACATAGCAATGGCTGAAAATTACAGCGAATTGGTACGAGAGAAAATTAGTATGCTTAATGAATTTGTCCAGAAGGAATCGGAAAATCGAAAAACTGATATTTATCTGCAATAGGAATAAATTATATTAACAAAAATATTAAATATTGTACAACGTGGAGGGGAAGAATTCAAAACCTAATTGGATGCCCCCTATAGTGCATTAATTTTTTTTAAAAATGTATTTAAATAAATATATGACCCTATCCTTTGATTATGAGATTCCTTCTTAAAATTATCGCAATGCAGAAGTCAAAAAGTTCTTTATTTTCTTTATGCCTTTAACCCGCCGAGATTGTTTTTCCAATTTACGTTACATTATTTTATTATACATATGTGTATATATATATATATATATATATATATATATTAATTACAACGTAATTCTTAGGCTACCCCTATTAGAAAAAATGTCTTAATTTTATGTAATGAAAGTTAAATGTTAGGATAGGATTTTTGTGATTATATCATTTTTTTTTGTGTTGATGCCAGTAAGAATTACGTTGTAAATTTTGACCATTTTATACAAAGTATAGAAGAGAAAGAGACAGAAATGAAAGCAAGAGGGGTCAAGGAGCACAGTCTCTTGCGAGGCCAAAATGGCCGAGTTATATATATATACATATATGTACCTACGTATGTATTTAATAAATTTAATTTTAAAAAGGTGGTAGTAGTAGTTTTGTTTTTGTGTTTTATTTAGTTGAGACGAAAGTTTTTTTTTTTTTTTGGGGGGCATGTCGGCTAAAGACGTTACCCAATCCAAAGGTATGATAGCATTAATGATTATAAAGGAAAAATATTAGAAATAGAACATATGAATGAAGCTAACAAAGGAATAACCAAGGGAGATTGAAAAGAAAGGATGCTGTGAGCAGGGCCGTATTTAGACCAAAATTTCGAGGGAAGGGGGTTACGAAAATATTTTTATAATTATACACACACGCATATGTGTATATGTGTGTGTGTGCTATCATGAAATATATTTATTCAGAAATGGTACAACTAAAGCCTTGTAGTCAATTATTGTGTATGCAATATTTGAACACTACAATAAAAACAAATAAAAAATAGTCGTTTCAATAGAATTCATAAAAATTTTAATTTTCTTTTCTTTTGTCAAAAGTTGAAAAGAAATAAATTTATTCTAAATTTCGGTCCATTTAATTCAAGCAGTTATTATTTCTCAGACATTTCGGGAGGGGTTTGAACCCGGGAAAACCCCACCCTCTGATACGGCCCTGGCTGTGAGCGCTGTGAGACGTAGGATAAGATGCAAAAGACCGGAATACGTGAAAGGACATTCAAGCAAAATGTGATTCGCATTACAAACGAAGTTTGCTTCTGACGGATCAAACGGATAAAAAAAGGAGACTGAGTAATGGAGAAACGGAAGAGCGAAAATCAAGTTGTGATTTAACCGAAGAGTCTAATTATAGATGAGATAGTTGACCGCCTCATGTTGGGGAAATTCTAGAACAAAGGGAAAAGAGGAGGAACGGGTTGTATGGATAAATAAAAGGAAGCAGGATTAGAAAATGAAGTAGGATAGAGATACTAACAGTCGCGGTGACAGCGGAAGGAAAGAGGAAAAAGACTTCGAGCTGGAAAATGACTAATTAGCTTCTACTAACAATATCTATCCAAGGTAGGTTCTCTTATCTTCTGATTCAAAAGGAGTTTTACAAGATATTACTCCCTTTCCTGATCCTAAAGTACTGCTCCTTAATTTCACATCTATTTCATTCCCGCTCTGTCCCCGTATTGATCTATTACGGATTCCTAGTCATTGTGGAATTTCGGGCAACGAATTAGTTAACTCGTTGGCTCGTTCGGCTGCTTCACAGACGAAAATAATGCTCGAGTCTTTAACTGTGATAAAGTGAAAGAGCGGACTCAGCTACGACTTTTTTTTCCTCCGTTTCACTTGATTTTAAGCGTCGCATTCGATTTTATAAAAAATTTCGGGAATTTTATAATAACTCGCAGTAGCGTTGTAATAAAATGAAATCATCTAGGAATAGCAGCTAATCGTGAACATTTTAATAAAACGAAACAAAAAACCGAACAAAGTGTAAAGATAACATTAATTACACCACTTTTGTTCGAAAAAGCACTTTAACAATTGCAAACGACAAAATGGTAAATCAAAAAATTACACAAACAGAAATAATTAAGAGAAAGAAAGGAATGAAATAAGATCAAAATTACCCCATAAGAATACGGAAGAGCGTGTAAGAAACGGTGGAAGATGATTGAAGCATCGGGTATTCGGAAGAGAAACGTCGAATTAGAACAGTATATGGTAGCGGATCATGAGACAGACGGAAGCGCGAAGTTGGAAGCCGCTGCGATTACATGTCGAATTAAACGTGAAATAGCAAAAATTAGAATTGTGCCAAGTCAAAAAAAAAAACGAAGAGCGACAGGAATTTTAGTCGCATGACTGAGTGAAGGTAGTCTGATCAGTTATAAGAATAGTGCAGCTAAGGAAACGAGAATTGATGTAATGATCGGGGAATCGGAATCTTGATTGATAAATATTCGTCAAAAATTCAAGCGTCTCATCAACGTGAAAAATTCCAGTCATCAGAGAAATCACGAGAAAGTCGAAAGTTCAGATATTCTCTACTATCCTAATTATACGCTTAGCAAACTCTCACTAATTGGTCACTCCAGCAGCCAATGGCAAACATCAGAGAAAAACTTTTACAGACATTACACCATCACACAGAATTCACGGATTACGGATAATAGGCGTTATCGACTGGCCCCGCACAAGGAGACATAGCGTTAATGATGATGGAGAACACCTACAATAATATATCGTTTTCTATGGGTACATTTTCTTTTTTTTTTAACTTTAATACTGTTGCTTGTTCTGCAAAATATGTTGCACACTGACGACTTTTGAGAATAATACGGCGGAATATTACTCGTATTCGGAGGGCTATTTTAAGAATAGAGAACTGGCTAATTATTGCTTTCGCGTCAACGATAGCAGCGCACTGGGCGTTAATAAATTATTGACACCTGTTCGTACTGATGCGGTTCTTTGTAACAATTCGGAAATTTTTAATTAAAACCGGAACGGGCGAAAGGCTCTTTTAGAAGTTTCGAGATATTTTACGAACGTTTAAAATTTCCTCCACGTCGGTTCATTGCTCGCTTTGGCCGTCGCTTCTTTGTTTGCACAAGACATACATAGCCGTATACAGACATAATGCCGGTCTGACTTTATATAAATTAAGTAAGCCACATACGGTGAGATAGGAGATATGTGTGTTCCAGTCTACCGCGTTAAAACTTAATAAAGTCAAAATGGAAAATTAATTAGGTCAACGGCGCATTACGTTAGCGGTAAATGAAAATAAATTAGATTTAAGTTAACGCGGGTAATAATCGCTCCTCATAATCGCTGCTCTTCCGTTCGGGAAATAAGAAACCGTTATATTGTTCCTCTTTTAAATCGGCCCCGTCGCTGGAAAAAAAAAAACAGGCAAGACGCCTCGGAATTTTTAATGGAAGTTAAACTGTCGTTCCAATACTAATTAAAAATAGTATCACAAAGTCATATACGTATATAAACACTGAACCATTCGGACCTGGTCACGCGGACAGTTTCTCCGACGTCACATAGTGGTCTTCTACAAATCTTACCACATGCAAAAGAAATGACATTGTGAATCATTTTTTAAATAATAACATTTTTTTTTTTTTTTTAATGTTTAGGAAACACGTGAATATTTAATTCCATCTTCTGTCGTATAAAGAAAAATAGATCTCACTAGAATATTTCAGAAATTTAAATCACGCAGAAGTTATCGAAGAATCTCGCATCCCACATAGATTAGTTGATTTCAGAGTAGTTGTTACCAAAAATACTATTTGCATTCAAATCTTAAATCTTCGCTAATTACTGTGATTTGTTGTTTTATACGAAAAGTTAATTTAAATTGTTTTATTATTAATATGCCTAAAGAAAAGGAAACTATATTAATTACAACGTAGTTCTTAAGCTGACCCTCATTAGCAAAAAAAATGTCCCAATTTTATGTAACGTTTGTAATATTTTAAATTTCACCAACTTCCAAAACGAGGGAGGTTATTATATACGTTCATCGCTTTTTTTTTTTTTTTCGTTTGTTCGCGCATAACTCATATTTATATAAACACCGATTGTACTGATTCTTTGTCCATTAGAAAGAGTGCCATTCAAATTAAGTACCATGTGAGTAATGGTGAAAATCGGTGAACATAAATTAAGCATTTATCAAAAAACGTGAACAAATGTGGTCCCTTTGGATAACTTTTTTTTGTTCCTTATTATTTTTTATTAGTATAACAGAGGTGGTTAACTTAAAATGCTATCAATTTGCCAAATTACCATATATATATACTAGCTGTGTCCCACGGCTTTGCCCGTGTATTAATGTCCGTTTAAATCTGTACTTGGAAATTCATAAAAAATGTTTTGCTTTATCTGGAATTGTATTTATGTTAAGATTTTTTCTCTCTTTGGGAAACATATTTATTAACGTCCAACATAAAATAGTCTCTACGTTCCACGTTTAGCTGAAGATTATCGATCTTTCTTTAACCTGTCCGTTGTGATCTAACCAAAAGTTTTGCTCAACTAAACAGCACACACAGCCATCGGTTTGGAGTTACTCACACGGTGATCTCCCATAATTACACATTTAAGAGAACATCTTCTTCACTCATATCTTCCGAATTCTCCGTATCGAGCATTTTATTAAAATTAATTTATTACCGCAACAACAAACTGCAGTAGTTGGGTAAGAATTTTAATACTCCTGGTAGCAAATTATTAAAAAGAAAGTTAAACAGTTAATTTAAAAAATTTATACAGCGGTTTTGGCCCGAAAGTTCGAATATTTGACATATCAGTTAAATACTCTATTTATTTTTATATGTTATCCATTAAGTCCAATAGTGTATATGGCTTAAACCTCTTCCAGTTTTTATAAACATATTGTACAATACTATTTCATATTTCGACTCCTAATCATTCATTATTATACAATAAATAAGATAGAGATGAAAACAAACATGTACCATCTCTATCTACGTATTTAACATAATGGTCAACTATTGTATCCTTAACACATATTAATTCTACATTCGTAATTACAGTGAGTATTTATATATTAAAATACTAACTTCAATACCGCACAGAATTTGCACAAACTGAAAGTAAAATGAAATATTTTTGAATATTAGACACCGCGATCGCGCACCGCTCTCTGCCATTCCAACATCAACAACAACTTTTCTTCCGACCTACCTGTCTTCAGCATTTTATTAAAATTAATTGATTACCACAACAGCAAACTATACGTAGTTGTGTAAAGATTTCAAATTTGAATATAAATAACGTTCCCGGTAGCAAATTCCGTTGCAGGATATTTTAGAAAACACCACTTTTTTTTAAACTCTCCGTAATGAGTACAGCAGCTAGCTAGGAGCACGCGACTTGGAAGTTTAATGATTTCAATAACGCAAAAAGTGAAGTAACAGAATTACACTTATACCAGAAACTAATAATAATATAACTATAGCAATCGTTTTATTTAAATTTTTAGGTTTAGTTTATTTTTACCGTGGTAATCATTTTATTTAAAAATTAATTTTTTGTTAATTTCTTTTTATTCATCCCATATACATTTCTGTGCCCCTGGTCTCATCTCAACTATTTAAAACCCTCATATTTCGTGTAGTGGACCGAATTGTGAATCTAAACCATTCTTGAATCCACTTGAACACACACAAAAAATTTCATCAAAATCGGTCCAGCGGTTTAGGAGGAGTTCAGTCACAAACACACGCACAGAAGAATTATATATATATAAGATATGTAAAAACTCAGCCATCTAGGCCATTTAGCAATATTTTTAACTAGGGAAATATTGAGCATGAAGGGAGAAGTACCCAATGGTATATATCCGATAGATTCGTAAAAAATGATCAAAATTTACAACATAATTCTTATCGGCATTGACACAAAAAAATAAAAGTAACATAATCACAAAAATCATATCTTAACATTTAACTTTCATTACATAAAATTAGGACATTTTTTTTACAAAAAATTGGGACATTTTGTCTAATAAGAGGTGCCTTAATTAAATTAATTTGAACTAATTAATTGTTTGTCCAAATGAATTTCCTCTCAAGAGATTTTTGTTCCTTTTAACGAGCTTTATGGCGTAAAGAAAATTTCCTGAATCATTTTCAAAACACCCTGTATATACAAATATATATATATATATATATATATATATATATATATATATTAATTACAAAATAATTCTTAAGCCGGCCCCCATTAGAAAAAATACCCTAATCGTATGTAACGAAAGTTAAATGTTAAATGAAAATGTCATTCTAAATCATGCACCCATTCAATTTTGTAACAAAAAAATGTATCATGCTGGTAAAAATGACGTTGTAAATTTTGATCATTTTATACAAAGTTTCTAGAAAATGTAAACATGAGGAGTCAAGGGGCTCTGCCCTTGCGAGGCCAAAATGGCTGAATGGTATATATATATATATGTATATATATATATAAGTTTTTCCGTCATAATTTTGTTTTCATATGTGTACAATATATGTACCATTTTGCGACAAAATGAAACGTTTTGGACAAAAAAAGTGATGGCAGTCGCACTAAGAATGACTTCGTCATTAATGTAAAATTCGGTCCTTCGTACCTCGCCTGAGGACACACCCAGTTTTATGATTTCTGTGTTTCGTATAAAACGAGAAAAATTGACAACTTCCTTAGTCCGACCACCATTACTTTTTCTATCACAAACATTGTCTTCTTACATATATTATAGAATTTATGTGACGTTTTGGGCCAAAAAAAGTGATGGGGTTCGCCTTAAGAATGACCTTGTCATTAATGTATATATATCTTTATTTTTTTTTTAATTTTTAACGAACTCTACATTTCTGTTGAAAAGCTGTGTAATTGTTACATCTGAGGTGTGTGACAGTTATTATATGGCATTTTTGAATCGGTTATAAATAATATTTAAAAAATTTAAATCGCAAAACCGGCTTGTATATTTAGATCCTGTCAAAGAAATTTAATGATTTCGAGTAACGCAAAATGAGTAGATAGGAACACGGTGTGCTCACTTGTGCCAGTAATTAATAAAACGCCAGCTTGCATTCATATTTACCATAGAAACCATTTTATTTAAATATTTACGGTTAATTTATATTTACCACGGTAATAGTTTTATTTAAATTCTTCTCCGTAGTAAATATTTTATTTAATTTTTTTTTATTTTATGGAATTTATTTTACCTTTCTATTTTCCATACTTCATTAACGAAAACCCCCATAGCTCGGGTAATTCACCCCAGAAACAAACAAACTATGCATCCACAGGAATCGGTCTATCCACTGGTGAAAACCAGAATAATATTATATTTCGGTAGTTTGTGAGTTGTACACGTAAGACAGACAGACAAATTTACACACACATATATATATATATATAAACAGATAGATAGATAGATGTGGATGTGGTTTCACTTTGATCATTGTATGCCCCGAATTCATAAGGGTCATTGATATAGATGCAGTTTCCTTCGCTGTTCTAGTTTTGAGTGCGATTGATATGGACACGATTATTATCGAAATTCGGTCTTAATTTTGATTAAATTTGTTCATTGAGGCTTCTTCCTAGTTAAATACAGTGGCGTAGTTGATTAGTTAATTGTGTTTCGCTTGATTAGAACCTGGTTCGATTCCCTCATATTGATACTTTCAAAGAAATTTCCCTTGCGCCGGGTTAATATCCGTAATTGACACGCCCAAAAATAAAGAAAAGGAAATAATAAGAAAAAAAAAAGAACATATTATTTCGTAAAAAAAAAAAATCCATGGTAAACAAGACTTCGTAAAGAAAGCTATGCCGGAGTCGTACTTGGAGGATTGTCAAAATGACCACAGGGCTCATAATTACCTGTTTCAGTTTAGTTAGCGGAATTTACATAAAAAATAATTCATTTTAACTGATATTTATTACTAATTCTAATTCATAAGTACGAATTAAATAGAAGAAATAAAACAAAAAAAAAACAAACGTTTGACTGGATCGTGAAATTACAAAATTATAATTTAAATCTGTTGCCCGAAGGCATGTGACAACACGCACTTGCCGTAAGTGCTATCAGTTCTCAAGATCAAATACATAACTGAACATGTCGGTCGAGCATATACCGGATCTGATAGAATAACAGCCGATGTCGAAAAGTTCAAAGTGACAATTAACCGAACGAATAATTTCTACCTCGAACATCATCAAAAGATGGCGCCAGCAACTTCGAATCCGTATCAATGTATAGGATATAAATTCATAGATATGTGTAGATAAATTTTAATACTAAACTTATAATAAAAACAATCGAAAGAAATAAAGGGCCAAAAGTATTAAAAAAAGCTAGGGCAAATGGAACAACAAAAATTAGGAACGCAAACGGAATAATAGCAACAGACCAGCAAAGGAAGTAAGAAGATATGTTACTAAACTATATAGCAATGCCTGCCGAAATACAACAAACAAAAACATCAACTACAACGATTCTGCTTAGAGTTAATTCTTGAAATATTACATCAGAAAGTACACTCTCAAGTCATTGAAAAACAACAGAACATCCTAGCAGGATGGTATACTACCAGAAATCTTGAAATATAGAGGACTTGTAACGGTAGGTAGACTACATATCTTATTCATTCAATGCCCTCATTAAAAAACGAAATACCGACATTATGGAGATAGATGAAGGCTATTCTGATGCGTATAGCAAAGGTGTGTGACACTTTTCTTACAAAATTACAGACCTATTTGTATGTGCTAAAGCAGGTGTATACCAGAATAGGGACAAAAACACGGGGCTAATCGATTTTAACGAAGCCGGATTTAGATCAGCGTATAGCATAATGAATAAACCATTAAGAGTTTAAGGTAAATATGTGACAAGTACACAATATCCGGGCTCTATGCATAGACTAGGAAAAACCATTTGACTCGGTAAAAGTATGGTCAGCGTTGATTCAGGCATTATAGAAATTTAAAGTCAAGGACGCATATGTATTAATATCATCAGACCGGTGTACGAATCTGTTTCCATGAAAATTAAGCTATGGAGAGTTACGAAATACGTTTAAAGAGAGAAGTAAGACAAGAAGATAGCGTGTTAATATTATTCGGTGCAATTAATAGTGAAAATCGGTGGAAAAGAAATATTTGTTTACATACTATAGTATTTTTTTGCATTTGGTAAAACTAGAAAATACTACGTTTCCTGCAGTTCAAAATATTTTGCCAGAAGCCGGCGATATCGTGTCCTGCTGCGAACTTCCTGCGTTCGCATGCCGAATTTAGTTGAGCGAAATCGTCGACTTTCATTATATCACGGTAGACGCTTGGGGAAAGCTAAGAATTTTCATCCGAATGAGAGAACGGTTTTTTTTTTGGTATGGGACCATGATGGATATTTTTGATGAAGGTAAAAGTGTTAGCTTTCCGAAAAGGTTAAATACAAAAATTTTCAAACATGGTATAGTTTTCCGAAAAATGTTTCTTCTCAAAGAGAGAAAGTATCTTTACATAAATTTAGTAGCTGAAAAACAAAGGGAAATAAAAATTATTTACCTCTTAAATCTTTGTCAACTACGGCTAGAGTTTCTGGTCGTGTGCTGCACTTAATTTTTAATTATTATTTCAGTAATATTTGTCGAACAGAAAGAAAAAAATGATTGACCAGAAATGTAAATTCAATTAAAAAGAGAGAAAAAATGAATAATCTATAATCTAAACACGCGGCTAAATAACGGTTCAGTAGGAAACGACCTGCTGATTCAATTATAACCTCGGACACTAGTAACGTTGTTCTTTCCATGGCAGTGTTGCCAGTTTGTATATCGCAGTAGGATTTTCATCGAAGATCAGTTTATGCTCGGAGTAATTAATAAAAATGCCCATTTTTATTTTTCATCATCATCATAGTCGCGGGCTCGTTCCGAGCATCGTGAGATTATGAGTAATTTTAGTTGTTCCGTACAATCTGTGCAATTGATCGCCATCTATTCCTATCTTGGGCGCATCCTACCATTTGCTGCAGTGAGCTGGCCCTAGTGATCACTTTGATCTTGTCCACATACCGGGTTGGCGGTCTTCCTCTTCGTCTGCGACCCTCAGCCATGCCTAATACTATCATCTTTTCTAAATTATTCCGTCGCATGATATGACCAAAGAAAGTGGCGATGCACTCTTCAACTATATGCCGTAGTCGAGCATCCGCATTAACTTCTTTCAGTATTGATAAGTTTGTCCTCTTCGCCGTCCACGGTACTCTCAGCATTCGCCTCCAACAATACATTTCGAAATCTTTCGAACGTCTGTCTCCTTCAGAGTCCAGCACTCAGATGCATACAAAAACACGGAGAACACTAGCGTTTTCATTAAGCGTACTTTGGTATCCATTGTTATGGCTTTTCCAGATTCTTCTTAATTGAGCCAGTGCAGTCTTCGCTGTCATTATTCGTCTTTTAATTTCGGCTGTTGAGCCACCATCTTTTGTGATAAGTGACCCCAAATAGACGAATTTATCATCAACTACTTGGAGGCCACCAAAGCCTTGTGGATTCTGTGCCTCATTGTTGCCGACAACGATCATTACTTTGGTCTTATCTCTATTGATTAGTAGACCTGCTTCTTTACTCGTGCTATCCAGTTTTTGAAATAGATGGAGCAGTTTTTCTTCCGACGAAGCAATAATCACAATATCGTCAGTATATTGTAGGTAATTAACTATCTTCCCAGCGATTTTAATACCATCTTCCCATCCTTCGATTGCTTTCCTCAGTATCCAATCACTGTATATATATTAAAAAGAATTGGACTTAATATAAACCCTTGAGGACTCCCTTTTCTGACTTAAATTCATCTGTCAGGCTGTTATTGATTTTTAATTTGCCGCTGTTAGATGAGTATAAAGATTTGATTAAATCAATTAAATGGCGTGGAACTCCAAATTCATCAAGTATTTGCCATAGCCGTTGCCATTGTACGGATTCAAAAGCTTTCGCGTAATCTATAAAACAGAGACACGCCTTAACATTGAACTCTTTGCATTTTTCGACTATTTGCTTTATGTTTAGAATTTGTTCCCGCATTCCTCTTCCTGGGACGAAACCTGCTTGTTCTGGCGGTAGTTGCGGTAATACATACGGCTTCAGCCGTTCATGGATGACTTGGAGCATTACTTTGCTTGCGTGTGATAATAGTGCTATGGTTCTATAGTTATTGCATAAATATCGTGCTCCTTTTTTGTAGATTGGCACATAAATGGACTGTGTCCAATCCTTCGGCCACACATTTGTATCCCAAATCCTCTGACAAAGCGTGTGTAGTATTTTGGTCATGTTATCGCCTAGATTTGCGAACATCTCCATGACTATTTGATCTTCTCCGGTCGCTTTTTGCATTTCCTTAGTTTTTGTATAGCTAGGTGAACCTCCTCTTTTAGTATTAATGGCTCCTTATCTGTTGTTAGAGTTGGACATTCTATTATATTTCCCTCGAATTTCGCATGCATGAGTTTTTCACAATTTCGTCCGTTAGCATTTTTCCATCCTCATTTTTTATTACCATATGTCGGGGGGAAAATTCTCTCGTTATTTGTTTTATCTTGTTAAACATATCTCTGGTTTCATTTTTGTTTTTGTTCTGTTCAATGTCTCTACAAATGTTATTTAGGAATTCGTTTTTATCCTTTCTGCACTCCTGTTTAATCTGCTTACTCAGGTCGCTGTATTTGCGAATTGCTTCATCATTATCCAAGCCTCTCTTCTTAATTTGTTTCCTTTCGTCTATTACGCTCCATGTTCGATTAGTGATCCATATTTTCTTCCTGCCACGAGGTGCCCTGAAGTTTTTCGCCGTCTGTTCTAGAATGCTTTTTTGTATTGCTCCATATGGTTTGGGCGTCTGCCATTTGGCACATCGTTTCTGCGATAGCCGCGATTCGTTCACTTGCTTCTTGATGGTATCTCTTATGAAAGCGTAGGTACCATCTGTTTCGGAGGGGCTTTTGCGTTTGACATTTCCGCAGTTGTAATGAAAATGCGTGATCGAAACAGTTAGTAGTGTCGGAAGAAAGAATGAAAGGAAAGTCTAATGTTCCGCGTGAGTTTTTATCGGCTCGTGCCCGTTTTTGAGAATGCAATCTTAAACGAAAAATAACGAATTTTCTAGACTGCATCGGGGAAACGCAGCTGAACGGCCGGAAAAGCTCGCGTAAACAATGTTAAATATTCTATCGAAAACAATTCGAAAAAGATGAAACCCGCGTGGCAGCGCCGAGTTTAGTTTATCCTCATCCCTCTTATCCTATTCTGTAATTATAATATTTCGGACGTCTAGAGAAGAAAGAAGGTGCAAACTTTCTTTCGCCGGAGGTATTAAAATTAACAGAAAAAGTAAATAGTTGTAATCTCCGAGCGGAAAGATAAACAAAGATAATAATAAGTGCAAAAAATTGCCGAATACGAAATAAGTTTTAAATAATCTAAGATGCCGAAGAATAGGAGGAAGAAAAAATTAAATAGAAGGAAAAACGTAAAAGGAAGGAAAGGCGATAGTTAAACAGGTCGTCCGGAAGAAAGAGAGCAATAGTAATAAAAGAATTTTCATCGAAGAAAGAAGTCGCTTTTAGTTTCGAATTTCTAATGAGCATCGCCGAGAACCTGAGCGCAAACGGCAAGCAAGGAGTAAATGGAAAATTTGAGCGTACAAATTTGGCGGCAGGGGAGATGGACTCGGTGGCGGAAAAGAAGCTAAGGAAATAAAGATGACAAAGCGAAATAATTTATTTAAATTACTGACGAGCGAAAAATGGCGTAATATTTATTTTGGGTACAGCAAAAAAGGAGATAGTAAGCTTTCTTATTAATTTTCAATATATATATATATATATATATATATTTGTATGTAAATATGTAGAAAAACAAAAAAGAGAAAAATAATGATAGTTTAAAACAGAATTGTTGCACGGGAACATTAATGATCGTTGTGTAGGGACGATATCATTTTTTGGACAAAATTGTTTTCAACTAAAAAATGTTGTAATTCCGCTTTTACGGGGAGATGATATTTTTCAACATATTAACCGGTATTTCCTGTGCCATTTTACATGATCTAATAACGCGACCAGGCCTGAAAATCATTAAGTTATGATTAATACCTTCACTTTTTTATCAGTAATACCGATTTTTCGTTCGTCCTTTATTTTTATTCGCTCAATAATTTAACATATAATTGTTTTTTTTTTATTTTTTTAAATTAATATATGTACAATTTTTTTTTTTTTGACTTTTTTGTAATCGAAATATGACTTTAAAGATTATTATTATTACTACGTTTTTTTAACCTGGTCTAGAATCTCCTTTTAGAACCGTTAGACAGAGAGGTCGTCAATTAGGTTTTTATCTGGCTGAATGTTGTTAAAATGAAATAGCAGGGGAATGATGTGGCAGGAAAGACCAGTTGTGGGCTGCAATACAAGTTGAGTAGGAAGTCGAAGTAAAAAATCTTGTTCGCAAATAACTAATTACGTCGAATTACTTTCTTATAAAATGAAATTACGAGCGAGTATAATAAAATTCTTAAAACATGAATTTCCTTTTCCTTTATATATATATAAGTATATAAACTTAGCCCTTCGGGACTTGGAAGAGGGCAAGCTCCCTTCACCTTAAGGTCTAATTCTTCTATAATTTTTCCATTTTCATTGGCTACCCCGTTCGACAAAGTTTTGTAGGAATCATAATTATGAAAAAAAACTGCTCAACGGGATGTGCGCGCTGCTCGGCAGACCAGTCACCGATGGTCGTTCGTAATGGTACTGAAAAAAATGTTCTTTCTTCCTCTTTCCAACGCGACCAAGCTTGTTTTTCTAGCTTATATGCGGATATTACGTTTTAAAATACAATCCGTTTCTCTGACGCACCCTTTTACACCAGTATATTAATAAATTAGAGCTCCAATTGGTTTATAACAATCTATCCTACTATTTGCTTGGTTTCTATCGAAATTTTTTTTTACTGGAATTTTTTCCTCTAACCGAAAGGCGCTAAAAATTCCCCATAAGTAACAATTTGTTCACCATTATTGTCTTGCCCAGTCTTCTCGGTAGTCTCGGTTGTAAGTAGCCTGATGATCTCTTAATGTAGTCTGTATTGGTCTACGATATTTTTTTTTTTTTTTTTTTTGTAGGCGCACCAGCGGCTTCGACCCAACAACAGGAAAAACTAAGCTAAAGAACTAAATAACTAGGCGGTCCGAAATGGACGCAACAAAGGACAGAAGTGCGGACACCACAGAAGATGAAGGAAAGGAGAGGATAAAAGAAGAGTTATAGGGAGTAGAGAGACCTAATGACAAGAGCTGACTGAATAAAAGGGAGCGTTCACTAAGAAGAGGGCAGGACACTGGAAGAAACGTGATCAGCATCACATATACGAGGAGGATCACAATCGTAAGGAGAACAATAAGGAGAAGGCTACAGAGCAAATCGAAAGCGGGAATAGAGAAGTAGAGGATGATTGATCCGGAGACGAATTAGGGAGACAATAGAGGAGCGACGATCGATAGGAATAGAATGGAACCAAGACAGGGAACGAGGAATCGGCTGAATAAAACGGTAATGCGAATAACGATTAGAAAATAGGGAGGGATAAATACCCCGCCAAAGTCTGGCGTGATTGGAGGTGGATGAAGGATATCTGAAGAAGGAAAATGGCTAAGGAATGAATCAAGGCGACTAGCAGAACGAGCCAAAGAATCGGCTGCGTCATTGCCATCAATTCCGGAATGACTGGGGACCTATAAAAAATCAAAATAAGAATAGTTCGGGATGACTGCAGAGTGGAGGTAAGAGAACGAATTGAGAGAATACTACTATCAGGGGAATGTGAAGGAGGAGAGGATAGGGTTTGAAGAACGCCTTTTGAGTACGATATTTAGTTGCGTGCCGCATTTGATATTGGTCAGACTGTACCATTCCACGAATATGTCTAATAAGATAGACGAAACCGGTCGGACGAGAAGATTAAAATGTGTTTTATATAATTTTTTTAAAGTGTTCATAAAGTATTTAAAAGTTGAATTTAATTTATGTTTATTTACAAGCAGTTTACAGTAAATAAAATTATTATAATGAATAAGAGGGCTCTACTTTGGTTCCGTTATTAGTGTCGATTTTACCAAAGAAAAGTTACCAGCTTGCACGGTAGATAAGCGGTGGAGTACCGTTTGACCAGCGAGTGATGACCACTTATTAAAGAAGTTGACTCCTTCGACAACAACTTCATTGTTTCGGTATTTTGGGAAGTCAAAAGGAATAATCTGGATCTTCTGGCTGAACTTTGGACGATGCACCAAAAGGTATGAGAGCAAAGCATCTGCTACAGACAAAGAAGGGTTGTTCCGTTTAGTGTATATAATAATAGGATATTTTTGAATAGTCAAATCTTGGTCGGAAAGAGGAAAGATAAAGAATAATTGTTTATTCGGAAGAAAAGAAAAAATAGTTGGATCACATTATGCGCGACGACTAAATACACGATTAACTGTAACAGGCAAATTTGCTGGCTAAAAGAAAAAGTTATTTTTACAGTTTAGATCGCGTTGTGAGCACCAACTGTGTTAGAGGAAATGCGGTTAGGAAGAAACGCAAAAAATATGCAATGTGACTTGCCTTCTGCGGATAGGCTGTATCTGAGAGGGGTTCAGGGTTGACTCCCCGAAATGTCTGCGAAATAATAACTGCTTGAATTAAATAGACCGAAATTAAGAATAAATTTATTTCTTTTCAATTTTTAACAAAAGAAAAGAAAATTGAAATTTTTATGAATTCTATGGAAACGAATATTTTTTATTTGTTTTTATTGTAGTGTTCAAATATTGCATATAAAATAATTTACTACAAGGCCTTAGTTGTACTATTTCTGAATAAATATATTTCATGATAATACCGACACACACACACACACACACACCCACACACACACACATACACACACGCATATACATACACACATTTATATATATATATATATATATATATATATGTTTATAAAAATATTTTCATAACCCCTTCCGAAATTTGGGTCTAGATGCGGTCCTGTTGATGGTGTATTGCAGGATTTGGCGGATTTGTTCAAAGTAGCAAAATATTTTTCTTTTGATTTTTTTTTTTTTCTTTTGTCAGTAACTTAGCCAAACTTCAAAAAGCTGAATAGGAGAATTGGTATGTCTCAAATTAGGAAGCAACCGGCGGTCGACTGATTCCTTTCCTGTAACATCTTTATGTTCTGGAATTCACGCGAAGATGATGAATTGAAAACGAGAGTATGCGTGGAAATTATATTTTCAGCGATAGGATATTACGATTGATCGTGGATTTGTAGCAGACAGATAAGTGATGAGAGAGTTTTTGTTCAATTGAATTGTATGATTAACGGCAAGTTTTGCAGAGTATGGTTCTGGAGATAAGAAAGCCACTCGACAGTGAGTAGTGTTCTGTATAAGATCCGTTGATAGGTAGAACGCAACCAACCAAATCTGATTTGGAGCCATTGGTAAATATGGTTAAGCAGTCGATGTAGGTTGACGTTTTTCGAACGTTCCTTTTATTTCGTTAGTATCGGGGAGTTTTCCAACTTGAAGCGGAGATAAATCTATACAAGAAAAAGGAAAGGTCTGAATCGACTTGTATTGCACATTAAAATTAGAGTTAGTCAGGAAACGGTCATTCAAATTGGCAAAAGATAGGCATTGAGAATTAAGAAAAATGAAAACATTCCTTTCTAGCATAGTTGTCTTATTCCAACTCTTTTTCGTATTTCCATTGTTTCTTCTTCTCCACATTGTATTTTTCATCCCTCGGATCATGACCGCGTTTGTGATGTGGATCATATTCGTTTTGAATGTTCTCTTCTTGTGCAGGAGCGCTTCCTTTTTTACACTGAATTCTTACACCTTAAGCTGGCTTACTCCTTTTGTGCTTCCTACATACTTTCCTTTCTTTCACCAGATGTTGTTGTTCCAGCTTTAGTTCATTTCCTCTATTTCTCTATATATTAAAATTTAATCCTTGTTCGTAATTCTTAAATGATGGGTCATGCTCTTGGTTGGCGCCCCCCCCAAAAAAAACAACAAAAAAAAACATAAAAACCTAGAACGTGTGGTAAAACTGACAGAATTTTGTCTTTTTTAAAAAAAGTTTTATCCTTTAAATCTTTACTGTTGGAAGTTCGACTAAACGTCGGTAATCGCACGATTTATTATTTATTAAAAATTTCAATTTTCTTTTGTGATACGCGTATGAAAGTGTGTAACATTTGTGTGGTTTTTCTGCGTACGGTGTTTTAATAGGTTACTTTATTGTTTTCGTTCTTACTGTATAGAATTTTCTTTTTTATTACAGGCGAAGAAATATTGCGCTGCCAAATACACTCTGCGGAGCAATAAATTTCTGGTATGTTTTCGATTTAAAAATGAACTAATATCGTTAAAATACTGCGATGGTTTTTTCTTTTTTTTTTTTTTTTTTTTTTCTGTTACTTTTAAGGTCATTTCATCAGGCGCTACGAAGGAAATTTTCGCCGGGAAAAATAAATTAAATAATACAAACGTTACTTTTTAGCAAAACTAGTTCAGTCATTCTTAAATTAAAACAAAAAATACCTTAAAATAATTTCGCTATCAGTGCTCCTTATTTTGAGTAATAATATAATTATCTCTGTTTTCTTTGTTTAACAATTTTTTATTAGATATTTTTTGAGTTTAAGAACGCACAAATATTGTTTTATTGTTCTATTTTATTTTTTATTTGAATAATTCCGCCGTCACTAAGAAAAGAATGACTGTTTCACGAATTTTATTATCTTATTCGTTTAAATAAAGAGTATTAACCAATAATAATATATTTTAATTCAAACCATGTGTATGTGTGCATGTATCTCTCTCTCTATATATATGTATATATATATATATGTATAAACAATAAATTTGACTACACATTAATTAGAGCCCTTTCCCACACAGTCCTTCACGTATTGACGTTTGTGTGGAATTTTGATGAATTACTGAAAAATAAATATATAAATTAATAAGGTCAAACTATATTCGTTTCGGTTACAGTCTTTTTCTTTTTTGTTTTTCGTTTTTTTTTTTTTTTGTTTTAAATTTCATATAATATATTTATTAATCAGCGACTAATGCTCCGAATTACCAAAGCAAATTGAAAGAGAAAGACATCTGCCGGTATTTCTTTAGCAGCAGAGATTAATTCGGTTAAAAAAACAGTTTTTAGCTAGCTAGTAGAAATCTGAGAATTCGATATTTGAGTGTGCCAAAAAAAATACGTTATGTGTAGGGCATGGTTCGAGCAGTAGTTGAATTCTGATTCGATGAGTTATTCGGTTTTCTGTTGTGTACGCCAGCTCTGATGTTAGCGAGCCACTAAGAAAGCATCGGGAAACACACGCACACATACAACATCAGTCTAAACTGGCAATCAGATCAAGCGTTTAACTAACCAAATCGTTTATGATCCTGACCACGTGCTGTTTGAATGTTCCAGTCTTTCCTCCGAACGTAATATCCTGTACGTTCAGCTGTTAAAGCTGAATTTTCCTACTCCATACAATGTTTCCTATATCTTAGCTTTACCGTCTTCAAAGGTGGTTTCTATTCTTGTCTCTTTTCTGTCATTGATTTCTGACCGGATTAAAATTTAATCTCTAATCTAGTCCAATTGTGCTGGGTAGATGCTCTTGGTTGGCCAAGCCCCCCTCCCAAAAAAAAACACCAAATACTTCTCTACTATAACAAAACGACCATCGTTTTTATACATTACATTTTTTTTTTTTTTTTTTTTTTTTTTTTGAATCTGGGCAATAGCATTCTATATAAAGCTGGAGTCGATCTGGCATACTTAATGGCAGAATTTATGTTGTAATACAATCAATCAACATTAGAAAAGAATTATGAGCCTTAAGAATAGTCTAGGTTCCTCATTAGCTAAATTATTATAATTAATTATTTTAAATTAATGTATTACCTTGATGAGAGTGAACAATATAAATTAATGATTTTGTTTTTTATATATATATATATATATATATATATATATATATGCATATGTGTGTATATATGTGTGCAATAAGGATATGTATGTACACGCACACGCATACACCAACACACACACACAAAGTGTTTTAAGAAATAACCAAGCGCATTGGCAAATAGTGGAATGTTATTATAACGACACAAGGAGGCTTTAAGATTTACACAGTTGTTTACAGTTCATCTGTGGTAGCCTAATAGTGAAGGTGCTTGGCTACCAAAAAGCGGAGGTTATGGTTTCCAGAGTTGTCTCGTTCCAGATCCAAGTAGCTCCTCGGTTTACTCAGTCTGAAATAATTGGGTACCAGAGAAATGGGAGAAAGTAAAGACGGATCCTATGAAAAAGAAACTGCCCTCAGTATCCTCTTCAGATCCATTAGGCTTAGTACCGTTATGGAAAGCTTAACTTCACAATCCGCAACGCTCTGTTAAGGGTACGGGACCTAATTTACTTTACTTGCACATAAGAAGAATTACCCAGCGTCGTAATGTTCTATTTCATTTTCTGATTACATTTTATTCTCTCTCGTACGATATAATTGTACGTGAAATGATTTAAAACAATGCATAAAACAATTTAAAATGGCGTATTAATTATGGATTTGTTAATTTTCTTTATTAAATTTTTTAGACATATCAATTTTCTCTTAACTAAATTAAATTTTTTATATTTTGAAATTAAAAACAAAGGTTACGCATCATTAGCTCGTAAAGCCTAAATTATTTGTTCCAGAATCTTTGAAATCAGCTTGCGTACAAGTCCGCAACACAGTGAGACATTTTCATGTTTTCCCTTAAAAGTAGGCTTGGTACAGCCTACCCACTACCACAATTACTCATGGAGGAGTATTACTTGGTATACGAAAAGACATACACTTGATGAAATCACCTTGAACACAGAACTTCAAGCAGTTGCAGTTAGAATTTATCTCCAAGAACCAATCACAACCTGTACCATATTCCGTTCTCCAAATCAAAGCATCAACGCTGAAACATTCTTAGAACTTATCGATGAACTTCCTACGCCTTTTGTAATTTTTGGCGATATGAACGCATATAACCCATTATGGGGCGAAATAAAAATCAACGATACAGGTCTGGCAATAGAGAAGATTTTAGAGGACAAACACCTTACTGTGTTACCGCAACTCAGTCCTACACACTACAACCTATCTCATAGAACATGGTCTACCTTGGACTTAGCCATTTGTTCGCCAGAACTCACCTCTAAATTGCAAAATTTCTTGCACACTGATTTGGCTGGAAGCGACCATGTACCGGTTGTATTATTATATACCACCACTACTATTGCGTCTTCTAATAAAATGACATGGAAATACCCTAAAACAGATTGGCCTAAAATTGCTGATGCATGCCGCAACAGCCCCACCCCTGGCTTCTCAAAGGATATAAATGAATTAGTAGAAGAATTTACTGCCAAATTAGTTTCCCTAACCCGAACATTCACGCCGATGAGGCACTTTAAAAAGAAAATAGTACCTCTTGGTGGAATCACAAATGTGCGGAAGCCCTCAAACTACGAAGGGAAGCTTTACGACAACTTAAATCTCACCCCTCACTCGAGCTACACATCCAATATCAAAAAGCGAAAGCTATTGCACGCCGCACATTCAAAGAAGAGAAACGCGAATCTTGGAGAAAATATACCTCTTCCACTAACTCTTCCACACCAATTCGGGAAATTTGGCGAAAAACTGGAGCAATTGAAAATACACACCAATCTACATGTCCAACCGTCATTCAACACCTTAACGCTCTTTACACGGAACCCGGAACCGTAGCAGAAGCATTCACTACTACTCTACACCAAATATCCAGTAATGACTCCCTTGATCCAACATTTATTCGCCATAAACTTCTGGAAGTGAAAAAGCAACTACACCTTGACTCAGACAACCAAGAGCCATACAATATTGATCTTACCAAAACTGAATACAGCAACACATTACGTAAAATGAAGTTAACAGCTCCTGGACCTGATGAATAAGCAAGCACCTGAAAACATTCACGACATCTTACTTAAAATATTCAACCGTATCTGGACTCAACACGAATTTCCTAATGCATGGCGTAAGGGAACCGTCATCCCTTCCTTTAAACCAAATGAAAATCCGACACTAACTGACAGTTACAGACCAATATCGCTGACGTCAGTTTTATGTAAACTTCTAGAAAAAATAATTAACGCCAGATTGAAGTGGACTCTCGAGCGAGGGAGCCTGCTCACCAATGCTCAATGTGGCTTTCGCAATTCCAGATCAACATTAGATCAAGTTCTCTTTATACAGAATGCAGCATTAACACCTTCTTGCTGTTTTTTTCAACTGTAAAAAAGCTTTTGACACTACTTGGAAGCACAAAATTTTGGTAACCTTGCATGACTGGAATATCAAAGGAAATATGGCCCACTTTGTTGCTGCTTTTTTATCAAACCGCCAATTCCAAGTCCGTATAGGCACAGCCTTATCAAATTCTTATGAATTAATGAATGGAGTCCCACAAGGTTCTATAATCAGCCCAACCCTATTTAATATCGCGATAAGTGACATTGTAATAGCAGTTCACCCTCCAGTAAGACCAGCACTCTTTGCTGACGATTTCACAATTCTCCTCAACTGTACCAACCTCCAAATTGGGCAAGAAACATTACAAAATACTATAAACACAATTCATTGTTAGTCACTGAAAAACGGATTTCAATTTTCACCTACAAAAACTACCGTTGTGCACTTCTGTAGAACTCGTCACTGTCAACACCAAATCTCTGTACACATAAATAACAATCCAATAATCTCAAGTGAAACAATTAAATATCTCGGTATGATATTTGACGAAACTCTCACTTGGAAGCCTCATATACAACAGCTAAAGCAAATTTGCACCAACGAATTAAACCTCATGAAGAAATTATCTCATACAACATATGGCGCGGATAGATTATCACTCTTACATATCTACAGAGCGGTCATCAGAGCAAAATTAAACTACGGAGCAGCAATCTATGTCATAGCACGACCCAGTATCACAAATTCACTGAACTCTCTCCACCACAATGCAATACGAATTGCCACTTTTAGAACAAGCCCAACAATCAGCCTTTTATGTGATGCAGAAGAATTGCCGCTAAACCTCAGGGGGCAATATTTAGCTATAACCACATTAGCGCACTTAAAAATTGGAAGAAACTTGCTGGTTAAAGCGCATACAACTATATCAGTAGCTGCTCCATATGATAATCAAATCTTCCATATCTTTACTGAAAATATCTTTGCATCCTTAGATCTTACTCGACCGCCATAATTTTCCAGAGCCTCCCTCTTAACCGCCTATGGATAGAAAACGCTGTTGCCGGTATTCCATCAAACGAATGTATACAAAAAACGTATAAAAATGACGCTTCACCAGAAATGGTCTAAAATTTGGACAGATATACCACCCACAAACAAACTCCGCCGTATCCGTTACTCTACCGTCCACTGGCACACTTCTGCACGTAAACACAGACGTGAGGAGGTGGTCCTAGCCAGAGTCAGAATTGGACACACAAAAGTCACACACGCCTACCTTCTTGAAAAAACACAACCGCCGCAGTGCGAGGAATGCGGCTGTCATCTGACTATTGCACATCTCCTGCTCACTTGTCGTAAATACAATGTAAATAAACCCTATCATGACCTTGCAGAAGCACTAGCAGATGAAGAGGATCGTAGCCAACAAGTACTACAGATTTTACAGAATATGAACATGTATCATTTAATATAAATATAATTATGTAACTTATGTAACCGTAAAATAATATTGTTCCAATTTTAGCGCACTCTAGCGCATAAGTTTGTACACGCGTGCTTTACAAATAAATAAACAACAAAAAAAAAAAAAAAAAAAAAAAAAGACATGAAAAAATGTCAAAAAAGCGACTTTGCCTTTGTGCCGAGTTAATTCCATTTCAACACTTTTTTGTTTTAGAGAAGGACGAAGGAAGAAATCAGGAATCATCAGTGATTTTTTGTTGTTTTTTCTTGGGCATCGAAAATCTTACTTAACCCCAATGTGTGTTATAATTATTTAGACAAAACCGTAACCAATGCTACGCAGTAATATATTATAACTTTGGAATTAAATAATAGCTTTTATATTGAAATACTACCGGTGGCCGAGAGAGAATTAACGCTACATGAAAAAGAGGAATTTGACAGTAAATTATTGAGTTGTACAAATTAATTCTTTGAGAGCCGGTTGTATTGAAGTATAAAATGATCGGAGTTTGCTATTTTATCTGAGTCGAATGGCTGTCGACAATAGGGAGAAGATACATAAGGTAGGCAGTTTACATTTAACCGGAAATGATATATTTTAACGATGAACAATCTGGTTTTAGTAGAAACGATGTATAACTAAACCAAGGAGCATTAGAGAAATTGCATTGAATGGCTCTTTGTATTGTTGCGCAATATAAGCATTTGACTATATCGCTCCGAAATATTCTTTGTGAGCATATAAGTAAATCAATACAATTGAATTCGTTTCATCGAGTCCGTCCGTTAACGGGTACATAAATTTGAGACTGTAGTGTGCTAACCTTTTAATTGGCTGAGAAACTGAAATAACTTAGTATCGCGTGAATCTTTCTTGCAGGTCAATTCTCTAAATTACTCGCTTCGGCAAAAAACTGTATGCAACCCAGTCTGCTCCTAAAAAAACATAAACTAAAAAAAACGGCACATTCGGAACTGAAAAATAAAACACATTAGGCCACCGAAAAGCAATGTCACAAGCACCTCTTATACACGCATTCGGAGAGTTAGCGCAGTCGCGAATAAAAGTCACACGCTTTGAATTACCACGATTCACACCGGCTGAGAAAAGGTGAACAACAGCCGGTAAAATTTAAGAATTTCCGCAATACTTTACGGATGAGATAAATGATGGTTAGTAGTGGGTAGAGACTTAATTAAAAAATTCTTTTCGAATGGTCTCCGAGCATGAAAAACTACAAGAAATGTTCTCGCATCATAAAACTTCCAAGTGAAGTGTTCGCAGATAGCGTCAAACATTCGACCGCACCCGATCAAGGATGAACCGGCTTATAGAATGCCGGGAGCATATGAAAGCAGGTAGAAAAAAAAGATTGTTTCCTTTAGGACTTTCGGCGCTACCGAAAAATAAAGAAAAACATCTCGTAATCTTTGAAATCAATTACATTTTTCGATCGTCGGTATTTTTCCTTTCTTTTTACGTTCGTACATTTTTTTTTCCCATCACAACTGACCAACTTTAGTGGTCATTTAGCGATTAATTTATTGCGATAAAGAATGTTTTGCGGAGGGGTAGTACTTAGTAGTACTCCCTCTGAACTTTATAAAGGCTGCACAAGGTCCAAAGGCTTATTTCGCCACATTCCGAATGTTATAAAGTATTAGAATATCTTTCGGAACCGTGTCGTAAAAAAATAAACGTTGTATTTTCGGTCGATAATAATCCATTCGTACCGTTTAAGAAATTTTCTAGAAGAGAAACCGGTTTCGAAAAACAGTATAATTGTTTAATCGAGCAAGCTAAAACAGCGAGTACGCGGTCAGAGCTTGATAATTAAAAAATCGTACTTACCTCGGAAGTATTTCATATCCTGTCAGGAAGACAGAACAAACGTACGGAATAATCCCAATTTTTTAATACCGAAATGTCGAAAGACTATAATCAAATGTGTACGTTCGCAGACGTAATCTTCATTGAAAGAGAAAGAAATGAAAAACTGTCTATTTCCATAACGAGAGAATATTCGTGAATTCTCGGTGCAAAATTTATCTATGAAATTATGCTGCGGGTTAAATATTTAATCTGCAAACGATATTGCATCGGAAGAAATTTATCTCTGCGTATACTGTGATATTTATCGTTTTACGTATTACGATAATAAAGTCGCTTGTTCGTTCCAATTCGTTTTTAAATAGAGAATTAAAATTGAAATGATCCTGATTTTAAATCGTACAGGTAGTTTTTTTCGTTTTTTCTTAATTTAATTTGGCGATCTTATTTTTTGTTTTTCTCTCGAGACGACGGCGGAGTAAGCCCGCTGAAATAATTTTCCTACATTTGGAAAAGTTAGACACAGGTGAGTGCATCGAGATAAATAGCGTAGGTCTCTATTCAGTTTGCGTGCATGCGGTAAATGTAAACAGTTTTCAGAATGCATTACGAGTAGCCGGCCTGTGATAGTCGCAGGTTTTCCATAACTAACATTCGAAATTGAACGTTAGCGCGCACACGTCTGCATGCGTGTATATGTATATGTAGATAATTTTTACTTTTTAAGTAACGTTCTGGGGAATTGCGGTAAAACGAACTTGCTAAAAAATTACATTTCTTTCGAAGCTGAGTGTTGAAGCACCTTAGCTATGCGGTTAACAAATAGAACCAATCCGTCCACGTCACGTAAATTTCACGGCGCGCTCGCTCGCATTGCTCTTTTATATTATCCATTTCGTCGCCTCATCGTCATACTCCATACGCATTTGCGCGCATACCCCTTGCTTCTAGGGAAGGGCTTGGGGCGACGGTAAGGTGTTCCAAGATGATGGTAGTCACTGGCAGCGTTTTATCGTCCTAATTCAACATTTTTCTAGCACCGTTTATATTTTTCACAGCTTTCGCCGTCATTATTGCACACGATTTCGCGGTAGAGCGATATTTTTTCGACGAAATTCCTATTCAAGCGTATATCATCTGTTGAGGAAGGGTGTAGGTTAATAGCGCCAGCGCAACGTAATTTATACCAGTCTTAAAGTTACTAATCTCCCTATAGCAATGTATGCAAAACTCTCCCCGTTAAAGCTTTAATGTCCGCTATAACTTGTCTCTCTCTCTGGAGGCGTTTATTTCTTTCTGTATATTTCGGAAGCGCAAAGAGGGAATAAATTGACCAACTTTAATGTAAACATTTATTATAGTCGTCTTTAAACTATCATAACTATGGTCAGCTGAAAACCGACTTTTTTCTTTAATGAATTTAAAAAATTTTACAATCATTAATAATAATAATAATAACAATAATGATAATGATAACAATAATAGTTTAATTTAGTTTACTTACATGATATCACAGATAAGCTACTTTACGAGTGGTGTAAAATTTAACAAATGACATAATAATAATAATAATAATAATAATAATAATAATGATAATAAAAATCGTTCAATTTTTTCAATTGAATTCATTTTATTCATATAATATCACAGACAAGGTTATTTTGAGAGTGATGAAAGATTTAACAAATGGCAGTGTATTATGTTATGTAAAAAGAAAATAAAACAAACGATAAAAGGAATTATTGCTAAATGTTCTAATTATAAAATAAAAAGGAAAAAATAACGTAATTAAATAAATAGTAATCGTTATACATCGAGAGTTGTGTTAAAAGCAAAAAAAAAAAAAAAAAAAAATTATAGTCTAAAATAGGAATGTATGTAAAAAATGAAAGTGTATAGTAAATAAATGTATAAATAGACACTTCCAAATAATCATCACACATCATAGGTAATCCGATATTCGTTTAATATATAAACGTTCCTTTTAGGTTATTACATAATTGAAAATTGTTAACTGTCGCGACGTGCAATATTAGAAATATACGCTAAAAAGAAGTAAGGTAACTCGAACTTTACTAATATGTAATAGAAACATGAAAATGTTCAGACGACCGCGAAGTAAGATTTAATATGGAAAATTTGAAAAAGAAATCGACAGAATTAAAAGAATTCAATTTTTGTTCTAATGCCCCCCCCCCTCCCCCCGCCACAACACAGCTCGGGCAGCTATGGCGCATATGTGGTGTAAATTGTATTATATTTTATGAAAATTGTAAATATTTAAGTAAAATAAAAATTGAATTGAATTCGAAAAAAATTTGCGGGGAAAATAAAGAAACTTCACGAATTAGGCAAAAAGAAAAGAAAATGAGGATGCTGCTGATGCAATGTGAGAAAGCATAAAGGAAAAATACAAATAGTAGGCAAAAAATTTAAATATTTTTATATAAATTTCCGAATAAAAAAAGTTGTAATTCCATTTCGTTTAATTTGAATTTTTTGAGGGAAAAAGAATAAAAATGATTGATTTAAACTCGTACGAGATAACGTGTATTATCTTATTACCTGTCTAACCTGCCAATTTTTTGTGCGTAATACTACCGCTTTCATCTGTTAACTTGCAGGCTATTATTATCACGCGCCTAATCATTTATTATTTTTTTTTTTTTTTTTTTTTTTTTTATATTTATACACTATTACGAGCTGTCCATCAAGGACATTTAGTAATACGTGTGAATGAACTTAAACATGAAGGGAGGAGTACCCAATGGCACCTACCCGATTACCCCTACCTTAAACAAGGTCCTGCGGTTTCTGGCGTTTCAGTCTTCTTACATTATCAGTAACATCGAGCAATCCTCTAGCAAGAGTGTTCGGATGAGAATCGAGTCTGTCTGCGTGTCTTTTAGCATGAACTTTGATGACATCAGCCACATAATCTACACACAAATCTCGATGTAAGGTTAGATTAGTAACATACCAGGGTGCCTTGGTTAACAACCGAAGGATCTTATTCTGGGAAGTCTGTATTACCTTCAGGTTTGACGGTTTAGCGCAACCCCAAAGTTGAACCCCGTATGTCCAGATGGGTTTCAAAATAGTTGTGTATATTAGACGTTTGTTGTCCGTTGTCAGTACACTGTTTCTCCCTATCAGCCAGTACATTTTTTTAACCCGGATATCTAATTCTTTCTTTTTAACCTGTATATGGTGTTTCCATGTCAATCGGCTGTCTAAGTGCAAACCTAAATACCTGACCGTTGCTCGTACAGGAAGATCTATGTTATTGATCTTAACGGGTGGGACTTCAACTTTTCGGTTAGTAAAATGGATATTCACCGATTTGCTTTCGTTTATCCCGATTTTCCATTTTTTAAACCATGTTTCAGCCTTCGTAAGAGCATTTTGTAGATTGTTGCTAGCTTTCTTCGGATCTTCATGTGATGACAGTAGTGCCGTGTCGTCCGCAAATGTAGCCATCTGCACATTCTCTGTCGCAGGAAAATCTGCTGTGTATAACAAGTACAGCGTGGGGCCCAACACTGAACCCTGAGGAACGCCTGCTAAAACTGGATGTATTTCTGAGTAGGTATGTTCGTAACGTACTTGAAAATGACGATCTTCGAGGTATGATTTTAGCAACAGGTAAAGGTTACTCGGGAACAAACATTTTAATTTGTATAATAAACCATCGTGCCAGACTTTATCAAAAGCCTGTTGAACGTCGAGAAATACCGCAGTACATACTTTTTTAGTTTCTAAACTATTTTCAATTACACTAACCACCCTATGCAATTGATCAATCGTGGAATGATGTTTTAAAAAGCCAAACTGATGTTGCGGAATTACATCAGTTGACTGTATATAAGGCTGTAACCTTTTTAATATTAATTTTTCCATTACCTTCGATAAAACAGGCAACAAGGAAATCGGACGATAAGACGTTACAGAGTAGGGATCTTTACCAGGTTTCGGAATCATTACGATTTGCGCAAACTTCCATTGTACCGGAAAGTATTGTATGCGAAATACTGCGTTACATATAGAAGTGAGCAGTACTATAGCTTTCCGCGGAAGTTTATTTAATAATTCAGCGCTTATTAAGTCGAAACCTGGGCTTTTCTTCTTTTTCAGCGTTTTAAGCAGACACCCAACCTCGTGAGCAGAGGCTGATTTTATTGCTAAAGATGGTCCACATGGACTGGTTATAAATTCATGTATTTCCCTGTCCGTGTTTGTCTGTATGTTTGGCTTAAACACGGTACTCGGCAAATAAATTCGACTTCTGTTTATGATCTTTCGCCCATGACCCGTCACCATGTTTCATCGGAGGAACATGTTTATTCGGTTGCCTAATATTTTTGGTACACTTCCACAAGGAATAATCATCAATTGCTAAGGGTGATAGTTTAGTTAAATAATTATTGAGCGTTTTATTTTTGATTTCTTCCAAAAGTTTTTTTAATTCTTTTATTTTGTTATTAAACAACTTTTTATCCGAAGGGTTTCCCGATTGGAACCACCTTCTTCTAAGCTTTCTCTTTTCTAAGACAAGTTTCCGGACTGATATTGGATAATTTTTATTACTTTTTTTACATTTAAGAACAGGAGTGCTTAAGGTAGCTGCTATTTGTATTTCGTTTGTTAGGTACCGTACGGCATTCTCGACGTCAGTTGGGCTTTTTAAAGGAATTTTTAAGTTTAACTTTGTATCCAAATGATCTCTAAATGATTCCCAGTCTGTTTTGTGGTTATATAAATGTATTTGCTCCTCTCTGCATATAACCGAATCACCGAAGGTTAAAATAATAGAAGAGTGATCTGAAAAGAGATCGAAGGAAGAATTTATATTTGTATAATAACTAGCGGTTCCTTTTGTAATGAAGAAATCTAAAAGATCCGGTATCTTACGATTATCGGTTGGCCAATAAGTTGGTTCCCCTGTTGATATATAGTTGACATTGTGACTTTCAAGTGCTTGTTTGAACACACGTCCTCTTGTCGTAGTTATCCTGCATCCCCACGCTGTATGCTTAGCGTTCCAATCTGCTCCTGACACAAATCTGCTCCCTAAATTTTTTATATATTTACAGAATTCCATCAATGTTATTTTATGTCGTGGCGGACAATAAGCAGCTGATAATACAAGTTGGCCACCCATCGTCTGTATGCTAATGTTAGTTCCCTGCAGATACTCCTCCCTAAAATAATTTAGTTCGTGCTGTACAATGTTATTTTTTATTAATATTGCTGAACCGCCGTGAGATTTTCCTGAGGGGTGTGTGCAAGAATACGTGTTGTAATTATTTATTTTGAAACAGTCTTTATCAGTTAGGTGGGTTTCGGAAACTAAAATTACATCCACAGAATTGGAAGTTAAGAACAATTCAATTTCGGCTTTATGATTTTTTAAGCCATTCGCGTTCCATTGAGCTATCCTCAGGTAGGCGGGCATTATTTGGTTAATTTCTTTTTCCGAATGATAGCATACAGTGGTTTCGTTTGTCGCGTGTTGTGTCTTGCGTTTAATTTATATATCGTTTCAGTAAAATAGTCGCGTTATCGTCCAAATTATTCGAATATATATTACCGCTATTTATCAGTTACTTCGTCACTTCAGATCGGTGAGATTGAACCATTTTTCTTATCTATTCTGTATTATTTATCATTTAATCTTTTCATTTTCGTACATATTCTTCATTTCTCGGAACAACTCGTACATTAGCACACACCAGCACATACCTACCACGCGTGTATTATCGTCGCTGTAATGGCGACGACAGCAGATACACCGCTACACACAACGCAATCGCTTTACACACACACACACACACAAACGCAAAACGTGCGTCAACATGCAACAACATCAACCGTTATCCAACCGGCAACTTATACACACGAACCGCTCTATACGTTGACCGGTACACAAGCGCAACCTGACGATATGCTACGTAATTGTTCTAGCGAAATCGTACAGCCGGCTCGGTTTACTCCGTCTTTCACGACGACATATAATGTGGCAGGCTCATCAACAGGTATCTCCACTGCGCAGCCCGTACTTGTTTATGCGCCGACTCCCGAAAATTTCGAATATTTACAGTCAAATATTAATTACGTACAAAATCAAAATGTCATCAATAATCAACACTTCCCTCCCTTACCGCAAAACAATGCGCAACGAACGAATCAGAGTTGTAGTGGCGAAGAAGTCGATATGTATGAGAATGAAAACAGCCAGGAAAATGATTGGCAGCAAGTTAAGGTGAGAAAGGGAAAAAAGCGGCAATCTGCTATTGCCAACGATAATAATAATAAGAAACACGTTAAAATGACTCGCAATCGATTTGAGGCCCTCTCAACGAACGACGGAAATGACTCTGATGAAGAAAGTCAAGTAGGTTCAGCCGAAAAAAGTTCAATGAATAATTCCACACCGTCCATTCCCAAGCCACCACCCATTTTCGTACATGGAGTGCAAAATTTCAGAAAAATGCAGGAGAGAATAGAGCTCGTTATAAACAAGTCCGATTACTACGCGAAGGCACTGACAGATCGCGTGGTTAAAATAAGCGTACTTTCTCCGGAACAATACCGTAAGCTAACGCGGGTTTTTAGGGAGGAAAATATTATTTTTCACACTTATCAAATGAAACAGGACAGAGCTTATAAGGTGGTGATCAGACATTTACACTTTTCAATCGATCCGCTGGTTATAAAAGAAGAATTAGAATCACATGGTTTTGAAGTTCGTAATGTTCATAATGTGAAACAATATCAGACAAAAAAACCGCTGCCATTATTCTTCGTGGATCTCGAGCCCACAGCAAATTGCCGAGAAATACATAATTTAAAATCATTGTGCAATACTATAATTAAAGTAGAATCGCCCAACAAGAAAGCATCAATCCCGCAATGTCAGAACTGTCAGCAATGGGGACACACCAAAGCTTACTGTACAAGAACGCCGGTTTGTGTTAAATGTGGAGGTGGCCATAAGACTTACGAATGTAAAAAAGACCCGAAATTTCCGGCTACATGCGGACTGTGTGGCGGATCTCATCCCACAAATTATAGAGGTTGTGAGATTTATCAAAAGTTAGTACAAAATAAAACGAATTCGGGGGTTGCAGCAAATCAACCTATTAAACAAAACTATCGACGACCAACCGTAACTTATTCACAAATTACTAAGTCTGACACTCCTAGTCAAGCGGACAATATAACAGCAAATGCAACTCATATAAGGAATTCCGGTCAAATCCCCATTAACGCCCAATCACCAAATAATTTAAGGGATGATATACAGAATATTCCTTTTGTGAACCTGTTCGAATTCCTGAATGAATTTAAATCCATGTTCCGTCAATTAGCCGAGCAAAACAGCATGGTTCTATCCATGCTTACCATGTTAATTCAGATTTATTATTAAGTACTTTTGCATGCCTACTTCTGCCTGATTTATTTCTCTACACTATGCTACTCTATAGCTGTATCGTCTCGGCGAAGAAGAATACAGTTTACTATATTACAATTTCCTACGTAGACCGTTTGTTGTATACACGATGAATAGAGTACCACCACACCGGTGCTTGGTTACTAGCCCGCGGTGCACCTTCATCTTACTTTTTTCGCTTCCTACATCTCATACATTTATAACGCGTTTCCGGTGCTCGAAGTAATTTTGGAACCACTTCTTTACCGTGTACACAACTCGCTATTTCTTCTAGTTTATTTTAAAGTACTTTATGGTCGATCGTTTCAGACGTTCTAATAAGATCCGTGAACGTTATCGAAAATAATTTATATTTCCTCCGTTCTTTTCCGAAGCACTTTCGATGTTTTTTTTGTTTTTTTTTTTTTTTTACCCCCCCTTGGGTTTGCTAGCAAAGAGCATTAGCCCAGCAAAAAGGAATAGATACATGGAATAGAAATTATATTTTTATTCTGTCGACAATGGAATCAAGGAACACCCCTAGGACAGGAACAACAGAGATAGTAGGTAGAGAAAGAACATAAGAGGCTTTGAAAGGAGCAGGAAGACCAAGCTTTAAAAGATGATAATAAAGAGTAACTCACGCTCACGAGATAAACCGGAGCACTCGAAGAGCACGTGATTCGCATCGCAAACATACTGGGAACCTTCAGGATCCAATGGATAATTATGAGATGCAGCCAAGGAAAAGCGATTTAGAGAAGAAGGGAGAAGACTATGCGAGAAACGGAGGCGAGATAATTTAGTAATTATGGACCGACGCAAACTGGGAAACTCATAGAACCAAGGACGCGGAGGAGGAACAGGATTAATCAAGAGATAAAAGGAATTGGGATTAGCGAAAAGAGATACATAAACAGAATGCCTAAGATGGCAGGATTTAGTTGGAAGAAGGATATTGTGTGCTGGAACCCTACTAATAAAATTCCCATTGGAAACAGCAGCTTTAGCAAGGAGGTCGACGGCCACTTTCGATGTTGATTATCCGATTTAAAAACCGTATTGTATTTTCTCCATTAAATATTGTTCAAGTGTTTGTTAAGTGCTACGTATTTTTCTACCATTGTTCCGATAACGTTCCTTATTGCAATTGACCTTATCATATGCAATGTGTTTTCCACTTTTATATATTGTATAGGTCTTGTTTTTTTTTTTGATATTTTTAGTTCTTTTAGATCCCGTAATTTCACGCGCTCCATTCATTTCTGTCGTTATCATATCTCCTATTCTTTTTTTTTCTTTTTTTTTTTTTGCTCTTTTGTAATAGGCTCAATTGTTTTTTTTACCACGCTCTTCTATTTATAGATATTTTAATCTTTGTTTCAATTATCTCGTTCTTTATCTTAAAACTAAAATAAATTATTCCGAGTTAGGTTGAGTACATTCTGCTACGCCGTGCCTAAAAAAAAAAAAAAAGAGTAAAGAAAAAAATAAAGAAAGAAAGAAAATTAAAATTCATTTGTTAAAGCGACCACTAACTAATGCTAACACAAACGGGATCATTTAAGTTCTGCTCTTTACCGGAATTCGGCGGATGTAACGTTGAAAAAAGTCATTGTCAGAGATGTGAGGAGAAATGAGTGGGAAAAACCGGGGTGGGTGTTTACAAAATAGGTTTGTTAGCTACTATCGCGATAGCCTGGCTGTCTCCAGTTTCCCAAATATAAATATAGTAGTAGTTCTCATTGCTGGCCACGACGATGAAGCTATAAAAATCAATTAAAATGTAGACAAAGCAATTTAGTGTTTAGTCAAAAGCACCGTTCAACATTACCCCCTCCGCCTGAATAACGAATAAATAAATAAAGAAAAAAAAAAGATGGGGCAATTTTTCACTTTTTTCGGTATTGTTTATAAAATAAATAACTAAATTGCACTCATCTATAAGAGTAGTAATTACTTCTTCGCTCAATAACTTTTTCATCTATCGATGTTTATTTTCGGCTTTACTTTTATAACAATAGTGAATTATTTAGTGCAATGTTTACCCCGTTAAGCGTTTGACTGCCAACCTTCACTTCTTCTTCTTTATTTTATTTTTTATTTTTTTTTTTTTTCGGCCCTGGCGCGAAACTATCTGGCCACTAACGATTTCTACGAATAAACCGAACTAAAGGCGGTATTTATTACAGGTTAACAAAATACACGTACATATCGGTAAAGAAAGAATAGGAAATAACACTGATCATAACAGGTCCCAAGTGCAGTAGGCATAGTAGAGCAACAGAAATTGAACGTGTTTACGGTACAGTTCGGACAGACGCAATGATGTGTGTGACGTAGCTTACGAATGTCGAAAGAGACAGAATAGAAAATCAACACTGACCATATCAACCCCGAGTGCAATAGGCATTGGAATGCGACTGGACAGCAGAACATTAAGCATATTGGAACCGAGTAACTAGCAAGGTAGCAGCAAGACTTTCGAAGAAGCCATTGGTTTACATCAGAACTCAAAAAACCGGCCTTTCACTACTAAATAATTATTAATAATAAATTTGAACAAACAGCATCGGTGCAACATAATAGGTAAGACTTAACATTATATGGTGGAAAACATGGCAGGTAAATTAACGTGTATTGAAGAAGCGACTTCTAGCATGCTTGTATTTGTTACAAAGTAAATAATAAATGATTAATATCCATGTCATTATTCAAAAAACTGGTGAGAATCACAGTAGACACCGTAATTGTGTTCAGTAAAATTCTACTCAGGCATGTCCCATATACGCAGGCGACAAATGGTGATGACATATTTACGTAAAAGTACACCTTAGAGTGGCACCACCGACCAAAACCAGGTAAAGCTTGTCGAAAAATAATCTTAACCAAAAGCGTGGGATCGGTTAAATATTTTAATTTTACAATAGAAGTCTGAAGATGGAATAAAAAGGGACGACGGTAAGCCATCGATGGTTGCCTCTTTAGCAGCAAGATCTACTCGCTCATTCAATTTTATAGCCTCGGTACCCAGCAAAACTTTGTAACACCGCCTTTCAAGGATATACTTATCAATATTTAAAGAAAGTAGGTTCAATTCATAAGGTTAGATCGAATGACAGGATGGGATCAGAGCTGGACTATAATTATTATAATACTGTAGAATTCTTCTAGCCAGCAGCGGCATTTTAGACGGGCTAAACCTCTAGCTTGCCAAACCTACCGATCACGAGTATTCTGTTAAAATAAAAGAGAAAAAGAATATATTTTCCACTTTTTTTTTAGCTCGAAAATAAATGATTTTTAATCATCAAAAATTATTTAATTTCAAGTTCAAGAGAAGAAAAAAATGATTATCTAATCGGTCATCAAATACAGCCTCTCATGTACGGAATACTACGCCATACGAACTAATGTAAATTTTTTAATTATGTACCACTTCTTTTAGTTATTTACTTTTTAAAATTTTTTTTAATGCGCCCGTATAAGTACGCGAAACTAAATGTCTGTATTTATTATTATGGGACTTGGATTTTTCTGGGCTATATTTAGTACTAAAGAGATCAAAGCTGTTAAGGTAATACAAAATTAGAATAGTAGTAGTTTCATTTTGATTTCAATCGTATGTTTCTTTAGCGAATACGATAGGGATAGATTATATAAAATACTAAAATAGTATAGTAATAATATTAATAATAATAGAAATAATTAATAATAAGACAATAATTCATACCAAAAATCCATACTTGAATAAAAATCATTATCCGGTATTATTAAGTAAAAGGAGGGGAGCTCAATTTGATTTTAGACTAGGCTTACATCTAAGAGAAAAGTTAGGAAACTTAAAATACTGAAGATAATTTTTTAAACAAGGTCGAATTAAATTTAAAAAATCAATCGGTAGAAGTGTAAATATTAGCATACACACATGCGCGCAATAATTTATCTATCGCCTAAGTTTCTATTGTACGAAATCGATAACTTCATACTAGTAATGAACATGTTCGATGTTCACAAATGACCTTAATAGCATCATACTGTGCAGAAAAATTTCTATATACTGTATTTAATTACCAGTTTGAATTTAGTCCTTCCTTCTTTAGATTGAGTTTTCCCGGCCACTAAATTAAAAACAGGTGTTTTAAGTACAAAGTTACCTGAGGATTCTTTACAAATATTACTCAGTTTACTGTTGTACTTAGATTGCAGAGTTTATGCGATAAATTTTACAAATGTTAACACACAAATGATGTTTTAAAAATCGATTCAAATTGGAAGACTGCTGCTGATCAATGGAAAAATAGTAATTAGACAAACGGCAGCTTACTCACGATTGCCGGTTATCTACTTAAGTCCCGGGTTTTGCTTTCTGCGATTTATTTATACCGAGCATGATACTTCGATTGATACAATTTTGTAATGTGTATCTTGATGGTAGTTAAATGATAATCGAAGAGAAAGGTAGTAGTGTATTAAAAAAAGAAAAAGAAAAAAAAAGAAGCTAAAATTTTAACAAATATCTTTAATAATTCGTGGAACATCTTTTTTCTCGAAACGGAAGAATTTTCCAAAATACTAAGCGTAAAACTGTTGGATCAAAAATGGCTATAAAATGAATTCGGCAGAAAGTTGAAGACAAAAATCGTATTTCTCACATTATCCAGATGATGAAAAACTTAACATTTTAGCAAAAACCATTTGCAAACTCATCTTTCGGCCAAACTTCAGTCTAACTTTTCAAAAACGAATCCAAGTGTCTTACGAAACCCCCTAAAACAAAACACAATAACTTAAAGTGTGTTTTTTTTTTTTTTTTTTTTTTTGGACTTACATAAAAGACAACCTATTGAGTTGAAATCAATAAATCAGGAGCTACCGGACATTTTTTACATCGATCTCTTGCGCCGAAACTATTAACATTCTACTACTACGAGTGTTTTCACCGATACATTCAGTCTATTAATTCGCGAGAGTAAAAACAGTATTACATCTCTCTCTCTCTCTCTCTCTCTCTAAACCTCACAAAGATCTTTTACTACTAGAGATATTTGCCGGTCATTTTAACATCTCGGTAATTTATCATAGTACTTAAGAAGAGAATTGTAAAGGTTTTCTTCGGAATAGAAAAAACAAAAATATAGTTATTGTATGCGATGAACATTCTTTCTTTTTTTTCTGAAAAATCCATTACGGCAACTGTTGATTAGTGTGATGATCCTGTCGAGGTGTTTAAAAATTTTTATCGCGTTTTGCATCGTCAACTATCTATAGTCATTTCCGTAACTCTTTGTACTATTGTTACTCTATTATGGGACATCGGCGTTTCTTTTTGTGAACTAGAAAATGTTATTTCCCAACGTCTAGCTGAAGATCGTTTAACCTGCAGCTACAAAATGACGCGTCATGGATAATGTTCTTTAATTCTGGTCTAATATTAATTTTTTGTCGATGCATTTGCTTTCTATTCGTCCCCTGAGATATTGTCTGATTACTGGAAATTGACAAGAACCGTATCGATTTTTCACGTGACGAAACTTTAGTCGTGCATTTCTGTAGAATAGCCCTAACCGCAGAAATGTTTCTACCACTCTCATAAACGACATCCGAACAGCATGAAATACAGTCGATTCTGTGAAATTACCCGTTCTTAACGAACGATTTAAAAATGTCGTGTTCGAAACATGGGGATAAAATAAAAGTTTCTTGTTATTATAACAACCAGCACACACTTCACGGCGCGATCAACGCTACATTTACACCCAATAACTAATTCGATCAAGACTCGATTACAAAGCTTCGATCTTCAGCCATGCAAACTTTCTAGTTTTGTTAAATAGAGATTTCATTCGGAACGTAACATCGAGATTCTCAGTTGCGCAAGAGTTGAAAAAATGCCATCTGCGACCAAAATATCGGACTAAGTCGAGAAGTCGGCTCAAAAATTCGATGAACCGCATAACTCTCATCGCCGAACCTTGTGTATCTGCCTACAACTGTAGTTCTACAATGTGTGATAAAGGGGGATCGCGGGAAACAGTCGACCTCAAACAAGCCGCTCTCCAATCTTCGATTCCTACCCTATCGGGCTTTTTGATGTTATCGAAAATATCGCTTAGAAAATCGCTGTTCGAATAAACCTTCTTTGCTGCAAACGAGAATTAAGTTAAATCCGATCGAATCTACTACGTCATTCATTATATATATATATATATATATATATATCGGTAGAGGGAAGGCGTCGTGTCAGACGGAGAATGTTACATTTTTTCTACACATCTACACATCGAATTCTAGGCGTCCTACGATAGACCTCTCTAGTATAGCCTTTCTCGAAATCTTAATGACCAAAAAAGTTTAATTGTTTCCGATATTCCGAGAATAATTGAAAATGCTTAATAGTATCGAACTTTTCGTCATCCGTGTTTGATGTAATGGATTATAAAGATAGTTTCGGGGAAACTATCTGGGGATGTATATTACCAATGTAAACGATTTAATCGACTAACCTTTGAATTTTTTTTTGTTTCTTTCGTTCGTATATATTTCGGTTCAATCGATGAATTCTTATTGAAAATGAATTCGTAGAATTCAAAAAATTTTTAACAACAATCAATATTTATAAGCACAATAAGCAGGCTAAAATATTAGGAACAACGAACTCTTTGCCTCGGTTTTTCTTTTTTAGTTAATTTTTACGTACCGGGTCGATTCAAATTATTCGTTAATTATACCTTTAATTAAAACATTTTTAAGCAACAAGTTTTCGGTCGGAGACTATGATTTTTTTAGCGGATTTTTGAAGTTTTAGACTTTAATAAAGCCCCAAAAAGAAAAAAAATAAATAAATTAATCTGATTTCTCACCAAACGTCATCTTTTATATCAAATTTAATTACTTTTTACTTAATTTAGCGGTTTTTCATAGAATAAAATCAATTCGCTATTTTTATCAGTTTCGACGATTGTTTCATTTGCATAGAGAAATTTGCGCAGTTGTGCCACAACAGCCAGGAAACAAAAATTACGGTAATCTTTCATAGAGTATTAATGACACTTTTGTTTTTTTGCGTTTTTTCTTTCTTTCTTTCTATTTTTTTTTTTTTTTTAATACATTTTTTAAATTGAAATAACAAGGTTATTTCTATCCAAGATGATTTTTTAGTTTCTTTCAAATTGTACGCTTACTGAATTTTAACGACGGGAAAAAGTACAAAGTTTTCAGCTTAATAGACATTTATTCGAAAGAGCCAGCGATTATACAATTACTCCGCTTGTAAAAAATTTCGAACTTTTCCAATGAAGTCACCGCGATGATATATAAAAAACTTTAATCGCGGCGAATTATTTGATGAATTCCAAGAAAGTTTTAAGTTTTTGTTAAAAATAAGAAATTTTAATTGTTTTTTTATATTATATAGAAATATATATATACACCTAGAGTGTCACTTTAAAAGGAAAATACAAAAAAAAAAGGGCCTATTTCCACAAAAAAAAAAAATATAATCGAAATGTAATTTTTATTATCCTTTAAAAGTATAGATTACCGTTCGTTTCAAAAGTTCCACTACTTAAGAAATAAGTTAAAAAGAATGGTTAGAGTCACTGAACATATCCCGAGAACTTCTATTTCAAACATGTGTAAACTTCCCGATGAATTATTTATTTTCAAGATGAAAAAAAAAACAGAATCGAAAATGGAAAAGAACATGCCGGTAAACAGGTTGCCGTCATGTTCCACTTGCAACAAGATTTCTGCCCTATTATAAACACATAAGTGTTTTTCGCCATGTTTACCAACTGTAGGTTACTACAAAGTGACCTGCGAAAAAGACGGGCGAATAATTTAATTCGTTGTACATGCGACCGAGCACGCCATGGCTCAATAATTCTTTTTTTGCTGCTCTATCCTTCTTTTGCTACTTTCTCACTCATGTTACTATTTTACTAACGCAAAAAGACCCCCCCCCCCGTTAGCGTCTTTTCCTTTCTAGATTTTAATTTACCTGCGTCAACGCAACCGCTAATTTTGCGTTTTTTTTTTTATTTTGAACACAAAAATGCCTAAAAAAAATAACAATAAAAATAAATAAATAAATCGTACGATACGAAAACGAAGCGCAGAGAGAAGTACGCGAGTCTTTGAATTTTCCATTTTTGGCCGTTATTTTCTCTAATTATATACATCAACAGTAATAACCCAAAAAAAAAAAAAAAAATCGCCATAATTGTTTATAGCGGTAAGCCATTTTCCTTTTTCTCCTTTTTCCCCTTTTTTCACGTTATCTATTACACGCAATTGTGTAGATTCGTGCGCACATTTCTATATCCCTTATGGAATAGTGAATCGCGTTGTAATTTTTTTGCGATCGGTTTAAAGAACCCTTATATGAAAAATTAAAAAAAAAATAAAATCACAATGTTACATAATTCTCCAAGAAGTTGTAAAAATAAACGAAGCATTGGTGGCCAACAGTTGGCTGATTGCAGAATATTCGATTATTTTCGCAAATGAAGTTGAGTTAATATCGTTTTTATGGTTTTAGTATACTGGATATTGTTTTGGTTCGAGTTTTCAGGAACAATCCTGGTTTTTTCATTTATTTACCGAGAATAATTTCTTTATCTCCTCTAACGCGCAAAATCACTATTTTATTTCCTTTTGTTTTCTTACGTGTCCTAGGGCAGGTGGATTTACAAGACTTCTGATGAATCCATATAATACGTGTTTTTATGTGTATTGGCGGAAAATCCTAAGCGGGCTCCTAAGTATAAATTGAAAATTAAAAATTACAATAGTATCATTTCACACTTCTTCTTCTTTTTCTTCTTCTTACGTCGTCTCCGAACGAAGATTGACGATCCACACGATGTAAGATTTAGATACCTCTGAAAATCTCCTCGAAGGGACGTTGCAGCCAACGATGCACATCTCCCATCCATGGGTTCCGTCTTCTACCTGAGGAGACTGCTTTAGACAAATTTTCCCCTCAAGGACTGATTTCAGTAGTCCGTACTTCCCGCCTGTCTCTCACTACATGTTCCAGATAGCTCATCTTACGCTCCCCTTGATAGTCACCAGCAACACCTTTCTTTTCCTGCCGATTCCCCCGCAAGACCTCTGCCTTGGTTACTTTCTGTGTACAAGTTATCCTTAGCATTCTCCTGTATATAAACATTTCGAAGGCATCCAATTTGGCCTCCAATGCTTTGCTGAGGGTCAATGTATCCGTACGTAAGAACAGATATAGCATAACACTGTATCGTTCGGAGGCGTAGATCGAGGCTCAACGACTCCGAATGATCATTTTCACACTAATCTATTATATCACGAAATAATACAACCTTTCATGGTTTTTTTGATAAGCAACGAATTAATATACTATTCCTTCTAAATCATAGGCAACTTAAGAATACTTGGCTAATGGTGTGTATATTCTAAACCTTTAATAAGGACCAATTTAACCAGCTATGGATATAGTTCTTATTTTGCCACGGTGCTTAAGCCAATGAAATGAACACTCGCGAGTGTTATACATCTCTGTAAGCAGTGGCGGATCCACGGGACGTTCCAAAGAACCAAAGCCTCTATGAAAAAATTTGTTATAACAAAGAAACTTAATTTATGCTATAAAAGATTTGTATGAATTTTACGCCTATGGATTTTAATAATTAATATTTAATACTATTTTCTAGTAAAACTATTAATGTTTCTTTTTTATTTTATTTTAAATGTAATTATCATTAGTCTTTTACCATTTTTAAATTTATATTATGTATTTATTTATTTTTAATTCTCCTCCTCATCTTTTTTATATGCGCCGTTTGTAACTACTAGTCATTACAGCACATATATAGAACTTATGTGTGTTTGGTCAAAACACTCGTTCTAACGAAGGCTCTTGTAACGTTAGTTGTAGTATTTGCCAGACAAACTTGTATGTTACTGGGTAGGTTATGTTGCGTCCTGAACGTGGCAAACTTTGGGCACGTGAGAAGAATGTGTGGAACTGTCGGTATACCAGCTGGGCCGCAGAAGTAAGTATATAGTTGGAGGCGAAGATTTACTAATTATATGACCGTGCGACGTAGTGACGTGGCCGATTCGAATCCGGCTAAGACCTTTAAAATCATGCCGGGACATTCCCTCCGGTGGCCACCATGGTTCGACTGTAGGCTTAATGTTTTTTAAGAACTTTTTAGTAGCTGCCCATTCTGTTTTCCATTGGTTCTCGCACTTCTTTAGAAAAATATGCATCATCGGGGATGGTAGGTCCGCGTCCTCTGGCATCGGGGAGAACAACGCCGAACGCGCTTCCACATCGACCCTCTTATTACCAGGTACTCCAATGAGTGGACCCATATGAACGTCACCCGACTGTTCGTTTGGTTTAACTGATTTAGAAAGTATAGGGTATTTTCGGTATTAGCGGGTTGCTGCATTTTTGGTTTTCCAGCATGCATAACGCTTGTAGGGAATCGGTGGCTGTGAGAACTTTTACAGATTTTTTGTAGTCCGTGGCTAGGTGCTGAAGGCAGTAAGAAATTCCGTGCAGTTCTGCGTCCAATGCATCGTTAAGTCTAGCTTGGTGTGCGATGGCCTGCCCCACGAAGACACAGGATGCCGGTAGTGGTCCTACTTCATATTTTGCCTTAGCTCCCCATCTATGTAATATACTAGTATTTACTAATTGCTCTGGTTGTCATTTCTGCCGAACACTGGATATTTTTTGTATCTGGATTCGATTTCAGCGATGTGTCGAGGTTCGTTTTTTTTTTTTTTTTTTTTTGGAAATCTAAGGGGGAACCATAATCATTGGGCTAGGTATTGGCCTCTCTAGGAACGTGATCCCGCATCTTTGCAAGACAGCCATTACCCCCGGCAGGGGGTCACCTGAAAAACTTGGCTTGAGAGGGCACTTGTCTAAGTGAAAAGGAAAGTTTTGTATCTAGTTGAGATAACGGTACATGTTTCGCACTATGAATCGGTAGTAAGAAAGAGGGGGGAAGTCGGTTGGGGCGCACATACTGGCTGCCGGAGATGTTCGATGCACCCCCAGGATAGTCCTCAGAGCAGCATGGTGCACGGGATAATGGAGGGACTTCAGTAATGATTTACTTGTAGAGGACTACACCTGGCGCCCGTAGTTGATTTTTGATAGGATAAGCGATCTGTATATGTTACGGAGGAATTTAGGATTGATGTTGCATCTGGAACTCGCTCAGAATAGGGATAGCTTTGGTGCATCTCAGTTTCAATTCAGAAATACGGGGCTTCCACGTAAGCTTAGAGTCAAAAGATAACCCAAGAAATTTCACCGTTGTTTTTTGGGAAATAGGATGATTATTTAATTTTAGGAATAAGCTCAAAGGTGCACGGCGCCGCCTGTAAAAATGGATATACACTGTTTTACTTGCTGAGATGACTAGTCCGTTAATTTCAGACTAGCTCTGAATTTTGTTTATCGCTTTCTGGAGGATTGACTGAGCATTAGAAGGATGATGAGACAATAAGGAAAATTTATTTTTAATTTTTATTTTGTAATTTTAATTAAAAATAATAGTTCAATGAGAAATATATATATTTTTATACTTCCCCATGGGGACAAAGATTTTGGATCAGATTACTAACAAAAACAAAAAAGAAGTAAAGTTTAATAAAACTACTATCTTTCTTACTATTTCTAAACTACCATATTTAAGGTATAATTTTATAATTTCGTATTATTTTTCACCCCTAAATATAAGACAAAAGTTAAATTAAAAATTGTAATAATTATATATTTTTAAAATACATTTTTATGAATTTCTAAAGAGGTCACTCTATTTGTGATTTTCTTTATGAAACAAGGGGTATTTCTCAAATCTACTGTCTACCGTACGAGATTTTACGTAATTATATAATCCCTCCCCCCAAATGTCGTTCTGGATCAGCCGCTGCTATAAGGCAGTATTTAACCAAGTACCGCCGCAACAGGATCTTTTTTTTTTTTTTTTATATATTTTTTTTGGGCTCGTCAACCAAGGACCTTTACCCAGAAACTAAAGGTAAGGAAAGAAGTCGGTTATATTTTGATTCGATCAGAAATTTTAACTAAAAAGGAACAAATAGCAGGAATAATTAGTGGGGAAGGAAAGGACAGGATATAGGATGCACAATAAGGGGTAGGAAGTCTAAGCTTAAGCAAATAAGAATATAAGGCAGAACGCTCCAGGGAGAGGGATGAACACTGTGGAAGAACACATGATCGGCGTCGCAAATAATTGCATCATCCGGATGGAGAGGACAGAGTGTGGAGAAGAAATCAAGGAGAAACGAAATCTGGAGGAAGGCAGCAAAGAATGGCCAAAGCGCATACGAACAATGGAAACAATTTCAGAACGACGAAAGGAGGGATGCAAAAGAAACCATGAATATGAAGGAAGAGTAGGCTGGACTGACAGGTAAAAGGAATAACTGTTGGAAAAAGAAGAAACATAGGTATCCGACCAAAATCGGATATGAAAGCTTTTACAAACTGATAGCAGGTTAACGGATGGAATTTTTTTAAAAAAAAGACGAGAGGAAGCAGCAGCAGCCCGAGCCAAGGAATCAGCCGCTTCACAGGATCGTTTATTGCGATTGTTTCAAACACGCACCGTAGGGAGCATTGTTTAAAGTGTCATTAATTTTTTTGGAAAAAATTGCATATTGTTTCTTATTCGCGTGCATTTACGTGCTTTTAGTTTGCTGAGAGTATATGCTATAGAGTGAACTTTCTCCCGGGGAAGAATAATAATAGAAAATTTTAAAAAGATTTTTTTTTTCCCTATTAATTGTGTACTCGAGGTCTTGAATTACAAGTAGAATTAGATTTATCGCATATTTTTCCAACAAAAAAAAAGTTTTTATTTAATTTCCGCCATTATATAATAGAGTTTTACACGTTCTGTTTTGTAATACTCGGTCAAAAAAAAATATGTTTTATGTTACATATTGTAGATAGCGTTAAATGTGGTGTTTTTCTCTTTTATCGATTTACAGTTGAACGGATCGCTTCTTCCCTTTTGAAAAAAAACAAAACAGTTTATCTGTATTTACATTTTAAAATAATCGATAACATTTACAGAGATTAGGTTTTCGAAGCTAAAAGTATTTGCAACGAATAAATGCAGTTAAAACCAGAAGCATCAGAATTAATGATGAAAGCCTTTATGATTCCGACACATTGGAATATAACTCATAGTTGACCTCGTAGTGTCTGCATAATTTCTAATAAGCACCTACGTACATCTCTCACTTTGTTCTCTTTAGCCGTGGTTTAATCGAGACACTTTTTCTAATTACAGATTATTATAGTTTTGTTCATAGTAACCTTACAGAGTCTTTTTCAATTCACACCGTTGCTGTCAGCCTTAAAATACACCAGTTGAACTTAATAATATGCTATTTCTATTACGCAGAAAGTTCCTATAATTTGGCAAAAGTCAAGAGATGGACAGCTTTTGTCTACCAAAGATCACGGTGTACTATCCCTGAAAATTAACAAATAGGTTCTTGCCTTGTTCTTCACGATGATATGTACAAGCAGCGGGTTAAATATTGTCTCGGTCGCAGTATGATTTTCCTATTATTGTTAAAAGTGCTCTGAAAACACTGCAAAAAACTGAGAAGCTACGTTAGATGCTGCTTAAACACTTTTAGAATAGGCCAAACGAATTTTAAAAGTAAAACCGATATAGCAAAACAAACTTGTCTTTACTCAGTAAAATTTCTTAAAACATTAGTGGTACAAAATATGAATACGATATAGATTAATGCCGCTAAGGAAAAATCGTAATGAATTGATTGTAAAAGTGCGAAACATTGAAAAAGCTCACATACATATATAAATAACACGCCTAAATAACAAAAAAATTGTTGTACTAGTTCTGATAATATTTTTTTAAGCATATTTCTAAAAAAAAAAAAAGATTACAGAACTAACAGTGTAAAACTAAATGCTGACATATTTTAAAAAATCCTCATTTTTTTTACCGATTTCATAAATCCAGCTGCTGTTTAATGTTTTATTATTTTTTTCCAGTCGTCTAATTATAAATGTTTTAAAATGTCCCACATAATTTTAAAACAATATATATATATATATACATATATATACACATATATACACATATATACATATATATACATATATATGTATTCGCGGTTATCCGGATTAATTGGGCGACCAGCCGGTCCAAATGACAAAAAATCCGGATACGCTGGAGTTCAAAATTGAATACTGCAAATTAAATGAAAATTAACTTATCCCATAATGAAAAAGTAAACATTAAAAATTAACTTATGGTACATTAACTAGTTTTTAAAAAAGTCTGTGATTAATGTGTCTTTCGCTGCATTCTCTTCCTTGCCGATGGAGTTCGTAATTTGTGAAAAAAAATGATATCAGCCGGTGATGCTTCTTCCTGTTGAATTACTCCAGCGCTACTTCGATCGCCTTCAGTCCTTCATCATGTGGTAAACACTTTGAATCGTTATCCATATTTTTTTCAATTGGACCCCGTTGAGTACCATGATATCCTCATCTGCCGTTTCTCCGATCTCGTCGTTCTGTAACGTCATCCATATTACTCTGTTTCACATTCTGGAATATTTTTTATTAGAGAAACAAGCTCCTCGTTGTCTTTTGAACTGTCCACAAATCACATTGTTTCTCAATTTCATCCTATTTATCACTGACTTCATGATCTAATAATATTTTCCACGACCGCACTAATATATACTATAGAACTAATCTCTTCTCATCCCTCAGATAACCCCAAGTGATGATAACATCAAGCATATCAACTGATTTTAAAACAACCTGACAGTCCTCACATTACAGTCACTATGAGTCACGCGATACATTAATGCCACAGACAGCATCTTCATTTAGCGAATACAAACAAATATTCGGATACGTACTGCATATAGCTGTGGGTTTTATAAAAGCGTTTTGGGTTTTTTTTTTTTTTTTTTTTTTTTTTGAAAATTGATAAACGCGAATCTACTGTAATTGCAAAAATATATAAAATTCAAGTACAACAGATTGATCAGATTGATTGGCGATTATTTAATTAGATTTAACTTCTCATGATGCGACTGATTCAATGTGGCAACTTATAACATTTACGTTGATTCTTTACTGTCAAAAGAAAATCATCGTGTATAATAATTCATATATATATATATATATATATATACATGTGTGTGTGTGTGTAAAATTGGTGTCATGTTTGTGACAAATCGTAGCGGAGGATTTCATTTTGAGTAACATAACCGCGCACGTATTTTTAATATTTCCATGAAAAACGACATCACTGGTATCCGCTTTTATTTATATTCAATGTTCTCTCAGCTCTAGAGAAGAGCCGTGTCCAGGAACGAGATCGGTAACGCAAAACAGAAGAGAACCAAACGTTATGGATGGAAACATTCAACGGAACCCACCGACGGCATATATATCTAGTTTGCATATTCGGGCTTCCTAGTTTTAGCTCTGTAGAGCTCATAAATATTTCGGGATGTCTGGCATTTCGTCGGTTACATTTCGGCTAGCGTCAAACCACTTTTGATTTATTTCAACTTTCTCGACTGCGCTAGCTATCGTCTGCATGCGGAGTAGGTGGACTTTTTGAAAATTCAGCCCCCACACATGGTTAAAACCGTTTCAGCTTTCTGACACGCTCCCAAGGTACCTTTTTCCGGCAGCAGATCGACGTATTTTTCCCATTTTCATTGCGTTATTTTTCAATTGCTTTTTCTTAACGACCATTATGCGGTTTTCACGCATGTCCAATTTGGCGATTACGCTTTTTCCGACTGAAGTTCAATAAATGGAAGCAAATAAAGCTTATAGAATTAACAAAAATTGCGGACATTCGCAGTCTTTGAATTCGAATTAAGGTCTTTGAACAAAATATGTGAACCAATTTTTGATGGCACGTACTATATATGTAAGAAAATTTTTTTTAAGTACGGCAACCGTCCATTTGGCCACAGACCGACTGGCCGTAAAGCGAATTGGTCGTAGGACCAACTCGCCGACTGGCCGAATTTCCGTGCACTGAAGACGAACATTTCAAATATCTTTTTAGACTACCTGCTGTTTCGTTCTACCTGCGCCGAGTGTAAACGTGATTCTTATGTGTTAGTGAGATATATGGATTCTCAAACTTCCTTCTACATCGACCGACATTACTTTCGTGCTTGTCGAGTAATTTTTCGGTAAATAAAAAAAACAAAACAACACATCTGTAACAAATTTAATAGTTCAAAGGATTGTGATAAACTTATCAACCGAAGAGATAAATTGGCATTTCTAGTGCTGCAATATTTATCCGTCCCCCTAGTGATTAAGTTATCCGAGGATACATATTTTTCGGAACAACATTTTATCCGCGATTTATGTGCACAATTTCAAATGTATAAGTTAAACGATTGCATTGAATTTTACTCGATTTCTTTATGTTTTCCAAATCGCGTTGTATTAACATTTTGTGTCTTATTAAGCGTACTTATAAATACACATTTATTTGCATTGTGGTACCTCGTTTTTTTTTTTTTTTTTTTACCTAGTACTTCAATTTGAACCTTGCACTTGTGTGAAATTGTATATTATATAATGTATTTTGTTTTAGGCCCCAAATGTATAACGAATAGAACCAAACGAATTGGTACAGTAATTTTACTTACTACATCACCGGCAGTATTTTTCTTAACTACTAATTTTTTAACTATCATGCCTTATGGCCTACATTAGTAGGTTCTACCGTTATATATCATTTATAGATGTAGTTTGGTGTAATCCTCTAGTGATCATATGCAGGGTTTATGACATTTCAAATGATATGTACGAAATTCCAGGCCATGTAATGAGTGGTCTGCATTACGCTGAATACATAGTAGAGCATCGTAAATATTTTTAAAATTTTTTTCATTACTACAGTTAATTTTAATAGTGTTATTAATTAAATTGGACCAATAGAAGATATTGTACAAAGAGTTGTGAAAAAAAAATTTAAAAATTGGAGAAAGAAGTTATATTTTCGTTCACAAAGGAGTTCAATGATAAAAGGAGAAAAAATTTCAAGAAGAAGAGAGTTTTTAATATTGTAGCTTCCACGGACCGAAGGAGATCTGATGGGCAAGGAAGATTCCAGATTTTGCTTTGATTGGTCTAATGCCCCTTCACTGACTGGCATTGAAATGAGTAGAAGGTGAGGAAGAAACGTGTGGGGAAGGTTTTGAAAAATTTTTGAAATTAGGGGAACAATGAGATCACAATAACGAATCAATAAATAAGTAAATAATACAATACACGCATTAGTCATATTGCTCGATGCCGAGCGTCATGACTACCTCTACATATGTAACATTCCAGTTGTATAGATTTAGTGTTCGTGTCCATTGTTATATGCAGCGGAAGTGTAGATCTAATATTTGCAACTGACTATAAATGTTTGATTTATCGCAATACAAATTCAGTCCCAAGTGTGCCTGTCTGTATACTAACCAGAGTGCTTATGGTAGTATACATGGTGGATTACTCCTGCCTTCCATGTGATTATTAACGGTTATTTAATTTAATTTTTGTAATCATTTCTGTCGTCACCTGGTATCGAACTCATTTCCATAATGGAAGCCAAGCGCTCTAGCATTCAGGCTATTGCGACAGCAATTAAATAATGATAATAATAACAACAACAATTAATAATAATAATAATAATAATAATAATAATAATAATAAAATTTAAAAAAAACCCAAAGAAACAAAAAATAGAATAAAAATATTAACAAAAAAAATAAATGAATAAAAGAAATTGAAAGAAATTAAAAGAAGTAAAAATGTAGCCGGTGGTTATGAAATAAGGAATAATTAACACTCCGAAGAGTAGAAATATATCATTTTTACTATAAGCAGATAACAAAGGAACAATTTCACGGGTCCGCTGATTACCATTATACATAGATCTGATACGACAGATGAGAATGCGAGCAAACGAGAATAACACGCGCATTCATTATACTAACGTTGTAGAGAACGTTATCTCCCCCCTCCGCACCAACCAAAAAAACCGTTTTGATGCAAACTTCATATTTTTCACATGCCGAAAAGGCGCTAAAAAGTCAAATCTTAATTCCACTGTGCTTCTTGCTGCAACTAAAAATACTACTCTTTCTTGTAGGCGGTTTGTATTCTCATTTCTGTTTCTTTGTTCTAAACGTTCCTTTTTTATTTATTTTTTGTTATTCAATACTTAGCGTGCATGTGAATTGCAAATTAGGGCCTGGCTAATTAATGACCTACAATCCGCTATTTTTTTTATGTACTAAAACAACGAAGCAACATTCAACTCGAGCGGAAACTGTAATCACAGAGAAAATTTTCCATTAATTCAAAGCAACAAAGTTGCAAAAATAAAAAATTTAACGAATTTCTGAAATTCTACGCACTTGCATACGTACATATACATACATACATACATATATATATATATACACACACACACATATATATATATATATATATATATATATATATATATACATACACACACACATATATATATATAAATTCAGCCCTTCGTGCCTCGTAGGGGGCTCCGCTCAATGACCTCGGCTTGAGATAACCCCAAACCCCCAGCTCTATCACTTCTATCCTTCATATAGAACGAAGAAAAATGATAACATACAGCAGTTTTTGTTTTCTTATATATGCAGCATGTCATGTTTTGAAACAAATTTTCGTGACTGTTTTTGTGACAAAAAAAAATTTCGGGGATCGGGCTAAGAATGGCGTTACGCAAAGAGTCTTCGTGGTTCATATTAACATCAAAATCATAATTCATGGTAGACACCACGTCAGCATTAACACACCTATTTAGCGTTTCGAGCACATTTACACGGTCCATCATCAGAAACAGTTTTTTAGTTTCTGATGATGGACTGTATAAACGTGTTCGAAACGTTAAATAGGTGTGTTAATGTTAACGTAGTGTTTACCAAAAAATGTGATTTCGAAGAATGTCGTTGTCATTAATATATATATATATATATACATGTCGTCGCGATAGCCTAGTGCTAGAGCGATTGACTTCCGTTACGGAGGTCACGGGTCCGATCCCGGGCGACGACAGAACTTATTACAAAGAATTAAAATTAAAATACTCGTTAATAATCACGTGGAGGGCAGTGACAATCCACCCCGTACACCGTCATATGCGCGCTAGTTTGTATACAGCAGACACACACGGGCTGCACTTGTAGCGCGATAAATCAAACAATCACAATATCAGTTGCAAGTGTAGTCTTGCGTGTGTACACTAGCGTTGCATATAGCAATTGCCAAGAACGCTACCTGTTCTGTACAGCTAGATTGTACAAATAGGTAGTCTCGACGCTCGAAAATCGAGCTAACGAACGAAAAGAAAATATATATACATCTACATACAGGTATACATCCGTGGCGAGAATCTTCTGGTACCTAGAGCAATCCGGCGAAATAACAAAGCAAATTGAAAAGAAAGAAATCTGTCAATACTTCTTTAGCAGCTGAGATTGAGGCTAAAGAGCCGATTTTTCATTTACCGGCAGAAATTTGAAAAGTTGCTATTTAGGCTTTCGAAAAAAAAAAAGCGTAATATGGAAGACGTCAGACATTCCGTCATTGAGTAATATACATAGTTGGATTTCGATTTGATCATACGCTTGTCTTTCATGTTTTGTTCGTACTTGTACGGTACCGGAAAGTCACCAAGAGCACACTAAGAAACACACACACACACACACACATATACAACAGCAACAGTGCAAACAGCAAATCAGATATCAGTCGTTTATGAACCGGGTACTTCTGTACTTTGAGCAAGGCTACTACAGCGACTACATCTAACTGACTAGTGTAAGTTTTAACAACTACTACAGCATTAAATAGCAGAGTGCTATTGTGACGACAGATGGCTTTTAGGAAAAAATAATTAACTTTCCATGTCTTTCTTTTTTTTCTTTTTTTTTTGATTTTATTTTTTTCTCCCAGTATGGTTTTACATAAAACAGTTTAAAATAATATCTAAATCGATTTAAAATTATTCCATTAAGTAATTATAATGGATTTGTTAATTTTCTTTAAATTTGGATACCGATTTTCTCTTGAATAAATTTAAGGTTTTATTTTTTGAAATATTTAGAAAAAAAAGTGGCTTCCTAACTTATTTTTGTTTCTCCGGTAGTAGTTAATTTTGACGTTTTTTTTTTTTTTTCTGTTTTAGAGAAGAACCGAAGAAAAGATCAGCATTCGCCACAGGTACGCATATATTCTATGTACGTATGTGTATATATCTGGTGCAGATGCGACATCAGTGCATACATTTCTGTTTCCACCCGTATGCTAATTTTGTTTAATATTTATTTCATTTTGAGCACGTTATTCAGTATAATATTAAGTTTGTAGGTAAGTGCTGGCGAGATTCAGTTGCTTTTTTGTCTACATTTTGCTTCCTCGTTATTTCTGTCCCCGTCATTGCGTTCTTTGTTACATTCTCGATCGTTCGATTTTACTCCAACTTTCACTTGGATTCGAATATTCCGTTTTTTCGGGTTCCTTTTATCCATTCTCGCTTCCGGTTGCTTTGATTTCTCTTTCCTAATAACTAATTTCATTTTTAGCCCTTTTGCCACTTGCTTTCATTGATGATCTCTACTTATATACTGACTTTCTTTTGAACAGCTTGTAACATAAATACCTTCTATCGATATCTCTTGATATAAATCAAAAAGCAAGACATATTAGGCTGGTACCTTTTGAACAAATATTTGGTGATGGTAGCAACGGGTAGTCATTTTGGAACAGTCTGCCGCACTCCCGAAAAAACCTTGAAATCTTAAAGGAATTATTTTTTTCAAGGTAAAAAACATATCGTATTCAGGAAGGTTTAAAGTATATTTTAAGCCGATAAAAAAAAAATAGATTTTTTCAAATATTTCCAGTGCTATTACCCCTTAAAAATGTTGCACCTATCTCGTTTAATTCCCTGAACTGCCAGTCGTCGTCTAGCGACGTCAAACACATTGTTCCCCGGTAGAACAGCTGGTACACGATAAGCGGCAATCGGTCGCCGTGATCGAATACGCAGAGTGTCGGTTTCGAAATACTACTCGAAGCGTCGGCTGCCATCGCGTACAAGACACATTCGAGGATGATCTTCTTATCGTGCTACTGCGGAAGCGTCGCTGAAATTTCAGTCACCACCGAATTGTAATATCGTTCTGGTTGTTCTCGCGTAAATTTTTAGATCCGTTTAACCAGTAAGAGGTCGCGCCCGGTCTAAAAGACCGTGATTTTTAAATTTTATTTGTTATTTTAACTATGCCGTGTTACCACAACGAAAATAACTCAGCTATTCCTAGAATAATAGGTAAGCATGAGGACTAATCAGTTTTAACTAGGATAAAAACCATTGTACTTAATCGGGATAGAGTATCAGTTTACGTACACGGTCTATTCGACCGGCGCGACCGATATCGTTTCAATTTATTTCAGTTTGATTCTGCCTTACGTTCCTAAAAAATTATAGAGTGGTTCCCTTGTTATCATTACTCCATGAAAATTGCCGAAGAATCACGTGCAGCTAATAGACCAGAAATGCTAACATTTTGTAACTTAGATACTGTAGATGAGTTGAAAAATACATACTTAGTCTCAAGAAAAAGTTATCCGGGGAACTTGAAAGTTCGGATTCGTAGTATTTAACACGAAAGGCGGAATAAAGAACAGCTAAATATTAATGTTGAAGAAAACAATTTACAAAAAATCAACGAAATATTCCTGGGCGATGTCACTTTTGTAACTGGCGCAAAAATACAAAAAATTAAAACGCAATGTAACAGTAGCACACCAGTTCCAGCATGTTTTAAATGCGCAAATGAAAACCAAGAACAGTCTAGTAGTGAGTAATTAACACTTTGATATTACATATATCGTATTTTATTATTACCTATACTTCTTTCTAGAATTTTTTTGTATATGTTAAGAATTAGGCTATTTTTTATAAAATGTTACAAACTATTATATATTTGTTTGAATTAAAATCCTGTTTATTCATGATAAAATAATAAAAAGCAAAAACAAAACAACATGAAAAGGAATAAAAATGAAATAAAACAACTAATGAACACGAAATATTTCTTTCAAAAACATAAAAAAGTAGATTTTATAAAACCGGCGCGACCTCTTACGGGTTAAAAAAAAGCCTTTTAGACACGAAATGCTCGTACGGGCTTTTTCAGTTGTTTGCTGCGTTCCGCGCTGCATTGTTAATTCGTCTTCGTTGTCACCGTTGTAACCATCGCCGAAAAAATCGTATGCAGAAGTTTTATTGTCGATGGGCACGAGAATCAGGCGATGCACTGAAATACTTGTCACATCTACTATATATTATCAATACTCGATGCGGAAAAATTAGACAACAATTAAAATAAATTCAGCCCTTAGATTCTAGTTTGTCAACAACAAAGATTTGTTGGAAGTCGTTAGACAAACCGGCAAAATCGGTTTCAAAGCGATTCCCGTACGAGCGGCAGTAACTAGAGCATACGGTAGCAGTACTATTTCTATCCTTTGACGTAATCTTCGACGCGAGTTTTCTTATACACATTAAATATTCCCATGTTTAGCTGTGCCGTGTACCTGTGATGTTGTATCATTTATGAAGTTGAGTTTCATTCGGAACAACATGGACTTTGCGACACACCTATTGAAAACAATAAAAGAAAGAAAAGTGGTGTCTAGACATCTGGTAGGAACAAAGTTCCTTTCACTTTTTGGTAGATGTGCAAGTATAACAAGTCATTCATAAAGTATACGATAAAGAATGACACGCAATATATAAATCCCGTATGAATTAAAACAAAGACAATAAATAAATCATCAGACTGGTTGAACTGTGGTAACGTCGCACAAAATAACCGCGCCAATTTTCAAATTCAATAAAATGTACACGTGTTTAGAATTGAACTTATACGGCTGACCGCGTACGATGCTTGTTGCTCGAATCTCGATACTCGCACGAACGCGCGCACACACACACACCCGAGTGAAAGAGAACGAGAGTGAAGATCGCCTTCCGGACGACGCGTAACGCGATTTTCGTGACCTTGCCTTTTCTGCCAGTTTACTCATACGAGAGCTCATCAACATTTTTGGGTAGCTATTTGAGTCACTTCGAAAACTTGCTCAATACGTCCTTTAGTAGTACCTAAATACGAAAAGACAGACCTGGCTGAATGGTTAGGGTGCTTAAGCGACCCTTAAATGTTTAAAGTTGGGAAATTTTTTTGGCAAAAAATGTATTTGAGGCATGATGAAATTTTAATGTGTTAAAATTTAGTATTTGAAGAGTTAAAAAATCAAAAAGCCAGATCATTTACTCGTAGAAAAAGTGCTTGCAAAATTATGTTTTAAAAAGTAGAAAACACGACGAAATGAAATACAGGATAATATTCGTGGCTAAAAATAAATATTTCCAAGAAGACAGGTCGTTTCGGTGGAACATTTTACCTGCCGAGCGATTGAGAATGTTCAACGTGGATGTGAGTGAGTAGCGCCATAATGGGTAGGTTAAAGTGAAAGAGGGAGATCGTCAGCTGTCTCAGTTGAAGGACGCTGCGATGCGATTGGCTCTCGCGTAACAGCGTGACTTACAGCACGCCAGAGGTTTTTCCTAGTAGTATGGGGTATTCTCAATCCTATAATACTTCTGTATCACATATTATTATTCCGTAGTTTTGTTTATTAACTTCGTTATCATTCGTTAATTTGCTCAAAAGACAATAACAAAATTATTGTGTTTAACGAAAAAACTTTTAAAAAAGTTTTGAAGTGTTGAAAATCAGGAAAATACATAGGTGTTAATACATTACGAGAGTTAGACGAAAAACTGGAAACTAATTACCACAAAAATTTACAATTGCATAAAAAAGCATTCGATGAAATTTGTAGTTTTATTGATCAAAGTTTTTTTTTTTGGAACAGAAAACATTCCACTCTTAGTTATGTAGATACAATAACGAACATAGCAATAATAACAAAAGGTAAAAAGCATGACAACGTCTTAAGTAAAGTTCACTTTGCAATGAATTTGAAAAAAAGATATAAAGATGAGTTAAAAAAGAAATATTAATGATCAATAAAAAAATTTCGGGACCAAAAGGTTATTTAGTCAATGATGACTCTTGTTTTCTCTGTTATAGAAGAAAAATACGTCATCCAAAATTCTGCTCTTATTTTACGGCAACCAAATTTTAAACATGGAAAAAACACCGCTACCCGAAAATTTGCACACCTCGGATTCCTTGGAGGGACAAAAGCAAAAGACCACAAATAATAAACGAATTTTTATCGCCACAAAAGTATAAAATCCACGGAACATGAACGAAAATGGTTCTCATTGGCTGACGATTTAATTTTTAATGTTACGCATGGAAAAATAAATATCAATAAACATATTACACTTGGTATGACATTAAAAAGTATAACGAGTTCCCGAAAAGTTGTTGAGATCGTAAATAGGTATATGGTCATTGCTGCAGATACCATACGATTGAAGAATTAGAAACGGAGGTTACATATTTTTATCAACCAGCCGATCCATGTTGTGTCTCGAAAATTTTATTACTGAAAATGCACTGGAGTAGCGTTTGACAACATCGATCGTTTTGTTGACACTGCCTCAAGTAGAAGGCACATTACACGACACTGTTGGTATAATTTATCAAAATACATCTCCGGTAAACAATTTAGAAGACGATGTTTTTTTGAAGAAGTGCCAAGAAGAAGCAACCTTAACCTATAGCGCCACTCGTTCACACTCACGTTGAACATTCTCAATCGCCTGGCAGGTAAAATGTCCCACCGAAGAAACGACCTGTCTTTTTGTAAATATTTATTTTTAGCCACGAATATTATCAAGTACGTTTTTTCGATTTTGTAAAACGTAACTTTGCAAGCACCTGGCAACACACTTTTGCCCCGAGTAAATGATCCGGCTTTTTGATCTTTTAACTCTTTAAATACTAAATTTTAACATGTTAAAATTTCATCATGCCTCAAATACATTTTTCGGAAAAAAAAGTTTCCCAACTTTAAACGTTTAGGAGTCGCTTAAGCCCCCTAACCCCTCAGAACTTTTCCCATTTAGGTATTACTACTAAAGGACGTATTGAGCAAGTTTTCAAAGTGCCTCAAATACCTACCCAAAAATGTTGCATCAGCTCTCGGGCTAAACGAGAATAGTTTATGAAAAGTTTCGTACGTACGGTAATCCGCGCGCTAAATATTTCTATAATATAAAATAAATAAACAAAACTCCGTCTTTTACAGTTATATTTTGTGTTATAATTTGTTACCGGAGTTATTATTATTTCACGAATGAATAACATTTTAAATGGAATTATAAAAAAAAAAACGTCAATTTAAAATATTATTTATTTGTGAATAGTGAATATTTCGGCGGTAACCGCACATGGGTAGTTGTAAAAGACCCGAAGGGGTTTTATTCATTTACTGCTCTATATTGTACGGAATAGTTGTATTTTTCTTAACAAAAACGACGACACATTAGCACGGTAGGAACTATGCGTTTCAGTAATCAATGTAGCGACAAGTCGTGATTGTATCTCTAGTCCAGTGGTCCCCTGGGCTTAGTCAATTTCCCTCTTCAACCGCTCGTTTAGGCCTTTTGTCTAAAAAATCATATTTCCTACAAGCCTTTATCCGCACACTTCTTTCTTCTTACGATGTCGCTTAAAATCTCGGGATCTTAATAGCTTCCCCGCCTATCTATAAGCGACTAGCGCGGACCTAGGAACAAGTGCTAAGAAAATAATTACGGAAATTGCACGATTATTACATTCGGCGCGTGCGAAGAATGGTTGAATTTTAGCAGACACACGCGCCGAGGAGTTGCTCCCTGTGTTTACATGTACACACTACGTGTTTTCGCCTAAGTAAAATTTTGTATTCCGGCAAGTTTGCTCGCAGTTCATTTAAATTCCGGTTCTTTCGGATTATCTGCGAGGCAGAAAAAGGGAGAGATATGTCTAGTGCAGAACTATTCTGGATCTGCGGCCGGATTTTCATTCGTTTCAATTGTACATCGTGTCGGCTGGCTCTCGATTCTATCTCTTTCTTTATTCTCTCTCTTTTTTTTTTCGTTGCACTTTCCATCGCGGCTTGGCAAATACGTGGTTGCAGACAGACTCCGACGGTGGTTCTCTTTAAGGGGCCTATTTTCTTGTTTTTCCCGTTTTTCCTGGACATTTGCAAACTCTCGCGTCGCACGTTTATGTTCGACAGTGCTAAAGAGTCGAGTTCCAATTGCCGAGCAACTTTGTGTCCTTTTGATGGAGATTATTAAGCTTCCGTCCGTGCTTGCTGCGAATTAGTTCGCGCTGTTCGAACGCAATTCTGTCCGATGGTAAAGTTGATAAAGTTTAATTACGACGTTAGCGCGCTTGTATGTTGGCGACTCGGTAACGCCACTATTTCAGAATGGAGCTCGTGTTCTAATTTAATCCTCGTAATATGTCGCGATAACATCAGAGCAGACATTATTACGACTTCGGCTCCGTACGGTACCGGCAAATCCTTCACGACGACACACGTCGCAAAGGTTGCCCCGATGCCCATATATAGTCGTCGAACTTAATAAAGGTCGTTGTTTGCCGTTTCTGCAATAACGGCCCTAGTAAAATTCGTCAGTGCTCCTGCGCACCCTCGTCAAACTTTGATTAATATTTTCACTAATTAACAGCCGGCTTCGAACCGCATCTTTTGCGCATGCACCGAAGCCGTCGATTATACCATCCGAGAGGCACAGTTCGTCGATTTTTCTAGAAGCTCGCTTCGTGAATTTCAACCGATTCTTATTGCAGCAACCGGTACCTTTCTAATCTCACGATCGTTTGACATATGTCAATTACATCGGTAAATGTAATTTTTTAAACATCGCCCACTGATTGCTTGGTCCTTTTTTTTTTCCCCTTTCAGATTATTCGGAATGATCGATTTATAACCGCGATTTCTTTATATACATATATATATATATATATATTGATATGGTTTCATTTTTTTAACCGACTTAAAAAAAGGAGGAGGTATTCAATTCGACTGTATTTTTTTTTTTTTTTATTATTTTTTTTTTATGTGTGTTACCACAGAACTTTCTTCTAGATGAACCGATTTTGATGATTCTTCTTTTATTTGAAAGGTGGTGTTTGTCATGTGGTCCCATTTAAATTTGATCAAGGTCTGACCGATAGTTTTTGAGTTATCCTTAATAATGTGGGAGATTGAAGCTTTTTGGATGCTTTTCATTCATGATTGTTTTCACCGTCGGATTAGATTTTTGACTTAAAATACTATAAATTTGCCAAATTACCATGGAAATGTAGCTATTGGTGTTTTTACCGTGGAAATAAATGTTTTAATTTAATTGAATAAAAATGCACTAAAAAGTAAAAAATAAAATGCTTTTTTACAAAAAATAAATACCGACTTCAAGGTTTATTATAAAAATTTAAAAATGCACTAAAAAGTAAAAAATAATTACTCCCGATAAAATATATATATCAGAGTGATATAACACTTAAGTGGTGATATCGTAATTCTTATACAACATTAATTTTTTGGAGTTGGCATCAAATTCATATTAAAAGAATAATTAAAAACTGCACTAAATGTTGATTAAATGGTTCCTAACATGAAAGTAGTCATTAAAGGGCGACTCTGGGAGGTCCGCTAATCCGAACCCCAATTCCTGTCCCGGAGTCGAAAATTCACCCCAGACCGGTAATCCGAACTCAAAATTCACCCCAATTCATGTCCAGGTGGCCAAAATCCACCCAAGTTTCCCCCGATTCCTCCGAGTTTCCCCCGGACGGTTCCCGTGCATATCCGCTGATCCGAACGTCCAAACAGTGTCCAGAGGTCAATAAACTGTCCAAAGTGTTATTCGGGGGCGCAAGTAACCCCAATTAGTGTCCAGGTGCTGAAAGTTCCCCCAAGTTCCCCAAATTTCTCCGAAATTCCCCCGTACGCGTCCCGCTCGTTTCCGATAAACCGATCCGATTATTAATTAACATAAGTATATTAATTAATGTCCGAAAGTAACCCAAGTCCCCGCTCGCCCCGCCAGCCCACTGCTATGTTATCACAATTTTTTCAAAATTCAGGACCTAAGTAAGAAAATTCCAAAATTTAACCCCAATATATTATTTAAAGCGTAAATCTAACCTATAACTCCAGTTCACACCTCTCACATGTATATTTCGATCCCGCACACGCTCCAGTCGCCGTCGCGAAAGCGCACGCGCCGATCCCCCGCATATTCCGATATCCAACCGCGATATCACACACACACACACGAACGCTCCGTTCCCGATACCGCGATTATTTCTTTAATATTTCAAAGTCTAAGTATACATAATATAAAATTAGTCGAAGCATATTTTTTTATTTTCCTGATTCTCCGATCTTACTACCATATGCTAAAGCGATCGACCCGATCCCGCGCATATATCTAACATAACGTTATTCTCCGCGAAAGCGCACACGCAGATCCCCCGCACGTGTTGTCTGTTTATACTATCGCGATTACTTTTTTTTAATTATTATTTTTTTCACATAATAACCCAATCACTGCTCTGTTGTCTAAATCTAACCGGTTATCCAAAACATTTATAAATTAACAAATCAATTATTTCTATAGTCTAAAATATCCTTAGTCTCCTTTACCCCTTCCATCCTCTTTTCCGATCGATTCCGTTGTTTTAATATCGAATATATCACATTCTATTTACTTTTACTACGACCATTAAACCCCCGATCGACGTTCCCAACGCATCCGTCATCTCATATTGAGAGGTAATTATTTTTTTCTGTGACCGCTATGAATGCTCACCGTCCATTCCTGCACACCCATCTGCTGTCGTTAGCTCCCATACCGTTCATAATAACTTTTATTCAACTCCAAGTATTATGGAATTATTCCAATTATATATTTTCTTCACTTCCGATCATTTCTTCTGACCGTTCATAATATTTTTATTTTTCTCCGATTCTAAAAATAAATCCTACAATGTCTTCAACGCGATGAATGCGCACACATCTTCTGCAGTTAGTTCCCATACCGCTCATGATAACTTTTATTCAACTCCAAGTATTATGGAATTATTCCAATTATATATTTTCTTCACTTCCGATCATTTCTTCTGACCGTTCATAATATTTTTATTTTTCTCCGATTCTAAAAATAAATCCTACAATGTCTTCAACGCGATGAATGCGCACACATCTTCTACAGTTAGTTTCCATATCGATCTTAATAATTTTTTCGAGTCTAATTATTATGGAATTATCCTAATTATATTTTTTTGCTTCCGATCTTTCCTTCCGACGGTGTATTATTTTTATTTTTCTCCGATTCTAAAAATAAATCCTATAATGTCTTCACTGATATGAAGGCTTACACATCCTCTGCAGTTAGTCTACATATCGTTCATAATATCCTTTATGCAACTCCAAGTATTATGGAATTATTCCAATTATATTTTTCACGTTTCCGATCATTTCTCACGACAGTACATTATTTTTATTTTTCTCATAATCTAAAAATAAATCCTTCGATACCTTTACTGTATGAATGCATACACATCCTCTGCAATTAGTTTCCATATCGTTCTTAATAATTTTTTCATGTCTATGTATTATGGAATTACTCTAAAATATTTTTTTTCTCCCTCCAAAGATTTATTCCAAAAGTAAGTATTTGTAAATTTATGTCGAGTAGAGTTTTATTTAACACGATTTCAACCACCCCTCCCTCTCCTTTACACCCTACACAAATTACAAATCTTTCATATTATTTTTCACGAGGACATCCACCCGAATGTGAATCCGCGCCACCCATTCCTGCACACACATATGCTAGAGATGGTTTCCCAATCATTCATATTAATTTTTTTCCAAGTCTATTAGTTTAAGAATATTTTATTTATTTCAAACTCCAAATATTTTTCAAGATCTTTTCATATTATATTTTATTTTCTGTTTAAGACCCCATCAAACCCTCGACTGTCGCGAAAGCATCCCGACACTTCTCACACACGTTCTCCATTATACATTATCAAAATGAATCGAAATTTATAATCAACGAAGACAATTTACTGATGCTATATACTTTTTATATTTTTTCCCCGTACTCCTCGACCGCCAGATCCGTCACAAAAGCGTACAAGTCGTTCCCACACATATATACATTGTCACGACTACACAACACTATATCTGTGCATGTTATACATTCCTATTATGTATTTTCAAAATCGAACCGACTCTCAATATTTTTCACTTTACAAGGATCTAAAAATTTCTTCTTCTCTCCTTTTACTATCCCTGGACTAAATTAACAACCATACATAATGTTATTTTTATTTATTTATTCTCAAATACTTATACACGCATACACATCCGTTAGCACTATTTACCAAATCATTCATATTAATGTATTACAGATTTTTAAGCTTCCAATCATTTCACCGTTCATAAGTTTTTTATTTTTATGCAAAACAGTCGTCGTGAATCTCAAACATCCGTTCTGCACACATGTTTCTACGCATTCGTCACTGTACCCGTCCGTTATTCCACTTTCATTTATTTTATTCATTTGTTATTTTTTCTATCAAAAGCCTGAATCTAACCTTGAACCTCTTTACCGTTCTTCATTCTTTGTATGTAATACTTTTCTGAGCTTAGTTACCGTAGAATTTAATTAATCGATATATTTTATTTTTCAATCGACAAAATTTTTTAAAATCTTTCATAATCATATTTTTATACAAATACAAGTATGGTTTTAATATTTTTTTAAATTTCGTAAATTATTTTTCCGCGATATACATGAGTTTGTCTATGAGGTGTTGGTGGTCAATTGTATAGATCGACAGATAGAAAAAACCTGTTAGTTTACGAACCACAGCATGTTCGAAGAAAAAACACGGTAGCACGACCAGATCAGGGTTGCAATGTGCGAGTGAGAGAGTGTATGTGAGTGAAATAGAAGGTTATATTCTCGAGGGCAACAGCCTGATTGTAAAAATACGTTAAAGATACCTGCATCTATCCCTGAACAGTCATCATATCGAACACAAAAAGGTCGCCTAAAAGAATATTGTTTTCTTTTTCAGGTAACGAACAGTAACATTTTTTTCTCTGTGTTATAAAATTAGCCCGAGTATATTTTTTATTCTTTCATTACGCTAAAATTTTTTCAAATCTTTTTTGTAATATGCTGTGCAGACAAATGTACGCCGCAGACACTTCTCACTTCATTACTGCTGATATATCTGTACGTTCATTGACACTATTCTTATCGTAATATAGTTTTTTCAGTAAATCGTAGAAAATGGTTCTTCGCTCCATTCATACTATGTAATCTATTTCCAAAATTCAAATCGTGCATAATTACTTTAAAATCAACTTAAATATATTTCATTATTTCCAAAATTAGCAATCTCCTTACAGATCATTATCTCATTTTCCGATTGTCAATAATATTTTTTTTTTTAATCTATTGTACATATATTATTTTTTTATCGTTTAAATTTTTCTTCAATTCGCAAAGGGCCTAACCTATAGAAAACATATTCTTGTAAACATTCATGACGAATTCACTCCTTCTACTTACATTATGAGTTAATTTTTCTGTAATTATTTTTAACATCTTGAAATTATAGTAGTTTTTTTTTAATTTTTTTATTTTCCATACATGACAAAAATATTGAAATCACTACATCTATAAATGCATTCACCGTAAGACTCCACTAAACTATCATGAATTTTTAAAATTAGCCCAAACATACTATTTTTCACTACAAATTACATTCGCCTATAATTTTTTCTATATAATCACTAACCTACGAAAACACTTCGTTCGTTTTACTCATGTCGAAGCAATCACTCCTTTTCCCTCTTGCTATCTATGTTCAAAGTCTAATAATGTAATACGAAATTATTCTAAATAAATGTTCATGCTAGCAAAATTATTACATCACCCCTTTTTCTACACAATTGTATGCATGTTTCCGAAAAATCTCACTATACATATATTTTCAAAATTAACTCCAGCCCCACGTATTATTTTTACATTTCATTCATTTATATTTGTTTAATCATATCTGCTGCAAGACCGTATAAAAGAATACAAGCAGTTCCCGCACACATAATTATTGTTCAGAGGTGTTGTTGGCGTACTTTATCATATACTTTTGTAAGCTCATACAGAACGGCTTCATTACCTTTTATCATTCATTTAGATGCGGAGTCACACAACTTTTAGCGGAGCAATCAATTCTTTGCAAAACTAATGATTGAAAGCATCCTCCCCACCCTCCAAAAAAAGACGTTGAATAGCGAGGATTTTTTTTTTACACACCCAAAATAAATGAGATAATTATTTCTCTATATTTATCACATTACCAAGATTGTATATATCACTCGATCACCTCTTTCACTCATTCGTCGATTTCAAATGTGAAGGAAATTTTCGTACCATGCTTTATTCATACATTTTATTTCTGAATAGAATGTTATATGGCTGGGATGGCAGTAAAGATTTCAATTTTATATATGAAGAAAGGATGAAGCAATCCAGAGACTGTTGTAAATGTATAAGTCTTATTATTTGAAATATAAAATTTGAAGGAAATTTATATATCTTGCATCGTTTTAAGATGTTTTATTTTTACATTTTTTTTAATCTCCCTCTTACTATTATTTTTGAAACGGATGTTGATAACTATGAATAGTATTTGTGATTATAGAGAGAGAGGTAAACGTTTTCCTTACTTTTGACTAATTATGTATATATGTAGATATATATGTATATATGTAGATATATATGTATATATGTAGATATATATGTATATATATGTAGATATATATGTGTATATATGTAGATATATATGTGTATATGTTGATATATATGTATATATCCTGCATGTGAATTACACTGCTCCAGATTTTGTAATATCATTAGTAAAAGGTTAGATGTTATCACTTATTTTGAGATATTAGTATATTGAAAAATAAATACTGATTCTTAAATTCCATTAAAATTTCTGTTCCAATTTTGTTGTTTATTTTTATTTATAAAGATTTTGTTTCATGAATAGTGTTTTTAGGGAACAGTTTGAAATACAATATGTATATAATAAGCATCCTTTAAGCCTTTAAAAACATTCTATAAATTATTGCTGATGAATTAGCATTAACTCTCTGTGTTCAAAATAGATTGTGAAATGTATATATAGAGAAGATTTACATGTAAGTTTTGATGAATTTTTAATTACCTGTAATAATGGTATCAACGAGTAAAGTGATGGTTAATGTTGGTAATAACGGAATAAATAAAGAAGCAATTCTTAAAAGCGAACTGGAAAGGATACGCAGCGATATAATGAAAAAATATAATGCGTTAAAGTATGCGACTAAATCTATTACAAATACTTCAGCTGCAATGCTTGAACCTGTTACAAAACAGATATTGGATATTCGGGAATCATTACAAATACCTAAAAGGATGAAAAATGGTTCTGATGGAATAAGTGATGATATATCAATGGTAAAACGACACAAACTTTCTAATGACAGTAGGAAACGTGATTATGAGACTGCTATTGAAAATGAAGAAGAATATGAAAATCGTGATAATAAGGCCCTTAATATATATGAAACGGCTCCATTTCAAATAGATTATGATGAACCTCTACCAAATGATCCTGTATATGGAATACAATATAATGCGAACACACATGAGTATATGATGGGTTCAACACCAATTTCATGGAATCGGAAATGTGGTGAAATTTATTTAGGAAAAGGAAGAACACTAACTAAATTTCCTTACACACCAGGACTGATTCATTTACTGATGGAAGCAAATGTTGATGAGAATAAATATACAAATAATGATTTAGCTTTATATAAACAAATACTGGAATTTACTGGAGCTCATGTACGTGTTACTGGTGTATTAAAGGGTACTCCACTTCCTAAATACAGAAAAATAATACGTCCTCTATTTCAATCTACCATAAAGAATGTAAAAGTTTATCAGGGTAAAACGAAAAAGAAACGTGCATATAGGACTGTTCACAAAGTAAATCTTGAAGACTCTCATTTCAATTATTCTGACGATCCTAATGAATTGGTTAAGCGACTATTGATACTACACAGATCTAAACAATCGGGAAATAATGGTTTAGATACTGAAATTCGGATGATTGAAGAAAAGTTGGCTGAAGAAGGATATATTCAGTTAAATTAGATATTTTATGTTGTAAAATATTAATGGCTGATAATGATATATTAGAATTTAACATTGAAACAATGAAGCAATGATTATTTTTATTGATTATAATGAATGTCATAAAAATTATTGAATAAATTGTGAACAATATTGAATTAAATCTTTTGTTATTATCTATGATCGTATCAAATTATAAAATATAGTTAAAAGGTTGGATATTCGACACATTCAGATATATAATGTAAGAGATAAATAAAAAACTGACGAATATGACGAAAAATTGAGTAAAATTGTATGAAAGACATTATAAAACGCAAGAAAATGAAAAGAAATATCATAAATTGTTGAAAAAAAATAGCGTAAAAAGACTCTAAAACATGAGAACATGATAAGAAATAATGGAAAACTGTTTATAATTAGTTAGTATGGTGGGAAAATTTGTTAATAGTGTTGAAATATAAAAAAATTGTAAAAGAAGAAAACGTTTACTACATGTCTGTGCAACGACAAGTAAAGCTAGGGCGATGGACGACGAAGTGTTGATTGTCAAAACGATTATAGGAGTCCCTTGCTCCCTCCAGCTTAAAAGGAATGGTTATAGAGGTGTTTAAAGATTTCCTTAGTGTATGGGGTATGGGCTGTGAATGTGTTGAGAAAACATTCAGTAAACGTCTGGAGCTTTATGGCTGCTCTTATTAAACGTTAGCATGATAGTCTGTTGAAGATATCGAGCGGGCGAGCAAAATACAAAGTCCCTGTCAATTCATTAAATCAAACGTTCAAAGATGTGACTGGTAAATCCAATAATCAAATGTAGATCGTGATTGCGGGCCTACAACATTCAACTGGTTCTGCGCTTGTTAAGTTGTAGATGTGCACAGATGAAGCGAAAGGTGATGTGAAAGCATAAATATGTACTGTTATCATTGATGACTAACGATATTGTAATGAGATGTAAGAAAGAAAAAAAAAAAAAACCCTTACAACGTTGTTGAAAGATCGATGAAAATTGTGTAAAAAGTACAAAAAAAAGACTGGAAAATGATGCGAAATAGCAAAAATTGCTTAAAACAATGTAAAAGTAGTAAAATGTGCGAAAAATTGTAAAAAATGATTGAAAATTGTACATAATTAGTCAAAAGTAAGGAAAACGTTTACCTCTCTCTCTATAATCACAAATACTATTCATAGTTATCAACATCCGTTTCAAAAATAATAGTAAGAGGGAGATTAAAAAAAATGTAAAAATAAAACATCTTAAAACGATGCAAGATATATAAATTTCCTTCAAATTTTATATTTCAAATAATAAGACTTATACATTTACAACAGTCTCTGGATTGCTTCATCCTTTCTTCATATATAAAATTGAAATCTTTACTGCCATCCCAGCCATATAACATTCTATTCAGAAATAAAATGTATGAATAAAGCATGGTACGAAAATTTCCTTCACATTTGAAATCGACGAATGAGTGAAAGAGGTGATCGAGTGATATATACAATCTTGGTAATGTGATAAATATAGAGAAATAATTATCTCATTTATTTTGGGTGTGTAAAAAAAAAATCCTCGCTATTCAACGTCTTTTTTTGGAGGGTGGGGAGGATGCTTTCAATCATTAGTTTTGCAAAGAATTGATTGCTCCGCTAAAAGTTGTGTGACTCCGCATCTAAATGAATGATAAAAGGTAATGAAGCCGTTCTGTATGAGCTTACAAAAGTATATGATAAAGTACGCCAACAACACCTCTGAACAATAATTATGTGTGCGGGAACTGCTTGTATTCTTTTATACGGTCTTGCAGCAGATATGATTAAACAAATATAAATGAATGAAATGTAAAAATAATACGTGGGGCTGGAGTTAATTTTGAAAATATATGTATAGTGAGATTTTTCGGAAACATGCATACAATTGTGTAGAAAAAGGGGTGATGTAATAATTTTGCTAGCATGAACATTTATTTAGAATAATTTCGTATTACATTATTAGACTTTGAACATAGATAGCAAGAGGGAAAAGGAGTGATTGCTTCGACATGAGTAAAACGAACGAAGTGTTTTCGTAGGTTAGTGATTATATAGAAAAAATTATAGGCGAATGTAATTTGTAGTGAAAAATAGTATGTTTGGGCTAATTTTAAAAATTCATGATAGTTTAGTGGAGTCTTACGGTGAATGCATTTATAGATGTAGTGATTTCAATATTTTTGTCATGTATGGAAAATAAAAAAATTAAAAAAAAACTACTATAATTTCAAGATGTTAAAAATAATTACAGAAAAATTAACTCATAATGTAAGTAGAAGGAGTGAATTCGTCATGAATGTTTACAAGAATATGTTTTCTATAGGTTAGGCCCTTTGCGAATTGAAGAAAAATTTAAACGATAAAAAAATAATATATGTACAATAGATTAAAAAAAAAAATATTATTGACAATCGGAAAATGAGATAATGATCTGTAAGGAGATTGCTAATTTTGGAAATAATGAAATATATTTAAGTTGATTTTAAAGTAATTATGCACGATTTGAATTTTGGAAATAGATTACATAGTATGAATGGAGCGAAGAACCATTTTCTACGATTTACTGAAAAAACTATATTACGATAAGAATAGTGTCAATGAACGTACAGATATATCAGCAGTAATGAAGTGAGAAGTGTCTGCGGCGTACATTTGTCTGCACAGCATATTACAAAAAAGATTTGAAAAAATTTTAGCGTAATGAAAGAATAAAAAATATACTCGGGCTAATTTTATAACACAGAGAAAAAAATGTTACTGTTCGTTACCTGAAAAAGAAAACAATATTCTTTTAGGCGACCTTTTTGTGTTCGATATGATGACTGTTCAGGGATAGATGCAGGTATCTTTAACGTATTTTTACAATCAGGCTGTTGCCCTCGAGAATATAACCTTCTATTTCACTCACATACACTCTCTCACTCGCACATTGCAACCCTGATCTGGTCGTGCTACCGTGTTTTTTCTTCGAACATGCTGTGGTTCGTAAACTAACAGGTTTTTTCTATCTGTCGATCTATACAATTGACCACCAACACCTCATAGACAAACTCATGTATATCGCGGAAAAATAATTTACGAAATTTAAAAAAATATTAAAACCATACTTGTATTTGTATAAAAATATGATTATGAAAGATTTTAAAAAATTTTGTCGATTGAAAAATAAAATATATCGATTAATTAAATTCTACGGTAACTAAGCTCAGAAAAGTATTACATACAAAGAATGAAGAACGGTAAAGAGGTTCAAGGTTAGATTCAGGCTTTTGATAGAAAAAATAACAAATGAATAAAATAAATGAAAGTGGAATAACGGACGGGTACAGTGACGAATGCGTAGAAACATGTGTGCAGAACGGATGTTTGAGATTCACGACGACTGTTTTGCATAAAAATAAAAAACTTATGAACGGTGAAATGATTGGAAGCTTAAAAATCTGTAATACATTAATATGAATGATTTGGTAAATAGTGCTAACGGATGTGTATGCGTGTATAAGTATTTGAGAATAAATAAATAAAAATAACATTATGTATGGTTGTTAATTTAGTCCAGGGATAGTAAAAGGAGAGAAGAAGAAATTTTTAGATCCTTGTAAAGTGAAAAATATTGAGAGTCGGTTCGATTTTGAAAATACATAATAGGAATGTATAACATGCACAGATATAGTGTTGTGTAGTCGTGACAATGTATATATGTGTGGGAACGACTTGTACGCTTTTGTGACGGATCTGGCGGTCGAGGAGTACGGGGAAAAAATATAAAAAGTATATAGCATCAGTAAATTGTCTTCGTTGATTATAAATTTCGATTCATTTTGATAATGTATAATGGAGAACGTGTGTGAGAAGTGTCGGGATGCTTTCGCGACAGTCGAGGGTTTGATGGGGTCTTAAACAGAAAATAAAATATAATATGAAAAGATCTTGAAAAATATTTGGAGTTTGAAATAAATAAAATATTCTTAAACTAATAGACTTGGAAAAAAATTAATATGAATGATTGGGAAACCATCTCTAGCATATGTGTGTGCAGGAATGGGTGGCGCGGATTCACATTCGGGTGGATGTCCTCGTGAAAAATAATATGAAAGATTTGTAATTTGTGTAGGGTGTAAAGGAGAGGGAGGGGTGGTTGAAATCGTGTTAAATAAAACTCTACTCGACATAAATTTACAAATACTTACTTTTGGAATAAATCTTTGGAGGGAGAAAAAAAATATTTTAGAGTAATTCCATAATACATAGACATGAAAAAATTATTAAGAACGATATGGAAACTAATTGCAGAGGATGTGTATGCATTCATACAGTAAAGGTATCGAAGGATTTATTTTTAGATTATGAGAAAAATAAAAATAATGTACTGTCGTGAGAAATGATCGGAAACGTGAAAAATATAATTGGAATAATTCCATAATACTTGGAGTTGCATAAAGGATATTATGAACGATATGTAGACTAACTGCAGAGGATGTGTAAGCCTTCATATCAGTGAAGACATTATAGGATTTATTTTTAGAATCGGAGAAAAATAAAAATATTATGAACGGTCAGAAGAAATGATCGGAAGTGAAGAAAATATATAATTGGAATAATTCCATAATACTTGGAGTTGAATAAAAGTTATCATGAGCGGTATGGGAACTAACTGCAGAAGATGTGTGCGCATTCATCGCGTTGAAGACATTGTAGGATTTATTTTTAGAATCGGAGAAAAATAAAAATATTATGAACGGTCAGAAGAAATGATCGGAAGTGAAGAAAATATATAATTGGAATAATTCCATAATACTTGGAGTTGAATAAAAGTTATCATGAGCGGTATGGGAACTAACTGCAGAAGATGTGTGCGCATTCATCGCGTTGAAGACATTGTAGGATTTATTTTTAGAATCGGAGAAAAATAAAAATATTATGAACGGTCAGAAGAAATGATCGGAAGTGAAGAAAATATATAATTGGAATAATTCCATAATACTTGGAGTTGAATAAAAGTTATCATGAGCGGTATGGGAACTAACTGCAGAAGATGTGTGCGCATTCATCGCGTTGAAGACATTGTAGGATTTATTTTTAGAATCGGAGAAAAATAAAAATATTATGAACGGTCAGAAGAAATGATCGGAAGTGAAGAAAATATATAATTGGAATAATTCCATAATACTTGGAGTTGAATAAAAGTTATCATGAGCGGTATGGGAACTAACTGCAGAAGATGTGTGCGCATTCATCGCGTTGAAGACATTGTAGGATTTATTTTTAGAATCGGAGAAAAATAAAAATATTATGAACGGTCAGAAGAAATGATCGGAAGTGAAGAAAATATATAATTGGAATAATTCCATAATACTTGGAGTTGAATAAAAGTTATTATGAACGGTATGGGAGCTAACGACAGCAGATGGGTGTGCAGGAATGGACGGTGAGCATTCATAGCGGTCACAGAAAAAAATAATTACCTCTCAATATGAGATGACGGATGCGTTGGGAACGTCGATCGGGGGTTTAATGGTCGTAGTAGAAGTAAATAGAATGTGATATATTCGATATTAAAACAACGGAATCGATCGGAAAAGAGGATGGAAGGGGTAAAGGAGACTAAGGATATTTTAGACTATAGAAATAATTGATTTGTTAATTTATAAATGTTTTGGATAACCGGTTAGATTTAGACAACAGAGCAGTGATTGGGTTATTATGTGAAAAAAATAATAATTAAAAAAAAGTAATCGCGATAGTATAAACAGACAACACGTGCGGGGGATCTGCGTGTGCGCTTTCGCGGAGAATAACGTTATGTTAGATATATGCGCGGGATCGGGTCGATCGCTTTAGCATATGGTAGTAAGATCGGAGAATCAGGAAAATAAAAAAATATGCTTCGACTAATTTTATATTATGTATACTTAGACTTTGAAATATTAAAGAAATAATCGCGGTATCGGGAACGGAGCGTTCGTGTGTGTGTGTGTGATATCGCGGTGGATATCGGAATATGCGGGGGATCGGCGCGTGCGCTTTCGCGACGGCGACTGGAGCGTGTGCGGGATCGAAATATACATGTGAGAGGTGTGAACTGGAGTTATAGGTTAGATTTACGCTTTAAATAATATATTGGGGTTAAATTTTGGAATTTTCTTACTTAGGTCCTGAATTTTGAAAAAATTGTGATAACATAGCAGTGGGCTGGCGGGGCGAGCGGGGACTTGGGTTACTTTCGGACATTAATTAATATACTTATGTTAATTAATAATCGGTTCTGTTTATCAGAAACGAGCAGGACGCGTACGAGGGAATTTTGGAGACGGAGCGTTCGTGTGTGTGTGTGTGTGATATCGCGGCGGATATCGGAATATGCGGGTGATCGGCGCGTGCGCTTTCGCGACGGCGACCGGAGCGTGTGCGGGATCGAAATATACATGTGAGAGGTGTGAACTGGAGTTATAGGTTAGATTTACGCTTTAAATAATATATTGGGGTTAAATTTTGGAATTTTCTTACTTAGGTCCTGAATTTTGAAAAAAAAATTGCGGTAAAGCAGTGGGCGGGTGGGGTCAGCGGAGACTTGGGTTACTTTCGGACATTAATTAATATACTTATGTTAATTAATAATCGGATCGGTTTATCGGAAACGAGCGGGACGCGTACGGGGGAATTTCGGAGAAATTTGGGGAACTTGGGGGAACTTTCAGCACCTGGACACTAATTGGGGTTACTTGCGCCCCCGAATAACACTTTGGACAGTTTATTGACCTCTGGACACTGTTTGGACGTTCGGATCAGCGGATATGCACGGGAACCGTCCGGGGGAAACTCGGAGGAATCGGGGGAAACTTGGGTGGATTTTGGCCACCTGGACATGAATTGGGGTGAATTTTGAGTTCGGATTACCGGTCTGGGGTGAATTTTCGACTCCGGGACAGGAATTGGGGTTCGGATTAGCGGACCTCCCAGAGTCGCCCTTTAATGACTACTCATGAATTTAATTCCAACTCCAAAAAATTAATGTTGTATTAGAATTACGATATCACCACTTAAGTGTTATATCACTCTGATATATATATTTTATCGGGAGTAATTATTTTTTACTTTTTAGTGCATTTTTAAATTTTTATAATAAACCTTGAAGTCGGTATTTATTGTTTGTAAAAAAGCATTTTTTAGCTCTTGTTTTGTAGCGATTTAACTGAGCAGCAGTGAACCGGGAAAAAAATATATGAAATCCCGCATCGTTCGCGTAATGTGACTCGAAATCAAAAATGAATTAGAGAGATTTTTTATATTTATTAGTTTTTAGTTTCGGTGTTTGGTAGTTGACCCCGCTGATTCTGTTTTATATTTTATGTGGTAAATATATCACATTTAGGCTTCTTTTTTTCTTGTCAGTATTAATTTCTGCGATCGGTTAGTGAATTTGTCGTGTGCTCGACATGGAGCACGAAGGACATGATGGTCCTCGTCGCGGTGAGTAGCCTACTTTCATTCTGAATGTGTGTTTGTTTTTTTCGTTTTTCTCATTGTTCTGTGTCCCGAACGGGCCAATCCGTCGCAATTGGCACTTAGTTTTTGTGTACAGCGTGGCTCGAAATTCGAAACAATATATATATATATATATATATATATATATCGTATATAAATTACAAGGTAATTCTTAGGCCGGCCCCCACTAGAAAAAAATTCCTAATTTTATATAACATTTATTAGATTTTAACGCTTCAAACTTTTCTACATCTGTCGTTTTCGAATTAAAAGGCGTACCACGTATAAATGTAGCGAGTTCTTAGCTATTGCGTCGTTCCGTTTTCGTTTCCGCAATTCACGTTTGCGTTCGGTGGCGGTTTCCGTTTTTGGAAACATAATGAATACACTTCTTATTAATATGCAGGTGTTGATGAATAAGAAGTCCCTTATCATAAAGAAAAGCATATAAAGACTATATTGCTAATTTAATTATACCGTGGAAACGCAAAAAAAAAGTATTGTTTCTATATTTTGTAGTATGTTAAGTTGTTTCGGTAGTTTAATAAAACTTATCGTATTAATTATTAGTTGTATTTTTTTTCTATTATATAAAATTGGGACATTTTTTCGTTATAAAATCTAATGGGGGTCCGCTTAAGAATTACGTTGTAAATTTGGATCATTTTATACAATGTATAGAAGAGAAAGAGACAGAAATGTAAGCAAGAGAGGGGCACAGCCCCTTGCGAGGCCAAAATGGCTGAGTTTATATATATATATATATATATATATATATATATATATATATATATATATATATATATATATATGTATACATGTATACATATATTATTTATGTACTATTATCTGGATCGATTTTTCAAAAAAAAAAAAAAAAAGTAAATAAAAAAAGAAGAAAAAGCCAAAGCGCTTTTATAAAATCCACAGCTTTATGCAGTACGTATCCGAATATTTGCTTACATTCGCTGCAAATGAAGACGGTGTGAAAATTTTAAAACTTGGTTTAACAAAGAGTTTGTACCCGCAGTTGCGAAACATTTATCCCACAAACAGTTACCGAGAAAATCAATCCTTATTCTCGACAATGCTCCAATCCGGCAACTGAGGAGTTACAAGATGGTCATGTAAGGGCAATGTTTCTTTCAGCAAATGTTACATCGGTTTGTCTCACCTATGGATCAAGGAATCCTAGAGGCCTTGAAAAAAAAATATCGATGCCACCTTATCACCAGACTAATATCAAGCGTTGCAAATGATGAGCACTGTCAGGTTGTTTTAAAATCAGTTGATATGCTTATCATCACTTGGGGTTATCTTGAGGTTATCATCTGAGGGATGGGAAGAGATTAATTCTATAGCATTAGTGCAGTCGTGGAAAATATTATTAGATCACGAAGTCAGTGATAAATAGGATGAAATTGAGAAACAATGTGATTTGCGGACAGTTCAAAAGACAGCGAGGAGCTTGTTTCTCTAATAAAAAATATTCCAGGATGTGAAACGGGTAGAGTAAAGTGGATGACGTTATAGAATGGATGGGCAGCGACGAGATCGATGAAACGGCAGATGAGGATATTATGGTACTCAACGAGGATCCAGTTGAAGAAAATATAGATAACGAGCCAAAGCGTTATACCGCACGATGAAGGACACCGAAGGCGATCGAAGTAGCGCTGGAGTGTATATTACATTCATCAGGAAGAAGCATCGCCGGCTCATATCATTTGTTTACACAAGTGGCGAACTCCATCGGCAAGGAAGAGCATGCGAAAGACACAGAGTAATCACAGACTTTTTTAAAAACTGGCTAATGTACCGCCGTAAGTTAATTTTTATGTTTATTTTCTCATTATGGGATAAGTTAATTTTCATTTTTTCATTTAATTTGCAGTATTTAACTGAGGTATTCGAATTTTTTTGCTATCCGGACCAGCTGCCCGCGTAATTAATCCGGATAATCGTGAGTCAACTGTATTTAATAAACGTGAAACAAGTAAATTAAAAAGTTAATTATATTAACCGTCGTAAAACTTTCAAACAATTTCGTGTAAAAAAACGAACGAATAGAAAATTTAAAAAGATAAAAAATAAATTTTATAATGAATTAGCGTACGAGTTCCAGCCGTGAAGAATTATTTTCTCACGCGCCTAAATGATAATAGAACTCTATATGCGTTTGCACGAGAAAAGGTAATTATCAGATAGGTGCAGCAGTAGACCTAAGAGGTCACGGTAATTGCAACTAGCGTAGCTGGTTAGACCAGCGGTGTTTTGTCAGTTGGGATATGAATTCTACTACCGTACATCGAAATATAAGGAAATTATCACTAAGCCGAGTTAATGTGAGCCCTCTTCGTGGGAAAAAAAAAAAAAAGTTCATTAGACTGAAGTCCATCGTTAGAGGTAACGAATGCATAACATTCAGATCGAATGCGCTTGGGAAATCGTCTAACGTGGAGAGTTGGAATTTGTTAAGTTAGTTTTGATAGGCAAAAAATCTAAACAAATGGTAGTTAAAAAAGGGCGTAAGTTAGAAATATTAAAAATAATTGTAACGCATTGTGGGAAAACACCCCAAAATAACTAAAGGTCATCTCGCAAAAAGTTTTTTATTTTTATTTATTCACTTATTTATGTTGCGCATACATAAAATCTGAATGTTGGAAATTTTTGTGGGGGTGAAAATTTTTCCGGAATAAAAAACTATTATAAATGTTTTTCTGGTTCTGACAAGTTAATTATGTCGAATAAATTGAAACAATAGTAAAATTTTTAAATCAACAAATGTAAAGAACTATAATAAAACCGAATGATGGTGGACTAGAGAATACAATAGCATTTACTAATTCAAAATCAAAAATGGTCCAGAACCAAAAAAAACAAAATAAAGGAAGATTTTGTGTTAGAAATATTAGTTAATTTTGCCGCAAATAATTATCACCATCTTTCTTCTTTATTCTCGAAAGGCAATTATCGCTGCAGCCATTGTGTCCTGTTGACAGCCATTTTCCGAAGTTCTTGATATTTACTTATATTCAAATACGCTTTTCATTATAGATGTTCTTGGTCTTCCTCTCGGCCTTTTGCCTGTAACTTTGCACTCCGTTATATTTGCTATAAAGTTATTTTATTCCTTATCATATGTCCCAACAGTTTTATTTCCCGGCTTTCGATCTAGTTTATTAAGCTGTTTCTTTCTTCTATTCCTTCTAGGATTTCATTGTTTGTTTTCATTTCTGTCCGAGACGTTTTCGTCATTCTGCGCCGCCACATCCACATTTCTATTGAATTCAGTTTATTTATTTCTTGCGCTGTTAGGCACCAATCTTTGTTTACATCTAATCGTCTTTCCAGTATAAGTGTGTTAAAGCCAGTATCGTGTTTCCTTTCCTTTCCTAAATCCAAACTGATCTTTTTTTTTTTTTCTATAAATAGGTTCGGTGTCGGCACAACTACATGAGCTTAGATCACCTACTCAAATTCTGAGGCGATCGGAGATAGAGAGTATAATGGAGAGTAGGAGGGGAATAACGGCTAGAAATGGAAAGGAAAGGATAAAGGAAGCATTGAAAGGGGTAGGAAGACCCAACGCCAAGAGTTCGGCGTATAGATGAGAGCACTCGGGAAAAAGGGCAGGGCATTCAAAGAGGATATGGTTGAGGTCGCATATAAAGGGAGGATCAGTAGAGTGAAAAGGGCAAAAGGGAGAAGGTGAAAGAGAAAAGGAAAAACGAGAAGAGGGAAGGAGGGAATGACCAAGTCTTAGTCTAATTAAGGAAACGATAGAAAGGGAAGAAATTGGAACCGGGGCTGTGAGTTGGGAATAGGCTGTAGGAGGAGGTAGAAGGAGGAACAATTGGCGAAAAAAGAAGGATAGATGTCAATCCGTAGTCTGGCATGGAGACCTGAAGAAAAAAAAAAAGAATGTCTGAGGCAGGAAAATGAGAGAGGAGTGGACCATTGAGAGACGCCGAGCGAGCTAGGCAGCTGCTTCGTTGCCCTCAATGCCAGAGTGGCCAGAAGCCCATAAAAAGTCAGTAAGGATAGAACGTGCTAAACGCATGTTGGAAATGAAGGCGCGAACAGAAAGAATAATATCATTAGACGAGTGGGACGGAGGAGAAGAAATAGCTTGCAGCACAGATTTGGAATTAGTAACAATGAGATCTATTTTTCTTTTTAATCGTTTCTTTACAATGTTTAGCAGGATTTTCGAAGCATGTGGTAATACAATTGTTCTATAATTTACGCAGTCTTTTATATTTCACTTTTTTGGTAGTGTAATCGTTTTACTTTTTATAAAATCTTCCGGTAAGACACCTTTTTCGTAGCAGTCATTTATTATCTGGAATAATGATTTTTCCATTCTTGGCGTTACGCAATTTCCGCCGGTATTCCAACTATTCCTGTTGCTTTTTTCTCTTGTAACGATTTCATCAGGGCTAATTCGAATTCTGTCTTATAAATTGTAGGGCTCTTCGCACATTAGAATAAAACTCATTTTATATACCCTTAAAAATGGTATACAGGATTTTTTTATGATAGGCGCGGCGGCGTTAATCTGATTATTTAAGAAGGCAAAATTTATCGACTTTTAGGAGGGCACTTAAGAAATAAACTTGTTCAATAAAAAAAAAAAAGAAAAGAAAAACGAGTGTTTTAATAAATTTACTATCAAAAATTTTACACTCTATGGTAGAGAATAAGTCAAAATTTAATTTTTAAGTATTTAAAATATTACTCCTCATTAAACTTACTGGTTTTATCCGGATGTGTGTTAAAAAATAAAAAAAAAAAACTACTTTGGATTTTACCACAATATATACGAAGAGTAATCGGCATAACCGCCCCAGCACTTGTGAAACCTTATTTTTCGTTTCTATTCACTCGAATCAATCCGAATTATTTAAATATAACAATTCGATTTCAATAAAAAATTGAATTTGGTGTTCATGTGTTTTCATTCAATACCGGAGAATATAAATGAACGAATAGATAAAAAAAGTAAATTAAAAAGTAAATGAAGAAAAGGAAGTAACAAAAAAAATAAAGAAAATTGTACAAATGTAACTTTAAAAACTGTAGAGTGTATGTGTTGGTGCGTAGAGGTAATAAAAATTATAATTTAGGCGCGTACCTATTTCGAGAAATAAACAACGGCTTTTCCATGTACCGTGTCTGGAGCAGCGCCTCTATTCCTAATACAAGAGAGGCTGTTGAAATAGTGGATGAGGTTGACATTTCTTCCGGGGGAGCTGGTTTTTCACTTGCATTTTAGCGGCTACACTGAAATGACAAAATTTACTAAGGTAAACGTAAAAAGGGCTTGTGGTTTTTTATATTATCTATTACGTAAAACTGTACAAAAACAAAAAGCTTTTTACTGTATTAAATTTTGCAGGTAAAAAATAACTCGACCAGTGAATGAAATACAAGAAAAACAGTGAAACATTTTAATAATTATTGTTACAATGCGGGCAAAAAAAAAAAAGTAAATAACGTAATTTCTTTTCATATTCGATTAGATAGTTTCGCGGTGAATTTCGAATAGAATTTTTAAATAAAAGCTATTTATTTAGAGCTACATTAAAAGGTGAAAAATAATTCTTATGTCTGTACAAGCTCATGTAAGAAATATTGCACATTAGACAATTAAACAAGAATTTATAAATAAAAACTTTAAAAATGTAATACAGTTAAGATGAATTATTTTATTTTATTTTTTTATCAACACCCCGGTCCGTTACCCACTACTATTGGCGTTGCTACCGTTTATTATTAATTTATTGTTACTTTGCATAACAAGGCCCATCTAATTTATGCTGTCCACCCCCATTGAGGTATGACGACAGCATTTAGAATGGTTACTTATAGTTATTTATCTGTATACTTAGATTATACTCGAGGCTTATTATTTATCTACGCTGAAGCAACGACATCATCGTAGGTCAGATGAGGAGAGCCTGCTTATACTATTAGCTTATACTATTACTAAACAACAGCTCTGATATATAGATCATCGTTAGCTCTAATTTAGCGCATCTCGACGTTTTTCTTAATCTTCTCTGTGGATTTCCTGTAAGATATTAGAGTGGTACATGCTAGACACACGTTGATGTTACCATTAATTAACAGCTTCTCGCAAGATACCGCATAGCGTGATATTCTTGAACATACGGAATATGAAGATCGTTACGCATATTCGAAACGAAGTACTGACTATTCCACGGAGGAACTGTAGCTGTGTTGGACTTTTATTAATATATCTAGCTGATGACCCATAAACTTCTCTGCTAGATTTGGTAACTGCAACGAAGTCCATAGATTGTTTACCGTACTAAACAGTCGGCACTGCATTCGTTCAGGGCACGTTTTGCAGAACGGAGAACGCTGTTTTATGGTGTAAGCAATTGAGCGTTATATAATTCCTAATTATTTGAAGGAGAAGATTTTTAGGTGGGTTTGTTTTTCGTTATTTCGCTAATTTTTTTGTTTTATTTTTTTTTTAACCCCCTTGGGTTTGCTACCAGAGAGCTAATTAGCCCAGAAAAATAGAATAGAATAGAAATTATAATTTTATTTTGTCGACAATGGAATCAAGGAACACCCTTAGAACAGGAACAACTGAGAGAATAGCTGGAGAAAGAACATAAGAGGCGTTGAAAGGAGCAGGAAGACCAAGTTTTTTAAAAGATGATAATAAAGTAACTTACGCTCGCGAGAGAAACATTCGAAGAGCACGTGATTCACATCACAAACATAGTGGGAACCTCTGCAGGATTCAATGGACAAAAGGGAGATGCAGCCAAGGAAAAGCGATTTATGAGAAAAAGAAAGAAGACTATGCGAGAAACGGAGGCGAGATAATTTAATAATTATGGACCGACGCAAAATGGGAAAATCATGGAACCAAGGACGAGAAGGAGGAACAGGATTAATCAAGAGATAAACGGAATTGGGATTAGCGAAAAGAAAAACATAAACAAAGTGTCTAAGATGGCAGGATTTAGTTGGAAGAAGAATATTGTGTGCTGGAACCCTACTAATAAAATTTCCATTGGAAGTAGTAGCTTTAGTAAGCAGGTCGACGGCTACATTTCCATCAATGCCCGAATGTCCAGGAATCCAAAGAAAGTCAATCTGGGTAGACGTCGATGAGGATGGATCACAGAGAAGAGAACGAATAGAAAGGATGATAGAATCAGTGGAAGGAGAAAGGGAAGGTGGAGATAGCGCGCCAGAAGAACACTTAAAGAATCAGAAACAATAAGGAATTTGGAAAGAATTGCAGAAGAGGAAATATAAATAATGGCTTGTAAGATGGCACAAGAGATTCCGCAGTAAAGACAGAACAAATGGACGGAAGTCTGAAGGACTGAGAATGACTGAACTGAGGGCGCAAGAACGACGTTCCAACTCCGCTCGGGCTCTTCGATCCGTCAGTAAAAATTAAAGAGTTATCATGGAATAGAGAATTTATTGTATTATTAAATTCCACACTTACGATATGATAGGGAGCGGATTTAAGGATGATATTTGGTGGATTTCGCAAAATTAAATTAGTGAATTCTGAAAGAATGCTAATCAAGTCGAAACTGTTGGTCCTTGGTTTATTACGACTGTAGAAAAGACTATTCAACCTTTTTGCAAAATTTTATATCTTGGCCGTGTAGTCGGTGGCATCATAAGCACAGATCCGGAGTTTTTTAACGCCATTTCGTTTCTTAATCGTATCTGCTTAAAAAATTTTCACCGCAGAATTGACTTTTAATGGTGAACATAAGGGAGTGTATCATCCTCTTTTCGATCGGTATTATACCTTCTGATTTGCTTAATTCTTCTTCGCCCTTTGACCAGTTAGATTTCAACGTGTTGCATTTAGACGAAGCTGAACAGCATGGTAGAAGATGTGCAGTAGACTGGTTAGTGTATAAAACGAGAGAGGATTGTCACGTAGATGAACACATCCGCAGATGTTTGTAGTGAGACCGTTATCATGGTACTAGTTAGTGCTCGGCAGCAGTAATTTTTATATACTGTACCGGTCGCGTTACGTGTAGTTGTAAAAGTCTGGTATATTAGTTCCAGTGTAATTTCTGAATTTCTGATTCTTTTTTTTTTTATGGGTACGCTAACGAAGAGCAACTGCCCAATCAGCCAACAAATCTAAGTAATAGCTCAAAAGGAGAATAACATATTAGATTTCAATCTGGTGCGAGATTGAATGAATGAAAGAAGCTGGAAAATAGGAACAACTGACAGAAGGAAAAGAAAAAACATAAGATTCATTGTATGGAGTAGGAAGACGAAGATCCAAAAGCCAAGAATAGAAGAGAGAACGTTCTGAAGAAAGTGAGGAACATTCGAAGAAGACGTGATTGATATCACCCAGAAAAACGGAATCCTCGGGGTGAAGCGGGCACCGTGGAGAAGAGACGAGGGAAAAACGAAAAAGTGACGAAGGGAGAAAGATATGACTGAAACGAAGACGGTCATCAGGGGACGACAAAGAAAAGGAAACATGTCGAACCATCTGGTCACAGAAGGTAAGGGCTGAACGGAAAGATAAAAGGAATTATTAGGATTGGAGAAAAAGGAAAAATAAATATCCTCCATAATGTAATATGGAACTGTCTAGAAATATGATTAATATTGTGAGCAGAAAATTTATGAAGAGGATTTCCTTTAAGAAGCTCCCGAGCGAGCCAAGGAATCAACCACCTCATTACTCTCAATTCCAGCACGGCTAGGAATCCACAATAAATCAGTTTGGATCGAACGGAACAGGAATAATTCGTAAATTAGATATTGTAAAGAAGGAGAATGAAAGGTTGTTCAAAAGAGGGCAACGGTAAGAGAGAAGAAATCGCCTCAAGACACTTTCAGAGTCAGCTATTAAAAGAAATTTATCCGAGACGATAGAAGAGGAAGAGATAAAAAAAGAGTTTCTGATTCTTACTTAGCAGTAATTAGTAAAAGCATAGCGGAGTTTTGGCTTCTTACCTGGGCTTGAAATGTCATTTATAAATTCGGTTTCAGCGACTTTTTACACTAGTGTTTTTTCTAGTTGGACAGGGTTAGTGTTATGATTGAGGTTACCGTTTTTTTACAACAACATTGCCTTTAAAAAAGTATCCGAATGACATATTCATTGTTTCTTCAGCTGTTGCTCCTTCGCGTTTTCATTCTCTTTTTGTTTTGTTTTTTTTTTTCTATTTGTGTCTTTTGTTATTATTATTATTATTATTATTGGTAGTAATATTATTATTATTATTTTTTTAGTTTTAGTGATAATTATCAGTACGAAGCTTGAGTCAAATTGGCCGAGCAGATGATTGAGTTTGAAGGTGGTGCTGGGTCTTCTCGATTACTCCATTGAGTAATGTTGTCTGGAAGAGGAGGAAAATTCTTTTATTTCGAATGTTACGAGAATTGCGTATTTTTATACGTCGCAGGTTATCAGAAAAAAGTGTCTAGTATAGCTTATCATTTGTGGGACTCGTTAAATTTGCCGAAGGCAGCTTATAGTTTTGCCAAATGATGCAAATGCGTAACGAGGAAATCTGAGTTTCTAGATATTGGCGTTCTACGACTGGGTTCGGGATGCGAGACTTACGATAGAGAGAGAATTATTTTCCTCGATGAAAATGAATTTAGTTTTCGAGCCGTTATAAAGGTTTTTCCAATTTTAATTTTTTTGTGAATGTGAATCATTGACATTATCAGTCGAAACCATCGTTGCTCTATTAATAACGCACGAGGCAGCGATGATACGTAATATAATATTTCTTCTGTCTTTCACGATGGGTTTTATGTTGACCCCAGCAGGCAGCTAATTCGAATCTCGGAGCAAAGTCGTTCAAAATCTAGAGTTGAAGTTAGTTCCTATTTTTCTCTCTATCGGAATCGCCGGGCGATAACAGTTGCGTTTTAGTTAATAGCACTGCAATTAGTGATAATAGTAGTAGTTGAGGCAGCGCACGGAATGGCGCGCGCTATTCTGTAATTGTGGAATTTTGACGGTTATCATATCGATGGTGTTGTTAATGGAAGACGTAGCGAACTGACGGTTATCTTGTTTTGACCTAGTTCGGGCGATTTATATTCTCGCCCGATAAGAATCGAAAATTGTATCCAGTTAAAATACGATAGAATACGAACAATTAATTAACGCGCCAAACAAGGGTCGACCTTTGCCAAAACTTGTTTCACCTTTTTCCATATTTCAAAAAACTAGCCCTTTTTTTTTCAGTTTTTGCCATTTTTATTGATCTTTCGTTCGCATACACCTGTTTCCGTTACTTTCCGTACAAATGCCCCCTTTTTTGTGTTTTTGGTTTTTTTTTTGTGGCGAATGTAAAAGAAGATTATTCATCTGTTTATTTTCATAGCGCAATCCTAAATAAATAATTCTGAATTAGAAATTTATGATGTACACAGGTATTTTCTGTTTCTGCTGTAATTTTAATCTTTCCTTTCGCAATGCAAAGCTGACGTTGGGGAATTTTTTAATTTTTCGCCTTTTTTAAAGTAACCTAAAGACTGGGTGCTTGAAAATTTTCACTTTTTCAGCCATTATCCGGGCGAGTATGTTGAAAATTAATTCGAAATATATAACGTAAGAGTGTAAACGATGTTTCAGTAGTAAGTGAGCACGTACGCTGGAACGTTAGACAGTTTCGTTTCGGTGTACACAGCATCAAAAACAATCTGAAAGTTTAAAAAAAATCGATATCGATATAAGACATTATAGCGATTGAACACTGTCGACCGAATGCATTGACTTTCGTTTGGGGGGAAAAAGAAAACGTGAAATACGTGGCGTTATCGAATTAAGCGTTCGAAGCGACAATCGATCTTTTCCACCGAGCCTCTCGTAAAGATTTTTTCCGATTTCGAACTTGCCGTATTTACACACACACTCGTACAGTAAGTTCGAAGATTGTTTTTCTAAAATTAATGGTAATAAATAACAAACACGCTTACGATTGAATATTTAAAATAACCCCGAAAAGGTTTTCTTCGGCAATATTCCACTTTCGGTAAACTAGAAAGAGAAAAAAACCTACGTACATACATACATATGTATATATATATATAACTCGGCCACGTTGGCCTCGCAAGGGGCTGTGCCCCTTGACCCCTCCTGCTTTCATTTCTGTCTCTTTCTCTTCTATACTTTGTATAAAATGATCAAAATTTACAACGTAATTCTTACTGGCATCAACACACACAAAAAATAACATTACCACAAAAATCCTATTCTAACATTTACCTTCCGTTATATAAAATTAAGACATTTTTTCGTTACATTTTTCGTTACATTTTTCGTTACATATTTCATTACATAAAATTGTGAAATTTTTTAAATAACAATAACAAAAATCCTACAAAATATAACAAACGTTACATAAAATTGGGACATTTTTTTGGGGCATTTAGCGTTACATAAAATTGGGACATTTTTTCGAATGGGGGGTAGCCTAAGAATTACGTTGTAATTAATATATATATCTAATGGTGATATACTGTCTAAAACTGAAGCAGATTCGAGTGTTATCGTTTGTCTTTAATTAGAGGAGAGAAAAGAAACAAAGCAAGATAGAGCAATTTTTCGTTTATCTTTTACAGCAGAACATATTAAACACGTTTTTAGCATAATATTTTATTTAATATTCAATTTTAAAATTTTCTCGTTATCTAGAATTATTCATTACTTCTTATTAACTAGCAAGAAGTATCTACCGATACGCTACAAATATTCTCTTTCTGTTTAGTTCTTTATTCGTTTACATCCCTATTCCTTCTATTTGCAACGTAACTCTGATTTCTCTATGGATGTTGACGATTCTGTTTGCGGAACTTTGTCTTATTAAAATTTCGTCTAATTTATTTCGAATCGCATTTTATGGATTAAAAATTTTCGTAGGCAAACGAACAAACGAGTGTCTACATTTTTTAGCTCGAAAAAATCAGAATATTAAGAAGTTAGCTTGAAAATAAAAATAAAAAAATACCTTCTCTCGTCCTCCTGATACGGTTTGAATGGTTTTTTTTTCCCCATAATAAAACACGTTTCCTTGTTGCAAACTATTTTACAAATAACTTTTACCAGCTTACGAAAAAAAAGAAAAAAAGCAAAGAGGGCTACATGTTCGGTACAGGTGTTTACGTGGTTTTTACTTTTGTACACTTGTTCACGGGGGGAAATTAAAATTTTTGTAGACCAGTGTGATCTCATACGAGCACATCGATGTGGTTATTTAATGATCAGAGTTATTGTTACTTGGACTAATACTTCCTCCGCAATTAAACATTTTCGTCGGATACCGGCCTTTCGGAAAAGACTCGCCATCTCAAAGCCTTCATTGCTAGCACACTTTTATTTTTCTTTAGTGTCATCGAGTAACCTTCGTAATAAGGTATCATCCGAAATTCCTATTATTCCCATAAAGAAAAGGAACTCCCACCCTTCTCTAATATCGGAATCTAACTTCTTGCCCAAGAAATTCCCGATTATGTCCACTTGTTCCGTCTGCACTCTACATTCGAATGAAATCTCCTACTCAATCCCGCGTTTTTGCTTTCGCTTTGGCCATACAGAGAAAATGCAGCAAACCGCGCAGAAGGAGTGCGGTGTTGCCTAAACTTAGCTTAAATGTCTAAACTGCGTGAAACTATCAACTGCTTGTCCCCGAAATACTTCAGTTAAAGAAAAAATTATCAGCACTTTTAATGAAAAAGACGCAGCACCTCTTCAGCCTTTCCATCTGCAGATATCACGCGGAGAATATTTTTCTATTACTTCTTACCTTTTTGTACTCTTACAATCGCAATAAAGGACCCCTCGGAAACTAATAGTAAATCGTAACTATCGCAGCACGGATCTTTATTTCCGAAATAATTTTTCTCACTCCACGTCGTCGCCTAATTCCGCTAAAACTCGAATTAATTCTAAACGCTGAGCCATGTTTCCCAAAATCAGCGTCAGAAGCAGCAGAAAGGTAAGACTTCACAGTGAATTTTTAAGAAATTTCACAGCGGCTTCGTGAAACTTTTGAATTTCAATTTTTAGCTTTCAAATTTTTCCTACTCCTCCAAGGTCACATCACTACAGTTAATTTATTCATTTGGGGGGAGGGGGGGTCGCCAGTCGAGGGCATTACCCAACTGGGTTGTGTTAGTGAGAGAGAGGGAATTAGAATATTACTGGAGATAGAAGCAATAAAGGATGCTATAATAGGAATGACAGCCGGGGATGGAAGAGAAAGAATAAATGAATTATTATATGGAGTAGGCAAACCGAGTTTCAGGAGTTGTCGACAGAAATGAGAGCGTTCCATAGATATAAACGCGCATTCGAAGAAGATGTGATTTATGTCGCAGAGTAAATCAGAATCATTCGGATGATGGAAGGAACAAAAGAGAGAAGAGGACACAGATAACCGAAAACAGGATGACGGAAGTCGACTATGAGATCAAGGCGAAGCCTGCAGATGAACGAGATAAGAAAGCGCGAGCGATGAGGCAAGTCATAGTACTAAGGATATGGAGGAGGATGGGTTTGAATACTAAGATAAAAGGATTCAGGATTCGAGTACAAAAGAATCGTGTCATCGTTGTAGTTAATAAAGACAAGCAACATTTAACCCGCTTTCGTAATCTTTCATTTGTTTCTTTCGCAAGAAATACTATCCTAAGAATTCTACAATACAGCAGCCGAAACTTAGTAGATCTTCGAGTCCTCTCCCTATCTTTATTTTATGATAAGTTAAACTGCCAGAAAAAAATTCCTTTTCTATTATTATCCCTCTCGCAACTTGCCTATCCTAATTTATGATACCGACATACATATATATATGTATGTGAAACCTATATATATATATATATATATATATATATATATATATATATATATATATATATATATATATATATATATATATATATATATATGATACCTATATATGTATGTATATATATATATATACCAACGTTACGACATTATCGTGCCTCCTGCACCACTTTTTCCTTCACAGAATCACGTCCTCTGTCATCCCGTTCAAAAATAGATTACTAATAACCAAGGGGCTACTTAAAATCGATATTATTTAGCCGAAGAGTGAAGCTGAACTTTCAAGTTTTTCGCCAATGTAGTATCGAACAATGCAGTATGTAAGTAATTAGCAGCGATTAATAAAGAAATAAAGGTCTAATGAAAAAAAGAACCCGGAAACTGTATTGGTTTTTTAGTAATGATTTTAAAGATGACTTTACTGACGAATTTATTTATGATTTTACCGATGGCTTTACTGTGCTGTATCCTGTCAGCCTGGAAGCATAACATTTTGAAAGGGAAATAAGGAAGGGAGGAAATTTTGGTACTTTTACAAAAACACGAGCATTATCCGACAGAATTTCGCTAAGTGAACCGGAAGGATTAAAAAGATTGTGCACTGCAATGAGAGCAAGGGAAAAATTTGTGAGAGGCGATGATAAGAGAGTTTTACATTACGAGCATACAGGAGGAAAGTTACTTTTTAGGAGGCAAGGTATAAAAATGGCCAATTGATAAAAATTTTTACATACAATTAATGAATTCGCGGGAAAACTAGGATTTTAGGGCGCGCTTTTTTTTCGTTAAAAAAAAAAATAAAGAAAGAAAAAGAAAAATCCGGTTTTTTTCAAATTGAACGAAAAAAAGACGATTTGCAAATAGTCGGCGTATAATTAAAGTGGCAACACTGATTCATAGGCGGAAATTCAATCTTTGTTTTTAAACTGGTTCGGATTTAATTTAAATTGGTCAAGCGCGTGCCGTGAACATGAAATTATGCGAGAGCGGAAAAGACAACGAAGTATTTTTCGCCCAGTATAAGCAGATAAACGGGAGCTTCTTGCGAGAGGGAAAAGCGTTTAGAAAAATTCTGTTCGAGTTTTTCCGGGCGACCTCGCAGGGGGTTGATTAAAATTGCCGAACAATCGTCTTTGCTCGGCAGCCGATATTCTTACTTGGGGGGTGACTATTTCTTTCTTTTTTTTTACGGCGACCAACTTGTTTGGGGGGTAATTAACTTAAAAATTCCGGGAATTTTAACCGGACTACGCTAACGAACGCCGGAAAATGAAATTTATTCGCTAGCGAAAATATCGTTGTCGAAATTAATAAATTTTCGCTCGGGCGAGTAGAAGATTCGGAACGTTTTAATTAGATAAAATTAATTTTCCACCAATAGGGCGCGGCGCGTTCTCTTCTACAGCATTTTTCCGACTACCAGCTCGACACCGTTGCCTCCACGTTCTGAAAATGCCTTTTTCCAGAAATTTTACACGCGGTCGCGCATACGTGCGCGTAAATGGACGAAAGAAGCATCGTCAGATTTTGATTAATTACCAGTATATGGGGGGTAAATTTTCATCGGTTTAGATCGATAAAAGCCGGCCAGCTCCAATTTTGAAATTTAATAATACTACATATGAAAGCGAGCAAAGAATAAGTAATGATCCGAGCTAAAGTAAATAAATTTAGACTAAAAAGACAACGGAACAATGGATTTCATCATATACCGAAGGTGACACTAGCTGTGGATCACAGCTGATTATGTGCACTTACTGGATAAGGAAGGACCGTTTATAATACTATAATGTTGCTGTCAAATAACTGTGGAAAATCAGGTATCCGTCTAGAATCAACATCGAGTGGCATGTCGCATGGTGGATCAGCTGCGGAATAATACAGCCGACATTAACCGACTTTTTGAATTTTTAAAACGAACCAAGTTATTATCCATATTGTCAGTTTAGTTTTGAAAGAAATTTAAATGACATAAAATATATCTAAACATTTGAGCTTAAAAAAAATTTAAATAAATAGCACTGAAATGGATCAGATGTGTTTTGTCTAATAAAACTGAATAAGGTCAAGAAATGAAATATTTTTTTTCGTTCGCTCGGTTTAAATATAATCGATTTTCACATTATATACTTCACGTCGTCAATGAGCCTAATTATCAGTATCAAAATATGTCCACTTAGCGATATAGGAGAACGACAAAACATGATGGCTATTTGTTTTATTGTTTACAAATAGTTCTCTTTGCGGGTGTGTCTTTTATACATATATATATATATATATTAATTACAACGTAATTTCTAGACTACCCCCCCATTCGAAAAAATGTCCTAAAAAAATATCCCAATTTTATGTAACGTTTGTTATATTTTATAGGATTTTTGTTATTGTTATTTAAAAAATGTCAGAATTTTATGTAACGAAATATGTAACGATAAATGTAACGAAAAAATGTTTTAATTTTATATAATGAAAGTTAAATGTTAGGATAGGATTTTTGTGATTATGTTACTTTTTTTTTTGTGTTGATGCCAGTAAGAATTACGTTGTAAATTTTGATCATTTTATACAGAGTATAGAAGAGAAAAAGACATAAATGAAAGCAAGAGTGAATTGAGAAAAATAAATACGGAAAAAAGTAGAGATTTAAATAAATACGTAAACGGGCAACATCGCTAGTACTTATATGTATATAAAATGCTGCTGTTCGATTCCTTGGCAGTCTTCCTTGTTGAGTCGTAATCCTTTTTTCTTCTGAAATTTCGTTAGAAAAATCGTTTTGACTACGCCATTATATTATTTAAAAATTATTTTGGCAATTGTATAATTCAAACCCTTGTTATCTTGCATCAAAGTGTAGTAGCCTAGGAATTAACATGTTCGACTATCGAACCAGAGGAGGTGTGTTTCTTTCTGAACTTGGTAAATCACTCTCGGGTTTATATCCAGCCTTGTGGAATATAATTAAGTACCATCTAAGTGATTAGGGAAAGAAAAGAAAGTCTGACCGAAAGCCTCCCGGTATTTCAGCTCAATAGATATTCTTAAGTATATTATGAAAAGAACTTCACTCGGCAATATCCGCCATACATCAAGGACATACGTACTTGTATCAAAAACGATCTTCATTCTTTTCCCCCTTTGATTATTCGATTTTGCAGGAAAAAACACAGAGAAGTGTGATATTTTAAAGTGGTGTAGGAGTACGAACTCATAAACCGAACATTAAAGGAAGAGAAGAAACGAACTGTGCCAATGGTTCCGTTCATCTTCTACTGACGGGACATCTAAACGGGCATGCTAGAGAAAAATAAAGGAAAGGTAGATGTTTTAGCTGTGACGATGCAACAGAAGTGCGTCTAAATAATCCTGCTGCCCTTGCTCGTCGTCAAAGTAAACGGGACGGTTACAATAATAAGAATTCTACTTTAGATACTTTGCAAAAGGGACACAAATACATTCCAGTAACGGTTTCATTCTGGAAAAAATAATAGAACGAGCAGGAACATCTAGCGGAAATAATGCTGTAGAGGGCGAGGGAAGCGCAAATGCATCCATTCTATATCCCGCGGGCATGATATTTTTTAATACATGAAGCAATATTGTGTGACTTTATACTTTTCCGCTACATACCAACAGATTATTTTCTCCATCGAATTCTATAAATTGAAAATTTTACCATTTTCTTTTCACATAAACAATTCAGATTATGGGTATTACGTCGTATTCTTAAAAGTAATAATATAAACAGAACCGCCTAATAACGCTAGAACGCCACTTTGCCTAATTTTTAAGCGAAAGTCCCTGAAAAACTTTATAAATTAATACGATCGCAGTGCCTCGGTTGATAATTTTAATTTGTAATTAAATTTAAGTTACTGCCTCTGCATCACGCCATTGACCGCGTATTCAATTACCTTCTCAATAGTTCGCATATACACATTACACCGATTATTAATTTTATCTTAGTTTTTCAGAAAATTAACGAGAAATAATCAGCGAAAAGATGCAAATGGTTATTTGTAATTAACGAATAACGTAAGAAAAGTGTGGTCTTCTTATTACGCACGGGCAGTTTAACGGCGATTTTCGTTTAGAGCATCTTTTTTTTTTTTTTTTTTTTTTAATTCAGACAGTCTAGGTGAAAAATCAGACAATTCCGATAGTCGAATGTGAGACTAATGATTCAATTTCTTGAGAGTGTACGAAGTGGCTACATTCCTAGATTCATTCTGATTTATCCGTCTGTTCTAGTCCTGTTATCGGACGGAAATGCTTTTTTTTTTCTTTTTTCTTTATTTTATTCATTACATTACAGTCGGTATCATGGCGCATGTACACCATCTGGTTTATATGAACTTGCCCAGTTTGTTTTAATGAATTTGCGTGCTTGGTGTAGTTTTGGACAGAGTCATTGGACAACATTGCTTCAACCAGATAATTTTAAATAAGGCAGCTACGTGTTCATGCGTGAACATTTGTCCGAGTATATTGACTTCTGGTCGAACAGGGTGCAAGTAAAAAGGTGCCACGCCGCAGTGGCACGTTCAAAGAGGTAATCGTGCGACACAAAAGTATGTCCGATTCTCAACTTGCTCAGACTCAAAAATTCCCTATGTGTCACATTTCGAATGGCGGCCACTACGGATCTGTGTTTGGTTTAATGGCCTTCAGCTACGCTGACTGTAACAGCCAACGCCGCTTTCACGCATTTTTTTCTGCTAACTGACTTTGTACGGTCTTTAGCGATTATTGTTTTCGAAACGAACTCCGAAACAATTTTTTTTTTTTTTTTTTTTTTTTAAATGGGCTCGGTGTTAACACTGACCCAACTACATGGACCTAGATCACCTACTCAGATTCTGAGGCGATCGGAGATAGAAAGTATAAAGGAAAGAAGGAGGGGAACAACGGCTGGAGATGGGAAGGAAAGGATAAAGGAAGCATTGAAAGGGGTAGGAAGATCTAACGCCAAAAGTTCGGCGTATAGATGAGAGCACTGAGGAAAAAGAGCAGAGCATTCGAAAAGGATATGGTTGGGGTCACATATAAAGGGAGGATCAGTTGAGTGGCGAGGGCAAAAGGGAGCAGGTGAAAGAGAAAAAGAAAAACGAGAAAAGGGAAGGAGGGAATGGCCAAGTCTCAGTCTGATTAAAGAAACAATAGCCGAGCGCCGAGAAAAAAGGAAGAAATTGGTACCAAGGCTGTGAATTGGGAGTAGGCTGTAGGAGGAGGTAGAAAGAGGAGCGATTGGCAAAAAAGGAAGGGTAGATGTCAACCCACAGTCTGGTATGGAGACTTGCGGAGAGGAAAAGGATGTCTGAGGCAGGAAAATGCGGAAGGAATGGACCATTGAGAGACGCTGAGCGAGCTAGGAAGTCAGCTGCTTCGTTGCCCTCAATGCCAGAGTGACCAGGAACCCATAAAAAGTCAATAAGGATAGAACGCGCTAAGCGCAAGTTGGAGATAGAGGCACGAACAGAAAGAATAATGTCATTAGTCGAGTGGGAAGGAGGAGAAGAGATAGCTTGCAGCACGGATTTGGAATCAGTAATAATGAGAAACTTACAGATCCCTCTTGAAGAGGAAATAAAGGAGACAGCACGGAGAATGGAGACTGCTTCAGCAGAAAAAAATGGAACAAAAGGAAGGAAGTTTGAAGGATTCCGAGTGATTAAGCGAGGGGACTGTAAAAGCACCGCCCACCCGGCAATCATTTTTGGAACCATCAGTGAAAATTTTTACATGACGGGGAAATGAAGAATTTAATATGTGGACATATTCACTGACCACTGTGCTCTGAGGAGTGGAGTTAGCACGAAGAGGAAGAGAGGAGAATGAGACGGGAAGACATGTACTATTGAAATCAAAAGAAAAGTAAGGAAGCTTATTGCGGGAAAAGACATAAGGAGAGAACTTAGAGACCCGAGCAGCTATGTGCGCAAGAACCGGGATTTTGTGAGGAACGAAGCGCCAGTGGTCATTGATACTACAGATAGGAAGAAATAAGTTTAGATGAAGAGATCGGGAGGCGTTTAATTAGAAAACGGTAACCAAGCAGAGATCTGCGGATAAACAGGGGTTTAATATTAGATTCAGACAAAATGGCAGGAATGGGAGAAGACTTTAGGGCCCCAATGCAGAGCCGAAGACAGGAGTTTTGGATTCTATCAAGTTTGCGCAGGAGGGAGTTTGAGGCATTGCCGTATAAGAAGGAACAGTAGTCTAGTTTGGAACGAATGATGGATTTGTAGAAAATTATGAGAATATATGGATCACCGCCCCACTTGAGAGGACATAAGGCTTTCAGGAGATTTAGTCTTTTAAGACAGGACATGTAAAGGTACTCGATATGTTCTTGGAAAGAGAGTCGACTATTTAGGAAAAGACCAAGATAGCATATGGAATTAACAATAGGAATAGGATAGTTGGAGGAGATGATGTTTACCAGAGCACGATTATATGGGCGGAGGGAGGAAATAATAGAAGAAGACTTGGAAGGAGAAAGAGAAAGAAAAGCACTGGAGAGGGAACTACTGAGGACTGATAGAGAACAATTAATCTCCTCGTTAGCTGTAGCTAGCACGTCTGAAGTGGAGTAGATAAGGATATCATCCGCAAAAAGGAGAGAAGAAGAAGGAATGCGAAGAGTAGCGATATCAAGGAGATAAATATTAAAAAGAGAAGGACTAAGATAGGAACCCTGAGGCAAGCCGCGGTAACAACGTCTGATTGTTGAAAAGGAGGGAACAGAAAGAAAAAGAGATCTATTTTGGAACAGATTAAGAATAATGGTAACGAGAATAGGAGGAATATTGAGGGAAATTTCTAAATGTTATCAGAAATATAATTGAAAAATACACGAAAAAGAAAAAAAAAAATGGCCTGTTCCGGGAACAATGTGTTTTTGAAACGCGCCTATAAATTTTCAAAATTTTTCAGTTCGATTTCTTTTATAAGTGGACGTGAAGAAACATATTACACATCTAATATGAATATCTGATTTCTTGCGATCTTTATATCGTTTTCTCTAAGTTTACTTCTCGATTTTGATGCTTTCTCAAGTTTAGCGGTACACAAAAATTAATTATAATCAGGTCTAATTTCTTCTTTAAAGAATTTATACTACTTAACGCGTGCTTTTTCATTCACCACACAGTTTGAATTTTATACAGTGACAAATAATTTCTCTCACGAGGTAAGCACTTTCATTTACCAGCTCATCACGGATAACATCGATAGCTTTGATTTTTGGTTTTTGACGTATGTATAAAACTTAGAAAAAACAATTCCAATATTAACTTATAATATCCCCATGTCAATCGTACATAAACTATGCGCGGTAATAGATGAGCAAACTAAACTGAAACATAAGAGCAGGTGTCATCGTTACTTTAAATATTGTGTCGATTAACGCGCCTTTTCAAAAATACTATAAGCCTATGAAAAAAAAAAAAGTGGAATTTTTTTTTTTTTTTTTTTTTTTTTTTTTGCAGACAATCTGTCTGTAAGACAATGAGTAGCAGTGCCGATAATAACAAAACAACACACAACCAAACAAACAAAACAAAACAAAACAAAACAAAACAAAACAAAACAAAACTAAACAAAAGGTTATCATCACCCAGCGGTGATAAATCCTTATGAGAAAGTTGGTAATATTTATCCACTATGTTGCAGCTGAATCTGATTTATCCTTTTAAGCCGCACAAAGCTGACACAGTTAACCGGCAGGTTAGCGGCTAGCGGATTGACGTGTTGCTGAAGCCTTTGCATATATTTCTCACTTAATCTTTTTATGGTATCTCTAACTATTGGGATACCTAGGTCCTTATGTATGTCATCGTTGCGTATATACCAAGGTGATGAAGTTATATTCCGTAAGGCTTTGTTCTGAAACCGCTGAATAACGTTGATAGTCGAGTTGCTTGCTGTTCCCTACATTTCAGCTCCATATACTTCCATAGTGGTTTCAATATCGTTTTATCGAGTTATGTTTTGTTCTGCAAAGATAACTTGCGAGTATTTACCTATTAGCCAGTTCATGCTGCGAAGTTTTAGATCAAGATGCTTACGTTTTATGACGACATGGTCCTTCCATGTGAGTCGTTGGTCCAAATACAGTCCTAGGTATCTTGCTTTCCGCGCGGTAGGTATAATTTGGTCATTCATCATCACCGACTAAAAAAATGAAAATTTTTTCTGATGGTGTACGTAGAGAACAATAATCGATAGGCTTGCGCTTAAATGCTACCGTTTACTTTTGGTTTAAGTAATTGAACGATATACATAGGAACCGATATATAGAGTACTTTAAACGAATTTTCGTCAAAGGGGGTTTTGAAAAATACAAGAAAATGCGAAAAAAATAATTAGTTTTCCGCCGTAATGATTAATAAAGGTTTTTGAAAAAAGAAAAAATTACACGTTGTACGATTGCCCATTTAGGTGCTTTTAATGTATTTCAGTTACCTAGCGAATTTTATGACAAATACTCGCACGTAATGATCGGGGAAATTATCGTTGTGTGGTCTACTTCTCGTCATAATGGTATCAAAATTTAACAGCTGATTCAGTCGTTGCCGCGTAATTATTTTTAAATTTGCGTTTTCCTGCAATTGCAGTTTTAGCGCAAGTATTTCAATCAGAAGTACCGTGTGTGCTAACTTTTTATCGTTATCATTTTTATATCGACCGTCGATCACTTTGTCATTTTTCGTTTACGCGTTCTTCATATAGTACTATTATGTGTAATTGCTCGAATGTTTTTCTTAAATAGACGAAGTTGACGTTGCCGCGCGCTAAGATTTCGGCTTGTTACTACTACACGGTTGATTTAAAAAAAAGAAAGTTTAATTTGCGGATCGGATGAAGCGCGCAGTTTTTCGGCTGCTGTTGTGATCGATTATTTCAAATAAACAAAAACCTTGCTTCGAAATTTTAATTTGCTACCTTCTTTTGAAAATTGAATTCTCTTCGTCGGAAGGTGATTTTCCTTTAAGTGAAACTTTTTATGATTTGGACGCAGCCATTTTTAAATTCGAAGTGAAATCTAAGACCGTCCCTTCGCGTCAGTTCATTATGTTCATATCGTTCTCTATCGGCATTCATTGAAATAAATTCGATGATTAAAATAACCCTTTTCACGCGTACGGCGTGGTATCCGTTTCTTTTATTAAATTGAATTTTCACTTTTCCGGCGACAGGGCAAAATGAAAAACAATTTTCTTACGGTGTGAAAAAGTTGCAACGGTAATATAATTCGATGGCGAGCTGTTCGGGTGCCGTGCAAACCGAATTATCTTCACAGCGTAGACCTTTTCTCGAGAATATTTCGCCATTAGTGCTCGCACGAACCTAATAAAGTCAATCGAAAAGAACTTCGAAATTTTACTTTTACCGACAGCTCACATGATGTAACAGATAACTCTCTCCGTCCAGCAGGCTCAAAATTGAAACATGTCGGCAACCTTTCTCCTTTGAAGATCTCTCCGGGTAACGAATTTTTCAATTGCCCGTAGCCCCATGATCGGAAGTTAATTTTCCGGCCAGATAATGTTTCTCATTTCTACTAACTTCTCAGAGGAAAATGTGGAGAAATAGATATTTTCCAGGGAAAAACTCTTCTTCTATCCGTTCGAGTGTTTGACCGGCATTCTGTTCAATTAATTGTACAGTACTCAAAAAAAAAAAAAAAAAACCGTTAAATTTCCTTTCTTGTTTTTATACTCCAGCTTTTACATCGTGTATTATTTCTTCACCGAAACTGTTTTTTCTTCAGCTATATCTCAACACAATGCCTGAACAAGTACAACGTCTAAGCGTTGTTGATAGACTATCTCCGTTTATGTCATAATTTGGCTTGAATAGAAGAATGGATAGATGATTTCCAGTAATTTGCGCCGGAACCGCATTTTTTCCCCATTACCGTGTGATATTTGTAATTAATTGTTTTAACTTTTAGAACTCTTACTGTTCCTTAGATACGTGTATACATGTATCTATTTAGAATAGTTTTTAAAATTAAACAGTTTTTTCAATATCATCATCGGGTGTAATTGTATTTAAAATTTAAAATAAGTTTTGACGAAAAATAAAAATTCTTCCATCTATTACGCGCATAAAATTGTTATTTTGATACTAGCAGGGTTCTGTTCTCTTTTTTTTTGTTTTTTCTTACCTTGTTCTCAGGAAAGGTTTATCCGAGGTTTGATCATAATTTCGTAATACGTAAAATGCATGGGGCATTCAATTAACAGGGTTTATTTAAACAATTTCACTTACGAGTACAGCATAAAATTCGAATCAACACTTATATATATATGTTCCTTACAGATAGAACCTTTCAAGTACGGATCCAGGACATTTTATCACAGCCAACTACTCAAGAAAACGGAACCCCGCAGGGATCAAATATTAGCGCTACCCTATTCATAATCGGTATATCAGATTTGCAACATTTAATTGAGGCTCCAGTAAAATACGGCATATTTACAGACGATCGTCATATTTACATCACGACTAAAAATATATGTAATGCCGAGAAACTAGTACAAAAAAAACATCAACAAAATTTTGGAATGGGCCACAGATCGAGGACTTTCACTTTCAAACGGAAAAACTAAATGCATAATTTTCTCCAACAAAAAACAAATTCCTTCCACCGTCGATCTAAAACTTGGAAATATTCCCATTAAAACATCCAATACTATAAAAATTTTGGGAATGCGGTTCGACCAGAAAATGACCTGGAAAAGACACATCGAAGAGCTGAAAATAAAATGCCAAAATCCCTTAAATATTATAAAAATGGTAGCTCATAGAAACTGGGGATCAGATCGCAAATACTTGAAAATTTTATATAGTTCCCCGGTGTGTTCAAAAATAGATTACGGGGCCATAGTGTACGATAGTGCTAAGAAAGCTGAACTTCAAAAACTGAATGTCATTCAAAACAAGGAGATACGATTAATTACTGGAACCTTATATTCGAGCCCAGTACAAAGTCTGCATGTAGAAACAAACATACTTCCGCTAGTCCATAGAAGAATGATACTTTGCTTGAAATATTTCATAAACTTCTCCTATCGAAAACTAGTGCCTACCTACAAAAATACCTATAATCCAAAGTATGTCGGACGACTATACGCAACCAAAACTAAAAAACCGAAACCAGTTGGCATCAGATGCAGATTATACTTCGAAGAATTAAACTACAATCCTCGAACCAGACTAAACCAACTAACAAACCTACCTTTGGAAACTCAAAAAAGACTATTAAAGTCTGAATCCAAAAATATTACAACCTTGGTGGAAAATCTATGGCAGGCAGAATGGGACGCAACAAACAATAATAAACTTTACGAAATAAAACCAAATATCGGAATGTGGAAGTCCTCGTATAGGACGTCAAGAAAAAAGGAAACTATTCTAGCCAGACTACGAATTGAACACTCGTACTTACTAAGTCGGACACCAGCCCCATATTGCGATCAATGTGGAGTTCAAATCACAATTCAGCACATTCTACTGGAATGCAGAATTTACACAAATCAAAGATACAGACACTTTGGCTCCGAACCAAAGGTTACAGAGATACTTGGAGAAAATGCTAACTCTGTCTTCAACTACTTGCAATACTGTAGTATAATTAATCTAGTATAGCGATTATTAATGTACTCAATACTCGATATAAACTCCGTATATTATATTTAAATTGTTGTAAATCTATACTCGCGCCGCAAATAACCATATTGGCTGCGCGACGTTAAATAAAAATATTTAAAAAAAGAAGAAGAAGAAAACAAAAAAAACCAATATTTATCTCTATCCGATAGAGCAAAAATTATGATAAAGCAATATAATTTCTTTTATAATTAAAAAAAGCAAAATCAAATGTTTGTATTTAAAGCATTTCAAAAATGTTAGTAAACGAATCACGAAAAATTTGATTAATATTGGTTTCGATATTTATATTAAAGGTAAACAAATAAAACAAAAATCACAATATTATTAAATGTATTAAATATATCGTCAGTAATTGTGCTTACCAATTTAATGTTATTATTACGAAAGCTACGATTATGGCTCTGTTGTAGCCGAAACTAGTCAGCGATTTTTAATACATTTAATAATATTGTGATTTTTGTTTTATTTGTTTACCTTTAATATAAATATCGAATAAGTTATCACACAACTGTATGAATATGAATCAAAATTTGATTAATATTGGTTTCTCTTTCACGTCAATAAGATCGTGTCTTCTCGATTTTACGCAATTATTAGATAATAATATGAACCAATTTCGGCGACCGAAACAAAACTTTACGATACTCATGAAAAGAGGGGACAGTTCCTTTCTCCTTGAGATCGGTCTTTACTTTCGCAAATTTTTCTGATACACAACACAAGCCGGAACGAGGCAAGCCTCAAACCTGCGACCCCCAGTTTAGAAGCCGAGCAACTTTACTACTGAACTATCGATGACATTTCTATCACTACCTGACATATACATATATACATATATTAATTACAACATAATTCTTAGGCAACCGCCATTAGAAAAAATGTCCTAATTTTATGTAACGAAAAATGTCCAAATTTTATACAACGTTTGTTATATTTTAACACTTTTCTACATCTGCCAATTTTCAAACCAAAAGGCGTATATCACGTATAAATGTGGCAAATTCTTCGCTATTGCACAGATATATATATCTATTAATTGTAACGTAATTATAAGGCCGGCCTCCATTAGATTTTGTAACCAAAAAAATGTCCCAATTTTATGTAACAAAAAAGAAGGAGATTATACGTTCGTTGTTTATTTTTTACTTTTTTATAGTCTTTTGCGCATAACTCATATTTATATGGACCGATGTAGAATTACGTTATAAATTGTGATCATTTTATACAAAGTATAGAAGGGAAAGAGACAGAAATGTACGCTAGAGGGGTCAAGGGGCACAGCCTCCTGCGAGGCCAAGATGGCCTGGTTTATATGTATATATAGCCTCACACGGGCTGTGCTCCTTGACCCCTCTTTCGTACATTTCTGTCTCTTTCTCTTCTATACTTTGTATAAAATGATCAAAATTTACAACGTAATTCTTACTGGCATCAACACAAAAAAAAAAAAACAATCACAAAAATCCTATCCTAACATTTAACTTCCGTTATATAAAATTAAAACATTTTTTCGTTACATTTTTCCTTACATATTTCGTTACAAAAAATTGTGACATTTTTTAAATAACAATAAAAAAAATCCTATAAAATATAACAAACGTTACATAAAATTGGGACATTTTTTCTAATGGTGGGTAGCCTAAGAATTACGTTGTAATTAATATATATGTATATATCCTGGCCGCTCCTTAAATTTTATTTCCGTCTATGTTCCTCCTGATTATGATCTTCGTCACTTTCCCCTCTCTCAGTTTTTCAATTCTTTTCCTCATCCCTTTATCATTGGTGGCGACTGGAACGCTCGCTCCCCCTCTTGGGGTTGCTCATCCTATAACTCTAATGGTACTGTCCTTGAAAATTCTATTCTTTCCGATAACTTAGTTCTCCTTAACGATTCCTCGCCTACATATATTAGGAGTCCGTCCATCTTCAGTTCCCTTGACCTAACTTTTTCCTCTCCCAATGCTGGCCTCAACTATAACTGGAGGACTCTTGCGGGTACCTTTGGTAGTGATCATGTTCCCATTCTGATAACTCCTCTCAATTTTCCTTCTCCTGCTCCATTTAGGCCCCTTCATTCTCCCAAATGGAATCTTTCCAAAACGGACTGGGCTCTATTTCGTTCTATTATGGATCATTTGCTTCCTAATTTGTGTCCTTCCTCTGATCCCATATCATCCTATAATTTTTTTCTTCATTCCACTACATCTGCTCTTTCTTTATCTTCTCCATCTCGCCCACCGATGCGCTCCAAGCGAGGTACGTCGGCATCTTCACTCTGGTGGAATGACGAGTGCGAAGCAGCTTTTAGGCTCAGTCGAGCTACTTTTAGAAACTTTCGCTCCAGTCCTACTACCGAGAATTTTCTTGCTCACAAGCGAGCTAATGCCAGAGCTAGGTACATGCTGAAAGCCTTAAAGAGGTCCTCCTGGCAGAACTTCTGTTCTTCCTTCTCCAGAACTACCCCACTTTCTCATATTTGGAAAATGGCTAAGGCGTTCAAATCCCCGTCTTCAGAACACCCGTCTAACCTTAATCTCACTCGTGATAGCCTATTATCTTTTGTCGACTCCACTGCTCCCGCGTACGTTCCTAACTTTGAGGAACTTTACTCCTTTCCTTCCGTACAGAGCTCCTCCCCGCACCCTTTAACATCTGCATTCAATATCAATGAACTAAAGTCTGTTCTCTTAAACTCTACCAGTCCTACACCGGGTATAGATGGTATTCCATATATAGTCCTTAAAAATCTGTCTGAGCAGTCACTTGCGTTTCTCCTTGAACTCTTCAATTCCTTTTTATCCAGAGGCATCACTCCGTCTTCCTGGAACTCCTTTATCGTTATTCCCATCCCGAAAAAAAATGCTTCCTTACGTCCTATCTCTTTAGCATCATGTTTCAGGAAACTCTTTGAAGGCATGCTGAATAAACGTCTTGTTTGGTGGCTGGAACATAACAACTTACTTCCTTCCAACATGTTTGGCTTTCGACCAGGCATTGGTCCTGCCGATTGTATTAGCTCCTTTGTTTCCCACGTTTATAAATCCTTCATACATAAGCATTTCACGCTGGCTTCTTTTATCGACTTATCCTCAGCCTTTGATAACGTTCATCTACCTAGTCTAAAAGACGCAATGGCCGCAATTAATCTCCCAGTCAAACTCATTTCGCTGACTATTAATCTTATGATAAATCGCATTATCCACATTTCCTCTCCGTGGCTTCGAGCTACAAGAAGTGTTTTCCGCGGTCTTCCGCAAGGTTCCCCCCTCAGCCCCACCCTCTTCAATATATATACCACTGCTGTAGCACCTTTAAACTCCCTCTCTTTATTCTTTGCGGATGATATTCTTCTTTTTTCCTCTTCCTACGACTTGGTAATCGCCAACGAAACTCTTAATTCGTCTTTGTTTGCACTTGAACAGTCCCTATCTTCTATTCACCTTTCTGTTTCTCCTTCTAAATCCTCTTCTATGGTTTTTACTCTCCGTCCCTACAATTCCACATCAGTCAACCTATCCCTGAATCAAGTTTCTCTTCCCCGTGTTATTTGCTTCTGCTATCTCGGTATTTACCTTAATAGTCGTCTGACCTTCTCTGAGCATATTAACCACCTTTCTTGTTCTGCCGTTAAAAGACTGAACTTGCTAAAATCCTTGTCTCCAACCAAATGGGGAGGTGATCCTTATCTGCTCATTTCCCTGTATACATCCATTATTCGCTCCAAGTTTGATTACTGCTCTTTTATCTATGGTTGTGCCTCCAGATCCCTTCTTTCCAAATTAGATATAATACAAAACTCCTGTCTCCGTCTTTGCCTCGGTGCTCTCAAATCCTCTCCCATTTCAGCAATGCTCGCGGAATCTAGAATACCTCCCCTCTCAGTTCGAAGGTCTTATTTGGGCTATCGATTCCTTTCCAAACGTTTACCTTTCACTTCGTCTCAACTTATTCCTTCCTACATTTACATTGCCAAGAACTGGCGTTTTGTTTCTAATAAAATCCCTATCTTAGCCCCTATTTCTCAACGTCTTAGCCATTTCTCCTCCCATATTATATCCAGCAATAATCTTCCGTACTTCTCATTCAATTATTTCGACCTCTTACACCCTCCCAAAGTACATTTTCTCCCTAAATTTTCCAAGTTTATGCCTCAGAACGTCATTAAACAGGAATTTCACAGTACGGTCAGTTGTCTTTTTCCTTCTCATGCACTTGTTTTTACTGATGGCTCTAGAGGACCCGGTGGGGTCGGATCGTCTTTTATTCTTCCCGACTCTAATTTCTCCGAATCCTTTCGCCTCCCATCTTTCAGTTCTATTTTTACGGCCGAATTGATGGCTATCCTTCGTGCGATCATACATATCTCGTGCAATCGTACGTCCTCCGACTATCTAATCATTTCTGACTCCATGGATGCTCTCCAGGCTATCAGTTCACCGCTTCCTCCTCCCTCTTCTGACTTCTTCATTCTTCGTATACGATCTCTTATTTATAATCTTTCTTTCCATCACTCTGTACACATTGACTTACTGTGGGTTCCTGGTCACAGAGGCATCGAGGGTAATGAAATGGCGGATGCTTTGGCTCAGGTTGCTGTCCGTTCTCGCCTCTATTTTAAAAAAATCCCGGCTGTTAATCTATTACCCCTAATTAAGAAGCTTCACTTCAGATTTTGGTCGGATGTGTACCCTTCTTCTTTTTCCAACAATCGTTCCTTCTACCTTTCAGTCCAACCTACACTTCCTTCTCATCCATGGTTCTCGGAGTTTCCCTCTCTTCCACGATTTATAATTTCCTCTATTGTCCGCCTGCGCTTTAATCATACACTGTTGCCCCCTTCACGCTATCGTTTCTCTTTGCTTCCCTCTCCTCATTGTCCGTTGCATCCAGATGAAGCAGTTGTCTGTGATGCTGATCACATTTTCTTCGAGTGCTCTGCTCTTTCTGCGGAGCGCTCTCTTTTCTATCTTCACCTTATAAAGCTGGGGCTTCCCACTCCTTACTGTGCGTCTTACATCTTGTCCCTTCCTTCCCAGTCTGTTGTTCTTGTCCTTGGTTCCTTTATTTCAGCTGTCTCCAACCGAATTAGGTTCTAGTTAGTTGTCTCTTCTTCCCATTGTGTCTGGGCAATGGTCCATAGTTGATGCGCCCAAAAAAAAAAAAAAAAAAAAAAAAAAAAACGGAACTGTTTGACAAATTTATATATAAGTTTCCTTTTATTCCCCATTCCGCAAGTTGTCTTAGAATTATATGGCGCCAAATTTCTCGATCAAAGCTGATTAGTATTGTTTGTTGATCATTTAAAAACCCATCGCATATTTTTCTTGTTGTAGTTTTACTAGATAATCTGCAGTGCTTCTTTTCGAACGAAAGCCAAATTGCATCGGGTCTAATAGATTGTTTTCTTCCAAGTACCACTTGAGTCTATTATTTACCGTCTTTTCAAGTACTTTACACAATACATTGGTCAGTGAAATTGGCCTATAACTGTCAACTACGGATGGATTTTTGCCTGGTTTAAGCAGAGGAATTATGTGTGCTTTTTTCCAGGTCTCTGGAATGTGATTTTCGGTCCAGATTATATTTAGTAATTTTAGTATCTTGTTTACTTCAGTGTTTGGTAGTTTTTTTTATCATGTCGATGTGGATCGAATCCGGACCTGGAGCTGTGGATTTCATTGATCTTACCGCATTTTGAAGATCCGTTATATCGAAGGAAGTATTATATTTTTCTGCGTTGTCAGAAGATGGTTCAATAAGGTTTTGCTCCGAAAGTTGTTTGATTGCGATGAGCTGTGGATTGTACATTTTATTGGAGGACATCTGACCGAAATGTTCCGCTATAGCAGTGGGGCTATTGTCGATTTTTCGACTAAAATTTCTTGTCCTGATTTTATAGCTGATATACTGGTGAAAGCATTTTTCTGGGAGATCATTTTAATTTTATTCCAGATTTTTCAGATAGGAGTTGTGCGATTTATTGTTGAGATAAATTGCCTCCAACAATTTGTTTTTGCTTCACGAATAGTTCGGCGACATTTTGCTCGTGCTATTTTAAAATTGTTCCTATTTTCTTCACTCGGATGGCGTTTGGCTTTAGTTAATAGTCTATTTTTGTTTTTGATCGCAATCTTGCAATCGTTATTCCACCAGCTGGTTTGTTTGCGTGTTGTCAGGGTTGAATTTTTTGGTATGGATTTCGTCGCGGCTAGAAATATTTCGTTTGTGACTATTTCATTCAGTAGATTGACGTCTTTGTTGGAATTGTCGAATTGTATATTTACTGAATCTGCGTACTTGGGCCAGTCTGCGTCTTTTATTCTCCATGTTGGATATTTCTTTAGTTGTTGATTCTTGTTTGGAAGATGCAAGTATGCGATAATTGGATAGTGATCGCTGCCGCATAACGACTCTAGAGTGTCACATTCTAAAATGTGTGCTATGGAATTTGAGCTTAAGATTAGATCAATTGCCGTTGAAGTTCCATTGTAGACATTGAAGTGAGTAGGTTTTCTATTATTTAGTAAGATTAAATTTTGCCGATCTATGAATTTTTCTATCTGCCTACCTCTCGCATTTCTGGTGACAGAGCCCCATATGATATTATGAGCGTTGAAATCTCCGCACAATATGTATGGTTGCGGTAGTTGTTTAACGAATTGATCGAGTTTTGTGTCACTGAGATCGTCTTCTTGATGTAGGTAGAGAGAGCAGATCGTGATTTGGGTGGGTACATTTAATATGGCGACGCTTGCTTGTAGCTGTGTTTGTAAATTTACTGATGTGCTATGGATACCGTTATGTACTGCTGACATTACTCCTCCTCTGGCTATTAAACCATCGGTGGAATATTTCCTGTATATATTATAGTGTTTAAGTTTGAAAGGTTGATCTGGTTTCAATTTTGTTTCTTGTAGTAATATTACATCTGGATTGTGTTGGGCAGTTAAAATTTGTAATTCAGGGAGTTTAGCTTTTGTGCTATTTATGTTCCAATTAATTATCTTTATCAGTTAAAGAAAAAATAAACTATTTTGTTTTTCATCCATATCCTCTCACTTTTCTCCTACCGGACGATAAAAAAAACATCCCTGAAATCTATTATAATTAAATTCTGTAACCAAGTACGGCCATCTAAATAACCCACTAACCTTTTGTCTGTTAAACCTAATTCTCTATCACAGACTTACTCCATACTTACTAGACTTTGAATTTCCCATTCAGGCCATATTCTTATCTCCTACAAGGCACAGGTCTTCCTCACTGTCCTTTTTTCCAAAGAACCGGACCTCCGATTTCTCACTTAATCTTGCCACGCTCTTATCCTAGTTTTAGAACCTAGTACAGTTTTCTTTCATTCTTACCACAACTCCTATTCGGCTCTTCTCTTCATATCCCTAATATTTTCCAATTTTTTTCATTCCTTTAATTTTTTTAATTTAATTTAGTATCCCTTACGGACCCCGGACGCATACTGGAGCAAAGTTATTTTGATTAATGATATTAGGTGCATTCGTGCGAATACTTGGCACATTATTATAAACGCGGTAATTCGAAATTATTTCTTTAAAATTAAAAATTAAAATGCACAGATATAGATATAAAGATATAGACAGACAATATATATATATATATATATATATATATATATCTTTATATCTATATCTGTGCATTTTAATTTTTAATTTTAAAGAAATAATTTCGAATTACCGCGTTTATAATAATGTGCCAAGTATTCGCACGAACGCACCTAATATCATTAATCAAAATAACTTTGCAAGATCGATAGATAAATGGTTTCGATACGAATCTAGTACACTACCGTAACTCCTTTTGAATACTACATAATTAACGACATATTATTTTGTTTGTAGCTAATTCTAGAGCCACATATTAGAATTTTTATTTATTTATTTTGACTTTTGTAAATCGGTGATGTTAAGCTGGTACCCGTACTTTTTTTTTTTTTTTTTTTTTTTTTTTTTTTGGGGAAATAACGGTGGAGCCCGCAACTTCTTGGTAAAGATGGAAAAAAAAATGGATATACATATATTTTGTCTGTCTATATCTATTTTTTTTTCCATCTTTACCCTAGTATAACAACTGCAGATAATTGTTATCAAATGGAATAGACACTTTATGAATCATTGAATATAATTAATAAATTTATTTTACACTGGATGCAACAATTCTCATATAGACATTTCCTAAGCAAACAAAAAAAAAAGAAAATTAGAATAATTATGTAAAGACCTCATAAAATTATCGCCGTATATATTATATATATATATATATATATATATATATATATATATATATATAAATATATATATATATATATATGTGTATATATTAAAATATATATGTTTGTAGAACAACAAAAATAGAGAATTTATAAGTAAATAAAGGAGAAACAATTATTTAAAAACCGCATTTAAAACATTACACATTAGTAATAAATTTAAAATATTAACATTTTTCTTGTTTTATTTGCAAATTTGAAGCAGTATTTTTTGTTATGGATTTTTTTTTTTTCTTTGGTGCCGTGTACCGCACTGTGGCCAAAGGCACCAAATATTAACATATGATTAAAATAAGTTGTAGGTATTATTTTGTTTGAGGAATAATAATGTTTTTCTGATTTCATGGGAATCATCGGATAAGGCAGTTTGGATAGTAGTAGGACGATAGATTGAATATTGGGTGCAGTCGGAAAGGATATGCTCTATTGTTAGAGGATCTTGACCATAGTATCGGCAGAATGGAGCGTCGGCACGATCCAAGAGATGCTTGTGCGTTAGTGCTGTATGACCGATGCGTAGTCTTGTTAAAACAACGTCGTCACGTCTTGATGTCATGATTATGTTCCAAGGCGCAGTAGTAGGCTTGACTCTTCTCAGCTTATTTGCACTTCCAGGAACGGCTCCATTGTAGCTGGAACTGGGTTTTTGTTGCTTTGTAAAGATCCTTCCTTGGTACTGCAACCGATAATAATGCACGTTTCGCAGCTAATTCGGCTGCGGTGTTTCCACTTATCTTTGAATGTCCTGGTAGCCAACATATTACTATGTCCATAGTCGAGCTAATACCCAAGTAATGTATCTGTTGGACAATCGGGTTTTTCAGGGTAGCATGCCATTCATTAATCGCATTGACGGCCTGTAATGAGTCTGTAAATACGATAATACGATCGTAATTCTGATCTATCGCGGATTCGATGGCTAATTTGATCGCAATTAATTCGGTCGAAATTACCGACAGTTCCATTGGAAGGGCATAGCCGGTGATTTGCTGTCGATGTACAACATCCAGTGCCTCCGATATTTTTCGTAGCATCTGTGTAATACTTTTCATGCCCACTTTATCCTTTCAATGCGTTCGTATTTGACAAGAGTATGTCAGATTTTGTACTGTTGGTCAACACTACGTTGCACCGCATTTCTGAATTATGTGTTGGTGGAAGAGCGGAGATTCTTTTATGAAGGATATTATTCAGTACATTAATATTTCTTGTTTAGAAGTTCTGCTAAATGACTAGAGACCTCAGGCGTCAGTAGAACATCGGGGATATTATTTGTACTTCTCAGGTAAATTAAAAATTTCACCGCTAAATAATCTCGACGAACGTTTAAAGGCCATTCGTTGCCTTCGCATAATATGCTGCTTATTGGACTAGTACGAAATGCGCCGATCGCCAGTCTGATGGCGGTGTGGTGTATCGAGTCCAACGAGCACAGTGTCGATTTGAAAGCTGAGCCGTAAATGGGTTCTTCGTAGTCCAGGCAAGGTCTAATAATATTACAATATATGTTTTGAGTAGTGTGTGTCTGTCTGAACCGAATGTTGTGTGGGATATTTTCTTCAAAACAGGCTATGTTTTTTAAGCCGGAATGTTTTAATTGATTTACATGTTGTTTCCATGATAAGGTTTGATCAAATAACAAGCCGAGATATTGAACAATCGGAGATTTTGGTATTCTTGTGCTTTGTAATGATAGTGTAAGCGATTTTTGGCATGCCCGTAATCTGCAGAAATGGATGCAAGTTGTTTTCGCGACTGAAAACTCTAGTCCATTTTGTGAAGCCCATCTTTGGGCTTCGTTTGCTGACCGTTGATATAAGATTTTTGTTTTCTAATTCCCATAGTAATCGTCGATTTACTATTTTCTCGAATACTTTACATAGTACGGATGTCAGTGAAATCGGTCGATAATTGTCTAGTTTCAGTGGGTTTTTATTTGCTTTATGTATGGGTACTATAATAGCTTCTCTCCACTACTGAGGAAAATATCGATTAGTCCATATGTGGTTGTATATCAGCGTGAGTTTGTTAATTATTGATTCTGGGGCGTGTTTTAGGAACGAAATGTGAAATCTATCGGCGCCACAAGCAGATATTTTAGTCTTCTGGATGACATTTTGGGTTTCGTGTAAATTTATGGGTGCATTATAATCAACAGAGGTCAAGCTATTTGTTTGCTAAACGTTGTTTGTTTACTTGTAATGTGGGTGTCAACTGGTTATTATTAAATATATTTGCAAAAAAACGATGCGAATTCTTCTGAAATTTGTCCTGGGTCTGTATATAACTGATTATTTCTTGAAATCGTTGTACGGATTGGTAGTTCAACGTGTTTATATAACGCTCGTATTTTCTTTCATAACTGATGAATATTTGTAAGTTAGTGTTGACGTGTATTCGTGTTCCAAGATCTCCCCCTTTTTTCTTGTTTCAGTATCCATCTTGTTGTTGCTCGATCGTGTTGAAAAGTGGTATAGTTTTCCAGTGCAGGGAATCTTTTCAGGAGTTTTAATCCCTTCCTTCTCTGCTTTATTGCTCGCGAGCACTTTTCTGACCACCACGGTACTAGAACTTTGTTTGTGGATAACGGCCTGTTAGGAAATGATTACTATTATTGCGATAACGGTATATTAGATATAGTGTATCTCATAAACCATAAGCACACTTCTATTTAGTAATATGACACATTTAGATTTTGTTTTATCCACACCGAAAACGAAACTGTTTCTTACCGCATAGGAACATGTCTGTTATAAATTTTCTTATTATTAGTCGTACATAATTAAATTTTGCGGGAAAACCAATAATGAAAACCTAAAAAAATGCGCAAGTAACCCTTGCAGAAAATAAAGGAAGATTTATACTAATTTAATCTATAACGAATATTACGTAAACATTAATACGAGATACAAAATGTGCAACTTAGACATTATGCAATCGCCAGACACGAAAGAGTTTCATAAAATTATTCCTTTAAGTGTCAATAGTATGTGCTTTATCCTTCTATGTTTATATTTTTTGTATCTAAGCTTTAGGGTTTGATAATCATAGGAACAACAACCGATATTATTTATTACTATTAAGTCAGATGCACTGCACGTTTCAAAAAATTTCTGCGTGTTCTCTGTAATTACTATTTCCCGCATGTACGATATTTTTACATATTCGCGCATATAGTGTTGATGTTAGTGTATCGTGGTTTATATTTAGTATACTATATTCGTAAACATCGATTCTGAATTCTTTGGAGTACTTGAAAAAAATAATTTAACTGGTAGACAAGGAATTTATTACTGCGTATAATATTTTAGGAGAAGGATGATTTGTTCATAGATAACAAGTTTGTTTTCAGGTGTTAAATGCGGTTTTCGATTAAAACGTATGGGTATAGACAACAAATCTTTTCTTGAGCTTTTATAACTTTATTTTTGATAAGATTCGTGAAAGTTAATCTTTTATCGAGTGTTAGACCTAGGTATTATTGAATTTCATCCTTCCATTCCAGCTGGCTGTCTTGTTTACTTATTTTCGTATACATGGTAGTTTTCTAGTAAATAAAATGGCTTACACGTTTTATTGCTGTTTATTTTAACCTGCCACTTTTTAAAATATTTTATTAACGCATCAGCTGCTCTTTCCAGTGTTTATTTGTTATTGTGTCTGTTCTATAAGATGTATGATGCTACTATTGCAGTATCATCATGCGCATACAGGTATATTTCGGACTATTTGATTTTAGGAATTTCGTTTAAAAATATTGTAAATAAATATGGTCCTAAAATGATCCCTTGCGGTACACCGGCAGCTATGTGCTCTTTGGATGACTCATGATTATTCAGTTTTTTAAAAGATATGATTTTACTATACATATAAAAAATAAGAATACACTTAAGTTGAATTAGTTTAAATATTGTACCTTCTATCCATGTGGCGTTAAAAGCTTTTTCGATATCTATTCGTAATACTCCTGTATGTTTGTTTAGAAATTGTCGGTAATTTTATCACAGATTTTAATTACACTATATATGGTTGTACTAATTTTAGGTCGGAAACCAAATTGATTATCGTAGATTATATTATTTTCATCACTGTGCTTTCTTAATCTTGTAATTGTATAATCTTTTCGAATAATTTACTTATATTATTTAGTAAGCTGATGGGGCGTATGTTTTCGGCCAGAACATTTCGTAACATCCATGCGTAAAAACATCGTTTTCTAAATACAGAAATAACACTTTTATTTGATCTAAAAATATTAGAATAATTTTTTTTTTTTTGTTTTTTTTGGAATTTTTTTTTGGAAGCGGGATTCGGTGTAAACGACTGTCTTTACTTAAAGGGAAGGTTCAAAAAGGAGAAAAACTTGTTTAAATATATTTTTCACTTTTGTCGTTTTTCTTACTCGATATAATGATACGGCACGTTTGAAATCGATAGAACCTATTAAACGAAAGATCAGAACGAATGATAATTTCGAGTTCAAAAATTTTACAGAAAAATGCACGAACAAGATGTTCCGAAGAAAACTGAACGTTTTTTTTTTTTTTTTTTTGAATTTAGTATCTGTGAACAGCTTTTTAAAAAGCAACAAAAAAAAAGAAAAAAGAAACAGCATTATCCTATTACACGATTAATCGGTTTTTGAATAAAGAATTTTCACGGGGCGTGTAACATCTTGCTTATTAATTAAGTAGTTAATAAAAATAATTTTCATGTTTACGCGTTAAAAAGTAAGAAAGTAAGGGAGAAAAATTTTAATTTTCCTCTCGAACTGTAGTCATTTAGGCAGCGGTTCGATCATAGTCGAATCTATAACCTACTTATTAATAACCGTAACATTACTTTAATAAACAAATGTGATCAACCAACTCACATTGATTCAAAAACAGGGCGATTTTCGTCAATTGATCTTACGCTAATCTCCGTCGATTTTATCGATCAAATTGGCTGGCAAAGCTGTACAGAGCTATACGATAACGACCACTGCCTTCATATTCCTGCTATACAACGTACTCAGTTTTCAATCGTCGCGGTGCCGGAAATAGGAGATGAAGACAGCCAACTGGCCAATTTTCACTGAGAGCACCGAAATCCACTCTAGATATTTCGATTATGGAGAAGAAAATGTCGAATTTCTAACAAAAAAAAAAAAAACACTGAAACTAGACGCTTTTACCCTTGTCCTCGTCCATTCCTTCTTTAAAGAAACGGGTTCCCTGATAAAACAATAGTATTGCAAAAGCAATAAATCTTCGCAAAAAGGCATTAGGACTGTTAAAAAGGCACAATTCAGTAACAAACCTTATTTATTATGTCAAACGACGTGCATATGCATGTACTATCATCAGAGAGCAGCTTAAAGGAAATTCCGGCAAGATTTCATATCGTCTATAAATCAGCATGATTTCCGCTGTATGGAAGAAAATATATCTCGGGAAAAACTACAAAGAAACCACCTCCGTTTTATTCAAAGACAATCTACTTATTGCCAACATTAACGAAATGGCCAACGCGTGTTAGCTTGTCACTTTTCTGCCGTACCGTTTGATTCGAACTATTGCGAAAAATTTATGCGTCTCAAACAAAGGGTAGAAGCCACTCCATTGAACTTCAATTTCAGTTACAAGAAAGATTACAATTGCCCCTTATCGCTAATAGAACTAGAACATTGTAAGTAAAGTAACATACCCTTGATAAGGTATCATGGATTGTGGAATTAAGCTTTTCATAATGTACTAAACCCAACGACACTAATGAGAATAGGGGAGCCAGTTTTTATCTCTCGGCCGCCTTTACTTTCCTAGATTTCTCTGACACCCAATTATTTCAGGCCGGGTAAAAATCTGGGAGCAACTTCGATCCGAAACGAGACAAGTTTCGAATCCATGACCTCTGGTTTGGTAGCTAAGCGCCTTAACCACTATTCAATATTATATCCATGATTCCTCGCCAGGGACGGACAACGTTCATCCGGTTATGTTAAAACATCTACACACATCGGCTAAATTATATTTATTACATATCCTGAACAGATTATGGAATGAGGGAATATTCCCTACGAGTTGGAAAATAGCCGTAGTAATCGCACAATATTAAAAAAAGGAAAAGTAAAAACCGAAGCAACGGCCTATCGCGATAACAAGTACTCTGAACAAACTATTAGAAAAAGTCGCTCAAAAAAGGTTAATTTGGACTCTCGAAATGGGCGACGTGTTCATTTCACACCGCAGATAATGCAATAACGCATCCTTGTCCTCCGCAATATCCTTATTCGATGCCAAATTTCTATATCTTTTATGTGGATTCCCAGTTACATCAGTCTTCCCGAGAACGAGGCTATCGACCGAGCTGCCATGGAGGCTTCCTTGCTTCCATCTATATTATCGTACTTCTCTTCTACCAACGATATGAAATCCTTCCTGAAATCCCTTATAATTAAATCCTCGAAACGATTATGGAGCTCTAATCAACAAAACTACCTGTTCCACGTTAAACCTAATCCTCTATCTCAGATCCTTTTTCCGTTCCGTTCAAGGAGGAAAAATGTTATACTTACCAGACAGGATTTCCCGCCTGATCCATTCTTATCTCCTACAACGCATCGATCCTCCTCTTTGTCCCTTTTGCAAAGGAACACAACTTTTCATTCCCTGTTTACTAACATCTTGTCCATTCTCTTATGGCACCTAGAGCTCAGCTTGGCCTCCTCCTTCCTTATCACAACTCCTAGCTGATTCTTTCTATTATATCCTCAATGTGTTCCAGTTCCTTCATTCCCTTAACCTCCTAAGCACGGGCGGATCTACTTAAAGGTTTTTTTTTGGCTGAAGCCCAGGGCCTCGTGGAAAGGGCCCCCCAGCCCCCATTGAAAACAATAGACAATCGATATTGTGAAGTAAAAAATATAATATCTAAAACTAAAATTCACAGATATATTTAACTCTAATTTTTCAAAATTATTTTTACGTAATATATATCATCCCGCTTCAGAATCTATATTAAATGGTTTACAGTCAACTGTGATAAAATATTTTTCAAAATCAATATAGTATATATATATACTAGGTAAGTAAAAAGAATTATAAATCATGATTTTTTTGTTTTTATTTTATTTTTCAATACGAAATGAGCTCTTTAATCGTTTTTTTTTTATTTTCAGAAAAATATCAAAATCTTATTTTATAATATGTCTGCTAGAAAATATAAAAGTGGAGCTGAAAAACGGAAATTACAGTTAGATCGAAAAAAAGAAAGAAATAAATATGCAAAAATTGAAACTTTTTAAAAATTAGAACATAAAAACGAGAATGAAATAGCTACAAATCCATTAACAAACGAAAAGGAAGGGATCTTATCTGAAGAGAATCTAACCGAAGGGAGCAGAAAATCGCAAAACCAGAAAAAAAATACAAGTGATGAAAATGTGCAAAAGATCTTGGCTACCAGCAACCCGTTGTGAACAATGTTGGTATCCAGCAAGAGGACAATAATACCGAGGCGGAAAGAAATTTAGAAAATATTGAATTTGAGTTTGAGAAATATGTTGACGTGGGCTTGTGGCCAGTATTGCTAAATAATGATTTTATTAATGATATCCTCGCACATGAAATGACTGACTTTCAAAATAAAAATACGAAAAATAAATATTCAGCTTCAATAAAAAAATACAAAGAACAAAACAAATCATTTTCAAATAGTTATTTCATTAAGAAAATGAAAAATGTCCTATTACTGGAAAGATCTTGGTTTATTCAACCAGGGTTGGTACTGCTTTTTTGTTTGACCCACAAAATTTTTTCTATAACCTCCTCTCGATACAAAACCGGATTTTCTGATTGGAAACATATAGGAACTTGTTTAGAAAATCACGAAAATTCTAATGAACACATAAAAATTTTATGCTACTGCGGTTGATACGAAAAGAAAATAAGTCTGCTTTAGACAAGCAGCTTCAAGAGCAATTAAGGAAAGAAACAGAATATTATCACAATGTCCTAAAACGGATTATTGCAATGGTAAAATTTTTAAGTATAAGGGGCTTAGCATTTTTCCGAGGAACTATTTCATTCTCCACATAATGGTAATTTTATGGCTGCTCTGGAGCTATTGACAGAGTTCGACCCATTCATTTGTGAACATATTGAACAATGAGAGCTGCGACCAAAACCGATAATATCGTACTTATCAAAAACAGTATACGAGGAAGTAATCAGAGATTCTGAGCAAACAGATAATTAAACAAATTATAACTTAAATAAATAACGACGACACAAAGTATTATTCAATTGTGATGGATTCAACCCCAGATTTGTCCCACAATGACCAACTTGCTATTGTACTACGATTCTGTTTTCGGGGGAAAATGTATATAAGATTTGTATCGTTACAATTAGTAGTCATACTGGCTTACATTTATTTAATATTCTACAAGACTTTTTAGAAACAAATGGACTACTGCTGGATAGTAGTCGTAGCGGGCAGTCTTATGACAACGCTACTAATATAACGGGTCACTACTAAAACAAAAAAATAAATCCGCAGAATACGTGCCATGTGCTGCGCATTGTAACCTAGTTGGTGAAGAATCTGTTAAGGTTGCAACCGAAATTGTCATCATTTTTGGAGTAGTGCGAAAAATATACCTTTTCATTTCTGCTTCAGCCCATCATAGGTGGGAACTGTTAAATCGTGAAACAAAATTAAAATTTACATTAAAAAGTTATAGCCAGACCAAAGATGGTTTTGTCACTATGGTGCTGTCGAAGTTTTAAAAAATAACTATGATAACATTAGTAGCTAATAAATAGCGGAGCTGGTGCAGTTGACGTCACCAACCCCAATTTGTCCCCCGGTGCTCAAAACTCACCCCAATTTGTGTCCATGTGCTCAAAACTCACCCCAATTTGTGTCGAGGTGCTCAAAACTCACCCCAATTTGTGTCCAGGTGCTCAAAACGCACCCCAATTTGTGTTCAGCTGCTCAAAACTCACCCCAATTTCTGTCTTGGAGCCCAAAGTTACCCCAAGTTTTCCCTGGCTTCCCCCGAGTCCCCCCCGAGTGTCCAGGTTTCCCCCGATTTTCCCGGGCAGCTGCTGAAATTTCACCCCAAATTCTCATCCAGGTGCTCAAAATTAACCCCAATTTCTCTTTTAGAGCCCAAAGTTACCCCAAGTTTCCCCTGATTTCACGGATTTCCTCCGAGTTTTCCCTGTTTACCCCTGATTCCCCTGGACAGTTCCACTAATTCGATCCCTAATTCCCATCAAGGTAGTCAAAATTCACCCCCAATTAGTGTACAGGTGCTGAAAGTTCACCCCAATTTGTATCCATATGGTTAAAATTCACCCAAGTTTCCCCAAAATTTCTTTTTCCGATTCCCCGTTCATACTGTTATCTGTAAATGCGCTCGCACCGTTTCCACGCATATATTCAACATAGCCTTAGCCGCCATAAAAGTGTACTCGCTTTCCCATACCCGCGCCTTCTATCATCATGTGTATGTATTATACATGACTCTGCGTGTAATATATGTAGCATACTTTTTAATTTTCATTTTTCGAGGTTGGGAGGGGTAAAATTTTGCCAGGAGTGATAAAAACGTTTGAATCTCAACACTTAGAACCCAAATTTTAAAGGAGTTTTCCGAGTCGCGCTCCGTTCCGGCATTTTTTTTTTTTAAATTTTATTTTTAAGAAAAATATTTGAACGTTCCATCAGTCGAATAAGAGCGGGCGAGTGTGCTGGTACGAGATGTATTATGTAAGCGCGACCGCGGCTGTAATGGAAATATTTAAATGTTCCAGCAACTAGTTGAAACTGTCACCAGGTGAGGTGAATTCCAGTCGTTCGTTTTGGAATTAACTAGCCGATCATCTATGCACACTCTCACACGCCACCGATAGAAACCTGTTCACGATCGCTACACGTTCACACACGCACACATATACACCGCCACCTGATATATATTTTTCGTATTTTTCCGCTTCCGATCTTATACTTAATCCGTTTATATTTTTTTTATATTTTTAAGTACTCTCCGTTCATTGCAAAAGCACACCGTCCATTCCTGCACACATATCAAGCATTGAGTTAACCTGTACAAAGGTACACTGTACTATTCCACACACGCTCCGGTCGCCGCCGAAATAAACGCCGCGATAACACTCCCCCCCCCCCACACACACCAACACTTCGTACATATTTTATTTTCGAGTCAAAATATTATAGAATTAGCCTAAGTATATTTTTCTTTTACGCTTCTGTTTATTTCTTCCGAACGTTGATAATTTTCTTATTTTATTTTTTTCTCAAGTTCTAAAAATAAATCCATTGATATCTTCACTACTATGATTGCGTAAACATCTTCTAACGGTATTCCTCATATTGTTCATAATAATTTTTCATGTCTATGTATTATGGAATTAGTCTAAAATATATTTTTTCCCCTCTAAAGTCTTTTTTCCAAAACGTAAGTATTCAAAAATTAATTCGAGTATATTTTTATTTAACGCTATTTCATATTTTCCCTCTCCCCTATCCACCCTACACAAATTTCAATTCTTTTCTATTATTTTTCATGAGTACATCCCCCTGAAACTACAGTGAAACCATACCATTCATTCCCACGCACCCATCTGCTAACAATGATTTTCTCATCATTCATAATAATTTTTTTCGAATCTGTTAGTTTAAAATTATTTCATTTTTTTTTCAAACTCTAAGTATTTTTTTTTTTTTCAATATCTTCCATATTTTCCCCCAATATGTCCGCATACGCTCATAATGCAAAGGTACTCTGCTTGTTTCCTTGCCGTTGATTTCGATCATGTGTCAAGGTCATCGAGTCTGCCCGGATCTTCTCCTTCATATCTTTTGTAGAAAAACCGGTTGACATGTACACACCTACACACAAACACCCATAACCCAAAGATCATCTGTAAATTTCGTTCATCTGCGTATGTAACCAGCTTTCACCAAAGGAATGTGGTTTTTCTGGTGCAACCCGCCCTCTTCAAAGACATGCATCGAGCTAGAATCTCGAAAGGATCTGTTCAGGCAGTCAGTATTAGTGTTACATTAAACGTGTAGAATTTGTTGAAGCTGTGTTCTTCACGCATTAATAAAAGTTTGCTCTAACGTTAAAAGTAATAATTTTCTACATTCTTAGTAAAAAGTTAAAAATATTATTCAAACATGAATAACAATACCGATTCGATTGATATTAAAGTCGACGAATTTATTCAGAATTCATTTTCGAGTGATAGTGTCTCGCATACAACTTCATCACCTCCATCACAGCAATCAGATGATGGTTATACAGCAGAAGGATCAACATCTTCTGTACATAATATCATTGGTCCTGTATTATTATCAGAACAAGCAGATATAGCGGAATATTTTGTAGATATCAGCATCCATATAGATTGTGATTATGGTTTTCGAGTAACTGAACTAGCAATGATTGATATGTCTGGCGGAAAGTGTTTACATACACTGTATAAGCCAAGCAGAGCATGGCATGCATCAAAAATGCCACATTTACAATGTTCTTCGATGAGTCATTACTTGAAAAATCCTTCATTATTTCTCTATCTCCCCCCCCCCCCCCTTAACTTAAAGTACTGGTAATGATGAATATTACAAAAATCTGAACCAGTTGTGTAAAGTGTACATATAATTATTATCTAATTTTCGAATGTAATCCTACATAATTTGTTCATTTTCTTTCTAGATTAAAAAATTATATTTTTCATTCTTTCTATAACAAACGAATCTAACTGTTCATCTTTTTCATGTACATCACGTACATCAAGTATTTTCCGCAGCTGTGTGAGTTTTCATTAATTTGTAAGTCACAACCTAAGACCCGGAGAGTTCTCTCTAATTGCTTAAAATCTTTCATAATCACATTTTTATAAAAATATGTATTAAGTTCACATGTTATGTAATATATTTTTTTTATTTCACATATATTTTGTCTATGAGGTGTGTTGATCAATAGAGCAACAGGTAGAAAACCTACTAGCTTACGAGACACAGCATGTTTATAGAATAAACGTGCTAGCATGAGCAGATCAGAGTTGCAACGTGCGAGTGAGAGACTGTATGCATGTATGTGTGCGAGAGCAACAGATTGATTATAAAAAACGTCGAAGATACATGCATCTATCTGTGAACATCTATCACATCAAACATAAAAAGGTTGACTAAAAGATTATTATAGTACAGTGTACCTTTGTACAGGTTAACTCAATGCTTGATATGTGTGCAGGAATGGACGGTGTGCTTTTGCAATGAACGGAGAGTACTTAAAAATATAAAAAAAATATAAACGGATTAAGTATAAGATCGGAAGCGGAAAAATACGAAAAATATATATCAGGTGGCGGTGTATATGTGTGCGTGTGTGAACGTGTAGCGATCGTGAACAGGTTTCTATCGGTGGCGTGTGAGAGTGTGCATAGATGATCGGCTAGTTAATTCCAAAACGAACGACTGGAATTCACCTCACCTGGTGACAGTTTCAACTAGTTGCTGGAACATTTAAATATTTCCATTACAGCCGCGGTCGCGCTTACATAATACATCTCGTACCAGCACACTCGCCCGCTCTTATTCGACTGATGGAACGTTCAAATATTTTTCTTAAAAATAAAATTTAAAAAAAAAAAATGCCGGAACGGAGCGCGACTCGGAAAACTCCTTTAAAATTTGGGTTCTAAGTGTTGAGATTCAAACGTTTTTATCACTCCTGGCAAAATTTTACCCCTCCCAACCTCGAAAAATGAAAATTAAAAAGTATGCTACATATATTACACGCAGAGTCATGTATAATACATACACATGATGATAGAAGGCGCGGGTATGGGAAAGCGAGTACACTTTTATGGCGGCTAAGGCTATGTTGAATATATGCGTGGAAACGGTGCGAGCGCATTTACAGATAACAGTATGAACGGGGAATCGGAAAAAGAAATTTTGGGGAAACTTGGGTGAATTTTAACCATATGGATACAAATTGGGGTGAACTTTCAGCACCTGTACACTAATTGGGGGTGAATTTTGACTACCTTGATGGGAATTAGGGATCGAATTAGTGGAACTGTCCAGGGGAATCAGGGGTAAACAGGGAAAACTCGGAGGAAATCCGTGAAATCAGGGGAAACTTGGGGTAACTTTGGGCTCTAAAAGAGAAATTGGGGTTAATTTTGAGCACCTGGATGAGAATTTGGGGTGAAATTTCAGCAGCTGCCCGGGAAAATCGGGGGAAACCTGGACACTCGGGGGGGACTCGGGGGAAGCCAGGGAAAACTTGGGGTAACTTTGGGCTCCAAGACAGAAATTGGGGTGAGTTTTGAGCAGCTGAACACAAATTGGGGTGCGTTTTGAGCACCTGGACACAAATTGGGGTGAGTTTTGAGCACCGGGGGACAAATTGGGGTTGGTGACGTCAACTGCACCAGCTCCGCTATTTATTAGCTACTAACATTGTGAAAATTTTTAAAGGTTTCAGCGAAAATGATGATGAGAAAGTTGATTCCCGAAAAGAGGCAGAAATTTATTTAATAAACTGGCGGATACCGCAATTTTGGTTATTTTTTGTGTAGAAATTTTGGAGAGATTTAATTTAGTTAATAAAAAAAAGGTACAAAGCCCTGGTTTAGATGTTTGTGAAGGCAACAAGTTAATTGTGTGTCATTAAAAGAGTTCGTGAACAACATACGGCATCAATCAGATCAGAAGCTAAAGAAATACAAGGGAGAAAGCTAAAAAATTAAGTACTAGTGTGCGAACAGACTACAGTAACCTAAACCAGAGACGCATTACTTCAAAATTTTCAGATAAGTCAACAGATAAAGTTTCAGTATAGGGCGCGGAAAAAATTTAAAAGAGACACGCTAAACGTTGCGTTAAATAAGCTGATTATGGATTTAAATAAAAGAAGCCACGAGACATATGGAGAAAAATTCAAATTTTTAATGGATTTGCAAGACAAAAATATGGAAAACGTACGTAATGTTATTGATTATTATCCAGATGACGTAGACGAACACTTTGCGAACGAGTGCATTCAGTTAAAATCGTATTTACTACAGTCTAAGCCAGAGTGTTGTACCTCTTTCGGTGAAATTTTTATGTTAATTTATGAAAAGAAACTTGTTGATGTTTTCCCAAATTGCTATACCATCTTAAAGATTTTTTTAACGTTGCCAATCACTAGCTGTGAAGCGGAGCACTCTTTCTCCACGATGTGTCGTATATAGAAAACAAATATAGGACAACAATGTCGAACTATCGACTAAATCATTTATCAGTTCTTTCCATAAATTATGATATTTAACAAAGGACTTACAATGTGATGAACAAATAAAGGAATTTGCAGCACGAAAATGCGGAAAGATTGCTTTATAATTTATCTAAACATAACTACACACAACCCGTAAATTCCTTTTTTGTACAAATGTCGTACAGTTTCTGTTTAAATAAACACTAAGTCATATTCAAATCAAATAAAATATTTTGCTGTCCTATTTGTTTCCTACACTCTATACTTAGATCACTATAGAAAACAGTTTTTTGATAAAATAGCAATTAGTTGAGTAATTAGGTAGGCCCCTACTAAGTAGCATTAGCCCAGGGCCCCACAAATTCACGATCCGCCCCTGCTCCTAAGTTCAATTTAATATCCCTTCCATTCCCTGGGCGCGCATGGCCATTTGAGCAGCTGGTGCCTGTATAATGTAGTGTAAGTTATAATAATAATAATAATAATAATAATAATAATAATAGTATCATAGTCGAATATAAGGTAATAGTATAACGATGTTGCGTTAGGTTGATGAGCTTAAAGATTAAAAGAAATAAAAGCAAAAATGAACGTGTTATATTTATTTTCATTATTATTAAGCGTTTTTATGGGGGAAAAAATATTTTTTTTCCAGCTACCCGGAAAATAGTTCGGACTGCATCGGTGACGGGTCGTAATTTGCGCGCACACACCTAAGAAGCTCGGAAGGTGAATTTCCCTGCGATCGCTTTGGTCACTTCACGACACGTACTGGTTGTTAAAGAAGCGTCTCATACAGACTTACGCGGCTTACATAAACATATAGGTAACATATTAAATAAATTAAATAATTATGTAATAAATTAACCGTTTTTCTTTTTTAACCATCAATATTTTCGGAAAGTGTTCATTATCTTCAGATGAATTGTTTTCAGTCGATAGCAACAACAACATCTTGTTCGGATTTTTCTTTGCCACTATAAATAATTTCGAAGTTTTCTGGATTGTAATTGGCGCGCTCTTACTATCGCGTTTCAATCGTAATCCAAACTTTTTGTCATTGATTTCTTAATTTCCTCTAATCTACCGTAACTTCAGGTAGAGAGTATTTGTCTAAATCTACCTTCTTGAAGTGTTTCGGCTCTTCCAGTTTCCCCCTTTTCCCCTGCATTGTCCGGTTGCTTATATTCGCACAACTAGTCGCGTATTTCACATCAACATTCGCGGAAGCCATTGCTGGCCCTATCACATGGCACAACATGGCATACACTTCATCATTACGTTGCCTATTTATGTTCTCAGTAGTACATGTACTGACTGAAGCATAAGCGTTTAACGCGGATTCTTCAGCTCTGATGAAAATTCTGCATCAATCTGATACTTGAAGGTACTCTCATAAGTCTACTGCCTAAATAAAGATGTGCGGTAATAATAATTCAGGGGTCTCCTTCAAAAATATTCAGATAATATGAATGACCGATTTTGATCTTTCCCCTGTAGTCCTAAAACATGAGATTTTTTGGATATCTGTTGTTTATGAATTTTCAGCATTTCTCCCCACGATAGGGCAAAATTAGGATCCTAGTAGAGAGCTTCGTTAATTCCGACCAGAAGGAATTTTTCCAATTAAACACGTAGGAAAAAAATATAGTCGCGTGGCTGGGTCACGCGCTGTCTGCAGATCCGCCGCCCGAGTTTTCCTGACATGTCTGTTTGTTTTTCGCTAGTTTTCTAAAGTTGTTTAAAAAGTTTTCCGCGCCCGTTCGGCGGTAAATTTTCATTATTAAGTCTAGTTCAGACACGGCGCTTTCCACGAGAGCACGCTTAATTTTGTCAGCGGAGCTCCCCGAGTGATTCATCGTGGAAAATTCGTCTTTCCTTGAAAATTCGTTTTTCTCGGAAAATTCATCACCCTTAAAAAAGTGAGTCGACATACGTTCGTGTTTCGGCGCCACTCGATCTATTAAAACCGTACGACAGTCGCCCGTTTTTATCACGTGCAAACTCGCTCTACGGAGTTCCCATCGAAAATCCCCGGAAGTCGGCGACAATATGAAAAGCTTGCCTCATACTTGGTTCGGTGTTCGTTGTTTTCCCATGAAATTTCCCAAAATGCCAACGTTCAAAATAACTACCTTTCCGGAACATTAACCTGTACACCGTTCGCTATGCTTGTCGTGAGGTTCGGTCATTCGTGAAGAAAATGATTTGTTTGTTAAAAATTTTCGTCGAATAGTTACGTAATTTTATTTTATTATTTATTTATTACTTCTTGCTTTTTTTTGTTTTTTTTTCTCTTTCTCCTATGTACAACTACGACAGTGGTTTAGTCGCGAGATTCGTAGTCATACAGCGAGCCTCCTACGTTATACGTTATTTGGAAATAATACGTTCCCTCGCGTGTGTGATTAGCGAACGTTTCGTACAATTAGATACGCGTTTTAGACCGTCTAGAACTTGTAATTTGCTAATATTCAAATAACGTTTCGAAGGTGTGTACAGATAGTCCCGAAATGAAAAATAACAATTTCGCTAAACTTACAACTATTCGGTGCAATCATTTTTAAAAAATGATTGCAACAATGTTCACCACCATGACACTGCAGGGCTACTGATTGACTTAAAAATTTATAAATGAAATACATAAATATTTCGATAACAAAAATAAGTATGACGTAATTTTCTTTAATAAAAGGAAATAACTTTAGAAACCGTTTTCGGGCTATATCAACATATAGTGTAGACGTACTCAATTTTTTTCGTTTTATTTAGGTGTATCGTGTATTGTTCGCTGACGATGGACTATGCCAGAAAGCGTTTTTCTTAAGTTATTTAAATTTATTAAAGTAAATTATTTTACGCCTATATCTTTGTTCGCTATTAAGGAATTTATTTATTTTATTTATAAACATTAACAAACAGGTATGGACATAAAAACTTGTACCTAATCATTTCTTTACTTCGTTATGTTAATAATATCGCTCTTCCTATCTGATACTCTTAATTATTACATCCATCTTGTCTCGGATATTTACAATTAATAGGAGTTTTTTTAGAATTTTTCACCATTCACGAGATACAAGTAATATTCATGTTGTATTTCAGCTTGCTGCGTACGACGGATTACTTGCAATAGGCGCGCGCCCTATAGCCATCGACGCGGCTATTAGTCAAAATTCAGAAAATCTGTTTACTCTGATCAAAATTTTATTCGTAACTGAATCCTTAAAACTTTTTAAATATTCGTATGCGTTTGAACATTAAAAGTTCCTCGAATAATATCGTTATATAGATTACGAACCTCCATTAGCGTAATTAACAGCACCTGTGCGCTAGGAGCTGAATTCTTAATAACGCGTAAAGGACTTTTATCACTTTTATGACGTAATTCACATGTCTGCTAAATTTGAAACTTACGGCGTCTACCATAACTGCGAAGTATTTGACATTGACAATAAAGATAACAGTTTTATCGTGTGTGACAGTTTTTTTTTTTTTTTTGGCTTGGTTTATCTTTTAACCTTTTAGCCAGTTTATATGTTAAACATGTAATATAATATTCAAGTCTTAAATTTCAATATTGCATTTTTTGAGGTATTGATAAAGTTGTTTACATGCCTGACCTAGTGGATTTGTGAGTATGGTTACTGTGTTTATCGGTAACGTGTGATATACTTGAGTTAATCTATTTGTAAGTTCTTCTCGTTGTTTTTGGAACTGAACACATTGCCATAGGAGATGGTTAATATTTTCTTCATAGTCTTTATTACAGTACTGACATTTATCCGATTTGATAATGTTCAATTTTTTTAAGCGATCTGCTGTTCTGGTATGCCCTGTTCTAAGCCGGATGATTTGCTTTATGTAGTTGCTAGGTAGGTTCTCGTTCACTTGAAGGTACCATGGGTTCTTAATCTGTTGCTCTTTTTGTATATTGAAATAATATTTTCCACTGTTCATGCTATTCTGTTCAAAATTAATTTTTTGTTTATTTGTTACTATATTTTTAACGGTATGTACGTAATCTGTCCAGTGATATTTAATTTGTTCACATCTCCGATTTTCGGTAACTTTTTTTGTTAAGTTATCCACGAATTCATTCCCTTTTATTCCGCTATGTCCTGGTATCCACTTTAGCACTACGTGATTATTGTATTTTACTTTTGCAGATTCTATTTTCCTTTTTATTTTCCAAACGATATTGTTGTCAGTTGTGTCATTTATAATTTTATATAATGCGCTCAGTGAATCGGTTAATATCAGAAAATTATGATTTCTATTTTCGGTGTTTACGAATTTGTCGATTGTAACAGTTTATATATTAAAGATAGCCTTTTAATTATATATTTCGGCGGTTTAATTATCGGCTTAATGATTTTCGTCTCTTTGAAAATTCCAGACATATTTTTAGAAGGAGTTTTACAGATAACTCTCTCTTTCCACGGAATTTTAAATTTAAGAACTTTAGCGAAATTCCAAATTCTATATCGGAACTAAATCGATCATAAAAGAAATTTCAATCCGTCGCTAATACATACATACATATATATATATCATCTTATCATCTAGCATACTCGTGGCCCGGTTTAGTTGCCGTCTCTATTTCTGCTTATGTCTGCTATAAAGAACATCGGAGAATTGCTTGTTGTGTCAGACTGTATTACCACAGGTGATGTGGTTCACTGCCTTGCGAGCTTGTTACGGTTCGCCCCATGGATCCAGCAGTTAACTTCATTTGCGTTTCTTTCATATGCATATGCCGCGACAGAAGGAAAGGATAGTGTTAGAAGAATAGGAAAAGGATAACAGGAAAGGATAGATCTAAAACAGAGTTAGACACAAAGATAGACGCGATCTAGCGACGCTAAAGGGAACATAGGAGCTGTAGCGCTTCAATCTCTTATTCTCGTCCATTCAATGCAAGGAGGCACTCCAGTGGCAAGGCAAAAAACCTGGACTGACACGATGACTCGTAGGCTGGGAAAAGTGGAGTAGGAAGATGATACATGGGTGAGCAAAAGTCAGGGTACACTATCGAAGAAAACTGCACGTATAAGACATATATATATATATATATATATATATGAATGGGGATAAGTCGAAAGTGTCGGTGAGCTACATACGTTTAATAATAAAATAATTCTACTCTGTAAGATAATCGCTAATTAAATTAAGTCCGGATTATTAAATTATTGCACGATGTTAATCAATTTCAGGGCTATATAAATTTTCCTTTTCAATTATATTGTATACGGAGTTTTTTTAACATTCATTTCTAACGAATGAAAACAGAACTGTTTATTAATTTAAAATGTAAATGCCTTTTTTTTTTTTTTTTTTTTTTTAATGGTTTCGAATGCAATGTTAGAGTTCAATATTATATTTTTTTCGGAAAGTTTTGTTTCGAATCCCGATTCTGCCAATTAAGGACATAGGATTTAATGTTCACAGTTGACGAGCACGGAAAGAAAACAAGAATTAATTAACGAACAGGTCCTGTGTGGGTTAGATGTTAAAAAAAACATATTTAAAAACTAAATCGTCCGAGAAATTGTAATAAATTACGTAGGTGAAACATTTTTTTAAATGTTACATATGTAATTATATATTCGTTTTTATATAAAGCTTGGAAAAGTAGTGTACCCTGCGGTACGTGAAAATCACAAAAAGAAAATTTATGGAAAATAATTCAATTAGCGTAGAAATTTTTTAGTGCTGACTTCTCAAGTAATTCCAAAAAAGAAGAAAAAAAAAAAAACATAAAAAAAACTTTTAAATGTTGCTGGCCGAATTTCGCGTTATTCGATGATAAAAATGCCGTTACAAATACCATTTCTGTAAACTACGAAGTTTGTAATTTCTTTTTCAAAATAATTACATTCCACTCGTAGAATTACGACATGTTAACTGTAGCGTGCGATGAGAGAAACACCGTGCTCGTTTATACCATCCCCGGTTTATGTTAAAAGGAAAAGTCCAACGTTTAAACAAAGTATGGCAGGCGATGCTTGCACGCGTGAACTGAAATTTTTACAAACTTTCCCTGGCACCTTTGCTTAAACAGTTTGCGCGGTTAAATTACGTTTTTTTTTTTTTTTTAATAAATAAAAAAAAAACGCTGTTCAGGTGAACTTTCGCATGAATTATAAGAAATACATTTTTAAAAAGCACCGCGATTCTGTTAATTAATTTGTGAGTGTCGCTGAAAGGAAAATGACATTCGACTTTGCAATGTTTTGTATTTTAATTATTCGCTCTATTAAATACAAAAATACGGGTGGGGGAAAATTTCGGAAAACAAAATGTAATAGTAATCCCCAAAAACGAATAATAGCGCATGATCGACAGGCACGCTCCAGAAAAACGGCTCACTACGTAGTGTATCTACACCGGACGGACGGGGGGGGGGGATTCGTAGTCTTAACGTTATTATTAATGCGAATGTTGTGAAATTCGCGATAGCTAAATGGAGCATATTGGATAACAAGCGCTTCATTTCCTTAAATTAAAAATGGATTTTTCGTGGCAGTAGCTGTCTAGACGTCGGGAAACGTTATAGCTCGGCGGAGGTATAACGAATAATGCAACAGTGACGACAGGTCTTGCAGCGTATTAGCCGCGATAGGTTTGCTTTTAATTGGAGCACGTTAAACGGAGATACGTTGAAAACCGTTAAAAACGTCTCTCGATGAAAATAAAAAAACGCCATTAAAAATTCTCCTTACGACAAAAGAAAAATTACAAAAAATCCACAAAAAAAGAAAAATTGCGAGAAAAAAAAAGCGAATTAATATTGCGAGGAACAGAGTGCATTTACCGAGCGGCGCGAACTCGACGTAATTTATATAGATTCAGCACGGAATTTTGAAAAACTCCATTCTTGGCCGGAGCATATTTACACAAAGGTAATAATTAAATTTCGAAATTTATGTTCCTGCAGCGACAGAATCTCCCCGTCGATTAAACTAGAACGGCTCGTGTTCCATTTTGCCCCTTGGATAATTAACATTTTAACGTACGCCCATTTTTATATCGATTTTTTTTTTTTTTTTTATATATATAATTTTACGCTTTGCACCCCCCCCTCTCCTATTTCCGGTGTGATGAGACGTTTGTTTGACTGCACCGGTGTACACTAAATGAGATTTCAACCGATATTTGTTTCGTTTAAATACCTTCATTAGCCCGGAACATTATTCAGTTGACTTTTTTTTTTTTTTTATCGGATTTAAAAATTATTAATACAAATAAAGTCATAAGTAGTGTCTAAAAACACACACTGATATCAATATGGAAATAATATTCGTACAGTTAAAATTATAAATTATAAAAATATTTCCGTATTAACTGAAACTGCGCGTTTTTAGAGGTTGCTCCGATCTCGCACTATTTATAACTCTTTATTTGTATCATTAATTTTTCGCTAATCATCCCTGATAAAAAGATTTCTATAATTAGCGTATATCAAATTTAAATTTATATTTGAGTTATAAATGTATATGTCCATTTTCTGTATCATCGTTTTATTAAAAATTTATCAAAACATGTATTACGGAAAATTATATATACTTTAAAAATATTAAAATAAAGCCGACATGTTTCGGAGTTACATATAAATCATGACATTAATAAATAAAGTTAAAAAACGATATCATATTTGTCAATCTTATAAACTAATACAATATATCGATATGTTATGGATTGTTAATTTTAAATAGCTGGTTATTATTAATTATAAGATTTTTATTAATTAAATTATCCTTAAATTTATTAATATACAATAGGTTTCGTCGCTATTAAGTGATTTATAATTATTGATATATTTTATTATTTATAGGTTGTCTTTTATGGTTTAGTTTTAATCTATGTTTATTAATAATAATATGTTCCGCAACAGATGATTTATTAATATGTCCGCGTTTAAAAGCAGCAATATGTTCGTTATAATGGATAATGCGATGCGTTTGTCCCCTACTATATCGTATATTTTGTTGCACGTGCTACATTTAATTTTATATATACCGGATTTATTATATTTATCTATGTTTACGAATTTATTGGTATTAATTAATTTTTTTAACTTTCAACTTTATTTATTAATGCCGTGATTATGGAGTACGTAATTCCGAAACATGTCGGCCTTATTTTAATATTTTTAAAATATAATTTTCTGTAATACATGTTTCGATAAATTTTTAATAAAACTTAAATTAAGTTCATTATATTTTTGTACTACTTTGTTCCGTATTAATTTTTATATTAGAGACAAACACTAAAATGATTCTATACCGAAACGACCGTAAAAATGCGATTATTACAGTGTGCGATAAAAGTCAGACGAGGAGATCTGATCACTGAAAATTCCAACGCCGCAAATCAACTCCCTCTGATGTTGACAGGACTCCTATCTACCTGTTTAGGTGGAACTTTTAGCTCATCTCCGGTTTCTTTTCTTTTCTGCAGTGTTCATCGTTCACTGCAATCTGTCGTCTACGTTTTGGCCACGGTTTTCTTCCCTCATCGCCTTTCCGTTTCTCATTTACATCAAATCAATCAAATCAAATCAAATCAATATATTCATTATAAAATTCCTCACACGTGCGCAAAATATAACGCTAACAATAGATGCGCTCGAGAAGATAAACTTTATAGAAAAGAGGTTTCACATAAATTTTTAAACTTAATAATATCCTTTGGCACATTTTAAATCAAATACTTTATCAAATATAAAAAAACAAATTGTACACGGACAAATGAAAATAACTGTAAAAAGAATAATTAGTACAGTCACATGTACATTCATACCAAAAGTCACGTATGTATTCTAAGCACACACACACACACACGCAAATCCACACATACTGCAACAAGCAAAGTAATTTTATTAGAATTTGTCCTCTCCACCCTTCACTCTTTATTTTATGCATTTCAAATCGCATCTTTTTTGAATGCTCTTCCATCGCTGCTAAACCGTTCACTAATGAATCTTCCTTTACAGTATGTCCTTCACTTCCCTTCTCCTTTCTTTTGTAACGGTAATAGCTGTTTGCTTACGTCCACAGGGATGCCAACCACAAGGTTTTATGCTCGTGGATTTTATTTATTTATATTTTATTAAATTATATAAGAGAATGTTTATTATTATTACGAGAGGAAAATTATTTCGTTGAAATTTGAAGAAAAACAATGTATTAGACAAAGCTCACACCTATCTTTCGGAACCGGTTGATTGTTGAAAAAACACAATAATTAATTCGAAAATAACAAGTAGTAATTATACAAATCCGATATATTAAAATATAATACAAAACGCTCCGTATCACTATTGTCGGTGGTCATATCGGTAGGTTGGCGATACGGCGGTCGGTCGGCACGGAGCAATCGGACTCGACCTTGTTTTATTTTAGTTGAACTTTCGATCGTTTTCGATATGGTCGCGAATATCCGATAATTTATACTTTCTGAACGAAAACCGCAACTGTTTTCTTAAACTGATAGAAACGCGAAATTTCCGTGAAAACGAACAATTCCTTCTCAGCGGAGGTCTAAAAACGACTCTTTTACTGATCACAGGTAAAACCAAACTCAATCAACCGTAAAAGGCATCTCTTCAAAGGTAAAAACGCAACAGAACTTCGTAAAAAAAATCGTTTCTTGTCCAATCTAAGTTTCTCCCGCCTTTCCGCTTATGACCGCTGAGGGCGACCAAATCGGGTCGATCCTTTATTCCTTGGTCACTGGTGATTGGGTGGCCAACCGACAATAACTCCAGACACGCGCACATTTGCACTCGCACTAATTATTCTAAATTATTTTTATGTTTTATTATTATTTTAGATTTTTATTTATTTATTTTTTTTTAGATTTTGTTCATCCCATGTAATGGACACATTACACGTTATACTGGTATACTCTGTCTGCTATCTTTGATCGCGTAAAGGTTTAATTAAACTTTCCTTTTGTTTACCAGTTCTCGGGCTGATGACCATGTCGACAACCCCGGAAAACAAAACGAAGAAACATTCAATCGCAATTCAATGTGTAAACACTGTTGACGACTTTACCGGCTGCTAGTACCTGTTACAGAATCGTAAAATAAACAATACAGCTATTTACATTGAAATATTGAGAAGTCTGTAGAATCGTTCGAATGAAGCGCCTGAATAGTACTACTTCTCTTAAATGTAAACGTCCTTTTTCTACGAGTCCCGTTAATTTCTAGACATTCCCCGGAATATCAGCGGAATAGTCGGATAATTCTTAATGACAAATTTACCTGACTTTCATAAATTTCATTAACTACCTTTTCGTAATTGTTACACGCATAATTTAGACTTTACTATAGACGCCTCTACTATATTTTTTCCAAATTTCTTTACTATTAATTATTATTATTTTTATCTTAAAGCATATTAGCGAATAATACCCGTCATTTACCACAAATATGTACAATAATCTAAATTCAGATAGTATAATAATAGCGAATTATGTTTAAATGATTTTATAATAAATGATTTTATAATAAATGATTTTAAAGTTCGCTTAAAGACAATGTATTACGGGTGCATTTTTTTCAGAACGGTCGACTCGCGATTATCTGGATTAATTGGGCAGCCAGCCGATCCGGATAGCGAAAAATCCGGATACGCCATAGTTCAAGGTTAAATACTGCAAATTAAATGAAAAAATGAAAATTAACTTATCCCATGATAAAAAAGTAAACATGAAAATTAACTTACAGTGTACATTAACTAGTTTATAACGAAGTCTGTGATTAAGGTGTCTTTCGCATGCTCTTCCTTGCCGATATATCTCGCAATTTGCGTAAACAAATCATATCAGTCGGTGACCCTTCTTCCTGTTGAATTACTGCAGCGCTACTTCGATTGCCTTCAGTTCTTCTTCGTGTGGTATAACACTTTGAAGGGGCCTTGTTACCTGTATTCTCTTCAGCTAGATCCTCGTTGAGTACCATGATATCCTCATCTGCCGTTCCTCCGATTTCGTCGATGCCTATCCATTCTGTAACGTCGTCCGTATTAGTCGTTTCACACCCTGCAATTTTTTTTTTTTAAATAGAGAAACAAGCTTCTCGTTGTCTTTGAACCGTCCAAATCACATTGTTTGTCAATTTTATCCCATTTATCACTGTCTTTATAATTTAATAATATTTTCCACGATCGCACTAATCTTCAGAATAGATAAGGGGTTGTATGCGAAAATAACGATGAATTTATTTATCGATTTTACCTTGAGTGAAGGGTAGAGTTTTCTCGATACTGATTTTTTTCAAAATTTTAATAATCTGTGTTTTTCTTAAGTGAAATGATTTTTGAGATAGCGCAATTTCTTAAAAATTAAATTTATTTTATTTTAATTTTTTTTTTTTTTTTTTTTGCTGGTCAAGCGTTCACCATGTAGCCAATTTTCTTCCTCTCGATAAGTCTAATATACATTGCTACCTTCAACCTATTAATAGGAATGAGTGTAGGTTTTTACCTTGGGTCGTAAACGGGGTCTTCTGCGCTGCTATCAGCGCACGGTCTTATTTGTAAAAGTTACACTAGTCGGTGTGTCTCGCTTTATTTTTTGTTCGACTGTTGCAGAAGTTTTAATACAGTACTTATTTCTTAGCATTGCAATATTAAATTATATTCGGTTTTTTCATTACGAGTTTATAAACTGAAAATGCTGATTTTTAATAGTTTAAATACTCTTAAAATTTCAAATATTGTGCCATTAAATGGTTATATGTCTTTTACTTCATTCGATTTTATTAACATTTCGTTTTTATCACCGGGTATTCGATTGATTTTATTGAGCTGATACTTTTTCCAAACTTTATACATAGCAACTTTAATACCGACGACAATGATCACTAACAAAAGAATGTATATCGACCTACTAAAAGTAAGCGAAAATGTAAAACTCTGTTTGACCAAAACGCTTCAAAGTACCTACCGAAACGGGGTGAGCCGCTAATTAGATTACGTACAGCTGTCTACTTATCTGTGAATTCATTTACTAATAAATATTTTTCTCTCCGTACCACTCCACATCTCATTCTGATTGAAATTATGCTCGGTTAAGTTTCAAAAAACGAAGGTAACTGACAACAATCATCATTCTAAAATTTTCTTTTAATCCCTAGTACATTCCGAGGAAACTAGGATTTCTTACCGCTTTGAATTATCCAAAATGGGCATAACTATATTCATCATTTTTCCTACTTTCCGTATCCATAAATTACCGAGCTGGGAACTGCACACATACTATGGCAACGAGACCATCGATTCTGTATTTATTAATTACCGTTTTTCTTAAAATGCCGTATTTTTTAGAACGTGTCCTACAGCTCGCACATCTCATACATTAAATACCAAATTTTCCAAATATGAGAAGGATCGTTTGTCGCAATGCAATCTCTCATAAACCCCGGATTTTTGTAAAACCATAATTCCGAGCACATTGCTCTTAAAACCTACATATTCAACTGCGTATGTTTCCCTGAACTTCTCATTTCGCGTGTTGATATTTGCATTAAGAAAAATAAGAAGAATAAAAAAACGAGGCATAGTCCTAGTTATTCTATCCTCTAGGAGCACTTAAAAGGTCCGGCAAACAAGGCAGCCCAAATCACTTATAAGAAGTGCAAGAACGATCATTAAGTAATAAGCTTTTTATCAAAACTAAAACTCTTCGATTAAAGTGCACTCAGATAATTTCACTTCTAATATTAATCAACACTGGCGCGTAGAGTTTTCGAAAAAAAGTTTATCCCTACCTTTTTTTGAACGTATTTTTTTAAATCCGTAAAAAAATACAGCCTACATCGAATTGTGTTTATGCTATTTCAGTGCAACCGAAAATGATGGAGATATTCAAAATTTTGCGCGCGTAAAAATAAAGGAGTAATTTTTCAAATTTGATTATTTTCGTAAGTGTCAAAAGGCTTTCAACCAAAAAAAAAAAAAAAAAAAAAAAAAAGAAAAAAGAAAATGCACGTCGGTTACGGCACAATTTTTAAAAACTGAAGGTAATCAGTTTTTCCAAATACTTTTTTTTTTTTTTTTTATCGATTTCTTTAATATTCTCGAAGAAACCAAAAATGTAATTTTTCAATTCACTATGTTTTTGAAAAACTTCAACGTTGCACTTTTTTTGGGGGGGGGGGGTAAAAAATTTCTATTAAAATTTGTTTACGATATTTTTTCATTTGTAAATCAATCGATTTCAACCGTCGTAGATCGTTTTGTTCACTTTTTAAAACTATTATACGTATTCAAAATTTTTCATCGATTTTGTTACTACTTATTCTGTATGCGGAAACCCGTTTTTTGACCATATTTATACGTTATATTTCTGTATAAATACGTTTTTACTTTTTACGAGTAGTATTTTGGTTAAAAAAAAAAAAAAAAAAGAAAAAAGAAAGAGCTTGTTCCTAATAATTTCCCCTCTATTATTAAACACGCATATTGTATACTAGGAAAACAAAAATTACACTGCCTACAATAATGCAAATTTCATGATAAAACGTGTTTTTTTTTCCCTGATAAGAATAAATTTCGGTAAAAATAAGGCAACATTAATAATGCGATCCCAAAAGATATACTCTAAAGGAGAACCTTTCTACTTATTTTAACCTTAATCTACACGACAGTGGAACAACATATATGTTCAAGAAAATTCGAAAACCGGAAATGTTTTGGTTAATTTTGAATACTTCGAATTTTCGGTTGCACGCGGTGGGCGAGATCGGTAGGCGGGGTAGGGTTTGGAGATCTGAGCAAAAGGAACAAAACAAAAAATAGGTCAGCTCCGAAGCTGAAGAGAAAAATGTTTGGTAGTTCCATGCGCCATTGTGCCGTATTAGTCAGTTTCACTTACTGTTTTACAGATTTTATGGTTGTGACGTTAGACTTGTATCGGAATAAATGTTTTCTCTCTACTTAGTTATAATATATTTCGGGTTTTTCGTTTTGTATTACGTCACTCTTGAATTCTTCTTCTTCTCTCAGTGCCATGACCGTTCTCGATCTTAGGCTCACCTTGAATTACGTGTAGTATTAGTTTATGGAAAACATTATAATACTTTTCGGATGCGATTTCTTTTAATGTGAAATTCGGTTAATACAGAAAACGTTTTCAGTCTCTACAGTGTAGTCCTAATTCGAATGCGACAGTAGCAAAGCCTTAACATTCACTGTGTCTCTGAATTTTTTTTTGCCAACGTTGTCTACTTTTCCCCGTACACGTATAACAACGGTCCGGGGGGACAGCGAAAAAATAACTTTCTAGTTAATGACGCGGATTTAGAAGGATTTAAAATTTCTTTTCGAAAAAGAAAGAAACAGTAATTACATAAGGCCGAGTTTTCTTATAATATTAGGTTGACGAAATTGAACTAGACATATTATGCGTACAAATAAATTTAACCCTTCTAGTACCCCCGGTGGTGATCAGAAGCCCAGAAGACCAGGTGGGGTAGTATCCTACCAGACCTTTTTCAATTGCACATAAACTCCTTCATTAATGCCATAAAATAATTTACTATCTAAATACAGCAAAATAGAATACTTTTCATTTATCCCCCTCCCTAAAAAAAAAAAACTTCTAATTCAGATTTCTATATCACATAAAATGAAATGTAGGAATTCAAAATCGACTAATGTCAAAAATACGAAAAAAAAGTAACGCAAATGATCCGAACCCACAAAGAGAAACTGTAATGGAAAGAACATGTCGAATCCGACTCGTTATGCGAGGAGTCATTTTCAACCAAAGAGAATGGAATGAAGTTCACTTACCTCAGATACGTGGCTTCCCCGATAGCTAGAGCGTGGCTGAAGGAAAGGTTACCCACGAGTAACGAACGTTCCCCCTTCCACTCTGACCAAGGACCAATGAACCGTTGGGTCGGATCCGACCCCACCTAGTACTAGAAAGAGGTTAAATCGTTATTCATCATAAATAATTTTCGGGCGCAATTGTGTTAAAGAAATATATATATATATATATATATATATATATATATATATATATATATATATACATGTGTGTGTACTCTTGCCGTTGTAGCGTGTTTAAGATAATTCTGTGTATGCAACGTGGGTCTAAACACACTTGAGAAATCATTCTCGTTTTATATTCTATTTTGTATACCGATTTTTTTCCACGCGACTCCATTAACGATCGTTTATTTGTTTATTTTTAATCGTCCGTATTCTTCGTCGCTAATACTCCAAAATTCCGATCGTTTAGTAATCCGATTGTTCCAGAAACTCAGCTACCGACTACCGCGACGACGACTTGCCGCAATTAGAGTTTAAAAAACGGAGATAGAATTCACTAATAAATTAATATTGTAAAAAACACGGTTTTTTTCGCATATGAAATTGGTCTAGTGATAATCTTAAATTTACATAATATGCCGCCTATTATACTAATTCACGGCCAAATATAAATATTAGTTTTTTTTTTTTTTAAATTTTAAAATAAGTTCGTGGGTCTCACTGGGCAAGTATGCCCGTTGTGTGAGTGCCCGACTCTCTTATTATCGTTTATTTAGGTCTCTTAGCAGATAACGTTTTTCCTATATAAATACACGTAACAATTGAAAAAAGATGGTTTTTTTTTTGGCTTTTTTTTTTTTGCGTGAATACACATTAGTTGTATTCGATCGAGTTTTCGTTTATTCAGCACGCCGATCAATTTTTTAAAGCCGTTATTAAAAAAAACTGAAGGCGCCGATTAAACATTTTACTGCAGTATTAGCAGAACGTGAATTGAAAATTTGAAATAATTTCTTTTTATTGTTATTTTACGTTGCAATTTAATAAATAAAAATCGTCGAATTTCAGTTAAAACAAGCACGTTCACACATATTTTCCCGACAATTGTACAATATGCGTGTATGCTAAAACCGGCCACTGCATTTTTTCGTCTTTTATTTCTTCTATCGCTTTTCTCCCCTTTTGTATGTGTATTTTATTTTTCAATTCATAAAATTACATCGTCAAGGGGGAAATTGCAAAAAAATCAGGTAATAATTTGCTTACGGCTATTCTTCTTTCTTTTTCGTATTTCTGACACTGCCACACCAAGTGTTCCAACGTGTACCATGTATATTATAGTGAAACAACTCTGACTGATTATTCGCTATTCAATCTAGTTTATAATTATCACCTGAAATACTTAATTTTACTTATGCTCTTTAAAATTACGACAGACTGCGGTGAGTTTACTAAATTTCTGCGGACACTATTCTTTCTCTTGTCTTCGATTTTGCTAAAATTTCTTCCTGCTCTGACAGATTTCATTGCAGTTCCGTATTCGGGAAATAAACTTCTCTTGCTAAAACTGATACATGCGGTCGAAATGTGTACAGAGTAAAGGAAGCGCGTCGAATTCAGTGTGGACTGACCTTTTAGGTTTAGCGAAAATTGGATTTTATTACCGTCTGCGAAAACATTGACGTATTAAAGGCACGCTTGAGCGTGTTGTTTACTATTAATTAGAACACTCTTAGATAAAATCGTTTCCTCAACCGGAAAAAGCCGGAAAAAGAACTGTTACCGGTGAAAAAGGCAAAGAAAACGGTGGAATTTAATTTTCCACTGGAAAATATTATCTAGATTTCGCCAGTTTACATAATCGAAACCGGAATTTTGAAATGGCGTTCGCTTGATGATTTTTATTTACCGTTCGCTCGACACGAATTTGTGACGGTTAACGAATTTTTATTGCTTTTCCGATTATATCGATAGACCGAATTACGAATTACGAATTACTACTACCTCGATGATATCGTGCTCGTACGCCGTAAATTCAGCCGTTCGAAATTTCCCTCTCGTCGCTTTTCACACGAACGCTTTCGAAACACTTTATTTTCTCGCCGATTTCATTAGCAACAACGCTACCGTTTCTTCTTCAACTGCAATAGAGCAACAGCCGATTTTTTCCCCCATTTTAGCACACTACACTAACGAACCACAATGATATTTCATACATATATATATATATATATATATATATTATGTTCTAGTAAACATTAACTTTAAGTATAAGTTGTCTAGTGTTATGCTTCAAGATTTTCACTTAAGTGATCATAAAAATATCAGTATTGAAATTTTTGATACAAATATTATTAATAATGATAATATCCTTACCTTGGATACAGATATATTTATTAGTAATCTTAATGCCGACTTAATGTTAAATTTCGAAACGAGCTTAAAACTTGCAAGTACCGAACTTCAAGTAAATAATATTATTGAACAATTTAATGATAATTTAACAAATAACGTAAATAAGTCCAAGGTTAAAAAGCCTAAGACGAACAAATCCTGGTGGAACAGAGATTTAGAATATTTTAAATTACTTGTCAGAAGGCTCAATAATATTAAACACAAAAATTTTATAAATAAACTCATATATAAAGTAACTTTAAAATTGTATAGGAACAAAATTAAATATTTCAAGCAACAGGCCTGGAGAACATTTTGTAGTTCATCCAGGGCCTGGGGTAAACCTTATAAAATTTTAACGAATTCCGAACCATTTAAATTTCCAGATTTAAAAATTAATGGTAATAATGACACTTGTTCCTCTATTACTAGCAATAAAGACAAAATGAGTTTACTAATGAATACACTTTTTAATTTTAAAGAAACTGGTTCTATTTCATTAGATAAAATCACAGATATAAATAAACAACAGCAGTTTGAAGTAACATATTTTGAACTAAAACAAATTATACAAAATCTTACTAATAGAAAAGCACCGTCCTCGGATGATATAACTAACAAGGTTATTAAAATTATATTTTTTTACTTTCCAAATTTATTATTAACACTTTACAATAAACTATTACAATTTAATATGTTTCCGTCCGCTTGGAAATGTGCTACTTTAATTATGTTAAACAAACCAAACAGGGATTTGAGTAAATAAATGGCTATAGGCCAATATGCTTATTAAATTCCTTAAGTAAAGTTTATGAAAAAATTATTCTTAAATTTTTAAACAACGAAATTAGCAGCACATCCGTGCTTAATGCATACCAATACGGTTTTAGAAAATTCTTTTCTACAGAACTTGCTATTGCAGATGTAACTGATAATTTATTACAAAATAAACAACGGAATAATCCGTCTATTATTATTTCATTTGATATAGAGGGAGCATTTAATAATTGTGATCGTCAAGTGATAATTGATACATTAATTGTAAATGGTTTTAGTTTTAACGTAATAACCCTAATACACGATTATTTAACTAACAGGAGAGTAAAGTGGGCCTATCAAAACGACATTGTTGATGTTAAAAATAATTTTGGCGTTCCACAAGGTTCAGTTCTTGGACCGGTCTTGTGGAATATTTTATATTCTAATATCCATTCTAAATTAAGTAATATATACGCAGGCCTACGTTTATACAGCTATGCTGATGATTTACTTTTGGTCTACAATGTACATTTATCTAGTAACTCGACTCTGTCGTCCCACATTGCTAATTGTAATGAAGTTATTTGTAAACTTAAAACAATAGTAAATGCTGTAAACCTCAAATTTGAGATCACCAAATCTCAAATAATGGTGATACCTGGTCGAGACAAAAACCTTGACCAAATTTGTTACAATAATATTAAAATTAATAATCATACGTTCAGTTCTACTGACCATATTAAATATTTAGGATTCATTTTAGACGATAGATTAAAGTACAATAAGCATATACAGTACATAAATAATAAGGTTAATAAATATTATTACATTTTTTAAATCCCTTGACGGTAAGCTATGGGGACTAAATTATAAATCTAAGATAATACTCTATAAAGGTTTAGTGCAGTCATTATACTCATATTGTGCTGGTGTCTACTATAACCGGTTATCTAAACAACAAATACATAACGTAAACTGCAACTGTCGGAAATTTCTAATTGATTTAACTTCTTCATATGTAACTGCTTCAAATATTGCAATTCAGACCATAGCACGGGTCTTACCTATCGATCTTTACATAAAAAAGAGATCTCTAATTTTTAATGCTAAAAAAGAAAATAATGGTATTATAAGTAAAGAACTTCTCAAGCAAGTTGATTTACAAATTTTTAATGAATTTAAAATAAGATACGATACTCTATCAAATGGTAAATTAATAAATAAGTTCTTTCCTAACGTAATAAAACGCTTTAAAAATAAAAACATTACAGTAAATTATTATATGACTCAAATACTCACTGGTCATGGTTCCATTGGATACTTTTTAAATAAATTAAATATTATTTCAGACAGTAAATGTTGTAATTGTAAAAGTAATGAAGTAGAAAATGTTCAGCATATAATATACACGTGTAGCAAGTATAACCACCTGCGACAATTGTATATGATTGACTGTGTACTTCAACTAAATGAAATTATTCTACTAGAACAATTTCCTGTATTCATTTCTGAATTATTTAAAATTAAACATATATACAAATAATCGCTACTGGTAGCCATAAGCTAATTCGCAGGCTACTCTAGTTTGTTATATTTCCTTATTAAAGTAATAATAAAAAAAAAAATATATATATATATATGTACAGGGGAGACCAAGCCAGAATAGAACCATAAGACAAAACAAAACAACAAGTAATTTTTATCGAGTAATTAGTGGAACCTAAGGGAAGAAGTAATAAGAACTTCATAACAGAGCACTTAACATGTAGATGTTGGCGAACAACTGGCGAAATAAAGTGTTTTTTGTATTATCTAGCGAGTTATTAGAAAATTTCTTATCGTTATTTTCAGACTAAGTAAAATAAGCTGATTTTATTAGCTGTGGTGGTTTAAATATTGTACTTTTAAACGTAAGTTCATATGATTTTATCGCATTCTTCCGATTCTAAAAAAGTTAATACGTCAGTTAATTGCGTCATATTCCCCACTTTGGGCAGAACGAGCTGGAGCGAAACCTGATTTGGTCACATTTTCTTCGAGCGAGTATATTAGTACAAAAAATAAAGAGGAATAGCCAGCAGCACTGGATGTAGTATAACTCGACGAACTTTAATACTAATTGGCTATTTTCAAATGCTTCTGCAAAACATATTATAACTATTTTTTTTTTTTTTTTTATTTCTTTTTATTTAAACCATGTACGATAGCTTAGTCTCCACCAAGTCAGTTAACTTGTCGGAAGGTTCCCAAAATAAATACCCACGAGTATATTTACTTAATAAATAAATATTACATACTTAGTTTCTATGCAAAAAACATTTATTATCTATCTCTCACATATCATCAGAAACAAAGTAAGCCTTAAGTATGACATACCCATATAAACTTTTACCGAACTAACTTATATATATATATATACACATACATATACATATATATATATATATATATATATATATATATATATATATATATCCTTACTAATATTATAAATGCGAAAGTAACTCTGTCTGTCTGTCTGTCTGTTACCTTTTCACGCTTAAACCGCTGAACCGATTTAGATGAAATTTTGTATGGAGATAGTTTGAGGTCAAGGAAAGAACATAGGATAGTTTTTATTCTGGAAATATTATATTAATTTTATTATTTCTTACGTATTCGTTCGTTAGTGTATGTTATTTTATTCAGCCAGATGTTTTTGTTCTGAAATTCTAAGAAACATCAGAACGCCAGAAATCGGTTTCGTTATGTAAACAAAATTACTAGCTAGCTTTTATTAATGTGTTGTTCATCTTCGATAGTCGCCATTCGTTCGTCCGTTCTTAGTTTAAAACGTGTTGTTCATCTTCGATAGTCGCCATTCGTTCGTCCGTTCCTAGCTTTTACCCGCGACATTGTCCGCAGAAAATTATTATTTCAAGTAAGCTGTTTCGACGTCAATATAAATATAAATGAAAGAGGTTTTATTATTAAATCATAAATAGTTATATAGGTACTTAGTGAGTAGGCCGGAGATTTCCTTAAAACATTTACATAAACGTATTATATTTTGATTTAAAAAAAAAAATTCTTATTATTTTTACTGTCAATATGCCTCGCAGGCGTAAATCTGATCTAGCGCGTAACTTTAACAGAGCTCGAGCTGCGAAAGTAGCTAGAACTGAGGAATCTCAAGAGCAGACACAGACCAGACAGATTTTAGATGCCGAGCGTCACTCCTCTCAAAAGGTTTCAGAGACCTTAGAACAGACTCAGGCACGGCAAGCTTTAGACGCTGAGTGTCACGCCTCTCAAAGGGCTGCCGAGATTATAAATGCGAAAGTAACTCTGTGCGTCTGTCTGTCTGTCTATCTGTTACCTTTTCACGCTTAAACCGCTTAACTGATTTTTTTACGACAAAGCTTTTCATTGTAATATAAAGGCCATCCATTTGAGATATATATATATTTAATAGTAAATGAATATACATTGGCAGGACAACGTCTGAAAAACGTTGTTTACAAAAATGTGTTGGATTAAAATTTTACTACTGTAATTGTAAATAAACAAAAATAATTACATAAAAGTAAATAATAAAAAAAATATATAGAAGTAAATACCTAATAAAAAAAAACAATAATAATAAAAAAAAAACAAACCTATAGTTATAATTTAATAATAAAATCTCTTTCATTTATATTTGTTTTCACGTCGAAACAGCTTACTTGAAATAATAATTCTCCGCGGACAACGTCACGGTTTAAAAGCTAGTATATATATATATATATATATATATATATATATATTTATGTATATACACACACATATACACATATTTGTTGTTAACTAAATTCTATCAGCAATTCCTTTATTTTTTTTTTTACTTGTTTTATTATTGTTTTGCTGTAATATATTTTTTATCGGTATATTATTAACTAACTTTGTTAAAGCCGTTTGTTGTAGTTTATCTTCATATTTATTAGCGTGTCTTTTGTGTTGAAATTCATATTGTCTAACGTTACGCAAACTGTAATTGCATTTATTTCTTGGTTGTAATCAATCTACCACACATACGAGAAATCAATCTTGTTTTTATTAACCCTCCGATATTTAATCAATTAGTCGGTCAATTCATTTTTAAAGTAAAAATAAATATTAATAATATGGTGATTAGAGATTAAAAATTAAAAGATTAATTAGTTCATACATTCGTGAACTTTAGTATTAGAGGTGGTGGTGGATTTTAGCGGCGGTTGTAGGGGATGTTCTTAAGGCATCGCCAGTTTCGAGAAAACAATAAATAAAATAAACAAACATGATAAAAAATTAGTAAAGGGTGAATCGAGAAGTGTGAGTGGAGAATTTCTGTAATTCTTTTCCGTACTTTACTACGACCTTTTGCAATTAAAAGTGATCTGCGAAATTAATTTGATTATTCGTGGAAACTAATTGTAATACAAAGTTCAGCGTGGTTGATGCACTTTGACGCAGAGTTTAAATAATTGGAGAAGTAGATTTTAATTTTTAAAAAGCAATTACGTGTTGTGTGGAAGTAGGTCTATGCAGGTGTCTAGTACATTCTGGGTGCTCACAGAGGTCAGATACGTACATCATTCGAACATTAGTGGTGCGGCCTTTACAGGTCAAATTAAGTTTGTAGTTATTTTTATTACCAGTATTATTATTATTATTATTACACACGTTTTGCTAATATAATTAACAGCACGGCCGCTATAACAACAAAACCTGGTTAATTCTCTTCGCTTTATGTGTGGAAGAATTTTCGCATTTGCGTCACGCTGTTTAGTAAAACTGTTTTTTACACATCCCCTCAGCAGTTGAGGCAAATTCAATTTATTCACTCCTCGCCGTCCGCCTGTATCCACTCATCGTAGTGCGGCCTCATTTCTTCGGTGGAATGAGGAGTATAACGTCGCATTTGACCATTGTCGTTCCACCTTCAGAAGCTACCGCTCTATTCGTACGACCCGAAATTTTTTGGCTTATAAACAAGCCAACGTCAAGGCTAGGTTTATACTTAAAGCTACGAAAAAGGCCTCTTGTGGAAGAAATTCTGCTCTTCCTTTTCTAGAATTACTCCTCTCTCTCTCATATTTGGAGGATGGCTAGAGCTTTTAAATTCCCATCCTTTGAACGCCGTTCTTTTTTTGCTAATGTATCTGAGGATAGCCCAATATCCTTCATTGATTCTGTCACGCCCGCTTACGTTCCTTCCTTTAATGAAGTGTACTCCAGTACATTTCCGCAAATCTCTCCCTATTAAAATCTGTTTTATCCGGATCTTTCAGCTCTACTCCGGGCCTTGACGGCATACCTTATCTTGCTCTTAAAAATCTTTCTCAACTATCCCTTAACTTCCCTCTCAATATTTTCAATTCTTATATTTCCAAAGGTTTAATTCACACCCCTCCTGGAATTCTTTCATTATTGTCCCTATTCCTAAAAAAAAATCTTCCTTACGCCCCATTTCCTTGACATCCTGCATCAGGAAAATGGTTTGAAGGTATGTTGAACAAGCATCTAGTCCGGTGGCTGAAACACTATTATGTGCTTCGAACAATATGTTCGGCTTTCGGCCTGGCATTGGCCCTTCTGACTGTATTCGAGTCTTTTTGTTTCTCATCTATATAAGTCTTTTATATTCGAAAAAACTTTTAAGTCTGTCTTTCTTCATTGATGTCTCCTGTGCTTTTAGTTATGTCCATATCCCAACTTTAAGAGATAAAATGATGGCAATTAATATTCCAGACAATTTAACTTTCCTCGTTATTACATGTCCAGTCGTTCTATCCACTTCTCTTCTCCATTATTCGACTCTGCATTTTCTACGGTCTTCCTCAAGATTTCTCCCTCAGTCCTACTTATTTTTTTTTTAACACTTATACTGCCAGTATCCCTTCCTTTCCTTTAAATTCCCGCTCTTTATTCTTTGCTGTGGATATTCTGCTTTTTTCTTCTTCCCACGATATTGTTGCAGCCAATGGAGCTGTTAATTCGTCTCTCAATTCGCTCGAAAGTGCTCTTGTGCTTCGATTAACCGTTCAATTTCACCTTCTAAATCTCCCTACGTTGTATTTACCCTTCGACTTTATAATCCTGCTTCTGTTAATCTATCCTTAAATAGTACAGATCTTATTTGTGTTAATTGCTTCCGTTATCCCCCGGTATCTTTCCCGATAGTCGTCTGACCTTCTTCGACCATATCAAATATCATTCCTTCTCCTCTACTAAAAACTTGACGAAGGCCCTGTCTCCTACTAAGTGTGGTGGTGACCCCCTTACATTATTATTCTTCTCTTCAAATCTATTGTCCGTTTCAAGATCGATTACTGTTCTCGTTTATTTATGCCTGCACCTCCAAGTTCTGACTCTCTAAACCAGATGTGATCCAAAACTCTTGCCTTCGACTCTGTCTCGGTGCCTTTAAAACCTGTCTCCTATTCCAGCACTGCTTGCCGAATCGAATATACCACCCCTATCTATCCGCAAATCTTATTTAAGCTATCGCTTCCTTGCTAAACGCCTTTCACTCGCATTCTCTACTCTGATTTTCTCCTAATTTTTTAAATTTCCCGGAATTGGCGCTTTGTGCCCAGGAAAATTCCTATTTTATCTCTTATTTCTCTCCGTCTTAGTTCATTTTGGCCGTACACAATTTCCTTTAATAGTTTCTGCCCTATTTCTTGTTTAACTTCAGCGATCTTTGCCATCCTTCCAGAGTATTTATTTTGCCTACACTTTCGAAATCTCTTCCTCCAGCAGTAATTAAACAGAAATTCTACAGTACTGTCAATTCTCTATTTCCTTCTCATGTAAAAAATTTCATTGGTGGTTCTAAAAGGACTGATGGTGTGTTGGTGATTCTTTTATTCTTCCTGATGATTATAACTTCTCTGAATCTTTTTGCCTTTCTCCCCGTTCTGTTCCACATTTACGTCCGAGCGCTGATGGCTATTTTACGTTCCATTATTTTTATCTCCTTTAATCGTTTTTCTTCCCAATTTCTGATCATTTCCGACTACTCCATGAGTGCTCTTCAGGCCACCTACTCTTTTTCCTTCCTGATCATTCCTGAGACTTTATTATTCTCCGTATAAACGTTCTCTCATTCGGACTCTTTCTTCCCTCCATGGGATCCATATTGACTTGCTGTGGGTTCCTGGCCATTCTAGCATCTCTGACAATGAGATGGCTGATTTTTTGGCTCGGGTTGCTACTTCTTCTTCGAAAAAAATCCCATCTTCTAATCTCTTGCCGTTGTATAAAGATTTCCATCTCAGATTTTGGTCGGATGTGTACACTTCCTCCTTTTCTAATTGCTACTCCTTTCATTTGTCTGTTCAACCTGGTCTTCCTTCCAATCCATGGTTCCTTTTGTTTCCTTCACTTCCTCGCTTTGTTGTTGTAGCCATTGTGCGTTTTAATCATTTTTTGTTGCCTTCCTCCCGCTTTCGCTTCTCGTTAGCCTCTTCCCTATGTTGTCCTCTCCATTTAAATGATGCGGTTATTTGTGACGCCGATCACATGTTTATTAAGTGTTCATTTCTTTCATTAGAGCGTTCGGCTCTGTATTCCCACTTGCTGGGGCTGAGGCTTCCTGCTTCTTTTTGTGCTCGTTATATCCTGTCTTTTCCTACTACACTTAATATCCCTCCCATTCTTACCTTCCTATTAACGATATCTGATCGCCTTATTATATATAACTTTCCTTTTCCTCTAATTGTTTCCGGGTGAAGGTCCTTGGTTGACGAGCTCAATTTGATTCCTTTTTTTTTTGCTGGAAAAAAAAAGCTTTTTTGTTTAACTTTATGCAATAATAATTTCTACGTTTTCTGTATTATTTTTATTTTATATAATTTCGAAATATTTTACATTTTTTGCTTTTTTTTTTTTAATTTATTTTATTTTCTACATATACATATATATATAATGTGTTATGCGGCATTGCAAGCCTGTAATTGAAGTTTCTTTTCGTTTAATGTGCACACAAATTACATCTAATTTTCTAGATTCTATTGTTTTATTAGTTGTGATGTTTTTTTAATCAATTCTGACATTACGTCGTCATAGCTTTTTGTGTAAAATTTAGCGAGCACTTCTTTACACCTAACCAAAAAGTATATACCCGGCCGTTTCCTCTGTACCGGGGTGGTACGTCGTCCGCATTTATCTTAAATTTTTTTGTTTCTTTTTTTAATTTTTTAGTGGTTCGTAATTTCCCATTTTTATCACTCGATCTTGCAGAAAGCTATTAAAAAATCTTCTACTACAGCGATCAAATTGACCGGAGTGATGTAAAATAAGAAGAAAAAAACGCTCTTCATTACCCACTGCTATTTTCAACATATTAGTCTGCACGTAGCGATTGTAACTTCTGCGACTACTTCCCAGCCTTCCGTCTTTATGATGAACTTGAATGTTTCGATTTTCTTTGAAAATGTCTCTAGATTAAAAGAATATTTCACCTGATTTTATGATTAATTCTTGTTTTTGGGTTCGTTATTTTTGCGGTGGTGGAAATATCTTTTCGTTTTTTCCCACCGACAACTGACATTAAATTTTCTCGTACAGTGCTCCTTCATACTCTCGCTTTCCTCGTTTCCTGCCCTCCTTGCTTTTTTTACTTCTATTTTCTCGGTGTCTAACCGAATTAGGTTCTGGTATCTGTCTACTTTTTTTTTATAATCTTCCAAGTCTGCTGGACTGACGCCATTTTTCGGCAAATCCAATAATAAAGAAAAAAGAAAAACAATATAGTCCTTTTCCCGTTTCATTTCTTATGATGCATAATGTGGTTCAACTACTGATCATTCTCAGTTCCCCAAATTTTCATGTGCTTGTTTTAATGTCGATCTTATTGATATCGTTCCCTGTCTCTGTTATATTATCTCAAAAAGAAGAGCGTGTTAATATTAACGCAACGTACGTACTAACGGCTTTTTTTGTAAAATATTTTTTAACCGATATCCTGAAATTTTTTCTCAAAATGGCATGCACCGTATTAGGTGTTAAATTTTTCCTTACGCGCGGACCTTAATATATATATACGGCGTACAAGAATTTTACAAAGATTTATTTAATATCAACATCATAAACTTGCAAGTTACTATCTTTCAGCAATTCCATCCGGAAGGCTGAAGAAATAAAAAGTAACTAGAGATGTTTAAAATCCTATTTAACCGCCCGTCCTGGTTTTTTGAACGTTTCTTATTGTCGCATGAGATGCATTTGCGTTTCAAAATACCATTAAAATAATTTGTATTACTTTCTGATAAAAAAAAAAAAAAAAAAAAAAAAGGATGAAACCCGTATATATTTCAACTTTAAGAATACTTTTACAAATCCTTATAAAATTTTAAAATCATTCCAATAACAGATGTTACAAATTTTTCTGGAGCATTCAAGGCGTGTGGCACTGTTGTTACGGCCCGGGCATATGGAACACTTCCTTATAGTCTCCATACGATCTGTTAAAGGTCGGAAAGCAGAGTTCATCGTTCTAGTTGATAAAGCCGAATCCATTGAAAATGATTGCGACGATGAAGGTGTGTTTTGGTCTACTTGCTGCATCTTCAAATCCTCATCCAAGATATCAGTTTTCACAGATCACGGGCGAGGTTGGCTCGAATTCGATCTTGCAAATAAGGTCTGATGAGCTGCACATCCAACATTTCAGAAAACCGAAATTTGGAGGGAACATTGACTGTACGGAAGCAGTTGTACAGGATACGAAGGAGTTCAATGCAGAGATATTCAGAATCCGGGAAAATATTGGCCAACGTTGAGTTCTTCTACTTGGAGAATATACTGAACATTTCCTGTGTCAAGGTTGTCAACACTAGCTTTTGTCTTGTTGTAAAACACGTTGATTTCACTCTTGCCTTCGTTTTCTCATCCCAGGCTTGGCCTTTGAGGCACTTAGTAGTTTTAGCTGTACCCCCTGTCGTTGTATCTGACAGGCACTATACTTACGTTTTGCAGTGGGAGCATAATTCATAGGAGGGAGTGCGGGTAGAAACAACCAAGTCGGGATCTGCACGTAGACTGGGGGAAGGAGTAGTAGAGCTCCTAACGCTGACATTGAATCAGGATGGCCACCATCTGCTGATGAATTTTCCCTCGTACCTGTGGGACGCTGGACAGGTACTACAGGTTAACTATGTTATAAATAAGTTGTAGTTTCTTTTAAGTTTGCTAATAAGCGTGCATGCGTGCGTATTGTTGTATAATGTATGTATTTTTCGTTTTATAATTAATTTTTCTAGGTACTTAACTGTAGTAATTACTGTTGATCGTGTGCAAATTTCATAAGTCGTCTGATATGTGAAAAAAGAAAATTAAAAAAAAATTAAAAGTAAGCAATATCTTAATTGATCACATATTTGTTGCGCTATTACTTTCCCTGGCAATTCTAATCTGAACAGATGAGTAGCGTTTTTATTTAAATTCCGTGAATAATTTCAGTCTATAACTTTTTTTTTCTTATAACGTAACATAATTAATTTATCTTGTTGCCAATTTCAGTTACTTTTTCGTTACTCTAGTTTCAGGCAGTCTCTCGCTGAATTTATTTTCGATATCTTACTTTTTCCGTTATACTGTTGGTTTGATATTGGGCGACCCAAGAATATCTTCAGGAATTTCCTACCGTCGTTGGTTTTTACTACCCAGCTGCGACCGGTTTCCTTAAATCCCTACTATTGATCGATCGTATTCTGTTACCCCCCCACTCAGAAGTACTTTGATGTACCCCAGGAGTGGCCATTTCCTTTTGCCGCTAGTAATCAACCTTTATATAGGGTTAATTGCATCTGATATCTAGTGCCGGGTTTGTTCAATTTTAATGTTTTCTTTTTTTTTCCTTTTTTTTTTTTGGAGTATAATTAATATGATTACGCTATCCTTTAATTATCATATTTTTACTGTATATATTAATTACAACCAAATTCTTAGGCTACCCCCTATTAGAAAAAATGTCCCAATTTTATGTAACGAAATATGTAACGAAAAATGTAACGAAACAATGTCTTAATTTTATATAATGAAAGTTAAATGTTAGGATAGGATTTTTGTGATTATGTTATGTTTTTTGTGTTGATGCCAGTAAGAATTACGTTGTAAATTTTGATCATTTTATAAGAAGTATAGAAGAGAAAGAAACAGAAATGAAACCGAGAGAGCCCTCTCGGAGCAAAAATGCACTGAAAAGCAAAAAAAAAACAAATTTAATATGAAATAATATATTTTAGTGCAATTAAGAATGGTAATAATTCTTATGCATTACTAACTTTTTGCAGTAAGCAAGGAAATCACAAATTGCAATAATAATTAAAACCTGCACTAAATATTATTAATTCAATGCCAGGATTATAGAAAAGGAGTGAGTGTGTGATTATACTCGTTAAATTGTTTCTAGATATTTTTAATTTGGTGTACCGAAATTCTAATAAATATTAATGTCGCGTAAGAATTATCATATTACCTTATATCATCACACTCCGAAATAAATTAATTTTTTATCGAATAATTATTTTTTACCCCATAGCGAATTTTTATTAAATTCTTAACAGTAAATCTCAAAGTAGTCGGCATTTTAAAAAGAGAAATATCTAAAATCACATTACTTTTTAATACAGCCGTGCCCACGCGTGTCAAGGAACATATCATTTACCAAATTCGTTTTTATTGTCATCTTCTGATAAATTACTTGTGCCACATCGTCCCGACGGTCGAGTAGCTAGCTAACGTTGCGCCATCACTTTCAATGGTTTTGGTATGACATTTTTACGCTTTCATCTATGTTTCTTTTACGGTATATCATCCACCGCAGTTTTTTGTTTTTATTTTTCCCCATGAATGGCTCTCGTAAATTCCGTTGTTTTACCAAATAATAGTTCACATTTTAGCCAAAGGTTTTATTATTATTATTATTATTATAATTACTATTATTATTATTATTATTATTATTACTGTGGTTGCTATTATTAATTATTACTAATATTATCATTTAATTAGAAAATCGGCGAAATATTTAAATTTAACGAAGATAATTTGGTTTTAAGAGTAAACTAGCGAAGCGGAGAAATTTAACACTACTACTAAAAATAGATCCCCCGTTTATTTCTTAAAGGGTAAAACATCGAAATTTTAAAAGGTAACACGTTGCCGTTACTGAAATATTCAGATTTTTGTAAGTGTTCCAAACGCAGGTGATTCTGTAAAAATTTACAGCCGGGCACAGAGACGAAAAATTTAAATTGTATTAGTTGAGTTTACTTTTTCGTTTCGATTAATTAATGCTTTAATTTATTTTTGCGGTCTACATTTCATCTTTTAATTAATCCCAAAAATGAACTGTCTAACGGGAAATCGAATTTCGTTATTAATGGAACGTGATTTTTCAGCAGTCAGCAAGTCTGACACGATGTTTCGGCGTAGCCCGATGTTTATTAATAGGTCATGGTCGCTGGTAAAAGCGATTTTAATAAAGGAAGTGGCGGAAAATACCAATTAGTGGGTTCTATCAAATCGTATTTCGCCTCTTTTTTTTTTTTTTTTTTTTTTTTTTTTTTGTCATAATATCAATTTCGTACTGCGAGACAATTACCGGCTAAAATCTGTGTTATTAAATACAGCGAGAAAACAAAAATTAATCACGGAAATAAACAGAGGTTAGAAAAAACAAATCGATAGTTTAAGAAAGTTTTTTAAACCAAACTTTCGATATCAACGCTGCCTATAACCGGTTAAATGGCGCAATTTTGAAAACAGCGTCCAATTGTTTTTCCTTTCCCGACTATATGTAGCTGTACAAAATAATTTCAGATTAGACAGTTGAAGTTTTCTTTTTTTTTTTGGCGTGGGGGGGGGGCTTGAAAGGATAACAGGCTTAATACACTAATGCGTAAAACAATAATAGATCATGTCTTCTTTTCGGATATCCGTCGTTTCTACTGAATACGCTTGTGCTTCCATTTAGATCTGTGTTTCTTCCTAACTCCAACATAGTTCCTTCGCTTCCTTCACTCTAGTTCCTACGATTATCTTTGTGCTTTCTACTTCGATTAACGAACCCGAATAAAAAAGTGGAAACATATTTAAGAAGTTAAAAAACTGAACGTACCGTTTTGTACAGAAGTACATTGTGACATGAGAATATATCTTTTTTGTAGGAAACGCGCTTCGTTTTAAAAAAAAAAAAATATGAACTACCGTCATCAGAGGATCACTTTTGAATGACGTTCACATTTTTGCGAAATGTACAAGATTTGCAGAACGACTCTCAGCCAGAAGATATATATCTATGTCAATAGGTTAAATGGTAAAAAACTGACTGAGTCAGTAATCCGAATTAAGTATAACTGAAAAAGAAAAAGAAAAAACAGAAATTATGTGAAGGGAATCATAATTACCATGTCAGTACTGCCGAATAATTCTGGTAGCTGAAGTCAAACATAAATGTCTTAAACTTCTACAAATCTCAAAATATTTATCTATTCCTAAATGGAATATAGATCCAAAGTTTCTCTTCAATATATATAAATCGTTAATCTTTTCAAGAATTAATTAACGATGTCAGGTATATATAAATCGTTAATCTTTTCAAGAATTAATTAACGATGTCAGGTATATATAAATCGTTAATCTTTTCAAGAATTAATTAACGATGTCAGGTATATATAAATCGTTAATCTTTTCAAGAATTAATTAACGATGTCAGGTATATATAAATCGTTAATCTTTTCAAGAATTAATTAACGATGTCAGGTATACTACTCTCATCAACCAGTAAATCTATATTAAAATCCTTAAATATGATTCATCGTTCGGATCTTCAACCTTCGCAAGTTGTTCCGCGGTATTTCCGGAAACATTATACTTATCCGTGTCTAAGCCATCTACTAAGTTATAATAAATCTTTCTCATACGATAAAGAACATTTACTATATAATTACTGTATAATTACTGTATACTTTTTTCTCAGCAGACTATAATATTAGCTTCATTCCGAAATTTACTCGAAGTTACGTAACGTTGATAATATTCTGGGAACCATTTGATACTATACATTGGTTTATCTCACCTAAAGTATAACAGAAATTTACGGCGCGACAATATACAACAAACTGTATCAGATAGCATTAAAAACTACAATAATGACCGTACACATGTATATACAGATGAAGCAAAATCCATCCCAGCTAGGGACAAATTACCAGCAACCCGTTCCTATCAAGTCGAGAACTTAGTGCACGCAGTCCGATTAAATAATGGCTGCACATCTTTTTAGATGCGGAATTATGTGGAATCATGTATTGCATCCAGCGCGCATCGAATTACTCGTATCCAGACACCTTTATCGACCGAGTATTGCTTATCGCAGACTCTATTAACCTCTTTACATCTATTATGTCGCCGAGACACCCGATAATGACACAAATCCAAAGTAGTTTATATCAACTTCACAGGAAGGAGTGCGAAATGTCTTTCCTACAGATTCCGAGTTACGTTGGAATGTATTGAAGCAACAAAGTTGATCTCGCAACGCGCTCAGCAATATACTCGTACCAATACCGAAAACCAACCTCTCCCCCTCCGACATTATTTCATATACATATACAAATAAGCAAATACAAACAAGATTGGGACTCTGAGTGGATATCACGAAGAACCTTCTTAAGGAATATTAACAAGCTATCGACTTTCGGAGGCCTCCGAACTGCATTAGCAGGAAGGAATACTCAGTATTATTAAATCGTCTTCAAAACGGGACATACTGCTACGTCATATAATTATTTTTATACCAACAGCTCCCATTAATACGCTATCCTCTAAGCAGGCTATCTGCTAAATCAACTGTGGCATATCTGATTTATGACTGTGAGAAGTTCGCGCCGTACTTACATATTATATGTTAGCCCTTATGCGTGCTATTCTCTCCAGAACTCCTGGTGCTGCATTCAAGAGTTTGGCGTTTGCCAAGGAAATTTACGTATTTGGAAAAAAGAAAACAATATCAAAAAGTGAGCACAAGCGGAAAACCCAAAAAACAGTAAATGTACATTGAACTTCCATCATTAGGTAAATAATGATTTCAATTTTAATATTCGAAAGCGGTACTTATAATGGAGTACGAGAAGAAGGCAGGAGAAACCTATATAAAAAAAACAACAAATGGTAACTACAGTAAGCGAGCAGGTCAGTCCCCGAAATTCATTTTTGGATGAGAAATTTTGGTTCGTTCATTTTTGCTGTCATTCATGGTGTGTTTCTAAACACACACACCGTGAATAACAGCAAAAATGAACGAACTAAAATTTCTCAACCAAAAATGAATTTGAACAAAAAAAAGAATGAGCTAATATAAAGAAAAATTTTAAAAGATAACGAACATACTGAAAATGGCGTGAAAAAATGCGAAGGTAGAGAAAATTATAAAAATAACCTTAGACTAATAGAGAATAAAGAAAAAGTGTAGGTATTTTAAAACACAGCATATTGAACTTACATTAAGCCAGACACATATTTCTGTGGTGGCGTTGAAAAATTCACGTATCCACCTGGAATACAAAAGAGTGACATATAATGACAATTGTGCAACAGTAACAGGTGCAACCAGTAATTTTTTTTTTTTCTTTTTTAATTTGGTTAGCGACCAATAAATCAAAATATTTATACGGATTCCAATTTAAATAATTACGTAATTTTAAATAAATATGTAAAATGAAAATCAACCAAAAGCTAAAAACAGTAACACGTGATTTTCACTAAAAATAAAAATAAAATAAGAAAAAAAAGAAACAAAAATCAGACTTATAATTTTTAAATCATGATTTCATGTTTTTATTTAATTTTATTTATAGATAGTTATTTGTTAAATGACTAAACTAGAGACAAGCTATAAAGTAGCGACGCTGTATATATCAATATGAATGTAAAAGAGCAGAATGAACTGGTTATGGCTCACATTTCGAATTTGAATTGATATTTTTACAATTACTCTTCAAAAATAAATATCACAAAATAGTGTGAAATGTTTTTTAAAATTACACATTATTTTACTTACTAAATTACTTGGAATAAATCTGCAATGTTTTAAAACAAAAACAGGTTCAAGTTCGTATTTTTATTTAATTTTTAATGAAATAAAAATTAAATTTATGGACATTTCATGATTAAACCAGTAATGATCTAAGCCAGCGGTTCGTAAAGTGGGATCCGCGAAAGGGTCACTGAGGTTCCGCAAGAAAATCATCAGGGTTGCCTTCCAACTGCAAAAATCGAAGCGCCAAAAATTTTTCGTAAAACGTGAAAGGAATTTAGCCAAAAGAGGTATTTTTGATAAGAGAAAAACATTTAAATGAAAAAAGTAAAAGCGTTGTTGTTTTAATATATTTCGTTCAGTAATAAATTATGAAGCCCTTCCCCTTATTTACATCAGATACACTATCGATAAGCCTTATCAGTAGTCACAAAAAAACTGCCTCCCTTTTTTATGTTCTGGTATCTATTTTTTCACCTAAAGCAACTTCTTTTTTTATAACAACGGGCCACCTATTTTGCGTTATGAAATCATCTCATCTCGCCGAAATTTTTACAAGGAAAAGCAACAACCATATTTATCGTAAGAGACAACAGCTTTGGGAAGGAAACTAAATTTTTCGATGATTTCTTGAATGGATAAAAACAATGTTGAATGCTTTCCAAATTGAAATTTTACAAAAAAACATGATAGAATTACCCCGACTGAAATTTAAAACATCATTAGGGAACATTTGGCGAACCTGTTAAAATCTTTGTCAGAATACTTCCCGATTACCGATAATGACACATCGACTGGGTACGAAATCCATTTATCAATAAAGATAAATCTGAAACTTTATCAATGCTGGAATATCACACTCATCGGTATTCAGAGTTCAACCGCTTTAAAATACACACATTTAAATCAGTGTCACTTAAAGGAGTTTTGGGTTAGTATTAAAAATGAGAATACCCTCAAGTAGCCAAGAAAACTTTTTTTCAACTTTGTTCCCTTTTATAACTACGTATAGATGCCCAATAGGCTTTTATGCATAAACGAAGAATAAATTCAGGAGCGAATCGGATCCGTATGTACGCGTATAACTATTGAATATTAAACTAAGTTATAAAAAACCATTATAATAAAACAGCGGAACAATTTCATTCTTCACATTAATTTGTATAAAAATTTTTATTAAATAACCTTTATTTACATATTTGAAATTGCGATACCTTTTATTATAAGTTAATTGAATCTGGAATAATGGTAGTAAAAGTTGTAAGTAAAGAGAAAACAATCAAAAATTTTATTTACATATCAACAATTACTTGTCAAGTTTTCATTTGGCATTAAGGGTTCCATAAAATAAAATTGATTTATAAGGGTTCCATAAAATAAAATTGATTTATAAGGGTTCCATAAAATAAAATTGATTTATAAGGGTTCCATAAAATAAAATTGATTTTATAAGGGCTCCGCGATCATAAAAGTTTGGGAACCGCTGATCTAAGTAATGGCAGCATTGTACAAAAGCCAATATAAACTAGGGGAACTGATTTGCAACTTTACCAAACCATTATTAGAATGGTCTGGTACCATTTCTCTTTTTTTTCTGAAAATCGCATTCATCGCTCCAATGATCTGTTTTTTACTTCTTATCGACCATGACTGTCCCGATAATACGCATGGGTACGATTTAATCTATCCGTTTCTACTACTTATTAGAATTCTTTGAAAAAAATTTCGGCGTCAAACGAAGTTAATTATCCGTAACTCCCAGAAAACGATGATTATCCTTAAAACTAACAAAAGCTTTACCCTCGAGACTATCGAGTTATTTCTTGAATCAACCACTTTCGAAAGTTTCAAAGTTTTCGAATGGGCGATTTTTCTAAGTTCAAAGAATCTCAGCAATTATTCATTTTCGGGGGGCCTTTCAATTTCTGAATTTTCAAAGATATGCGTGAACTCTAACGTCAAAGACTAGTACTAAAAGTAAATGAAATAAAGCATCGGTCTTTGTAATTATACGACATAACTGCTATACGTCTGTTCATAGCTTCTTCCGCTGTTGACTATTACTGTTGTGTCGCAGTGGTTACTATTTCTCTAAAACTTCGCGTTATTAAAAATCTGAATGAAGTTCTTTTCGGATTATGCAATTAACTGTTACATTTAAAGCCTACTTTTATACCATTCAAATGCACACACGCACACATTAGATGTACACACATACCTATATATGTGGAACAACTCACGCTTTTTTAAAAAAAGGTGTCTGCGATTTCAGCTCTATATCCCCGCCAGCGGTTAAATGCTCCTTATGAATTCTGTAATTTCCCTCCCTATTCGAGTAGTCTAAGATCCTTCCCAGATTATAAATTACATTCGAATTTTCTTTGCCTCTTCCGTTACTGGAATTATACTCCCTTTCAGAACTAAACGGAATTAAGGAAAATTAGTAAGCTACAAAAAAGATGTTTAAAAATAATTTTACCGAACTGGAGAAATACGAATTTCACAACGGATACTACTCGGTGGGATAATGATAAAGAAATGTCTCCAAAAATGTTTTATTATTACAGTAAACTATTAAGATATAAAACAGAAAAAAGAATATTACCGACAAGGGGAAAAGGTTTATGAGACTAGAAACTATGACAAATTATCTATTATAAGACCTAAAGGGGTTAACAATAAAATTGACAATGTTGAAGAGGAAATTTGGAGACAAATTTTGGGTCACATACCAAAGGAAATTAAAGACGAAGACAATATGAAAATATGGAAAGACAAAATTAAAATTTGGTTGATAGCGTGGTGCAAAGATTGATAAAAGAATAGACGAAGGAAAGAAATAAAGAGAATAATTATAAATAAGGTACATAATGAAAAAAAAAAAAAAAAAAAAAAATGCACGGTAGCTCTTTTCTTTAGCTGCATGCATTTTGGCTTACGAGTAAATATTGCTTTAGAATGTGTGTTGAGCATGAATGTATTTGTTTTAAAAATGAGATGTAATTCAGTGAAAATAAAAGCTAAAGTATAATTAAGTAGTAGATATAAGATCAATATAATGTGTTAGCATTAAGATGTATTATATTTGTGAATAAACGATATAATTATGTTGGGAACCCACAGACGGGCATTTGCCTTGTGGGACCCGCAAATTATTTAAATATAAGGAAAAAAAAAAAGAAGCTATTTACTTTATGCCATCTCTGCGTACGTAACTTTCTCTGTTCCGACGAAAAGCCCCTTTGGTGTCACAAAGATTTCGTTCGATTTATTATTAAGTCGCGTTCTGGTCCCTATGTTAAATGGTGATTTTAATTTTTCCACACAAGCAAAGTATGGTTCGGTTCGATCAAGGAGATCTTTTCATCTTTACTACTAGTACACTCCATTTTGCTTCCTGCAGCTACGTTTTAGTATGTACCTACGGACATTTCTAGTTGTGACAGAGTTCTACGGATATAATCGTACCATTATTTTCGTCATACGGAATATTGATCTCTATGTTCAACGTCAATAATTTATTTACGAGTGGATTCGTTTTTTTTTCTTTCTTTTTCACGCCACCTTGATCTGAATTTTTTCCACGGTCGTTTCCGAAATAAAGTTTTACAGTTCAGAAAAAATGAAAACGGTTAAAGTGACTCCGATAATAAATTGTAAAATCCCAATTTAGCTCAGCACCGTTTAATAAAGTTTGAACTGTTATGTTCCAAGGTAAAGTAGACTATAAAGGAGTCAGCATCGACTGACGAGCATAAAACTAAACTTATAAACCGGATGCCGGTTATAAATTCAAGAACGGATCCTGCCGGAAAAGTTTCATTATTTTTCGAATTTACTAATCGTATAAATACGATTCAATCGTTTGCCGCTGAAATGAGTGAAACACAGAAAAACAAAAAAAAAAAAAAAAAAGAAGGTAGAAAAAAAAAAGAAAGGGAAACGTGAATAAGTTTGATAAAGGAGGAAAATGTGCTTCTTCACTTTGCAAGGACATGCAGTTAAAAACGTTTAACACTTCAAATAAAGCTGGTGAGACTTTTTACGGTTTCGTTTTAACACGCTCTGTTTTTGTGCCACTTGCAAAGAAATTTAGTTTATTTTTGTTAAAAAAAATAAAATAGTTCAGATACGAAAATAATACAGTCAACTCCTTGCGTTTGAATTGGATTAATCCCGGAGCAAATAGATAGTTTTCTATAGATTCGTCTAGTAAGCTCGATAAACAAATTGCTAAAGTTGCTCTAATCTGTAATGCCCGCGCATCTCGTTCTATTAGCGAAAAATCGTGACACTCGTGCAAACTGGTACACCGGACAGTGAATTCTTATCACCGCATGGAAAAGATACAAATTTAGAATGAGCAAACGAATGGATGGGAAATATTTTGCAATATCCGAATCAGCTACAAGCCATTCAAAGAGGCTATTATGTCGATTTCTCCGCAAAATTTTGTTTATTTATACCGTACGGAATTAGCATAGAAAAAATATTACAACGATTCATTTTCGTTTTTATCGATTCCTAAAATAGAATTTTTATTTATTTATTTTATTTTTTTTTTTTGAGAGAATAAATCATAACAGAAATCCATTTCGTCGGATTGATTTTGGCCGTGCTTTTTTTTTTTTTTTTTTTTGGATTTATTTTTCAACTCGAAAAATTTGAAACCTTCAGTATGAATTATTAAAAATAACTCCGATAGCTGTGCAACAATTCAGCCTCCCCCCCCCCCCGAAAAATGTAAATTGAAAAAACATGCAAAAGAGGAAAATGAGTTTAATAAACAAAACAGCGGAACGTGGCTTAGACTTTTGGAGGCATCTATTTCGGCTCTACCGCTGAAAAAGGCGCGAAAAATTGCCATTTTTATTTGCGATATTTGATTTTTATTTTCGAGCGAGTAGGAAATTGAAATAAAGCACATCGCCGAAAGTCCATTTTTAAGAATATCAAACGGTACTTGATTATTTCGAATGTTCAGAAACTTTTTTGAATGAAATCGTTAATGATGCAAGAAATTCAAATAGTGACGACTCGCTCGCTATGCCAGGAATAAGAGGAAAGAGGTTCCCATTAACGTTTTTGATGATAATTTATCACCCGAGATGATTTCAGTAGAACTGAAAAATATTGCAGACCGCGACTTTTGAAAACAATCGATACCGGCGAGAATATTACCAACACGCAGATAGATTTAAGTCAAAAATGCGGGCATCATTCAAGAATAATCTCGAAAATTCCGTTACCAAAGATGGCCGATATAAATGTTCCTCGTGCAAGTTATAACTGTAGATTCTAAAATGATTCATGGCGCGTATTTTAAGCTGTCGATACATTTAGTTTAATAGCGAGAAATTAACCTGATACGAATCACATATGTTCGAACGATGCTAAAATCATCGCCTTGTTTAAAGCGGAAAAATTAAATCCTACTCCGATAACAGTTTGATGAATACATATTTATATGGCGCATTAAAGTTCACACCAGTTTGATGTATCGTTTGACACGTCTGTTAAATTTAAATTCGCGTGTATATTGTCACGTTTTTAGTTCTCAATCGTTATTTACATTTCCGTTTTATACTACTCGCATAAAGACGATTATTATTTTCTAAGAGCATATTAAACGTTGATTTCCATTGGATTTGGTTGTTAACTTTTTTTCTTTTTTTTTGTAAACTTCACTCGTGCAAATACTTTAAAAACTTTAATTTCCCTCCTTGATTGCGTACCACAACAAGGAGTTAGTTGAAAAGTACAAATCGTAACCAAAAGTACAGAACCTTCTTGGAATTTTCGGGAGGAGTTACGCGAGTACTGAAGGTGGCATAGCTAAAACGAGATTATGTTTTAGACATCTAACACACAGTTTGATGATAAAATTCAAAAGGTTTTGTTTGTCAAAAACATACGATATTGACGGGTGCGTGCGCTTTTCTTCATCCTTCATCGCTACCGTGACCGCGGATGTACACAGTCTAGTGATGGGTAAAGTTTCAAATATTTTGGAACGCCACGATAAAGGTTCCTAATGATCAGGAACGTAACAGGAACTTAGTTACAAAGTTACAAACTGTTAAGAGTAATTTATATAAACAAAATGTAAATAAATTTATTTTAGCATTACGCACTTGTACGTAATTGTTATATTTAATTATTTTCCAATTTCTTCATTCGCTTAACCTCCTGAATTCAGTTTTGTATCCCTTTAAGACCCCGGCGCACATGGCCATTTGCGTAGCCGGCACTCGCATTACCAAATAACTATTATTTTTAATCAAAACGGTTTTTTCTATTGTTATTTTTTTTTTTTGAATTAAACGATTGAAGATTGAGAATTAATATTTTGATCGGGCTATCTAAGACATTAAATAATACAAAACTAATTATTTAATACCGAAAAAAATAATTTCGAATCGGTAGACGATAATGTCACCTTAATGTCCTAAAAGTTTAATTAATCATTTAAAATAAGCGCGCTGCCTAAATTTAAATTATTAACATGACTTAGATATTAAATTTTTATAAGTTGCGTAATAAACTAATCTTTAGCAATTTTAATAATTTTTTTTTTTTTTTTTTTTTTATATAAAGGTGTGTATGAGGGTTTTCATGTACCGTGCTTAACTACTGGGGCTATAATAGCACATGGAGCCTACTTAAGGGGATTAAACGCGATAGTACAGACCGCTGCTCCGCATGAAATCTAATACAGCTGCGACCGCGGACGGAGCATTTGACAGTATCTTAGAACTAGAGGAAGTGGTAAAGCGAATGGATCGTGGTACTGCAAATGAAGAACCTGCCCTTGATTCCGAGCGCTCTGTTTTGTACTCGAAAATCTTGGCACTGGGTCTTCCTGCTCCGTATAATTCTTCTTTTGTCCTTTCCTTTCCATCCCCAGATATAATCCCGGTACTCCAATCTTTCCTAAGCTCTATTTCTAATCGTCTTTTTATTTAACCCCTTCCTTAATTTCTATTGTTGTTGGGTCAATGCCGCTGGCGCGCCCAAAAAAAAAAAAAAAAAAAAAAAAGAAGAAAAGAAAAAGAAGAACATTCCAGAAGTAGGTGTGAGAGGTGGATGGGGCGCTCGATTGACTACAAAAAGGCAGACATTTGAGGATACCTGGCTCGTGAATATGTAGCTGTGCGAGAGGGTTGTATGTCCTATTCGGAGACGATTCAGGACAGAAAAATACCTGCGGGAAACTCCGTCTGCGGGCCACTAAGGCTCCATGGTTGTTTTTATGCCGCGGAGAAACGTACTTGAAGATCTCCATTCCTGTTGCCATTCTTCTCCAGTTTGCTGCAATGGTATTGCATTTAACGGGGTTTTTCAAAATTAGTGTTATACAATTTTTATTACTTACGGTCAATTGTTTTGATCTAAATTTAACTATACTAAACTAAAAAATAAAACTAAATTAATTCGCTGCAAACAAGTCAAAAATAAAATAATCACGAGGAGAAATCATAAAACAGCTTTTTGAAAGTGGCAAATAGACACACAGATAAAATGAAGTAGATCTGGAATTTATAACCACATTAAAAACAGTAAACTAATGCTGGGCGATTACGAGATATACTAATGGAATCACTCGATTATGAACATATCTTGAGATATTTCGATTAGGCTATTTTTGTTAACTACTATAGCCCGTTCAACAAAAATGTGCCGATGGAAAAGGTCGATATAAATCGATATTTATTATCCACTTACGATGGGGGCCATCGTAAGTGGATAATAAATATCGATTTATATTGACTTTTTCCATCAGCACATTTTCGTTGAACAGACACTATAATCATTCGAATTATGATTCGAATTATGACCCGAATTATGATCCAAATTATGACTCGAATTATGATTCGATTTATCATTCAGTGTTTACTTACGAGAACTATTACGTGATCTAATTTTTTTTTTTTTTAATTTCATTAATTAGGTTAAATTCGAAAGCATTATTTATTTTAATTTTAACGGTAGTTTTTGATAAAAATATTGATATCTTTATCGGTGAAATTAATGGTAACGAAATATTTATATTTAAAATTATATAATGATTGTGATTTACAGTCGTGTAAAATAATTCGATTATGAGAACCGAGAACATTTTGTGAATAGCGATTGTTAACATTAGTTATGTAGAAATATATATTAGACTGGTATATTAATATAGGTTAAAATTATCTCGATAAAATAATTTATAGCTTTAAAAATTAATGTCTTATTTAAAATGCACAATATAATTTCAGAAAATAATAAAAAAATTAAAAAAAAAAAAGTTCAAAGCACCACTAATATTTTAACAAAACAACTGATACATGTGTTGTTCGTAATATGAATGATTACTATACATTATATAAATGATTACTATACATGTATGATCGTTATTCGTCATTCGTCATTCATCACTCGATTATACAGATCATTCGGTTACTACTTTTATAATCGATTATCAAAATTAGTAACTCGTTAATCACGGGCGTCGCCAGCGGTGGCAGGGGGGCAGTTTCCCCTGAAGCCTTGAAACTTTTTAATCAACTGGCCATGATGAGCATTCATAGGCGCGTAATCGTGGACAATTTCACGAAAATTATGTTTCAATTAAGATTTTATTCTTGTTTAATGAAATATTAAGCCTTTACAACTTATAAATTTTATTTTTCCTATAACTCATATCCTCTTTCTATCATCTTGCCCCCCTGGCTTGATCACTCGATTATTAAAATCGTTCGTAATCTCCCAGCTCTATAGTAAACAAATTAGTAATGCTTTTGGATAAAAACAGATATTGAAATTTTTGACGACCGTGTTAAATTCCAGAGTTGCTGTTACTCGTTGCGGTGTCGATTGTTTGCGATCATCATCACCGCGGCGAATGGTACCGAAAATGTAATGTGCTCTGCTTATTAAAATGTACAAATTTAACTCTAACGTAAATAACGCCGGTTGATAATAACACACACACACACACATGTACAACGACAGTTTGGCCAGTATCGATAGAAACACGTTATACATTATTTAGTTATTGTAACTAAAGTTGTAACCGAACTAATTACAGTAGAATATAGTGTTGTTTTATATTCATCATCTGAGTGTACTTCATATACATATATATCACTACGTAATAAGCTGGTTGAGTTGTGACCAATAGTAGAGCAAGCAGCGTGAGAAATACCTACAAACTATATACGAGTGTTCAAGATAAAAGGTGTGTCATCTGTACTTCAATTCCTCGCGAAACACTGTCCGATATTATTGCGTTGACACTAGTTGCACAGTTATAGTCAGTTATTTCAGTTACATCATTTCTCATTTCTGTTACACAGAAAGGTGACAAGAGTAATGAAGTAACAGGTAAATATACGTTATCGATTGGAATAATGGAACAAACTGTTACTGGAACTAGTTTCTAGTTACGTTACTCGTTTACACATCACTATTACGAACTACGTTACAAACTGCAACGATCCTATTTATTAATTGTTTCTTTTTATTCTGCGTGTTATATTAATTCTATCGAACAAATGTTCCTATTTTCCTCTGTAGCCGCTACTATTGATAGTGATCGGAAAATGTGTGAAATCCAGATTAATGCAACGGGGAAATTTTTTAAAATAGATTAAATTTATTTTAAGTTTCGCTTTCAAGGCCTCCTTAAATTTCCAAGAAATGCCGATTTTTACAAGATTTAAAGATCTTTTTGTTCGACCTGTATTATTTCAAAGGGGCATTTCGAAAAGTGTTTCGTATTGTTTACAAAAAAAAAAAAAAACATGTTAAATTATCGAAAATAGAAAAATTAAAAATAACGCTGTATTGATTAAAAATGATAATGATTTAAAAAATTACATATTTTAATTTCCCCTAATGATTGCGATAATGTTTTATAAATTATTCATAATGAGGGTAGTAGTAGAGTGACAAGTAGTGCGGTTCTGTTTTCCAGATATTCCTGGTTTCCGTTTTATCCGTTATGAACCGGCTGTAAATGTTTCATTCATCGTCGCATGAGCGTACTCCCCGAGTGTGTGTATGTGTCCATATGTACGATGGTATAAGCTGCGCGGTATTGTGTTCCGCGGTGATTTTAAATAATGAAAAAAAAAAAGTAAAGAAAGAAAAGGTTTATTTCAAAAACGCTCATATCTTTAAGTTGTGAGTACCACGGAGCATACTACCGTCTGTGGGCTCCCGACATTCTTATCATCGTTTACTAATACGTAAAGCTACAACATTACTCGAGAATTAATTACAAATAATAACTAAAAACGACAAAAAACAAAAAAAAAAAATGAAACGGAAAACATCTTCAGTACAATTGGCGAGCATCCTCTTAAAATTATGCACGATCGATTATTTATCAGCCAGCAGACCATATACCAATCAAGCAATATTTCTTCGAAATGTAATTTTGGTCTAAATGCACATCTGATGAATACCAGCGCGCACGGTCGCGATAATCCCCCCGCCAAACCGGTTCGGTCGGAAAAACAAGCCGGAAAAATGTTTATTTACGCGGTATTTTCGAAAAAATTCTACTTCTTTATTTATTCTTCGCGTAATTACTTTCCTTCAAGTTTTGCTCGCCGTATAATCGATAGATTTTCCTATTTTCCGAACACATGCAGCTGCGTGCCGAGAAACAAATAAGCGAAGAAAGAACGAGAACAATCGATAGATTAAAAATTTACATTAGACGAGACCGTTTTCTGTTTCTTCATTTGTACATAGCCTTTTTCAATTTCAACGCTGGCAAGAGTTTCAATACCGGCGGCCGCTACGAGAGACCAGCGGAAAATTGTTCAGTAGCGAGCGAACGAAATGGCAAGAAGCAGGCAAAACCGGAAAAAAAGAAAAAAGACCAGAGCGGACCGAAAAGAAAATTAGAGTGGTTATTAATTATTCATAGGAAGGAATTTCGTTTTGCAGTCGGTTAATGACTATTTATTGTTGAAGGAACAAAACGCCGATTAAACCGTTCTTCGGTCGCTCTTTGTGTACTCACAGATGTGTCAGTTTTCATTATTAACCGTGTCGTTCGTATTTCATGTGAAACGAAAAATCACAGTTTTCCATCATATCGAGAGCAGACATATAAATAACGTGTAACATTCGACACAGATATTCCCTAATATTTCTATATGGCGGCTTCGTTTTATTTTATTATTCTGAAATATCACATTTTTTTGTGCTTTTCTTCTAACAAAAAAATCGTAATTGTTGTAATCTTGAAATTGTAGTAATAATCGAGAGTGGCTGTACTTGTAAATTAACAGTAACATTTTATCTAATTTTCTTCTTGGTCCGAAAATCACACTAATATAATAATTCTATAGGGTTGCGCGCGGAAACCTGACATATTTATTTTTTTTTTTTTTTGTAAAATAACGCGTGGAAGGGTGAACGCGAACCAGAATCTAAAAGTAGAAGGTTGAAGGTTTTTTTTTAAATCCCAGTAGCTCGCCGCCGACACATGGATATGTAGAACATTGCGTATCGCCTGTTTGTTTTAGAGCAGTTTTTGCGCTGCGCATCATATGTGAATTGTATTCGCGCATTCCGTGCCGAGTTTAAATTACGACCGAATGATCCTTCCCGAAAGGCTCGTATAAAATTGTGGCTCGGTAACTTGGAAGAAACATTACAAAAAACCACTTCACTCGGCTCGAGTGTTTGGTGAGCGCTAGCGGAATGTTTGGAATTGTTGGTCCCTACTTCTTTGAATCGACAGTCAACACTGATGAGCAGTACACGACGATGCTACGAACCTTTTTTTTTTTTTATACCCGAAATGAAGAGAAGAAAAAAAATTCTTCGCACCTGGTTTCAAGAAGATGGGGCGACGTGCGATACTTCAGGAATTGTTGCGGAATACATTTGGCGATCAACTGATCTCACGCAACACCGAATTTCCATGGCCGCCGCGATCACCTAATTTATCAAATTGCGACTATTACACCTGTGTGGATTTTTAAAATTCAGGGTATACGTTAATAAGCCAAGAACGTTGCATGAACTTCTTAGCCAATATTCGAAATGAAATAGCCGCTATATCGCCGACAACGTTGACAAAAGTGTACGAATATGTCGAAAAACGGCTTACAATTATGGGTATGAACAATTTTGTTTTTGAAAAATAAAGATTTATAAACCTTCAACCATCTATTTTTCATTTTTGCTTCGTTTGTGTTCCCCTCATCCTTCTCCTTGTTTCAGTGTAGGAAAATATGTGTAAATAAATGTGTCAAGTTTGCAACCCTATATAAATATAAACAAAGTAAGTTTTTGATTAAATTTCCTTAAAATAAATCAACTCGAGAGAAAATTGATTTATCTAAATCTACGAATAAAATTAACAAACCTATTATGAAATTTCATTTAAACTGTTTTGTGTAAAATTCACCGAAAAGAGACCTATATCTAATGCTTCGAAATTTGACCAACTGGCAAATTGTCTTTTCGTGGAAAATTATATATAGATACATATATATATATATATATATATATACAGGGTGGGCCAAAAGAACATCCCGAATTTTAAATGATCGTCAAATAAAGACTAATATACTTACGGAAATGAAACAAACATTGAAATACTTCAAAAAGAACGCCATTTATTGTACACTATTAGTTTTGAACAATACTCCGTATGAATAGTCACCATTTTGATTTTTACATTGTTGCAATCTTTCCTCAAAATTATGCATTATTTTTTTAAGAGTTGGTTTTTTAATCGCCGCAATTTCCTTCTGAATGGCCAATTTCATCTCGTCGGTTGTTGCTGGTTTACCCTCGTACACCTTGCTTTTCAAGTAGCCCCATAGGTAAAAATCTGTCGGTGTTAAATCCGGACTGCGCGGCGGCCAAAACAGCTCACAGTTTCGCGAAATCAAGCGGTCCTGAAACTTCTCTCTTAATAACCGCAAAACATCGTTACGAATATGTGGTGTGGCCCCGTCTTGTTGAAACCACGTTTTAGATAATGCAATCCTCTTCCGTCTGAGCTCCGGTAGAAAAAACTCGTTTAACATTTGGATGTAGCGGTCGCCGTTCACAGTAACATTCGCTCCGTCCTCCTCGAAGAAGTAGAGACCGATTATCGCTTTCGCACTGACTGCGCACCATACCGTGATACGAGGGGAGTGCAAGGGTACCGGGTGAACGATTCGAGGGTTCTCAGTAGCATAATACCGCATGTTTTGTTTATTAACGTTACCATTTAAATCGAAATGCGCCTCGTCGCTAAAAAAAACATAATCCAAATCGACGTCTTCTTCCTCCAGCATATCCAAAAATTTATTACAAAATTCTAACCTTCTTGGCTTACCTGTTGGTATCAATTCTTGGGTTAGTTGTATCTTGTATGGGTGCATATTGAGGTCGTTTCGAATTATTCTTCTGAGTGAAGTACGGGGAATTTTCAAGGCGGAAGCCTGGCGACGAACGGATCTGCGCGGACTTCGCGACAATGCTACGCGCACTTTTTCGATGTTTGTCGGGGTTCTAGACGATCGACGGCGACCTTGATGGTTGACCGCCACCACACTACCGTATTCTCGGAAGTTTTTTACTCATTTGAGAATACTTTTACGGTCGGGGGGATTGTCATGACGTTTTAAATCAAATTGTTTTTTAAACACTCGACAACGAAAGAGCGTTTTTTACGCGTCCACAACATCATGACTACTAACCAACTATATTTATATTAAACGGCATATTATTTAGCGCCAGATGACGTTGCAATCGCCACGCTAACTTACAGTGTATGATTTTGACGAGCATTCGAAATTCGGGATGTTCTTTTGGCTCACCCTATATATATATATATATATATATATATATATATATATTAGGCTAGAGAGAAAGAGAAATACAGTCGGAAAAGAAACGGATTGACACCGAAAATCGAAGTTAATCACTTTTTGGTGCGCAGACAAATAAGAAAAACAACTACATATGTAAATTACGAAGCTTGGTAATCTTAGTGTGTCTGAAGTTATTGTTACCTGGTTAGAAAGTAGTGTTTTCTTCAGATCTCATACTTGGTGCACACTGAAAATAAAGATAAATTCTCGCTGCGCTCGGTTAATAATAAAGAAGCCGAAAAAACCAAATACGGTCTGAAATTGTAGTTTATAAATCATTGTACTTAAGAGTGCTGGTTGGATAAATGGATTTGTAATTGGTCTAAGAAAAGTGGGAATGTAACTAAAAAACGAACTCGAGCTTCTATTCCATATTCCAATATCGATAACGTATTTAACTTTGTTACTCCTGTTGTCACTTTCGTATCACGGAAGTGAGAAGTAACCGCGCTATAACTAAAATAATTGTAACTATGTAGCTTATGAATGGAAGGAACGATTATACTACGCGATAATAACAGAGACGGTAAATCAGGGGGAATTAAAGTACAGATAAATCATTTTATCTTTATCACTCATATGCACTTTGTATGGATTAATCACACCGCTTGCTCTGTTATTGGTCACATGCTTATTACAACCTACATAGTATAATCAGATGATGAACAAATCGACAACACTCTATTTTGTTGTAAATGTTCTTCAATTACTAATTTAGTTACAACAACTGAGTAGATTCATGCTGGTTAAACTATTGTCGCGTGCGTCCGTTACCATCAGCTGAAAACAGTGTTGTTTACGTTCCGGTTAAATCTGTACACTTTAATGGGCAGTCGAGTCGCTATATGTACCGTAGGGCGGCGCGACGATATCATAGTGTACTGTGATGATCTGGCCACCCCGCAGCGAATAACAATTGTGGATTTTTAGACTATCACCAAAAATTTTAACAGCGATTTTCTTTTTATTTTCCAAACAGTACGGAATTTGTTTTTATTCGACGTAGTTATAAATTCCTAAGGAACACTCTACTTCGTTTTATTTCGATATCTGTCAGGTTTCGCCGTTTTATAATTTCTGAACTGTTTTATTTTTGACCTGTTTCAGCAAATTAATTTACGGTTCTTGTTTTTAATTTTTCGTTTAGTGTAATTAAATTTAGATTAAAAAAAAACAAAAAAAGTAATTTCCTTCATCAACCTGAAGTAATCAAAAATTTTCTACGACAAATTTTGATAAACGCTATATCATCACGTGAAATAACGTTTATTACACGATTTATAAAAATGTAATGTTTAAGTTATGTTACGAATTTTTAATTTTAGCAACGTACTTGTTTCGAACGATTAATTAAAGTTTCGAGATATTGAGATGAAACATTTATTGACTTCTAATATGTTTTAGCTTTTAAATGGTATTTAAATTTAGTTTCACTTTGTTCATATAAGTTACCCTTTTTTTAACAGATCTTTTGTAACTAAAAGAGAACCGATAACGTGACGTTCCAAAATAATGTTTTTTTTTGTTTTTTTTTTTTAGGAAACTTTGCTCATCACTAGAGACTCGTTATTGTCCGAAAAAAAAGTATGAGATTACAAAAAAATAAACAAGTGCGTTTTAAACGCAATAGAGATTAGGAAAGGTCTAGGTACACAAAAAGTGAAACGGTTGAAAAATAATCTGCGCAAACGAGATAAATCGGCATTACGATTTTTTTTTTATATCTCACAAATCTCACAGTGTATAAAACGTACCCTAATAAGTATAAAATTAAAATACACTTCTATAAACAATTATTTAATATTTAATTACCCGACGCGTTTCGAAGACAACATGATCGCGGGAGTTGTTCCCTATTTTATTGCTACGAGGGCAAAAAGTACCGAAATTAGAAATAAGTAAATACGAATAAAAGAAAAAAAAGAAAAAAAAAGTGCAACCTGAAATAAGCCGCTTGCCCGAGGGGGGTGAGGATAAGCGCTGTTATAACCAATTAGGAGTAACATTTAGCTAGAACGGAATCGATAGCTATTTTGTAAAATTTCACAAACTCGTCAGCGTTTGTCCGACAAGTATAGAGAAATATTCCATCATCTGCGGTTATTTCGTTGCACGATTACTTATTAGACACGGGTGAATCTAAAATCGGTAGGTGTCGACCTTCGAGAGTCAACTTTGCACATAATCGCTTAAAGTCGAATGTTGTTCGGGTCTACAACTTTACAGGTTCAGTTTCCTTCATTTTTAGAGTGGTAGTTTTAATGGCCGATGGCGTAAAGTCCGGAAAGTCCTGTCTCGCCACTGACACGAAAACGCGGGGACATTCTACTGAATTTATAATTTTTACCGAATAACGCGTGTATACGCAGACGGGCACACGGATTTCAATAATGCGATAAAATTAATGTTAAACTAGTTCGTTTTTTGATATTTGCCCGACTGAACGGGTCTCCTCGATCGTATTCAAACTAGAATTCATTTTAAAGAGCTGGGCTTCGCTCTCGCGCTAGCCGACCAGTCGACTACACGCAAAGAATCATTCAACTCCTCCCGCCAATTTCTTTTCCGTTTAAGGTTGCTGAAATAAAACCGATCAAATCTCAAATATGGCGGAATTCAAATGGAACCGGCTACTGAATATTCTCGTGTTGCATCGCGATTTATGATGCTTTCAGAACGATCGTCGTAGCCTGTTGCAGGAAATAAGCCGTTGCAATTCGATATTGTTTCATTTTTTGCTCGTCAAACCTACCGGAAAAAGCTTGCGACACAACTTCCTATTAGTATTTTAAAGTGAATAAGCGGGGGCCAAATACTTAATTTCTGCGGACGTTAAGGCGCGTAATATTTCCCCGTCAGTTAAACGAGCAGTTCCGCTGGTTTCAATTTGATTTACAATCGACTCTGCATTATTATTATTATTATTATTGGTGGAAATTAACATTAGAGATATTTTCTTGCCTTTTTAAAAATTAGATTTTTACATATCCCATGGTGAACTGATTCAATTTTAAGCGTCGGTGTTCTATTAGTAAAATAAGGTCTTTAATGAGACTTTTTAACGTTTATTTTAATTAACGACTACCAAGAGTTGTATTTGCGATCAGCAATAATCGCTGATACAAAAAAATCACTACTAACCGTTACTCGAGCGAACAAATATTACTATTAAAGTCGATCTGAGTAATTAAAATGTATGCTGGAAGAAACGTAAAAAATATGAAGCCGGTAATAAATAAAAAAAGCTTAACAGAAACTAAATTGCCACGCAGTTGAAATGCAAATTCACGCGTATATTTTAAATGTACACTTCTTTCTCTTTCTCTCTATATCTCTTTCTCTCTATATCTCTTTCTCTCTATATCTCTTTCTCTCTCTCTCTGGGCTCACCAGCAAGGGGCATTTGCGACGAGTTAAGGAATTACTAGATAGGAATTCTATTGGAAATAGGTGTTATGAAGGTAGCAAGGATAGGCACTACTATATCCAATGATGGAAGGGAAAGTATGAAAGCAGCACAGTAAGGAGTGAGGGGAGATTCAACTAATCGTGGTAAAAAATAGTGCGTTTAAGAAAGAGAGGCGGACACTCAACGACGACATGTAGTTAGCAACGCAGATGGCAGGTTCAGCCGGATGAAGGGGACACAAAGAGGTGAGGAAGAAGTTGAGAAACGGGATAATATAGATGAAGGAAGAAAAGAGTAGTAAAAACGTAAGCGGCAGATAGATGTATATAGCGGTACGATGGAGAGTGATTGAACCAGGCGCGGGATTAGAGGATTGTATAGGGAGATGTAAGGAGAGAACGGGTTAAAAAAATGATAGTACGATGAACGTTTTTGTACAGGGGAATAAAATTGAAGGAAGTAACTTTTCGTAGAGGTCGACTATTGTCGGTAGCGCAGCGAGCTAGAGAGTAGGCCTCCTCGTTTCCATGAATACTCTATATGACTAGGAACCGAAAGAAAGTCTGTCTGAGTAGTAAGGTTACTGCGTAGGTTGAAAATAAGGATATAGAGGATAAAAATATCGCATGATGGGGATGGAAAGCAGGACGATATATAAGGGTACTCAAGGAGTCGGAGACAATCAGAATTTTAGCGAAAGGTGGGAGCGTCGCAGAAAATATGACAGCACGAAAGATATACACTTTTAGCGGAGCTCAAAGTTTACACCATCTTTTTTTTCTATAATAAACTTTTTTGGAGCAGCTTTCTTTTTGTTTTTTTAGCTCCTACGACATTTACCGGTTTAATCGAAATGATAAAAACCTATTGAATAAACATTAAATAAAATATATACGGCAGAATTTCTCAGGGCACAACCCATATCTTTTTTCTTTTCTTTTTTTTTTTTTTTTTTTCATTTAAAGAGGGATACTAATCCACATATTGCATGTAACTCTACCTAGGTTATCGCAGTGAGTGGGCCCACATTATGGATCAGACTCCTCAGCTCGTATGAAAGTCATAAGGTTTATCATAGCGGCAGGGGTCATTGAGAGGATGATAACCCATATAAAATTAGAAGCAGAGAAGTGAAAAACCAATACATGTATTAGTGAAGCTACGGAATACATCTAAAGGAGAATCGATTATCTACAGCATTGGAAAAGAGAAAACCAAAGTATCGGTGCAGATGAAGGTACCATCATCCTTTTCGGCTAATGAACAATACTTGTGGTACCGTTCAATGATTCAAATAATATATAGTCGGTTACATCAATGTGCCAACAATATTTCTAGAACCAGTGAAATTCTATAGAACTATACATTAATCTTTTTATCGGTTGTTATGATCGACTCGGAGAGTTTTTATAAATGAATTTACCAATAAAAAAAAAAAATGAAAAATCGTCTTTGATTTTTTTTCTACGATAAAAAAAAAAAAAAATAATACGGACGAAAGGGATGTTATTCTTTGTTCCGTTTATGTTGCTAATGAAACACGCGTGAAATATGCGCATTGTGAATTTGACAACTTCGACGGAAGTATCAAAAAAAAAAAAAAAAAAAAAAAAAGCCGAAAAAGATTACTACCATCAATCTTGTTAAAACAAAAAATCAAAAATTCCAAATTTCTTCAAAAATAAAGAAAAAGTATATTGCCGTTTGTCCTTGTTTTTTATTCTTAGATTGATTTAAGTTTTATTACTTCATCGTCCTAATATGTAACAAAAAAAAAAAAATACGACGCTTTGAATTTATTAATAAAAAAAAAAGGATGTTTTAATTGCTGAAAACAATACGTATTCAAAAAAATATTTCGTGTAGCTTGGTATAGCGGAATTCATTCTAAATCTTTGACCGTAAAATGTCGTAATAATTTATTAAATTATTCGTCGTTTTTGTAATCGATAATCACTGCCCCCCTATGGAGGAATTTATCTGTTTTTCTTTCCACTATTTCGGCTAAAGATGAGAAATTTCCGAAGAAAATACTCCCGGCACATATTTTATGTTTTATGTACAAGCTTTCATTATATTTATTATTAATCTTTGGGTAAGTACCGAACGAGTAGCGTTGTGTCTTTACTGTTTCATTTGAATATAGGGCAATAGAAATTATATAACGATGGCTGCGTTTCATTTGAATTCCAAGTTGTGAAATTCCTGTAGCCGGAAACTGTTGTGTGATTTGGAGTTAAGATTTGGAATATTCTATTTTCCAGCTCTCGATTGAAAAAAAATAACATTAAAAATGAAATTGTATTGTCAAACAATAAAATTAGCTACCTCCAAGTTACCAAAGTTACCGCCTTTATTTATTACCTGTGTGCTATTCGCGGTATATTTCTCGTATTCAGTTTTATCCCGGTTTTACCTCCGAGCTGACAGTTTGCCCGATTGTTATTCTCCTGTGAAAAATTACATTCCTATACAATACATACTATATATATATATATGTATATGTATATTTATTCTGTTCTATGTCAGCGATTTTCCGAGCGCATCATTTGCCCACAACCCATCAACTTCAAAATTCTTTTTCCATCTTCGTTCATTTCAAATATATTTATGCTATATATATATATACATGTGTGTATACATATATAACAAGAATTCTTTACACTGAATTTATATCAGCGTTAGAATGCTTTCGACAATTTCTTTTATTGTGTACATACATTGCGGCTTCTTCAGCACAATTTTATTCATTGGTCGAAACGCCTGAGTTATCGACAATTTCTTTTATTCTTATTCGTTCTATTTACATTTTTCGCGAGTCCTTCTTTTCTTCTTTTTCTCCTTCCGGCCTCATTTCTGCGACATTTGCGCATTTCATAAACACGGACCTCCCGTATCAGGCTGCACGCAGCTGCGCGCAACGAGGAAAAGTAAAATTTCCTCCGCTTTTTGTTTCCATGTACTCGGCAACTGTCCTGCTGTCGCCCGGACTGGCACTTCGTTCGCCGGGACGCAATGTGGTTCCATTATAATTTAAATTTACCAGCGTTCACCACTGAGCGATTGTTGTTTCTTTATTTGCGAATTTCTGCAATATCTTTTAAATCTTTCGCCAAGTCGCATTTTCCTGAAAGTAACTAAAACACACCCGCCGGATGATTTCTTTTAAGTTCCGTTAGTAATTATAATTTCGTCTGATGTTCGGCGTTAAACGAAAACGGTATTATGGGAAACGACTTTATTTAAACACAAGCGAGCCTCTCATCGGGCGCGAACTTTCCAAGTGCGGACCGTAAACACCGAAATGTCGTTATTTGCGAATTATTCTACACTTAAAACCTTCCTCTTTTCGCATCTTAATTATATTTATTTTTCAGCTCTTAACCAATTTCAAAAAATCCGGAAAGGGAGGAAAACTCGAGCTTCTTTTTATGAGATGCGGGGAGGGGGTCGTCAATTATGGACATTAGTCCAGTACTGGTAAATTCTCTTTCTTACATTTTCGGTACGCGGTAGCGGAATTTCCAGGTGAACGAAAAAAAACACTGCCCAACTATACACCTTCAAACTCTCCGTATTATATCAACACCAGGATGTTCCCTAATATTTTTACTATGATTATTGTTGTTGTTACTCTTATGATTAGAAACAGTATTTAATGCGTAGAAACATAGTCGTTTTTCATGTCTGTCCATTTGTCTCGGACATCTGTCGGCAGAAAGATAGACACATTAAATCGTGAGAGGAAGTTTCTAGAAGTGATTGATGTAATTTAGACGACTCATGAGGACTTTTGTCAGCCAGGCAGAAAGAAAAGAGGCTTAAAATGTCTCCATAAAACAATAAAAAAATCAAGTACTTCGAGCTGCATTTTTTTCGTCTTATTCAGGAAAACGTTGAATCACAGGGTGTGACAAAAGTAAGTTATCGTATTATTTTCGATTTGCATTTCTCGGAAAAAATAAAAAATTTTATCCGAAATGAGAGAAGAGGCTTTTACGTGTAAATTTTTAAATGTTTCTTTTTTTTTTCCCGGGAAGAAATGAATTAGTTTCTGCTTATAATAATGAAAGATTTTCGAAAACTTGACCCATCTAACGAAAGGAGCCCCCTTTATTTGACTCGGCAACAAACACCGGTTGATCCAGTTCGTAATCGCATTTGCTACGGCCTGTCAAATTTATCTGGCCCAAAAAGGTTCAGACAATTTCACCGAGTGCTTTGTCAAGTTTTGCACGAATGCTTAAGTAGGTATACTGCTGCTCGGTCCTGGAAAAATTTTAATTTTCCAGAAGAAAGAGAGAGAGAAAGAAAGAGAGAAGAAAGATAATGAAATTAGAAATTATTCCAATTACCGAGAAAGAAAGAAATTAAATAAAGTAAAGCTAATTTGACGGCCGCGAAATCGGGTAATATCACAAAGAACTGCGACGCTAAAAATGAATTAACAAAAACTGTCGTGTGATTTTTTCTGTTTTGGAACGTTACAGAAAATTGTAACATATATCGAGCTCTCTCTTGTTACTAGCTGAAGAAACCGAAAAGGGTTCAGTTTTCACGGTGACGTCGTTAAATGTAAATTACCTTCGGCTATTGCCGAAGGCGCCGTAATTGAACATATCTTCAAAGTCATAGAGGATGAAAACAATACGAGTTCGGAAAAGTTAGATTTTTTTCAAAATAAGAATTTTAAAAAATACGCATTAATATTACAAGAAAACTTGTGAGAATAACTCTAATGGCGAGTATTTTACTGAAAAGTAAAAAGCGTTTTTCCTATCTTAATTGTTAAGTTTCACTCCGTATAAAATCAGCACGAAAATGTCTATAAAATTTAAGAATACTTCAAAATACGAGTATAATAGCAGGTGCAACTTCGGAAAAACGTCATTTAACCCTTAAATGCCCCCACGTAGAAAAAGCAAAGTGAAAATTATTTTGTATATTTTATTTAGAAAGCTTTTGAGCATGCCAGAAATCCCAAACTTGAATATATTTAAAACAAAATATGAATTTTTTGGTTTTGACTTTATCGTGTGTCCTTCCTGGTTTTTAAGTTTTTTCTTAGAGGCTCATGTTTTTCGATCTGGAAATATTAAGCTGTCTGCGTGTACCGGTATACAGATACATATTACGCGATATGTTATGTATTGTGTCATATGTATATATATATATATACTCTTACTTAATTATATTAGGTTTATTAGTATTATTATTTATGGAATAAATTAAAATAGTTATAATTTTTGGTAATTTGTATCTTTGTTTAATAACCGTTGATAAGAGTGTTGGGCACTCACACAAAGGGCATTTTTGCCTTGTGAGACCCACGGCTTATTTTTTAAATAAAAAAATAAATAAAAAAAAAAAAATATTGTATATTACTATAACTTTTTCCTTATCAATTTAACACGAAGTATTTAAAAATGACTTCAAAGTTGATGTGCATTAGTTAATAGGGTTTTCATCTTTTTTTTTTTTTTCTTTTAAAAAGTACCTTTTTTCAATCTTTTCAGTTGGTGTATGTTATTCATGTCATTAAGTATATTGAACATTTCAATTTATAAGATTAAAATAGAATTTTAACTAAACGGTCCAGACGGAAAAAGGTATTTTAGTATCGTAATATTTTGATGGGCGGCAGAATTTCTTATCCAAAAATACGCTCGAATGAAATACTCGAATGAATAAATGTTGTGAATGAGGAATTTCGGATCTGTTCTGTTATTTCACTGGAAACAGTATTATTATACCAGTTTTAAAGAAAATGACTAAGGAAGCTTACAGTAACTCATAAATTTCTACAATCTGTTAAATGAGAATTAGAAAAAAATTACGTATTATTATGACGTCGTCGCAATGAAACATCGTTCTGGTTCACAGAGGTTTACTAGCTATAAAATCGATGTAAAATCAAAGCCAACCTCATGTTTTCCGTGTTCTCTCAGTTTTTCTCTCACCTATACACCCGCGTACAAAACCAGCCTCAGTTTTTCGCACATTCTCGCTCTATCGTATTCACATAATTGTCCTTGTTCACACGGCGAGAACTAAACTCAATCCGTTTTTTAAAACTCTCTTTCTATACCTATTTCCGTGTGCGTGATAAAAACCAGCCAAAAACTGGACATCCTCTTTCTACCACACAAACACGGAATAACTACTTTCGCTATATTATTGACAATATTCATAATTTAACATTACAACTAGTACACTAGTCGATCCTCACCGATTGTCTCGTATCTACGAACTGATATTATAAAACGATACAAAAATAGTGAAAAATATCATCGACGAAACTCCCCGTGTTCGAACCTCCTACATTTTTTCAAAAAAACTTCGTTCGAAATGCTGGTCTGACGTTTACGCTCCATCCTTTTCTAATATAATCTATCTGACTATCTGACTTGTTTAACCTACACTTTCTTCCAACCCGTAATTCTCTGATGTCCCTATACTTCGGCGTTCTAGAAATTATTTCCATTATTCGTTTACGTCTTAATCTTCTCATTTTCGTTTTTTCCCTTAACATCTTCTCCGTTCTGCCCTCTCCCATCCGAATGATAAGGCTTTCTGTGATTTCAACCATATTTTTTTTCAGTTTCTGTCACCCTCAAATGAAATATTTCTATTGTTTACCTCAACTCCTAGCACTTGACGTCTCTGTATATCTTATGTCATTCCTTAACTCGGTTACACTATCTATCTTTGACTGAATTGCTATTATTTTTAACTGTTGATTCTTTCCTTTTCTGGGCATAGGATCTTTGTTGTAAAAGAAAAAAAAAAGAAAAATGACGAAGGGATCACTTCTGTGCGATTTGGCGAAATAAAAACGGACGGCCGCGGAGTTCATTTATAATCGTTAATTGGAGATATTTTCGACAAGGGATGCGGTTTCTACTACTACAGTCGTGGCGAGGCTTTTAACTATTCCTTTACCGACCTATTTTAATTAACGCCAACATCTCGAACTGTCGGATTTTTCGAAAATCCTTGCTTATGTACTTTATCGATCGTTATTAAAAATTGTAGGTGACATTTCGCGACACTAATTAGAAGAGGAAATAAAAGTCACCGATAAAAAAATTGTTCAATATTGAGTAAAAGAATACTTTAACGGCTGAAGAAAAAAAAAAAAAAACAGAAAATAATTAAATGTAACGAAACTTGCTGTTTCTTAATCGGTTAATAAGAAAAATAATGAATAAAGACAAATGAACATTACATAAAATATTCCGCATCTTCTGTACGGTAAAAGAAAAAAAAAAAAGAGAGAGACATATGGTATTTTATATTATGTGCTTTTTTGTTTTCGTTGGGAATGACGTGAATGATCTCCCGTATTCAGCCAGAAATGAAAACCAAATAGGAGTATTCCTTTTCGTCTCCACTAGTTATTCCTGCTATTTGTTCCTTTTTTTGGCAAAGATTTCTGATTGAATTAAAATATAACCGACTTTTTTCCTTGCTATTTGTTTTTCGGGGTAAAGGTCCTTGGTTGACGAGCCCGAGAAAAAAAAAAAACCAAAAAAAAAAACACCAAAAACGGACGCAGTAATGTGTAAATTTGAAAGAGATTGAAATGTAGTTCGAGATGTGCGATGATTCAGATCTACGCCAGATATTCAGGAAATATATATTACGCTTTATTTCTCTTTATCTTTTTTAGTACTAAAAATTTAATACGCCCCTGAAAGAGAAAAACATAATTAGCATATTTTATAATCTGAAGATGTTTTTAGTTATGTTTACAATAATTTTCATTATTAACAAGAAAAAAAGGATAAAATTACAACTCTGCTACTACGAAACAATTGGTTGGATGCAGATATTTCAAAATCATATAGAAATGTTTTCTGTTACAAAAATAAATTTTATGTAGTTTGGTGAACAAGTTTAATATTTTTTTCTAACAAATTTAAAAGTTTCACTTAAATTGAAACTTAATTTATTTTTCCTTATTAAATAAGACGTCATCTACAGAAGACGGATGATGGAGATTGATACGGCAAAGGAAATGGTTCTCAAAATGAAAGAAAAATAGCAGGATTAGAAAAATTCGGTACACATGAAGTAGCGAACTATGACGTCACTATGGGAATTGAACTATTCGATTTTACCGATTCGTCTATTTTTTAGCACACGGTACAATTTCTTTCATCGTTCAACCGGACAAGAAGAAAAAAAAAACAATATGTTTCTTTTGGGGACGACTGAAAGCGTATATAAATTGTTGAAATTCGCAGTGCAAACACTATCATCTTACAGTTATTTGTCTTTTCATTATAAATTCCAATATGCTCGCGCATACGACTTGAACAGGTTCTAGCAAGTAAACTGAGCTGTTTGCCGTGTGTTTCACTGATATTAGAGGTCGGTTCGAATTTCACAACGAAATAGTAAAGATTTTTAATTTTAATGCATTTCAATTGAGTGTATTAAAACATTTAGAGGAAAACCGTCTATTTCCTGGTTTTCCAATGAAATTTTACATATTATGGAAAATTCTTTGTTATCCATTCATCTTTACAATATTTTTAATTATATTAACTAAATTGTATTTACTTCAGTATGAATCGAGAGAAACAACGAAATAAATCACGCGATAATAATAAGTGAAAAGACGGAAAAAAAAAAATCACAAACGTTAAGTTGGTGTATCATGAAATTGGTGTATTGCAGTGCTGAAATTAAGTTATGGTGTAATTTTTTTATCATCCATTTGACCAATTTCTCTATGGCTTAAACAACATAAGCTAAAATATGATTAGGTAATAATAAAATTTGTTTGTTTTTTTTTTTTTTTTTCGTTTTCATCGTTTTCTTAGCCTTGCTCTTCTTCTTCTAGTGCCACCTCCGTTAACGAAGGTTGGCCACAATAAAAAAACAATTTGTGAAAGACTGGATCTGTTCCCGGCCGAATGAAGTAATTTGTTGGTTGACCAGCACGTCCATTCTTCTAGTATCCATGACAGTCTTCTGCGTCCTTTTCGTCTACGGCCTTCCATTTTGCCTTGTATAACTCTAACTGCACCAGTTCATATCTGTCGTGTCTCATAATGTGTGTCCTAAGTAGGCTAGCTTCCTTTTTTTGATGATAGTTACTAGCTCTCTGTTTTGCTCCATTCTTTCAAGAGCCTTTTCATTTGATATGCGGTCAATCCACGATATTTTCAAAATTCTTCCGAAGACCCGCATTTCGAACGCTTCTAGGTTTTTTATGCTTGCACTTTTTAAAGTCCATGCCTCTAGCTCATATAATAAAACTGAATACGCATAGCATTTGACCATCCTACATCTTAATTTGAGGCTAAGATTTTTATTGCTGAATAGAGATCTCATTTTAGTAAAGACTGATCTTGCTTGTTCGATCCTCGATCTGATTTCTTTATCCGGATTCATCTCGTCATTTAACAGATATCCAAGGTATTTAAAAGATTTGACTACTTCAATGGTCTCTCCACTTATAGAGTTATCCTTGGCTGTGCTATTTTGTTCTTACTGAATACCATTACTTTTATTTTCTGCGTGTTTAGGCGTAATCCTGAGTTTTCCATATACGATTTTATTCAGTAATATTTGTATATCCCGTATTTGCTACTAACGCTACGTCGTCTACGTATCTAATATGGTTTATTATCCGTCCATTTACTTTGATGCCCTCTTTAGATTCCTTTAGTATTTGCCCTATATAGTTCTCTGCATACAGATTGAACAATAGCGGCGATATACCGCACCCTTGTCGTACACCTTTATTAATTGGTATGTAATCTGTAAAGCCATAATCCGCTTTCAAGGCTGCTGTCTGTCTCCAATATTTTTTTGTTTTGTTATATTTATATTTTGTTGGTCTACTCCAGATTTTTCCAAACAACTTATTAGTCGTATCATGCTTTACCGTATCAAATGCCTTCTGTAGATCCAGGAAACACACTATTACGCCATTGTTATTCCCAGCATCTTTGTATCAATGTCGTCATACACACTAGTGCTTCTCTTGTTTCTAGTGATTTCCGGAATCCGAACTGTGTGTTTGATATTGCTTCCTCGCATTTCCTGCTAATTCGGCCGTGTACTATCTTTATGAATATCTTTAATGTGTGGTTTGTTAAGCTGATTAATCTGCAGTTTTGACATTTGGTGACGTTTCCCCCTTTTTTTTTGGTATAGGGACAAAGGTCGATTGCAGCCATTCTTGCAGTATTTCTCCTGTTTCATAAACATTGTTGAATAGCCCGGCTACTATAACCTAGTTTTCTTCCTTAATCATTTTTATCATTTCCGCGCATATATTTCCGGGCCCTGGTGCTTTCCTGTGGTGCATCGATTTTATTGCTTGTACAGTTTCTGATGTTAGTATTGGTAATGTGGGATCCGAGATCTGAACGACTTTTGTCTTTGAAAAGTTCCTTTGTGAATTTTGTCCATTCTTTTTTTACCTCTTCCTCTTTTACCATCAATTCGCCATTTTCATTCCTTAGCCCGGTAATTTGTTAATCGTTATATACATTCCTCCTACTTCTTAAACTTTTTTGAGTATGTTGAAGTTATCAAATTTTTTGCTGTAGCTCTTCAATTTCTTCACATTTATTTTTGAGCCATTGCTCTTTAGCATCTCTGTACTTTTTTCTTATTATGGTTTTTAGGCGACGATGTTATTCTTAGTCTGATTTTTGCTTTTCTCCTTTCTTCCATCAATTTTAGTATTTCGCTCTTCATCCATCCCTTTTTCTTCTGCCTTTTCTCTGATTTCAAATGTTCAGTTGATACCCCTGTGAATATTAGTTTTAGTTTTTCCTATGTTTTATTTATTCATTCTCTGCTTATTATATCCTGCACATTTTTTACTTCGTTCCTTTCTTCTTCTTTAACGTATGTAATATATTTGTTGATGTCTTTTGCGATCTCTTATATTTTCGGTTCGTGTAATAGTGTCACGTCCAATCTTTTTGGTTTCCTAGTTCTTACAGTTTTTAATTTGACTCGTATTTTGGTTATCAACAGGACACGATGGCTCTGTACATCCGTTCCTGGTAGGGTTTTTGTACCAATAAAGCCATTCCTATACCACTTATTGAATAGTATATAATCTATCTGGTTTCTTACCACATTACCAGGTTTGTCCTGAGGTGATTTCCAGGTATACAGACGTCTGCTTGGTAGTTTGAACCATGTATTTGTCACCATGAGATTGTATTCTTGACAGAACTGTACCAGTCTGTTACCCCTTTCATTTCGCTTTCCTAGTCCAAAGTTACCTACTATATCGTCTGTTTTCCCGGTCCCGATCTCCGCTTTGAAGTCACCCATTATTATTGATTTAATATATAAGTTATATTTATCTATATATATAAAAGAAAGTCGTGTTAGTTACACCACTTATAAGAACAGCTGGACCGATTTTTATGACGTTGGATTTATTGGATTTTTCTCCACTCCGAATAGCAGAATGCGAAATTTAAAACAAAATTTATGAAGAAAATTCCTTTTTCTTTTTGCTGTTTTTAGCCCAAAAGGGGTTTCACACAATTATTTAACCTTAATTTTTAGATTTTATGAAAGGGCTCTCTGTGTTTTGTTTTATATTTTGAATTTTGTTTTTAAAGGAGGTATTTGGTGGTGAGCTATGAATTTTTGAAAGGTGATTTTTCAGGTCGTTCTAAATTCATATTCGAGACGGGTTCTTGTCCCCCAGGGTAATCGCTTTGCTTAAAGTTGTAAATTATCATAGATGGAAGTTTAATTGTAATTTATGATCCAATTCTGATAAGTCAACCCGTTTCCGAGAGCTATTGTATAATTGAATATTTTTGTCATTTGTGAACCACCTTATTGGGTTATACTGATTTTTGTTATTAACGAGAATAATGCCTTGTTACGGCATGAATTACATTCATTTTAATGCAATTAAAACACTTTTCATTTTGATTGTTGTACATTTATGGAACATTTAATTAATTTTGAGTAATAATTTTATCTTAATAAAAAACTGAATTTAATTCGGATAATAATTTAACACAACACTTACAACATTTATCTTTTAAGGCGGTACAAAGTTCGCCGGGTCAACTGGTATATATATATATATGGTTTACGAGAAGCAATGACAAAAAGGTAAATGTATAAATATAGGAACACAAAAACTGGAAGAAGTAAATGAATATAGATACTTAGGAGTTCTAATAAGTAACAATGGCAGAGACAAAAGAAATAAAAACAAGAATTGGTATGGCAAAGAATGCATTTTTTAATTTGAGCACGGTGCAATCAAAAGGTGTGCCTGAATCTCCGGAAAAGGATAATGCGGTGTTACGTATAGTCCGTGCTGAAATACTCATAGCGAAGCATGGATCATGAGCCCCGAATGTAAAAGGAAGATACCCTCATTTAGAATCTTGTTAAAGATGTCATGGGCCGATTATATACGAAATGAGCCAGTACTCGTAAGAATAGAGGAAAACGAAAAAGTTTTAGTTGAAGATATCAAAAGAAGAAAATTAAAATACATAGCGCATAAAATATGAGGAAACGGAATACTTATGTTGACGATGCAGGATAAAATACAAGCAAAACCGATCAGAGGAACGAAAAGATTGAAACTAATAACCACCAACATACCAGACATCTCAACAAGTAAAGTAAAAATCTGAAAGAGATTATAATGTACGCCAAAGAACGAAAATTATAGGTGCACGCAATATCTCGACTCAGGAGATACGATGACGATATATAAAAACTCGGCCATTTTGGTCTCGCAAGAGGCTATGCTCCTCGATCCCTCCTGCTTACATTTCTGTCTCTTTCTCTTCTATACTTTGTATGAAATGATCAAAACTTACAACGTAATTCTTAAGCTGGCCTCTATTATGATATTTTATGACGAAAAAATGTTCTAATTTTATATAATCATCATCATGAAGGTAGCATCTCCCATTCGGGAGTTTGCACATGACGAACACTATATATATAAGACGGCATCTAGCTGATTTTAATAACTGGAAAAAAAACATTAATTTTAATAACTGGAAAAAAAACATTAATTTCCATGTTTGTGTTGATTAGTTCAAATTTTTTCCTGTGAAAAAAAAAAAATACAACCAATAATTTACATCATAAATTTTATTATTACTACCGAAACAACTTAACCATACTACAGCGTATAAAAATAATACATTTTTTGCGTTTTCATGGTATAATTAAATTAGCAATATAGCAGTGGCGGATCCACGGGGTGTTAGGGGACATTTCCCCCTTCAAACTGAACCATAGCCTCTATGAAAAAATTTTTTATAACAAAGTACCTTAATTTATGCTATAAAAGATTTGTATGAATTTTACCTACGGATTTTAATAATTAATATTTAATACTATTTTCTGGTAAAACTGTATTAATGTTCCTTTTTTATTCTATTTTAAATGTCGTCGATATTTTGCCATTTTTATTTATTTTTTATTTTGTAATTTTAATTAAAAATAGTATTCAATGAGAAATATATATACTTAAACTCGTTCACGAACAAAGAGAATTCGGATCGAATTACTAACAAAAATAAAAAAGAAGTAAAGGGTCTAATAAGAAATACTATCTTGCTTACTATTTCTTAACTACCATATTTAAGGTATAATTTTATAATTTTATTTTTCATTTAAAAATGAAACAAAATTTAAATTAAAAATTGTAATAGTTACGTATTTTTAAAACACATTTTTAGATTTCTATAAAGGTCGCTATTTGATTTTCTTTATGGAGCAATTCTCAAATCTACTGCCTACCGTAGAAGATTTTATGTAATTATACAATTCCCCCCCCCCCCCACACAAATGTTCTTCTGGATCCGCCCCTGAATAATATAGTCTTTACATGCTCCTATGGTGGGACTTCTTATTCATCAACCTGCATAGTAATAAGAAAAATTGAAAAGAAATTTGTAAAAACGGGAAAGTACAGAGAACAAATAAAAGAATCAATTCTTAACATCGGAACGAATAATTAAAACCGAGAATAAAAAATTAAGGAAAATGGGCGGTTACCGAAAATGGTCAAAATTGCGTAATAAGGACGACGTAGCGGACACATCCAACTTTAAATACTGATTGATGCGGATAAACAGGAAAAAGGAAAAAAATGTTGAAAGTTAAAATGTTGAAAACTGAAATGTTGAAAATTGAAATATGAAAACAACGACAAAGCAGATTTAATAGAAATAAAAATAAATAAATAACCCCTTCTTCTACTAAATCTGTATTGAACATATTTTGTTTCGCCATTTACAAATTTCACGCATCTTATTTCTCCACCTCCTTTTTTCTTAATTGTCATCGAATGAATCTTGACTAGTCTATAGGCTATTAAGTAGTATACTAAATCTGATCGATCATCGATAATAAAATTGCTCGAATGTAAATTATTATTAGCGAATAAAATGGAAAATCTGTACTAGCGTATATATAATGGACGTCTGATGGGTTTCATTCGCGCGTTATTAAACCTGTTCCGCTTCAAAGAGTTTTGAAATTAGCAAAAATATTGTCAGTATTAGCACAAGTAGACAGAACAGAGAAAAAAAAAACCAACTTGCAATTTTTACAAGCTAAATACGCAGTAGGGCAAATACCTTGAAACATGTCGGTGCTTTAGTTTGAATTTAATATTAATATATAAAAAGTTGTGATTCCATTTCATTTAGTTTTGGGGCAAATTTTAAAAATATCAAAATTCCCTTTAGAGGAAGCAGTAGAGGGACAGACGAGTTTGTTATTTTTTTCCGAATCGTATCGTATGAGTGGCCGGACGATACGTAATACAGGTTTTATTGATGCAGGTACACACAGGTGTCGGACATTGCAACGAATGCGGAAACGGTCTCGGAGCTGTATAGAGATGAAAAAAAAAAAAAAGAGAAAAGAAAAGGAAAAAAAACGCCTTTAAATGGTATTACAAATGTGAACCCTTTTAAATGAAGATAACGAAGAGTAAAGCGATGAGTAAGTAGAAAGAGAAAAAATAATAAACGGCGCCCGGCGCTGCAAGTCCGGAGTCAGGAGAAGAAAACTGCAAACGGACTGCTACTGCATAATTGCGTTGACAACTAATTTTCACGGAAAGGGTTGGTGTTTTTGATTTCAATTCGATTTACCGATAAACCTTTTTCCGCTTCACCGAACACTGAAACATTTACTCGGCACGAAAATCGCAGAAAACGGATAGAGAGAAATAGGATTCGGTAGAATGAACGGTTCTGTATTCAAAGCAGATATTTCAGTTTTCATAGCGCAACTGTAACAACCTGGAATGCACAACGGCATTTTTTCAGTCGTTCTCTAACGAATCCGTCACTCTTCCGGACCTACTCATCGCTAGACTCGTCGCTGCAGACGTGATGAACTAATTTCTCTGATCGACACGACGTGCAGATTACTTTAAAAAAATAAAGCCGATCCGGGCACTGTGATGGAGCAATAAATACGAAAAAGGGGAAAAAAAAATGAAAGCAAACTATAGTATAATGCACACATTGTGTGCGCTGAAACTAGCAAACGAATTTTGATTTTGTTTTCGCTAATATATATTATACTGACACTTCTGTGGAGAAAAACTTTAGTGCATAATTTACTAGCTTTTCTGCTGTAATTTAGCCGGGTTTCTGTCAATGTGGCGTGGAAAAGAGAGAGGTAAAGCAAAAAAAATAATGAAAATAAATAATATATTTACCGTGGTAAATGTTTTAATAATATTCGATCGATAAACGATGGGATCCATCAATTCGGTATGCAGATTTTACTTGAAGTTCCGCTATGCTTCTTCTTCAGCATTTCACGTTGAACCGTTTTTTTTTGTTTGTTTTTTTTGTTGTTTTTTTTTGACGGAAATAATTTACAAATACCACGACGATGGGTGGAATTTGAGTTTAAATATTAATACAAAGTAAAACATTTTACATTTAAATAATTAAAAATAAAACTTACGAAAAATCTTATTTTGTAATTTATTTATTTTTTGACTTTAAAATTTGCCTATTATATTGTTCCTCACGACCCCATAAATAAACTGTCCAAATTTCATAACCCTCGTCGGATGGATAGTTTCGTAGTCTATATACATTCATTTATATACCTACATAGATAACGTTGTTGCAATTTCCATTTCGTATCTCGCTACTTTTCCTATTCATTTAGTTTCGTTATTTACTTCATTTTTAGTAATTTAAATTATTACATTTTCTCACGCAGCGGTGGTCTTTCATATTGACCGCCGCGCGATCTACGCAGTTAATTGGATAATCCAGACGCCGTAGTTCGCACGTTAATATTATTATGTAAATAACCTCCCTCGAAAATCTCATAATTAACCCGAAAAATAAAATTTTATCTGTAACCTTTTGTTTTTACTTATTTATTTATTTTTGGGCTCGTCAGCTTTCGTTTTTATTTAAATTTTTCCGTTAACTGCAGCAGCGAGAATGTTCCATCGAACGAAACATCATTGCCTAACCGAATCACGCGTAGTGCGCACCGAGTACTTACTCGGCTCACAAAATCATGCCGTCCTCAGACATTAAATTATACGATTCGCCACTTACGCTGCCATCTGTTATGAAACTTATTATAACTCTATAAAAAAACATTTAATTTGCAATAAAAAAATTTTAAGGTCATTAATCGAGATAAAAACTATGCTATATTTTAAGTTTGACCAAATCACGCACAGTGTGCAAAATTTCATTAAGATCGGTTAAGTAGTTTCGGAGTTTATCGTGGACAAACATTTGTGACACGGGATTTTTATATATATATAAGACATGTATGTATAATATGCAATATGTTTGAAACTTGTTTTAATTTATTATTTATATGATTACTTTTTTACGAAAAAAGAAAAAAAAAAAAGGCGCGCGAAGGATCGGTAACTCTTCAGTAAACTCTTTTAGTGTAAATACGACAGACTATTGAACATTCACATAATTTCGGCAACTACAAAATAAAAGTCCAAATCGAACAACGCTTGCAAATATATTGAAAATTATTCCGAAATGATTTCACGTCACAAACGACAATGCAGTATAAGTTCACGACAAAATACATAGAAAACGCCGATCCGAGCTTAGCGAGAGACGAGCTCCGCGTCGAAGAAATAAAACGCGCCATTTCGACAAAATCCTTCTCGCAGACTTTCAACTGTTCTAATGCCTGCGACGTGCATACTGCGGGAACTGCTACTTTACTATGTATATAAAGTGCATGAAAAATAGCGTTAAAAAGAGAAAAAAACGGAATTTTCAACTTCAACGTTAAAAATTAACGTCAAAAGTTTATCGTAGCGAAAACTTTCCGAATTTTAACTTTCCGTCGATAGACGTGCGGAGCCAGAATTGTGGAATTACCAACTCGCCGCTCCCCGCTACTAATTCACATACCCGTCGTGGGGAGCAGCTATTTCCAATGAGAAAGTGCGGTCTAGATCGATAGCGGAGTGAAGGATAAGAGTAGCGCGTGTTTAGAACAATCGGTGCGGTTCAGAGTACCAGAAGGGAGCACTTGTAACAGTGCGGCAATTTCGGTGTTGATATTTTGCGATAAATCATCATTTATAATATTTGTATTACCACCGGTGAAACCGAAATCGGCTGAAAATGGTTTGCATTACAACCCCACCTATACCTACCTAGTCCTAAGTACTGTACGAGAAATTTTATGCATCAGTGTGCTCCGGCTTTTTGCCGTCGACCTGGCCTCCTCTTTTTTTTTGTGGAGAATATTTCCTTTCCTCCTCAAATCGTACCTTGACGGCCGCGATGGATAAATTCCAAAATGAATATTCAATCTGCTGGTGCGTCTTGAGCGAAAAGATAATATCACAATTTCGCAAAATTATCGAAGAATAAAAGCTGAAACCCGGCTAAGGCGCGCGTTCGAATAAATCAGAGCAAAAGTAAACGTTCCAGCTTTGCAGATCTATTCAAATAAATGCGGGGAAGTAATTGCCCAAGAAAAAGATGTCAAGTATTTCGGAATAATCTCCGGAAAGAAAATTCATGTGGATTTCGCAAAAAGACTCAAACTGAAATTTCGTGAAACCGAGTTCCTTTGAGAGCACTCCGACCTGGCGCTGCAAAACGAACTCTTGACTTATCGAGTAATAGCAAAATTGAGCATACTTGTGTTGCACGCTTGTGCCCAGACGGTATAGTGGTTCCAGACTTTGCAGTCTCACAATGGGGATTTTAATATTTCATATGTAGTATATAGAAAATAGGCAGCGTGGTAGCCTAGTGGTTAAAAGGTGCTTGGCTACCAAATCAGAGGTATCATGGGATTTCGGGAGTTGTCTTGTTCCGGATCCAAATCGCTCCCAGGTCTATACCTAATCTGAAATTGAATATTAGTTACACCAAAGAAGTCTAGGAAAGTAAAGGCGGATCCCAAGTAGAAAGGAACTGGCCCCAGTATTCTCCTTAGATCCATTAGGCTTAGTACCATTATGGAAAGCTTAACTTCACAATCCATGATACCCCCTATCAAGGATATATGTCACATTACTTTTTTACTTTTATATAAAAAATGCCATTGAACGTGCTGTTACGCGATACGTAAGCCGTTTATAATTAACTTGATAACAGTCTAAAACGAACAGAACGTTTTCAGTTGCAAAAGAAATAAATAGGAACACTGCTGAATATTAGAGCCCTTTGCTGGTGTATCAATTGCTAGATGACCATTTTGCCAGTTGTAATTTAAACGTTTACTATTAAAAAAAACGAAAACGACTTAATCGAAATTATAAATCGTATCGCTTCTTCTCTAATTCAAATAAAAGCCCGCATTACATCAGACTTACACAGTGCTCTAAAGGCTTTTACTGTGATTATTCAACTCTTCTGATTAACTCGGTCGCTCTATTTTCAAATTGACCTAGTATCGATTCCTGGACGCACTGAAATCGAAAGTAACGACTGAATCGATATTTTATTCTGCCGGCAGATTTCCCGGTGCATTTTCTTTCCACAATATTGATCTCCTCTGCATGGCTGCTCATCCAAAAAAAAATCTATAACCAAATCCGTAATTTCTCTTCATTCTCAAATCCTGATTCATTCCATTATTCAACACTTAATATCATCGTATGCCTTGTTTTTCAATTTCCTCTTTTCGTGCCGATCAACTCTCCCAGCAATCTGTGTTACTTACGCTTCAAAAGTACTGGCTTAAAAATATCCGTCAAAAGATATATATATAATTTACGAGAGATTAATTAAAGACTCCTACAGAAACCTATTGTACAAGAGGCTGTGGAATATTAACAAGATCCGAAAAATTGAAGTACTTACGTGTGAAATAATTCAACAAAATTGAAATGAGGGCGAGAAAAGTTGAAATACCGTTTTAACACGATATATGTAGGCCACGAAAAATCACAAGAAAAATTCCAGGCACCCGAGGAATATGGAAGACTTTAGCTTAAGATTAAACGAAGAACTTTATAATAGAAAAAAAAAACAAAAAAAAAAAAATCTTTAGCGTAACAAAAAGGAATCTTGCAACATTTGGACAAACTAAAAACGAATGTCCTTCGTTTTCTACGACGTTCTGCTGTTCTCTCTATTATTCGTTTACACCTTAATTATTCTCGGGGTTACCTTCCTCGTGTTTTAGTTTTCATTTAGTTCTCTCTCCTAATTGCCATCTTCCTTCTAATCACGAATCCTGTGATTCCAACTATATGTTTGAAAATGCCGATATATTTTCGACCGATTCGACCGAACGGACCACTCTTTATTTTAATTTGTTCTCCTTCGGATTTCCTGATTGCGCTTTTTACATACTGTGTATCTTCCCTCCCACTCTATTATCCCAGTGCTGCTCGGTTCCTTCGTTCTGGCTATTTCTGACCGAATCCGTATTTAACTGATCCTCTACTTTCTTGTTGCTGCCCCGGGAATAGGTCCTTTGCAACGTGTCCAAAATTTAAAAAAAAAAACAAAAAACGAATGTCCATTCTCTTAAATACGAATAATGAAAAAGAGCGGAATGCTAAAAGAAGGTGTCCAAAAAACAAACAAAAAAAAAACAAAAAAACATGACAGGTTTTGAAGGAAACCAAGAAAATTGTAAAAATATGGATAGATAAGAGGAAACGGAAGGAGGTGATAAAAACGTACAGGAAAAAAAAACAGGTGATTTCGCATTGATAATGAAATTCGAAGAGAAGCATATGAAGAGAAATTATACAAAATTCGTAATTTTACTTTTTTTTTTTTCGAGATCAAAAAAAGTAAAAACAAAAGAAAAATCGGGACGCAAAATGTCTTTCGTCGTCTTTAGCCTAAAAACATCCCAAGCTAACAAAATTTCAGCATGCGCGACTGCGCGAATGCGTCTGCAACAAGAGACGTTTCCATCGCCAAGTAGCGATTTCAGTTGTGACGTCATTAGAAAGCCTTTATTAAAAGTTAACACGCCTGTCAATTTGTTCGTTGTAAAACCCCGCACCAACTGTTTTTTTTTTTGATTTAGTTCATTTTTTTTTTACTGTTTTCTTTTTGTTGTTTCTTTTTTTTGTTTTTTTTTTATATATATATATATATTTTTAAAGAAATATCTACGTGCCTTTTCCTAAATATCATTTAAGGTCGACGTTATTTAGTTTTGTTCTATATTTAGAAATGCCGAAATTCACGCGGACTCGTTATAGCGGCTATAAAGTGTTTTAATTATGTGTATAATTGTTTGGTTTTTGTTTTACCATCGCTTCGTAGCGTACGGTCACACGAAATTAATTTTGTACCGTTACAAATTTCAGTACATGAACAGAAACAGTTTATTTATACTAGAAGAATATACACTTATAACGAATGTTAATTTAAATACAACTAAAAATTTCGTATATATATTACATTAAGAATATACCGCAAAGTTTATAATACTTCTAAAAATCATATTATTATTTTGTTGTAAACAGTTTTTTTTCTTTTTTTTCTTTTTTTTTTTTTTTTTGACCATGAAAATAAAGAATTCTAATAATTAACAATAACTGGTGAAATATTTAGAGATGGGATCGCGTGCAATGATATATTTCTATAAAATTTCTTAGAACGTATAAGGTTTAAAAAATGACCTATAGAAAGGAGAACATTATTTTATAATTCTTTTTTATACGTACATTTCAGTACGATCTTATTACAATAAATAAATTAGCACTACTTTTGAAACGGTGTTACAACTGAACCTAATTTGTAACATGAACAGAGTAGAAACTATGTACAATTACATAATTCCTAATATTACGTAGGTATATAAATAATCATAGGCGCATATAAATACTCACCGGCACGCACACCAAGTATATGCACATACCAATAAGATACACATGAGAGTATATTATAGAATAAATTAGGCGACTAGCTCGTAAGACGCCTTAAATCATCATCGGAATGTAGCAGTTCTAAGGCCTCTCGATATTCAGGTGACCGTGGAATCGGTGTTTGTACGCTTCTGCAATATTATAACTTCATCGATCCATGCAATATTTAAATCGGAATGTATTTCTTCGGAGATACTTATTTTGAGCGCGCTGGGTAATTAACCGATATTGGATTTTTTCGTATAGCTCCAGAGTTGAATACCATACATCCACATCGGTCTGATGATTTGACAATAAATCATACGTTTATTAGACAGAGTGAGCTTAGAGTAACGCCAAATCAACTAGTAAATCTGTCTTAATTTATGCATTGTTTGTTCTTTTTTCATCTTAACACGCGTCATCCAATTCCGTCTCGAATCTAAGTGCATACCTGGTAGGTATTTAGCGAAGTCCGATCTCGGAATAGGAAGGCGAAAATATAGGACAGGTCTTAGATTTACGAAGCGCAAACATAACGTGCACCGATTTTTCTTGATTAATCTTGATTAATCTTGATTAATCTTGATCTTACAATCACACGTCCATTTGCTAATTTCTTCTACTGGATATTGCAAGGTAGTCGCAGTCAAAATGCGCAGGATTTCACGGTGATATTGTTTTCAGGTGTTTACTTTTGAGCACATCATTGATGATGTCCAGCAGGAATCGTAGTTCGGCGGCGGATTAAAATCGAGTATCAAAAATGTGACATCATAAATTAGCTTCTCGATGACCGAGTGACTAGAGACCCTGCATCCGGTTCGATAGAGATCTAGCAGTGTGACGAGTGAAAATGATTAAAATAACAAAAAGTCCTGAAAGGCAGTTTACATGCCTACCATCATATACGCGTGAATATCGATAATCAGACGCACTTAGGAGACTGCATTATCAATAAATCAAATATCTACAATCAGTTTCAAAGATAGAGTCTGGCGTCTACTACACATTTTCGTATTGCACATAGAACACGAATGTGTCACTAGGCTCGCAGTCGAGTGGTACGATTTAGGAAGGGTTTATGTAAACGGTTGATGTGGTATAAATTTGTTTTCAATCTATAAATTGTTTTCGTGGTTTATGCAATTGGTGAGAAATTTTTCAATTCGAAAACAAAACTAGATCGTTGTATTACTGAAACAATAAAAATCGAATAGAAAATATAGTAGCCGACGAAAAAGTAAGTTAGTTAAAAAAAAAACAATAATTGCCACGATTGTTTGGAGATGTTTGGAGAATAATAGGTGTAGCGATAGGAATTGCTTCGTACCGAATGCATCTCGTATGAAACGTGCAAATCCCATAAAATATTACTTAGCAGTTGAAAAGACTAGAATTGAAATCAATCCCCGGAATGTAGTCCTGCGAGTATAGTGCAGTAGATAGAAAACCTATGTTCTAGGAGATTAGCCAATCAGGAGCCAGTATTTAGTCACATGACCACGCCCCTTTTTACTCAACTAATCAAGAGTCAATACCTTATCATATGATCACACTCTTTTCACATTATTCATCACTGCACCATCATGTTCTACTCCAATTACACTCTTTTGCTCACCACATCTTCACTGTTACAATCCTAAATCCATATATTTCAATGTCTTATCACACCCCAAATCAATCACATGCTTTCTCTGTAGACACCTGCATATGGACTCCCTCACTCAGTAACACCACTCGACCAAAAACATGGATTAGGGGAAAGGCTTTAACCAACCACCTTTAAATTTTTTTTCTAACCCCTACTAAGTTGCTTCATGTAATCATCCCACTTTTATGTATCTTGATGATATATTTATGATCATCTAACTGTTGTAATAATTTATGCTAACTGATACTATTTATTTATGATTATGTATGCTTTGAGAAAATGTTTTACTATTGACTACCCACCATCAACTCTTTAACCCCAATACCAATTCTACCATTTTGTGTGTGTTTATATGTGTTGATGATGCATTTACTACTGCCAAACCAATATAATAATTTGCTAAGATGCTTGTGTGTTTCTATGTGTGTTGATGATATATTTATGATTGCCTAACTAATGTAATAATTTGTGCTAACCGATACTAGCTGCTCATGTTTGTGTATGCTTTGAAAGTGCTTTATTATAAACTACCAATGCTAATACAACTTGCTAACCCAATATTATTACACCTACCACACTTGTTCCAACAAATATGTCTCCAAGAATAATTTAATATGTTGATTAATTGAAATTGGGATAATCCTTGCTACCAATGCTTGTTTGCATGTATATAATTTGATATATGCCCAACCAAAATAATTGTAATAACAACATATATGTGGGGATATATCTCAGCTCAGAGATTTTTTGTCTTGGGTGACCATGCACATGTATGTATACACTTTCTAATGCAATGAAGCAATATCTATACCCCCAAATTTTATTATTTGACAGATATAATCGCACTCCCAAGAATTCCATAATGCACATATTCCCAACCAAATAACACCACCATCTCAATAACTCACCTAAGCTGCTGCACTACCACTTGCTATACAAACACTAGATTAAAAACCTAATAATTTTTTCTGCAACATAACTCCAAACATCATAAACAGGAATTAAGATAAGTATTATATCATAGAAAGAAGCGCTCAATTTAAACTAAAAGCACTCCATTCATACAAATTACTCCATTTAGGACAAAAAATAGCCACATTTAGAAAAAACATCAAATTTTATATGAAAAAAGACCATTTTACACAAAATATCCTCATTTTAGACACAAAAACAACAATTTTATAGTAAAATATAACAATTTAGTATAAATGGTACTATTTTAGACAGAAAGCTCCAAATTTTAATGAAAAATGCACCATCCTAAGGAAAAGTATTAAATTTTTACTACATACACACTATTTAATTAGAAATAACATAACCTCTATACACTATGACTAAATACAAAATATTTTAAGCTCCCACACATTCTTAGATCTAACAAATTAAAGAAATAAATACAATTGTTAATACAAAATTTATTACACAATAAAAACAAAATATACATTGGCTAATATTACACTTAATAATAATACATAGCTCCATATAATCATGCAATATATATATTCTTATCTAATATAAATGCTCTTAGTTCAGCTAAAACAACATTAAACTTTCTATGGAATTTATTATACATTGAGTTTCCATAAGCTATTGTATCTACATTATTACTACATATTATTCTTTTATCATCACTACCACTTAATACTACTTTATTCTGCTCCAGGGTATACAGTATATGTTTATGACTTTGAATATTGTAATATGTCTTATAATTATCACTTAATTTACCACACACACCATTCACACAATTATAATAATCAATAAAATTAAGCTCTTTCTTAATTATAGAAGACTGTACACCTTTACATTTTTTAATTTCTCTATTATCTACAATACTTATAGAATACATTTTTGGACGCAATCCAACAAATTCACTAATTGGAATACTATTTAATTCATCCTTAAATACACCAAGTTTCTTTTTATTTTCTAGTGAATAGCATGGATGACTTTCAGGATAATCACTTGTATCAAAATATTGAGCATTATCTTTAATATCTTTATAAAAATCAAGTGTTTTAAGTTCATAAATAAGTGAATCAGTGTCACAATATAAAAGATTAATATTCTTATACATTTTACACATTACATTATAATGAAAATCAAACATTTTTACTTTGCTAATATCTAAAATAGACATCCCAATATAAATGGGTTTATTAAATTTAATTGTTGAAGGATTTAAATGTACTGCAGCCAGAAATGGTCGTTCATTGAATATTGTTCGATCTTTAAAATTACTTTTACCAACTAGTTTTGTAAATTTTACTTTATTTGTAATAAGTTGTATATTAATTCTATGTCTAACGTTTTCCATCATTTTACCAAAAACACTATTATTCATAAGCTTCCAAAAGTTCTTCTCAAACTCATTAGTAGCCCGTTTCCGCTGTAGAGTGTTCAAATCAATGTATGACTTCAACCATGCCGACTGATTGAAACAAATGACTCGATGCACACACAGAAGTTTTAACCCTAATGCAATTGCTTGTTTTAAATTTCTATAGTGAATAATATAATTATACTTATTTTCTAATGTATTAACTAATTTCACACATTTTCCAACTGATTTAGCCTCAGGACATAGAGGTAAATCATTATGCACCAAATGTAAACTTGTAGGATACTCCAAATCCACCTCGAGCACATAGCCAATGGATCCATCATCAGCTATCTCCATAATATTTAATTCTCTTATTTCTTTTTGGCTAAGCCATCTGAAACCATTCATAGGAAGAAGTTCACTCATAGCCCAACCATAAAGGTTATTCGCATCTAAATATGTTATGAAAGTGTTATCTACACCACTGCTACTACCACAATCATCATTACTACTGGAACTATTATTATAACTATTGATGTATGGATTTTCTGCCCTGGCATAACGCTTCACACACTGACACATACCACCGCGTATTCCAGCTTCGAAGAATAAAACCATATCATAATCAGTTAGGAGCTCCAATTCAACCTTTGTTAACTTTAACATTGCCTGGAAGGCTAATCCAGGGGCTGTAAAACTCCATGCAGGATCCAATTTATATATGTTATAACAGACACTTCTAAAGTTTTCAAAAACATCTGCTAATAGAAGCACATCTGTCTTTAGATATATATCACTATATCCCCCAAGTGTTTGAACATTTAATACATTCCATACATTCACTGCATGTAAGTAATCTTCATCACTAATATCTGATTTTGTCAAGGAATTATAGAAATACTCCTTTGCAGGCAAACTTGTTTCATCCAATTTTTCCCATGATGACACATATGAATAAGGGAAAACACCCTTTCTACGAAATAAAGGAAGCAAATCAGGCGACGCAATGTTCCTGATGGTATGATGAAGTGAACTATCAGGCAAATAACTGGCTAATTTCTCAAGACTTGACGCCATAAAACGGAATGTATCTATGAATCGTATTTTCATTTTTTCTGAAATGCGCTTTGAGAATGATATGTAGCGTTCTTCACTATTTGGTATTACTTCAATGTCCTGATCATCGCATGCTAAATCCCTGATGAATAAATGAGCATCATATCCACTCAGATTATGTATGAATACTGGCACAAAATTCGGGAGTTGATACTCTAGGTTACATTTTGAATGTGCTGCACCTCGAAATTTTCCTGTCAAATGATTATGGTCTGCAACTTTATCATCATGTAGCACCCCTTCACAAATGTGGCACACCAATGAAGCATCATATTTTTCCAAATCCTCAGGCGTCCACTGCAACGGAGTGTTTTTCTGATAAATCTTTTCTATTTTTTGAACATCTTCCACTAACCATTCATAGAATATTTTAGTTGCATTAGGACCTTGATACATTTTAGGCTCCGATGTAAAATTAAACCCAACACCTTCTTCACATCTTGATACAATATAATAGCAAAAGCTAAATGCTTCATGCCTCTGTATGGGGATAGTACTAGATGATTTTTCGGACCTGTTTTGATTACCAGTGTACGAACCATCTTCCATACATTGCCGCTTACAATTTTTCATATTTCCACCATGTCGCTGACTTTTTCGATGCATACCACCAATTTCTATATCGCCATCATCATTATCACTAATAATTTCTCTATCATTGACATCACTATCACATGATTCATCATTTAGAGGCTTCAGGATACACTCGAAGTCAGCAAATATGACAAATGGTATAAATTCTTGCTGTTTATACTGTTGGAATTTTAATATTTTATTCTCCTCTGTTGGCATAATAACTGTTGCAGGAGTATTATTAGAGCAGCGCTGTGTATGAGCCAGGTACTTAGAATGATCCTGGACATACCATAAACAGCGACGGCATATAAATATACGATGGCAATCCTTAGTGATCTGACTTCTTACAAGACGCTCCAAATTTTTTATCCAACAATAGTGTGATTTATCACCTTTAGTTATAAGGAGCAAATCTGTATGATCCACTCGTTCTTCTTTACATATACAAACTGGATAGACAATGTTTTTCTCATCCAAACCATAAACATTCACAGATGATTGCAGGTTATTCTTTTCAAATGTACTTATATCATCCAATGATGCAGGGAAAGATATGCCACTCCAGTTGTATTTCTTTAACAATGATGTATTCCGCACATAATTGCTTGCATATTCTGGATGATTCACTTTAATATATTTCGTCAACATTGAATATTTGAAACACATCTGATCAACATTTTTCACATTAATAACAGCCTTTTTCGTTGCAATACAGGATGGTAGTGGAATATATGATGATGCACGGCTTAGAACATTCCGATGGTTGACACGAATTTCCAGATATTCGATTTTCTTTAATCTCCAACCAGATCCTGTCGCACGCTCAAACTTATCAGCAAGACTAATAATTTTTCCACATTCTGCCTTATACCATGCAGAAATATTCTCACCACGAGTGAGTAAATGCACATTAGTTGGGAAGTAAAACTGGCTAGTGACCCAGTCTACAAGCCCAACACCTTTAACAAATAGACAGCATAATGACAAATTAACTTTTATTCCAGTACTAAGTCTTCTCTTAATTATCCTGATCACTGTAGGAGTAATATCAACCAAATACTTTGCAATGTCCATCTGGCATTTATTATTGTTTACAATACGATATGTTGCCAAACGCTTACGATAACGCTTGCTAACGTTTTTAACAGAAATATTACGTTGAACACCCACTGACGACATCTTTATAAATATTAATACAATTACAAATTAAAAGCAACAAAAACTTGAACGCAGGAAAACACGTCTAACAACTTAAAACACATAGACAAATCAAATAAAAGCCCATCAGACCTCATACTTATAATAAAATGCATACAAAGTTCATAACGCGAAGTAATTTTAACTATTTTAAAAAATTATTTAAAAATAAATAATATAAAAAAATTTAAGTTTTAAAAATAACGCTGGTAGAATTACTATACTTAAAAGCCAAAAATACTAAAAAAAAAAAAAAAAAAAAAAAAAAAATTGATGTGTTACTCATGTGTAGCAATGTGTACATACACAGCACAATCTAAATATTCCTTATTTGATGACAATAGGAGGCGATGATGGCCGAACTAACAAAAGATTTTCTGTGAATTAACATATAACATAACAATTTCTAGCAGACTAACATTAAAAATTTCATCAAAACTCACATGTAAATCTTCTCTATATATACATTTCACAATCTATTTTGATCACAGAGAGTTAATGCCTATTCATCAGCACTAATTTATAGAACGTTTTAAATATCTAAAGTAATAATATAATGACACTCATATATCTAAATATCTACATATATATCTACATATCTACATATATATCTGCATATATACATATATACATATATATCTACATATATATATATATCTACATATATACATATATATATCTACATATATACATATATATATCTACATATATACATATATATATCTACATATATACATATATATATCTACATATATACATATATATATCTACATATATACATATATATCTACATATATACACATATATATCTACATATCTACATATATATCTGCATATATACATATATACATATATATCTACATATATACATATATATCTACATATATACATATATATATATCTACATATATACATATATATATCTACATATATACATATATATCTACATATCTACATATATATCTACATATCTACATATATATCTGCATATATACATATATATCTACACATATTCATATATATCTATATCTATACATATATATCTACATATATATGTCTTAAATAATTAAAAATATATCATAAGAATAGACAGAAAAAATATAAAAACATACTCATTTAAACAATTATTTAAAAACATACAAAATTAATACATCTAAAAGATAAATATTATATAAACTAATTTAACAAAATTTACTAGAGAAAAGAAAAAAGTATCACAAACTTCAAAGGAGTAATCAAAAGAAATGTATGATTCAATTCAAAACACAATTTTATAACAAACCAGTAATGAATTAGCCACAATATTATATCTACAACCACCAATGAACAATAAAATAAATGCATGAGATTTAAAATATCTCCTTCCAAAAATAATGACCACAACACACAAAAAAAAATAAAATGAAAACATGTAAAGTAATGGAACAAAAATGAACTGGAAAATAAGAACAAAGCAGGGGCACAATCAAAATTAAATAATAGAATATAGCAATACAAAAATTAAAGAGTCAATAAAAGACGGGCAAATACACAATAGATGTAAAGAAACTATGATTTTCAAAGTAAAATATAATCAATTACAGATTATTTAATGTATCCAAAGTAAAAATCAACAAATGGAAAATAAAAAAATTAACAATAACACAATAATAAAATCAGATACAAAACTGACAAACCATAATAAGAGAAGAAAACCATACTCTAAAAACTGGATTTATCAATGGAAACAGTAAGTAGAGTGATTATACAAATAAATAAATAAAAAAAGTGGAAAAGTAATAAGAACTTGAAAATACAATCAATTCAAACATTCTAACAAAATAATTAAAAAAAACAATAAAAAAGCAATGAACCATGGAGAGAGCACTTTGAATTAAATTTAAAAAAATTAATAGGCAAAGTTCACAAGCTCCAAAGATTATAGCTAAATATGATTAAAGAATAATTAAATATATGTCATAGGAATCCTCAGAAAAATATAAAAACACAGTCCCTTAAACAGTTATTTAAAAACACACAAAATGAATACACCTAGAAGGCAAATATTAAACTAATTAAACAAAATCTACCACAGAAAAGGAAAAAGTAACATAAAATTCAATGAAATAATCAAAAAAAAATATATGATTTGATTCAAAACACGATTTTGCAACTAACCAGCATTGAAAATAACTGCAGAATTAAATACACGACCATCAATGAGCAATAAAAAGAAATACTTAAGATTTAAAATACCTCCTTCAACAAATAATAACCGCAACACACACAAACCTAAAATTGACACATCTAATGTAACGAAACAGAAACAAAGTAGAAAATAAAAAAACAAAAACAAAGGCATAATTACAATTAAATAAAAGAACATAACACAATACAAAAAATTAAAGGATGATACAGATCGCTCAAATATATAATAAACACAAAAGAAACCCCTATTTGAAAAGTAAAATATAATAAACTACAGATTATTTAACACACTAGAAAATAAAAAGCAACAAACGGGGAAATGTAATATAACATAACTACATTGGAAGAAAAAACATAAAAGTGTAATGAATTAGTAATAAAAAATCACTGGATTAGAGAAAATAATTTAAAACCATTAAAATCTCTATTAAACAGACGAAAATAACACATATATTAAATTTATAACAACTAAAGATCGCGTCCCTAAACACTTCAACTACATACAAAAAAAAAAAAAGATCGAAAAAGAGTGATATAAAACGGCCAAATCGGAAAAAAAGCATAAAATTGTAATGAATTATCAATAAAAATAACTGGATCAAAGAAATTGATTTAAAACCATTAAAATCTCTATTAAACAGACGAAAATAACAAATATATTAAATTTATAGCAACTTATAAAGATCGCGTCTGTAAACACTTCAACTATATGCAAAAAGATCGAAAAAGAGTGATATAAAACGACCAAATCGAAAGAAAAAAGCATAAAATTGTAGTGAATTAGTAATAAAAATCACTGGATCAAAGAAAATGATTTAAAACTATTAAAATCTTTATAAAACAGACGAAAATAACAAAATATATTATTTAAAACTGATCATAATTTACTTAATAACAAATATATTAAATTTATCACAACGTTATAAAGATCGCATCTGTAAACACTTCAACTACATACAAAAAAAAAAAGATCGAAAAAAGTAATACAAGACGGCCATATTGGAAGAAAAATATAAAATTGTAATGAATTAGTAATAAAAAAACACTGGATCAGAGAAAATGATTTAAAACCATTAAAATCTCTATTAAACAGATGAAAATAACAAATATATTAAATTTATAACAACGTTATGGCATCTGTAAACACTTCAACTACATTCCAAAAAAAAAAAAGATCGAAAAAAGTAATACAAGACGGCCATATTGGGAGAAAAGAACATAAAATTGTAATGGATTAGTAATAAAAAATCACTGGATCATAGAAAATGATTTAAAACCATTAAAATCTTTATAAAACAGACGAAAATAACAAAATACATTATTTAAAACTGATTATTATTTACTTAATAACAAATAATTTAAATTTATCATAATATTATAGAGATCGTACAAAATAGAAAAAAGATCGCAAAAAAAGTTTGTAAAAACATTGCGCTTAGATAAAATACACTGTTGCATAGAAAAAAGAAGAAAAACAGCGCCGGAAGACAAAAATAACAGACCAAACCGGCGGAAACAACCTGTTTTATGTATTTACACAGCTGCTCACTAACACAAACACACTAAAAAAAAGTAGTCGATAAATGCGGGGACTTGGGTTACTTTCAGACATTAATTAATATACTTATGTTAATTAATGATCAGTTCGGTTTATCGGAAACGAGCGGGGCGTGTACAGGGAAAATTTGAGGAATTTTGAGGAAATTTTGAGGAAACGGGGTGAATTTTCAACGTTGGAGTATAAAATTGGGTTACTTAGGTTAGTTTCAGCTTTCTGCACACATTTAGGGGTTCGGATTACCGGTTTGGAGTGCCTTTTGCTGTTCGGTTTATTGGTAACGAGCGGGAACCGTCCGGGGGAAACTCGGAGGAATCGGGGGAAACTTGGGTGAATTTTGACCACCTGGACATGAATTGGGGTGACTTTTGTGTTCGGATTACCGGTCTGGGGTGACTTTTCGACTCCGGGACAGAAATTGGGGTTCGGATTAGCGGACGCCCCAGTCCCCGCATTTATCGACTACTTTTTTTTAGTGTGTTTGTGTTAGTGAGCAGCTGTGTAAATACATAAAACAGGTTGTTTCCGCCGGTTTGGTCTGTTATTTTTGTCTTCCGGCGCTGTTTTTCTTCTTTTTTCTATGCAACAGTGTATTTTATCTAAGCGCAATGTTTTTACAAACTTTTTTTGCGATCTTTTTTCTATTTTGTACGATCTCTATAATATTATGATAAATTTAAATTATTTGTTATTAAGTAAATAATAATCAGTTTTAAATAATGTATTTTGTTATTTTCGTCTGTTTTATAAAGATTTTAATGGTTTTAAATCATTTTCTATGATCCAGTGATTTTTTATTACTAATCCATTACAATTTTATGTTCTTTTCTCCCAATATGGCCGTCTTGTATTACTTTTTTCGATCTTTTTTTTTTTTGGAATGTAGTTGAAGTGTTTACAGATGCCATAACGTTGTTATAAATTTAATATATTTGTTATTTTCATCTGTTTAATAGAGATTTTAATGGTTTTAAATCATTTTCTCTGATCCAGTGTTTTTTTATTACTAATTCATTACAATTTTATATTTTTCTTCCAATATGGCCGTCTTGTATTACTTTTTTCGATCTTTTTTTTTTTGTATGTAGTTGAAGTGTTTACAGATGCGATCTTTATAACGTTGTGATAAATTTAATATATTTGTTATTAAGTAAATTATGATCAGTTTTAAATAATATATTTTGTTATTTTCGTCTGTTTTATAAAGATTTTAATAGTTTTAAATCATTTTCTTTGATCCAGTGATTTTTATTACTAATTCACTACAATTTTATGCTTTTTTCTTTCGATTTGGTCGTTTTATATCACTCTTTTTCGATCTTTTTGCATATAGTTGAAGTGTTTACAGACGCGATCTTTATAAGTTGCTATAAATTTAATATATTTGTTATTTTCGTCTGTTTAATAGAGATTTTAATGGTTTTAAATCAATTTCTTTGATCCAGTTATTTTTATTGATAATTCATTACAATTTTATGCTTTTTTTCCGATTTGGCCGTTTTATATCACTCTTTTTCGATCTTTTTTTTTTTTTGTATGTAGTTGAAGTGTTTAGGGACGCGATCTTTAGTTGTTATAAATTTAATATATGTGTTATTTTCGTCTGTTTAATAGAGATTTTAATGGTTTTAAATTATTTTCTCTAATCCAGTGATTTTTTATTACTAATTCATTACACTTTTATGTTTTTTCTTCCAATGTAGTTATGTTATATTACATTTCCCCGTTTGTTGCTTTTTATTTTCTAGTGTGTTAAATAATCTGTAGTTTATTATATTTTACTTTTCAAATAGGGGTTTCTTTTGTGTTTATTATATATTTGAGCGATCTGTATCATCCTTTAATTTTTTGTATTGTGTTATGTTCTTTTATTTAATTGTAATTATGCCTTTGTTTTTGTTTTTTTATTTTCTACTTTGTTTCTGTTTCGTTACATTAGATGTGTCAATTTTAGGTTTGTGTGTGTTGCGGTTATTATTTGTTGAAGGAGGTATTTTAAATCTTAAGTATTTCTTTTTATTGCTCATTGATGGTCGTGTATTTAATTCTGCAGTTATTTTCAATGCTGGTTAGTTGCAAAATCGTGTTTTGAATCAAATCATATATTTTTTTTTGATTATTTCATTGAATTTTATGTTACTTTTTCCTTTTCTGTGGTAGATTTTGTTTAATTAGTTTAATATTTGCCTTCTAGGTGTATTCATTTTGTGTGTTTTTAAATAACTGTTTAAGGGACTGTGTTTTTATATTTTTCTGAGGATTCCTATGACATATATTTAATTATTCTTTAATCATATTTAGCTATAATCTTTGGAGCTTGTGAACTTTGCCTATTAATTTTTTTAAATTTAATTCAAAGTGCTCTCTCCATGGTTCATTGCTTTTTTATTGTTTTTTTTAATTATTTTGTTAGAATGTTTGAATTGATTGTATTTTCAAGTTCTTATTACTTTTCCACTTTTTTTATTTATTTATTTGTATAATCACTCTACTTACTGTTTCCATTGATAAATCCAGTTTTTAGAGTATGGTTTTCTTCTCTTATTATGGTTTGTCAGTTTTGTATCTGATTTTATTATTGTGTTATTGTTAATTTTTTTATTTTCCATTTGTTGATTTTTACTTTGGATACATTAAATAATCTGTAATTGATTATATTTTACTTTGAAAATCATAGTTTCTTTACATCTATTGTGTATTTGCCCGTCTTTTATTGACTCTTTAATTTTTGTATTGCTATATTCTATTATTTAATTTTGATTGTGCCCCTGCTTTGTTCTTATTTTCCAGTTCATTTTTGTTCCATTACTTTACATGTTTTCATTTTATTTTTTTTTGTGTGTTGTGGTCATTATTTTTGGAAGGAGATATTTTAAATCTCATGCATTTATTTTATTGTTCATTGGTGGTTGTAGATATAATATTGTGGCTAATTCATTACTGGTTTGTTATAAAATTGTGTTTTGAATTGAATCATACATTTCTTTTGATTACTCCTTTGAAGTTTGTGATACTTTTTTCTTTTCTCTAGTAAATTTTGTTAAATTAGTTTATATAATATTTATCTTTTAGATGTATTAATTTTGTATGTTTTTAAATAATTGTTTAAATGAGTATGTTTTTATATTTTTTCTGTCTATTCTTATGATATATTTTTAATTATTTAAGACATATATATGTAGATATATATGTATAGATATAGATATATATGAATATGTGTAGATATATATGTATATATGCAGATATATATGTAGATATGTAGATATATATGTAGATATGTAGATATATATGTATATATGTAGATATATATATGTATATATGTAGATATATATATATGTATATATGTAGATATATATGTATATATGTAGATATATATGTATATATGTATATATGCAGATATATATGTAGATATGTAGATATATATGTGTATATATGTAGATATATATGTATATATGTAGATATATATATGTATATATGTAGATATATATATGTATATATGTAGATATATATATGTATATATGTAGATATATATATGTATATATGTAGATATATATATGTATATATGTAGATATATATATATATGTAGATATATATGTATATATGTATATATGCAGATATATATGTAGATATGTAGATATATATGTAGATATTTAGATATATGAGTGTCATTATATTATTACTTTAGATATTTAAAACGTTCTATAAATTAGTGCTGATGAATAGGCATTAACTCTCTGTGATCAAAATAGATTGTGAAATGTATATATAGAGAAGATTTACATGTGAGTTTTGATGAAATTTTTAATGTTAGTCTGCTAGAAATTGTTATGTTATATGTTAATTCACAGAAAATCTTTTGTTAGTTCGGCCATCATCGCCTCCTATTGTCATCAAATAAGGAATATTTAGATTGTGCTGTGTATGTACACATTGCTACACATGAGTAACACATCAATTTTTTTTTTTTTTTTTTTTTTTTTTTAGTATTTTTGGCTTTTAAGTATAGTAATTCTACCAGCGTTATTTTTAAAACTTAAATTTTTTTATATTATTTATTTTTAAATAATTTTTTAAAATAGTTAAAATTACTTCGCGTTATGAACTTTGTATGCATTTTATTATAAGTATGAGGTCTGATGGGCTTTTATTTGATTTGTCTATGTGTTTTAAGTTGTTAGACGTGTTTTCCTGCGTTCAAGTTTTTGTTGCTTTTAATTTGTAATTGTATTAATATTTATAAAGATGTCGTCAGTGGGTGTTCAACGTAATATTTCTGTTAAAAACGTTAGCAAGCGTTATCGTAAGCGTTTGGCAACATATCGTATTGTAAACAATAATAAATGCCAGATGGACATTGCAAAGTATTTGGTTGATATTACTCCTACAGTGATCAGGATAATTAAGAGAAGACTTAGTACTGGAATAAAAGTTAATTTGTCATTATGCTGTCTATTTGTTAAAGGTGTTGGGCTTGTAGACTGGGTCACTAGCCAGTTTTACTTCCCAACTAATGTGCATTTACTCACTCGTGGTGAGAATATTTCTGCATGGTATAAGGCAGAATGTGGAAAAATTATTAGTCTTGCTGATAAGTTTGAGCGTGCGACAGGATCTGGTTGGAGATTAAAGAAAATCGAATATCTGGAAATTCGTGTCAACCATCGGAATGTTCTAAGCCGTGCATCATCATATATTCCACTACCATCCTGTATTGCAACGAAAAAGGCTGTTATTAATGTGAAAAATGTTGATCAGATGTGTTTCAAATATTCAATGTTGACGAAATATATTAAAGTGAATCATCCAGAATATGCAAGCAATTATGTGCGGAATACATCATTGTTAAAGAAATACAACTGGAGTGGCATATCTTTCCCTGCATCATTGGATGATATAAGTACATTTGAAAAGAATAACCTGCAATCATCTGTGAATGTTTATGGTTTGGATGAGAAAAACATTGTCTATCCAGTTTGTATATGTAAAGAAGAACGAGTGGATCATACAGATTTGCTCCTTATAACTAAAGGTGATAAATCACACTATTGTTGGATAAAAAATTTGGAGCGTCTTGTAAGAAGTCAGATCACTAAGGATTGCCATCGTATATTTATATGCCGTCGCTGTTTATGGTATGTCCAGGATCATTCTAAGTACCTGGCTCATACACAGCGCTGCTCTAATAATACTCCTGCAACAGTTATTATGCCAACAGAGGAGAATAAAATATTAAAATTCCAACAGTATAAACAGCAAGAATTTATACCATTTGTCATATTTGCTGACTTCGAGTGTATCCTGAAGCCTCTAAATGATGAATCATGTGATAGTGATGTCAATGATAGAGAAATTATTAGTGATAATGATGATGGCGATATAGAAATTGGTGGTATGCATCGAAAAAGTCAGCGACATGGTGGAAATATGAAAAATTGTAAGCGGCAATGTATGGAAGATGGTTCGTACACTGGTAATCAAAACAGGTCCGAAAAATCATCTAGTACTATCCCCATACAGAGGCATGAAGCATTTAGCTTTTGCTATTATATTGTATCAAGATGTGAAGAAGGTGTTGGGTTTAATTTTACATCGGAGCCTAAAATGTATCAAGGTCCTAATGCAACTAAAATATTCTATGAATGGTTAGTGGAAGATGTTCAAAAAATAGAAAAGATTTATCAGAAAAACACTCCGTTGCAGTGGACGCCTGAGGATTTGGAAAAATATGATGCTTCATTGGTGTGCCACATTTGTGAAGGGGTGCTACATGATGATAAAGTTGCAGACCATAATCATTTGACAGGAAAATTTCGAGGTGCAGCACATTCAAAATGTAACCTAGAGTATCAACTCCCGAATTTTGTGCCAGTATTCATACATAATCTGAGTGGATATGATGCTCATTTATTCATCAGGGATTTAGCATGCGATGATCAGGACATTGAAGTAATACCAAATAGTGAAGAACGCTACATATCATTCTCAAAGCGCATTTCAGAAAAAATGAAAATACGATTCATAGATACATTCCGTTTTATGGCGTCAAGTCTTGAGAAATTAGCCAGTTATTTGCCTGATAGTTCACTTCATCATACCATCAGGAACATTGCGTCGCCTGATTTGCTTCCTTTATTTCGTAGAAAGGGTGTTTTCCCTTATTCATATGTGTCATCATGGGAAAAATTGGATGAAACAAGTTTGCCTGCAAAGGAGTATTTCTATAATTCCTTGACAAAATCAGATATTAGTGATGAAGATTACTTACATGCAGTGAATGTATGGAATGTATTAAATGTTCAAACACTTGGGGGATATAGTGATATATATCTAAAGACAGATGTGCTTCTATTAGCAGATGTTTTTGAAAACTTTAGAAGTGTCTGTTATAACATATATAAATTGGATCCTGCATGGAGTTTTACAGCCCCTGGATTAGCCTTCCAGGCAATGTTAAAGTTAACAAAGGTTGAATTGGAGCTCCTAACTGATTATGATATGGTTTTATTCTTCGAAGCTGGAATACGCGGTGGTATGTGTCAGTGTGTGAAGCGTTATGCCAGGGCAGAAAATCCATACATCAATAGTTATAATAATAGTTCCAGTAGTAATGATGATTGTGGTAGTAGCAGTGGTGTAGATAACACTTTCATAACATATTTAGATGCGAATAACCTTTATGGTTGGGCTATGAGTGAACTTCTTCCTATGAATGGTTTCAGATGGCTTAGCCAAAAAGAAATAAGAGAATTAAATATTATGGAGATAGCTGATGATGGATCCATTGGCTATGTGCTCGAGGTGGATTTGGAGTATCCTACAAGTTTACATTTGGTGCATAATGATTTACCTCTATGTCCTGAGGCTAAATCAGTTGGAAAATGTGTGAAATTAGTTAATACATTAGAAAATAAGTATAATTATATTATTCACTATAGAAATTTAAAACAAGCAATTGCATTAGGGTTAAAACTTCTGTGTGTGCATCGAGTCATTTGTTTCAATCAGTCGGCATGGTTGAAGTCATACATTGATTTGAACACTCTACAGCGGAAACGGGCTACTAATGAGTTTGAGAAGAACTTTTGGAAGCTTATGAATAATAGTGTTTTTGGTAAAATGATGGAAAACGTTAGACATAGAATTAATATACAACTTATTACAAATAAAGTAAAATTTACAAAACTAGTTGGTAAAAGTAATTTTAAAGATCGAACAATATTCAATGAACGACCATTTCTGGCTGCAGTACATTTAAATCCTTCAACAATTAAATTTAATAAACCCATTTATATTGGGATGTCTATTTTAGATATTAGCAAAGTAAAAATGTTTGATTTTCATTATAATGTAATGTGTAAAATGTATAAGAATATTAATCTTTTATATTGTGACACTGATTCACTTATTTATGAACTTAAAACACTTGATTTTTATAAAGATATTAAAGATAATGCTCAATATTTTGATACAAGTGATTATCCTGAAAGTCATCCATGCTATTCACTAGAAAATAAAAAGAAACTTGGTGTATTTAAGGATGAATTAAATAGTATTCCAATTAGTGAATTTGTTGGATTGCGTCCAAAAATGTATTCTATAAGTATTGTAGATAATAGAGAAATTAAAAAATGTAAAGGTGTACAGTCTTCTATAATTAAGAAAGAGCTTAATTTTATTGATTATTATAATTGTGTGAATGGTGTGTGTGGTAAATTAAGTGATAATTATAAGACATATTACAATATTCAAAGTCATAAACATATACTGTATACCCTGGAGCAGAATAAAGTAGTATTAAGTGGTAGTGATGATAAAAGAATAATATGTAGTAATAATGTAGATACAATAGCTTATGGAAACTCAATGTATAATAAATTCCATAGAAAGTTTAATGTTGTTTTAGCTGAACTAAGAGCATTTATATTAGATAAGAATATATATATTGCATGATTATATGGAGCTATGTATTATTATTAAGTGTAATATTAGCCAATGTATATTTTGTTTTTATTGTGTAATAAATTTTGTATTAACAATTGTATTTATTTCTTTAATTTGTTAGATCTAAGAATGTGTGGGAGCTTAAAATATTTTGTATTTAGTCATAGTGTATAGAGGTTATGTTATTTCTAATTAAATAGTGTGTATGTAGTAAAAATTTAATACTTTTCCTTAGGATGGTGCATTTTTCATTAAAATTTGGAGCTTTCTGTCTAAAATAGTACCATTTATACTAAATTGTTATATTTTACTATAAAATTGTTGTTTTTGTGTCTAAAATGAGGATATTTTGTGTAAAATGGTCTTTTTTCATATAAAATTTGATGTTTTTTCTAAATGTGGCTATTTTTTGTCCTAAATGGAGTAATTTGTATGAATGGAGTGCTTTTAGTTTAAATTGAGCGCTTCTTTCTATGATATAATACTTATCTTAATTCCTGTTTATGATGTTTGGAGTTATGTTGCAGAAAAAATTATTAGGTTTTTAATCTAGTGTTTGTATAGCAAGTGGTAGTGCAGCAGCTTAGGTGAGTTATTGAGATGGTGGTGTTATTTGGTTGGGAATATGTGCATTATGGAATTCTTGGGAGTGCGATTATATCTGTCAAATAATAAAATTTGGGGGTATAGATATTGCTTCATTGCATTAGAAAGTGTATACATACATGTGCATGGTCACCCAAGACAAAAAATCTCTGAGCTGAGATATATCCCCACATATATGTTGTTATTACAATTATTTTGGTTGGGCATATATCAAATTATATACATGCAAACAAGCATTGGTAGCAAGGATTATCCCAATTTCAATTAATCAACATATTAAATTATTCTTGGAGACATATTTGTTGGAACAAGTGTGGTAGGTGTAATAATATTGGGTTAGCAAGTTGTATTAGCATTGGTAGTTTATAATAAAGCACTTTCAAAGCATACACAAACATGAGCAGCTAGTATCGGTTAGCACAAATTATTACATTAGTTAGGCAATCATAAATATATCATCAACACACATAGAAACACACAAGCATCTTAGCAAATTATTATATTGGTTTGGCAGTAGTAAATGCATCATCAACACATATAAACACACACAAAATGGTAGAATTGGTATTGGGGTTAAAGAGTTGATGGTGGGTAGTCAATAGTAAAACATTTTCTCAAAGCATACATAATCATAAATAAATAGTATCAGTTAGCATAAATTATTACAACAGTTAGATGATCATAAATATATCATCAAGATACATAAAAGTGGGATGATTACATGAAGCAACTTAGTAGGGGTTAGAAAAAAAATTTAAAGGTGGTTGGTTAAAGCCTTTCCCCTAATCCATGTTTTTGGTCGAGTGGTGTTACTGAGTGAGGGAGTCCATATGCAGGTGTCTACAGAGAAAGCATGTGATTGATTTGGGGTGTGATAAGACATTGAAATATATGGATTTAGGATTGTAACAGTGAAGATGTGGTGAGCAAAAGAGTGTAATTGGAGTAGAACATGATGGTGCAGTGATGAATAATGTGAAAAGAGTGTGATCATATGATAAGGTATTGACTCTTGATTAGTTGAGTAAAAAGGGGCGTGGTCATGTGACTAAATACTGGCTCCTGATTGGCTAATCTCCTAGAACATAGGTTTTCTATCTACTTAGTGCATAGGTATTGGCTCGATTCAAATACTGCTTGTTTCCGCCAATAGGAGAACCCGAGAAAAAAATAGTTCATAAAATATAGGTCGATTATATTTTCGCTACTTAATGGTGTATAACTTTAGTTAAAACTTGTGTTACAAACGTCCGGTTTGTAGCAAGGTGTCACCACTGCAGAAATATACGAAGTAAATAAAAAGAATTTGCCAACGTTCCATTCTCACAGGGGTACATCGGCACCAGTTTGAAAATACAATGTCACCCCCCCCCCCCGTGTTCTGTTTGCAAAAATAATAGACGCGCGCCAAAAATCTGTTATCAATTTACAGCACCGGAAATATTTGTCAAAGTTTCACACACGTAATTTATCTATATGTGTACTAGATGTTTTTAAACGTATTCCTATCTACTATTATCACGACGCTTTATAATTAAGTTATAATTGATTCGTTTAGAATTGTCTAAATATTACTTTTATTACAAAGAATTTGCGAATTAGTTGTACCTCTATATTTCAACGTACGAGTCGTCTTTTGTTGGTTTTTTTTGGGCGGGGGGGAGTTACTACTGTTCAAATGTTTGAATTAATCGTTTTATTCGTTCGAAAGTCTCAGATAAATACATAAAAAAGGACACGGGTTCGAGTCTTGTCTCGTTCCAGATCCAAGTCGCTCCCAGGTATATACCTAATCCGAAATAGAATTGGGTACCAGAGAAATCTGGGAAAGTAAAGGCGGCCGAGAGAAAAGAACTGACTCCAGTATTTTCATCGGATTCATTAGGCTTAGTACATTATGAAAAGCTTAATTCTGCAATCCCCGACGCCCTGCTAGGGGTATGGAACTTACTTCACTTTTACAAAGATAATTACCGAGAACAGTAAAAAATGATAAAAAAAATCCCGTTTCCTGAAGTTTGATCGAACTTAAAATTCCAATAAGTAACGTAAATAACATTTTAACCCGATTTTATTATCTTCTTCGAAAGATTAATTATTTCGTTTAAACATGATTTTGAACATTTCGACGAAATACATTCTGGAAGTCCCACCAATAATGTTGACTTCCGAGGCATTTAGCGGTAAGTGTGAAATCGCACGATCTTGAAGGCAGAACAGCGGGGGCCACTTCCTAAAGTCGACTTAGCTCGAATTTTGGTTTTCTATTGAGGTCGATGACTACGATTAATTTCTGTAGTTGGGTGCGCATCTCCGCCGAATTAATGTTAAAACAACAAGTCTCGATAATTATAGTCTTCGGTAAAGGCGAGGTCTGTGACCTTGTATTTAAGGAACAAGGCTCGATCTTGTACGTTTCCGCATGTAGATTGATTTCGTTCGACAGTTCCATTTAGTGACTAATTAAGTCGAAAACGAACCTTATTGTTGTAGAACGCTAACTGTGGGTTAGTTTCTAAGTGATCTCTGAAGCTCAGACGACATGTAAGTTAACGTGTTGATGTTACGGCGCGACGAGAGTTTGTAAATTTCTTTTTCCAACATCGAATTATATACTAGTACATTTTAAACGCCTTTTATTTATGCACTAAAAAATACAAAATAACTTTATTAGTATGCAACTACCAGATATACGCGTATCTTAACATTAAAATCTGAAACTACAAAATATTCTGAAAAATAAAAGTGGGGGCCGCAGTTAGAAAAAAATGTTCGGTGTGTGTGTGGTATTATGATGCACAGCAATGGAACAACATTAAATAGTTATTGTAGTTTTGGCTTAGGATACATTATAATATTAATATTTAAAATTATTAATCTGCGGCCCCGCTTTTGTTTTTCAGAATATTTTGTAGTTTCAGATTTTAATGTTAAGATGTGTATCTGGTAGTCGCACACTAATAAAGTTATTTTGTACTTCCTTTTAGTGCATAGATAAAAGGCTATCTTTAAAAAGTTTTTTTTTATTTCTTTTTATTTTTTAATCTGGACTTTTTACTATATATTTCACTAAAAAACGATAAATTTAGAATTGTATTTTATTTTGTTTTATATTCCATATCTTGATTATAAGATATTTACAGAAATTTGTGTTACATTTTATTATTAAATAATGGATCGCATTCTTTCAATTATATTGTCTTTTGTTTTTCATACAATACATACGGAATCCTCAGCACATAAAACACAATGTTTGACTAATAGAGTGATCTTTCCATTGATATATCACATGACCGAAAAAAAAATACATTTTTTCGAGCTTTCGGTGCCCCAAGGGTCCAATTTTAAAGTTGAAACCCAAATGTTCCAAAGTAAAGAAATACACAAGGATGCGCATTTTTTTAACCTTGTTCAAAATTGTTAGCTATAAACTGAGCCATGAGCGGGTGAGGGGGGCTATACGTAATTTTTTCTGCTTTTTTAAACTTTTGGTAAACTTCCAATGTTTCATTAGGAAAATGAAATACGAGTTTACTCCCGACAAATAGCGCTCTTTCCAATAGTATATCATATGCCCGGGGAAAAAATATTTTTTTCCAAAAGTTCGAGCTTTCGAAGCCCCGAGGGACTAATTTTAAAGTTGGAAACCTATATGTTCCAAACAGTGGCGGCTCGTGCATATGTTCACATTCGCACGTGAACACCCTGTATTCAACTTTAAAAAAGTAGAATCCAATATTTTTATTTATATTTATTATTTATATATCACTATTAGTAAAATTAATGTTAAAAATAAATTGATTTTACATTTTTAAAAAGTAATTAAGTTTTGTCCGGAATTCTTTTAGTGTGAAGGCTACTTGTAGCACGTGCGATCGAAAACCGTGTAAGTACAATGTAGTAGTGTGTTAGAAAGATAAAAATGATGTTGTGTTAGTGCATGTGTTACATAGGCTTGATGGAGCACACTCGAAGTGTGAACCAAACGATAGGCGTTGTTATTGCAAGATCATATTTTGTAGGTGGGCAGTACTTTAATGAAGTGAATTTGATTATAAACAGAATTAATCGATAAGTTTTTATAAAACGATTATATGTTTACATTTTGTTTTGCTGTTTATAACCATATTTGAATTTTGAAGGAAATAAAGTTTGATTAGAGCATATTTATGTGCTTATTTTTACTTTTATTTTATAAGAAAACTGTATAATTGCATCTATATTATATCGATTGTGTTATTGTGTTGCATACATATACAAGTTAGTACAATATTGTGCATTTAAAAACAGTTACGTGTTAAAATTACCGTGATTCTATTTATCAACATTATAATTTTCAAATATTGAAATACAGTAAAAATTGGTTATAACAGCATACCAATTAGCTTTTAGCGTTGAAAGATTTATGCAGATGAATTTAACAAAAACATCACCCTTAATCTTTTTCAATGAAAAAATGAAATTTATATAAACAGAACAGATATACCGTTATTTTTTGTTCTGTTTATTTTGTTAGTGTCAACATGTAAAATGCTTATTATAAATATAACATTGATGAAAACCTGTGGTAAGACCATTGCAAAAAATATTAAAAAAAGATCACTATGGTTATTTTATTATAATAAAAAATCGAAAAATTACAAATTTCTTCAAAAGTAAGAAAATATCAAACCACTTCCGCTTTGGTAGTTTCTTTTCTCTTACTCTTGCTTTATGCTGATTTAAGTTTTTTTATTATCATACTTTTATGTACAAAAACGAAAGTGTGTTGTTTGTGTTTTTGACTAAGAAATATGTGTAGTTATAATTATAAATAAATGATTGCTTATTCAACGTAATTTATGCCATAAAATATTTCGTGTCATTTTCGTAACGAACTGTTCATTAGTAGTAAATTTTGAACATTAAAAAATTATAATGCTTTATTTGATATGGGATATAACAACCAGATTATTCAGCTTTTTGAATGTTTTTATAACTAATTTCTACCGTATCTTATAATTTGTCATTTTATTATACTCTTGTTGGTGAGACATGCATTATGTAAAACTGATACTGTTCAAGATGTTGGCTGGATATTGTAGCATAAAAATTTAATTGTTTTTCTTTTTAAGCAAATTCAAAATAATGATAAAATATAAATATTACATAGACTTAAAAAACAATAACAACCAACATTTTGCAAAATTTTAACTTTTGTTTGTTTTTAATGTACTTAAATAAAAATATGTAACGAGTTATCACAGTTCATATTATTAAAATTAAAATATTTGGTAGAAACCACATCACTTTTAAAAATACTAATAACGTTTTGAATATGTATACACAGTCGATCATTGGGAACACAGTTTAGTTTTTTTCGAATATTTTCAATAGTGACGTAGTTTCTACCTAAAATTGTAATTTTACTTAAGGTTAAAAAGTGCCAATTATATTCTTACTAAGTTTTTCGACACTAAAACGAATTAAAACATTTTTATGTAGCACAATGTGGGAATACAGGTTAAATGCTTTAGCTATGTTATCAATTGAAAAACAAATGTTCCACAATATTCCTAACTTTCATGAAACTGTTATAGATTTTTTTTCTTTAAAGAAAGATAGAAGAATAGATTTAATTTACAAGACTTTTAACTGAAAATTATTAATATGCGCACATACACACAGACACATACATACATGTATATATATATATATATATATATATATATATAGTTTTTGATAAACTGTTTTCAATAAATATTTGTGTAATATTTAATATATTTAATTGTGAACCTCCACTTCTGTTACTCACGAGCCGCCACTGGTTCCAAAGCAAAGAAATATACGTGCATGTGCATATTTTCAACCTTGTTCAAAATTTTTAGCTATAATACTCGCGTCGTAAAGAGGGAGCTCTACATATTAGACCTCGCACTTTTTTGAACTTTTTGTCAATTTTGAAAGTTTCACTAAAGAAATAAAATACGGTCTTGTTCTGGACAAATAACGATCTTTCCAACGATATATCACATGTCCGGGGAAAAAAATATATTTTTTTCCAAAATCTCGAGCTATCGGCGCTCCGAGGGTCTAATTTTAATGCTGGATACCCAGATGTTACATAATATTGTATTGCCATCTATAACAAGCATTTCTGCAAAAGGATACTTTTATAATTCATCGGGAAGTAGGTGAAAAATCGTTCGCAAAATTCCCCTTAGTTCGGCGCTCCGAGGGTCTAATTTTAAAGCTGGATACACAGATGTTACATAATATTGTATTGTCATCTATAACAAGCACTTCTGCAAAAGGAAACTTTTATAATTCATCAGGAAGTAGGTGAAAAATCGTTTGCAAAATTCCCCCCAGACAGGTAGAATGACAGATAGACAGAAGGACAAACCGAGTTAAATAAAATGCTATAAAAATGATTTAATTTACTTCAAACCGTAAAAATTGTTAAAGGAAATTTTTAGATAAACAAAATGTCTTATAGTTTGCTAATTGAAGTAGTTGAATTACTGTAAGCTTTAATAACAAACGACCTTGAACAAACAGTGCGCCCTATGAGATAAAATATGTTTATCCGCATTCATTACCACTCGCTTACTTATACTAATTTCTGGAAGTACACGATACAGAATCTATTCACGACTCAATCGACGGATTGGCTAGATGAATGGCCCCCGACTATGCTCGCTATAAAAATAATCGCAAAGTTATCTAGGAGACTAGGGAATTTGAATAATTTCGTAACGCTGTTCGCACGTGTAAGTCGTTATGATGCGATTTGCCGGACAAACGACAAACTAATCCGAAATGTCAGATGAGTTTAGCGCTTTCGTTTGACACAGATTTTTTAATGATCCAAACGTATCTGAACAAAGAACAGCGCAGAATCTTAATTTTTACGCGACATGAACCTTCAGCACCTCGCAGAGGGCAGAATTTTGATACCGGCTATTTTCGTGGTTGCCCTCGTAGTTTTACGACTTTCATATGAAACAATTTCAGAAAAAAGCCATCAATTTTGCAATTTCAATATTATTTTCGCCGGATCGTAATTTTCCGACGTTAAAGTATCGCCTCGCACACGTACGTACATATCAATTTCCGTGAGTGTCGCCTACTGCTTTACCTTTCTTTCTTCGAAATACATTAAGCGCGGCAGCCAAGACCCCGTACCCCGTAAATCGTCATTATAATTTATTCGGAATGTTAGGAATATATTAAAGTATTTCGACCTACTAATTAGCCCGTAAAACGCCTTAGTGATTGCAGTGCGTATTTCAATTTCAAAATTTATTGTCACAGCGCCCGACATTTTATGTCGGTACTAAAAATGGCGAAGCGTTTCCATTTACAGAGGTTGAATTGCGATATTGCTTGGAAAAACTTACGTAAGAAGACGGAAAACCGCTTATCAATTTTACTACGCCGCCAAGGAGTGGCTTGCAATTTCGGCCTTCATTATCGCTAAAAATACTATGAACTTTAAACTGTGACTTTTTATGAAGCTTTCAGATCTTCTGCATACTAACCGTATCAAAAAGATCTTTGACTCTCTGAACTGCAAATTTTTAATGCACCCGCGGCTGATCTACTTTCATCAGTTGTTTTTTTTTTGTGAAAAGTGTGTCAGTTTCACTCATTCGGATAGATAAAGTAACAGCATAACATATCATCTCTTCGTCCGCTGAATATCGGAAATGAGCGATACTCTTATATAACATATATATATATATATATATATATATATATATATCCGACGTCATCAAATACGGTAACAAGAAAATGCAATTATGGGGCCGCCGTTCTTCTTTTGTTTCGACGTGCCTCATGTTAGAGAAAATTCGAGAACAAATTTGTTTGCTCTGAATCGTACACGACCCGGAAGGGGAGTCAGCTGAATGAGTGAAGCGAGAAAATAAAGAGGTTTTCGAAAAATAGCCGAATTAAATAAAATAGCCGACATTTTCCTTTCTTTTCCTTATGAAAAACTTTAATACACTGTGTATGTATCATGATGCCTTATTCTACTACGAAAGATTTTTCGCCAATCTAAATCGACACACTGAATTCAGTATAAAACCCAGTAAATTTAACTCTTTATCGTTAATTCCGTGTCTATCTCCTTCACTTTGGTATACGTTCTGAAAGTCTGGAGGGAGTTTTACTATCCTTTTTCTCGATCATTCCGTTAAATTACCTTCCTTTTGCTCCATTTATTCTGCCGAATCTCTAGCTATTCTTCATGCTACCAACCATATTTCCTCTTCTTCCACCTATACTAATAATTTCCCAATTGTTTGCGCTGCTAAAAGTGCTCTTCCAGCCATTACTTCCACTCTCCCTCTAGTGTCAATGTAGATCCCGTTATCAGAACTTTAGTTTCTTAATTATCTTCCTGTCATCGGTCCCTCATGGATCGAGTGAGTGCAGGCTAATGCGCTTACCCGATCTGCTGCACATAACGTGGTTAATTGTTTACTAAATTCTCCGCTTCTGACATAAATTTCTTCTCGAACGTAACTCTAAACTGTGACAATCTATCTATCCTTCCCTTTTTTTTTCAAATCCAACCTATTCTTTTTATCTGTCGAATCAGCTCTGCCCACCGTCTTGGCCAAGGTGTACCGTGCGACTTTCCACATCTCCGTTGTTTTTTAATTTCTGCCATCTTCGGTCGTCTTCGCTTTTATCATAACTTATTACCTCTCTTTTTCGTTTTTCTCTTACTTCCTCTCCTTTTTGCCCTTTCCATCCAGATGATTGCAGAGTAATTTGCGATGCCAGTCGTATTTTTTTCCAATGTTCCCTCCACCGAGCGTCTGTGCTTTTACGTTCAGCTCTTGAACCTTTCTCTACCTACCCCATATAACGCTTCCTTCACTTTTTTCACTTCTGTATATAGTCCCGGCGATTGTCTCCTTCCTTTTCCTCAATTTGGGATCGCATTAAAACTTTGCCGTATCCTATTTTTGTGATAAATCTGAATTCAATTTTTCGCAACGTCGACAGCAAGGTTAATGAAAATTAAAAGCCTACATATATATTAGTTTTTAAAAATAAAGTTAACCGTTTGACACTTCTCGCGCCGATATAAATGCAGTGACTACACGAATTGTCTTAATTAAAGTTCGAGTTTACTTCTGCGTCGGGTGTTCGTAAGCTACTAAAACATTCCGATCGACAATGTACACTAATAATAATTGCGAATAAGTTTAAGGCGTTTTTTTTTGTTTTTCTTTTATTTTAATTGTAAAACATTTTAGCATCATCATTTACAAGAAACAAACTGTTATTCATTTTATAAATCGAGCCGCAGGAAACTTTTTCAAGGTAGACGCGTTCAGATTTTCTAGCTGATATTAGAGTATTTTCTGGATGCAGCGAAATCTGAAATCTCCTTGCTCGGTTTTATTAGCTGAAATAACCCTCCGTTTAGTATCCGCGGTTGTTTAGGTATTTTCCTCAAATTATTTCGCTGATACGATGAACACATCAAGCGGAAGGCTACTAATGAGGCGCCGATAAATGATAATGATAATGACTGGCAAGATAAGCGAAATAATGAGATACTTAAAAAACGGCAAAGGAGTAAGCCACCATGCTAAATGAAAAGTATTTCGCGGTGCGCTTGTGTGACACTTTTTCTCTGTATTTATAGCTGGACGGTTAACGAGCCGAATTCCATCACCCCTTAATGAGATAGTTAGGCGTCTTGTCGCAGACTAATATTTAACATGCGCATTTCATTAAAAAACAAAAAAAAAAAAACAAAAAGGAACGAAAACTGCAAAAAAGGATTATAGCTTGTTGCCTTTAGTGACCCTAAATTTGTGTCACCTCTGCTGAACCGTTTTGTTTCCTAAAATTTATTACTCGTAAAATGATATAATGGAGAAATTATGTATAAAAAAAAAAAAACCCAAAAAAATCCTAAACCAAAAAGTGAGAATTCGTGATAATATAACTTTAAAAAATCAGATCGAAATAACAGTGTTGCACGAATATTAACGGTACAGCGAACAATAACATTACCTAATACTCAGCCTTTATAACTTTTTTTTTTCCAGTCGTATTGCATTTTCCGAAAATGTTATAACATCTTTTACTGAAAGCGGACTCAGCTGGATGCGAAACTCGAAAATTTCCCCTCAAATGAAGAAAAACAACTTAATCCTACGGCAATAGTGCTAATAAATAGTAACTCTTATAATTCACCTACCTTTCAATGAATCTGCGCTTTTTAATTACAAAAAAATTTAATCAATTTTTTGTTTGTTTGAGAACTTTTTTGCTAATGTCCTTTTTTCTAAATTTTAGTTGTAAGCGCGACTGTGTTATTAAAATAAAACCGGCCGAAAAGTATTCGCCTTTTCAGCCGTTTAAGTTATTTCTACGTTCTTCTCAAAGTTGAACTTTCAATGAACGCGACCTTATAATCCTGCTTCTTTCTATATATCCCTAGCAAATACCTCCCTCACTCACTCACTCACTCTCTCTCTCTCTCTCTCTCTCTCGTGTTAATTGTTTCTGTTATAATAAAAACCAACTTTAATATTTTATTATACAGATTAATAACAAACAGGCATGTGTATTCACCAACATGTTTCTGTTATCTTGATATCTTCCGTGACAGTCGGTTATCCTTCTCTGAATACATATCTTTCCTCTTCTGCAATCAAAAGAGGCTAAACCTGCTGCAGGCCCCATCTCCGATGTCCTCTCTACGCAAACGAAGAGCATGTTTGAGATGCTGCACGTATTTATTAAGTATTTATCGCTTTCTGTTCTGCTTTATATTCCAATTTGCTGCTGCGAATTCCTATTTCGTATTATGCCTCCTATGTTCTGTATCCTTCTCCATACGTCGTTCCCATTGTTGGTTCCTTCCTACTCACAATATCTGACCGCACCAAATATAACCGATTCATTTCCCTTTCAATTTGTTCCTGGTTGACGAGCAGGCGATACAAGTGCAACGGTCAAAACAAAATAACACTGGTAAAAACTATATTTGTCCGGTGTTTGTTATATATTCGTGCCCCACGCCCCGCATGTAATAGCAATCAATAAATATAATATAAATAAATTCTTTAATAACAAACAAAAATAAGTGTAAAATCATCTACTTTAATTAAAATGAAATAAATACCTCAATTTAAGGAAACGCTACATCATCAGAGCTATAACCTAGACTATACTCAGTTATAACTAAAAACATACTGGCGAAGAGATACTGGGCTCAGATATGTATACACGTATACACAGAAAACGCTTAGACGGTTCACCCGTGTGTTTTTAGTTGTAACTGAGTGTAGTCTAAGTTATAGCTCTGATGATGTAGCGCTTCCTTAAATTGAGGTATTTATTTCATTTTAATTAAAGTAGATGATTTTATACTTATTTTTGTTTGTTATTAAAGAATTTATTTATATTATATTTGTAAATTTTAACAAAGAAGTCGTGTATTCCATCTACATGTAATAGTAATCGAATTTTAGTATTATTGTTGTTTTGTAACAAACATTAATTTTGCATTACGCTATTAATTCAATAAAACGTTTATTAAAATTATAAATTATATTAAATATAATTACAAATGTACTACTTATCCTTGGCAACATTTTCGGAACCAAAATTAAAGCGACGTGATCGATTTTTCTGTTATTTTATTATGCCGCCACGCGGTAACTTACTTCCAAATGTTCTATTTTCCTAAATTAATGTAAATCCATTAATATTTATTTTTATTAACAAAGCAATGTATAACCTAAACGAGCAATAACAATAATAACGAATTATTATTAACTGTATTGATGTAAATTCCGAAAATTAAAAGGAAAATATAAAACGTAATCTGACACACATGTACACGAACAGGAGAAGATTAAGTTAAAATGGAACAAAATCTGACGCAGATACGTAAACAAAACAGGATCAAATAAAAATAAAATTTCACTGCCGCATACATATGAAAATATATACAAGCCTCAATCGTTTCATTTTAAAAAGAAACATTTAATTTTTTGCGATTAAATATCTCTTCTTGTACAATCGAAGTTTATTCACTCCACTGCCGTTTTCGAACTATTCTGTTCGTGCACAAAATTAGTTGTTATTAACTTCAAACTTGTTGTTCTGTTTGCCTGCTCGCATTCGCGGTAGCTATTGCTGGAATTAACACCAGCGTCGAATATTTTGATAACGAACCTATAACTCCCTGGTTTGCATTCGTCTAGAAAAACGATTATTCTAGACCTTAAACCAGTGCCCCTGAATTAATTTCTTGTTGTTTCGTTTTAAATCATTTCCGTTTCCATTTGCATTGTTAAGACTTACTTGAAAAGAAATATCATCGCTGTTCAGCCTAGCCTCGCAACCAACCCGGAACCATTTAAAGCGGAAAATGCTATAACGCAATGTGCCAGCGCTCACCTGTTGCTAAATAATTTTCCAAAATCTTACAAACTTTATCGTTTTATGAGGGGTTTGCTTCTTGATAATCCACTTTACAGATTTAGTAGGCGCACACTGCTACGAGTAAAGCCTAAAGAATGGCTCACTTCCATTTCATTCTGCTTACAGTACCGCGCACTGTAGCGAAATTTAATAGCTAAAAGTCTTCTTAATGTCATCATCCTGCAAATTATTTAGTTTTAATATTGGCCTCCCCTTTTGTCCCATCAGCCGACTTGTGCACTTGTACATATTTTTAATTATCAGCAAATTGATCTGAAATAATATACGTACAAGAACTTTAACAGATTCTTCCCCGTGTATTTAACAAAGTATATACATATAATATACATATAATATATATATATATATATATGTATATACGTGTATATATAAAGTGGAAAGTTTAACTGGAACAAATTCTGTAACTTGATAAATAATAATTTCTCGTAAAATTCCTGAAACACGTAAATTTTTATATTTAACGGGGCATATTGTTACGGTATTTGTTTATTTTTTTGATCGCCTAGGAGTTTGCAGCACCCCCTGACTTCTTTTTTTCAAATATAGGTTGATTATTTTTTAAATTTAAAGCTTCTTCAATTAAAAACTCAATTACGTATATTTTTTTTTTTTTAATTTTTATCAAAAAAAAGAGAAGAAAAAACGGAATTTTCACTGAAATTCTTTCAATGTCTAAAATGTTCAAAATGTCCATCACCTTGTTGCTGACAGTACCCCAATCAATGATAAAATACATTCCGAACATTCTGTAACACTTCCAGCGTTACTCGCTTGATTTCGCCCCTTATTCTTTTTTGAAGTTCGGCGATGTCGTTTAGTTTAGGAACATAAACCTTGGTTTTTGGATATCCTCATGAGAAAAAATCTAACGGGGTGAGATCAGGTGATATTGCTTTTTCCAATCCACCTAGTTGGAAATATTTCGTTAAGATAGTCTCGTAAATTCTAAGCAAAATATGGTGGTGCGCCATCTGTTGAAACCACATCCGTTGATCTATTCAGTCAGGATTTATTGGGGAATAAAACTGTAAAAGCAGGAACCAAATCGTCTTCTATCATATTCAGATATGTTTGTTCGGTTATATCTTCATCGAAAAATACAGGACCTACTACGCAATCCTCAACAATTTCGCTGCAATGGAGACGATCAAAAAAATAAACAAACACCGTTATAATATGCTCCGTTAAATATAATAATTGACGTGTTTCAGGAATTTTACAAAAAACTATTATTTATCAAGTTACAGAATTTGTTCTAGTTAAACTTTCCACTTTGTGTATATATATATATATATGTATGTATGTATAATATTTGTCCTTCTAAAAGTCTTGGTGACGTTATGATTGATTAGGAAATTTCATGAGCGTTCTAATTTCTCCGATTATCGGTCTCGTATGTTGCATGTGAATAATGAAATTTTTTGGCAGCCGGAAGCTCCGACGTCACAACAGTCAACAAGATAATGCAGCAGATTAACCTTATTTCCGTGTCTGAGTTCAAATCCTTGTAGCAATTTTCAAAATCTAACCTAAACTTTCCGCCAGCACTAACTGCAATCTCTTTCTACCGACCCCATCGTACATCCTCAAAAATTCGACAGTAAATTTGAAAATTAGACTTCATTAACTATCCCGGTACCAAAAACTAACTCCCAACAACCTTTCTGTTCGGCTATACCTTTCCAGTAATACGAAATTTTCAACATGAGCCCGATGTATAAAATCCCAGTACTAGAAATTAGTTCAAAGAGTCCCCGCTTTTTAATGATCGTTCGTAATTTTTTTTCTCTCCGACTCTTGCTTTTCCGCAAAACTCTATGAAGTGTTCTCACGTAACTCCAAACTCGAAACCCTTTTCCCTTCACACTGCACGAATTTTTCCGATTTTAATTCGAGTATATTATTATGCTATCGAAAATAATCCTGTCCCTCCCTAACCCCTCGCGCTGTACATTTCTGAAATCTCGATGCTAACTTTCAAAATCAACCTAAGCTTATACTTCGCCACTAAAACCCACACACCCACCCTTCTTCTCTATACGTTTCAGAAAATCCTATAGTAAGTATTCGAAATTGCAACACTCAAACCTTTTAAATGTTTCGTAATTTTTTTCCGGAGCCACTACTGCCGCAGGACACTATGAAAACCCATTCTCGCGCTTGCCATAAGTGTTTTGTAGTAAGTCGTATATTTTCAAAATATAGCTTAAGCATATTATCAAAAACAAAACCAAACTTCCCCTTTCGCTGTAAGAGTTTAAATTCGACTGTAAATATTTTAAATGTAGTCTACGTATACAGCATAATTTACGTCAGAATTTGAACACTTACCACCAGATTAACCGATATACACATGTAATGTGTACATTACATAGTTATAACAAAACAAACAGAAAATATAAAATAAATTAAAGAAGTAAACAATTAATTATAACGTGCTGAGACAGTGAACGCGTGAGTAAATGAGAGCCGGTTGCTGGCTGGGGGTTGTCGCATCGAAATTAATTCCACCTTTAACGGATGCGCGGGGTGATCCATCGGCAAAGGAACGGGGATCTTTTTCAGTGGTGAGAGGGAAACTGTTCGAAGGAAAAACGGAAAAGACAGAAAAATCTAAAAGGAAGGTATTCAGTGAGTTATCGTCAAGTGTTGGTTAAGTCCTCATCAAATAGTCATCACATATTCGTCCGGTCGCAGAACAGAGTAACCTATTTTATTAAAAAATTGAAACAAGTTCGATCCAAGAAGGCCCTAGTAACCTGCTTGCTCCAAAAATCGGTTTTTCTTTGTGATTAATAACGTTTTAACTAACCGTGAAAGATTTCACTGTCGATTGTCGCGTCCCCACTTCCCGAATTTAACAGGAATCCAGGAGGCTGAACCACCAAAGTACCCCCCCCCCCCCTCGTCTGGCAATCAAGGATCAACGACTATTCAGCAACCGCAGCAGAATGTTACGTACAATTTCCATTTATTTCGTTAATCGTCGTCACTATTTTCGTATATATTTTAAATTGTGTTTTTTGCGGTTGGCCATTTACGAAAGATGGGTGTAGGCATCTAACCAAAATATATCGCTTAAAACTTTAATTAATAATAATAGATTAAAAATAAAATAAACTAAAATCCACGTGGCATCCCTGGGGGCCTTTTAAATCAACTATATAACGTTACAATCGGCATTCCTGGTGGGGATCTAAATTTATCAACGCCCAAATTTAACGTTAATATATATATATTTAAGGCGGGAGGGAGTATTGGTTGGTCTGAGGTAATGGTCGGATTTTTGTGACGTACGGCAAACGAGAGAGAGAGTTTGGGATTAGTTGTCGCTATTAGAATATTCATGTCAATTATTGCAGGAAGATAAAGGAGTGTGGTTAATTTCGAGGTCCAGACAGAAAATTAAAATTTTTGAAAACTGGTGCAAAGATGTGAACTCAGATGATGTGTATAAAGTTAGATTTTTGTATTATGGTATTAAGTTTTTGGGTTGTGACGACAGAACTGCCAACTACCACAGAAATTCGCTAACCGTGCACTATCGAGTTCGTCAGTTAGTGATATTATTCGATCCTTTCAGATATTCTTCGTAATCTGCAATGCTGTAGTTTTCCCTCGAGAGCGACTTTTCCAGTGGTCCAGCTTTCGCGTTATACGTGTTCGAAATAAGTCTTTTATAATTTTTTTCATTCCTTGTTGCTCAGATATTTTTGCATATCATTATTTATGATCGATGCTACATAGTTCCTTGGACACTCGGAGTACTGTAAATCCACAAAAAGAACATGTTTGTTTTATTGTCCGCATTTCTGCCATATACGATTAAAAATATCGGTGAGCTCTATCCTCTTATTTTATCAATTCTATTGTTTTTACAAATTTCCGATAATTCAGTAACTTAATTTTTAGTCGTGGTCAATCGTCTTCTTATTTATCTTCACAATTTTCATTATTACTTCTTTTAAATATGTAATAAATACTTAAATTCGTTCATTATTTTCGAGCTGTAAGCTTCCTATTTTCCGGTTGATTACTGGACATAGTCGGACGCAGTGTGCAAAGCTGCTGGTCGTACCTTTCAGGATTGTGTACACATCGCAAGGGATCGGAATTGTTGGCGCAGTCTGATCAACCGGATGACAGATCATGGTCGCGATACAGGGGACATGGGGTGAGACGATTCGATAATAATAACTTTCCAGTTCATCGGTTAGTTTTATCGATGTGTTTCCTCTATAATTTTCATATATTGTCCGTAGTTTGCCTTTTAAATATACGTAGTTCGGCCTAAGATTTTACCCGGATAATTATTATTATTATTATTATTATTAAGTTAAATTTACGTGCCATGTGTAGCAACTATGGCTAGTGGCACGGGAGGAGAATGAGGTTCAGATTAATGAGTAGATTCTGGACTTATGAAGGAAAATAATTAAGTTGGATAGTGAAGAGAAGTTGTCATTAACCCTCCATTAGTCGCGCACAAAATAGTTTAGTCGTTAGTCGCGCAGATGACATATGTCATCCATTTTTAAAAATAGATTTGTATGTTCAAAATTTTACTGTTTAAAAATTTCTTCTACAATATAATTAGTTTATGATGTATTGAAAGTGTTTATTATGTAAAATTCTAAATTATCAAAATATTCCTTAGAAGAAACAGTGTAGAAAAAACTATATAATCATAATTCTAACGTAATTTCATAACATTTTTATATGTTATTTTATTAGGTCTTTTTACAACATTTTAGTTTTAAATTAGTAGTTAAGTATTTCGTGTTTTCCTATAACTAACACGGTACTACAAAGACTTACTCTAAAATGAACTAGTTTTCTAAACAATTCAAACAAATTTGTTTTTTAGAAGTGATCCGGACAAAGCCAATTTTTACCTTTTTATGCACCATTTTTGTGTGGTTTTATTCTCTTTATGACCGCAAATGTAGCATCTTCCTCGTGATCCGGAGGGTTCTTGAATTTCGGTCAAAGATTCTTGCCCATAAACTAATAGTATGTTGTAAAATGTAACAATTTCAGGTTTTCAAGCACTACCGGTTGCTCCATCTATGGTGCCATCGAAGTGCATTGAGAATAGTAACAGAACCACCTTATTTTTTTTTTTTTTGAGCAAAACGATACCAACGTACGATCTTCTTGAAATCCGAATATCGAAGAGTTTTCTGTTCCACTTTTGCTTGGCAAAAACTCTCTTTAGGAATTTCACCTTGGTTTTTACATACGGTTCCAACATAAATCAGTTTATTATCTTTTAGGATCTTCACTAATGGCAAACTATAGAGCCAGGTATCGCAAGTAATATTTCTATTTGTTCTTTCAACTGGCTGAACCAGCCTAATTACAATATCTTGAGCAGAATTGCCTGCAAAATAACGTCCACTGGGCTGCTTTCCAACATATGGCTCTAAACTTAGCGTGTTAAAATGTTTTTACATCGGATAAAGCAAACACCGTCAGTCGAGATTTTGCTGGCTTGCTAGGAATATATTGTTAAAATGGATAGTTTCCATAAAACGCCAATAACCGTTCATCTACCGTTAAATACTCTGACGGAGTATTTCTCTTATTGCAGCTAGTTTATCTATAGGTTTTCGGCAATCTCTGTCATGGATGTTATCAAATCTCATACATCGCAGTAAAAATCTAAAGCGATTTTTACTCACGCATAAATAACACGAAATAAACGTATATATATATATATATATATATATATATATATATATATATATACAGAACATAAAACGTATTTCTTATTACGCAATAAATAACCGAAATAAGAAAGAAGTTAAAGTCAGCGCAAAAATTCAGCCTGGAGAAAAGTACCCTGTTGGTTGCCGCGCGGATGACAATCGTCATCCAAGCATGTTTAATGCACTTTATTAAAAGTATACACACTGCGATGATTTAACTGATTATTGTAATGTGATTGCTAAGGTATACATAGAAGATACATGAACAGGTAATGTTCAATTTTCTATATATTAAAAGTTATAACTAAAAAAAAAAAAAACAAACAGTGGATGACATATGTCATCCGCGCGACTAATCGATGGTTGAGAATGAGGGGAAGGGAAGAAGACAGGTTGAAGAATTTTTTTTCCAAAGAGAATGAAGGGCATTCGGTGAGGATATGGTGGATGGTGAGGATAACACTGCATAAGGCACGTTGAGGAGCTTCCGTTCCATTTAGCAAATATTCGTGGGTCAGCCGTGTGTGATCCAATCGGAGTCTGATGATAACTACATCATCTCTTCGATTTGAAAGTGATATATTCCACGGTTATACTGACGATTTCATCAAGCGAAACTTATTCATCCGTGATGTTTGCTGCCATTTCCTGTGCCATAGGGCCTTTAAACCACGTTTTATATAGATCTTGAGATCGGTTGCTGGAACAGGAATTTTACCCGGATAATATCATTCGCGCCTATCGAAAGCTATTCTTTTTCCGGTTTCCGATTGTTATTCTCACCGAATATTAGTTATCTGAAATTTTTTAATTGCACACATACTAGCTGTACACAAGTTAACAATTAATGGCAAAATTGCTTGTCGAACACCTTTTGTTGTAATAAACCGATTTTATTGTATTAAATCCATTTGACCGTAGGTTATTTTTATTGTTGTTATATTGTTTCCATATGATTCGTTTATGAACGAGATTAGTGGTGCTCTTATATTTTTCACGTTTTTTTGGCATTGCAAGCTTTGGATATAGTCCGTTAATTAAAAATCATTTTTCCCCTGCTTTCCCGCTTTGGCCAATCTATACCCAGACCTAATTAATTACCTGTGTTCCTTCTTATATTTTAACATTAGCAGTTTTTAAAGAAAACATACAACGCCTTCCATTCTAAAGAAACTAGGGCTCCTTTACAATTTGGTATACAGGTAATTTGAAAAATTTATTTAAAATTCCTTTCACCAATTCTCTTTCCTTCTTATATCTCTCACCTTCCAATCCATATTCATTACAGTTATTATTGTTTATTATTCCTAATCTTGCCAAATTGCGTCCGGTGATGGCCCAGTCTTATACGACATATTGTACAGTCTCGCTCCAAACCTTTTAAACCATTCTCTATCTTACTATTAATAGAGCAATATATTTTCCCTTTTATTTTACTCCTGTTTTTATACACTACGCTGGAGACCTTCTAGCTAGATCTTCTCTTATATAGGGGACGAATTTTTCCCAGTGTAACTTAATCTTCCTATATATTCCTCCTCTGCTGCATAAGTTGTCTATTATTTTATTCCCTTCAATTTATTTATGTGCAAGAATCCACTTAAATTTTTAATATTATGGCGAATATTTAATAATTCCGCGTCTTTGCTTATAATACAGTTTAATTACTCAATTTATTTGTAACGAAATATTTTTTAAACGTTCATTAACTGCGATGAACCTTATTTGACTTTATGAGAATACCTATAATCGATTAGAACGGAAATTTCTTTTCGACTACCTTCCATCTATTTTCCGCCTTTCCAGATATCGTTGCATACGTGTACTATTTCAATTCATTTCATTCCATCGGATATTTTCAGTATTTCTTGACTTCTTCATTTTCAGTAAATATTTCTTTCACCTCTAACTTCGTACGCGTATAGAAAGATTTTTTGGAAATTCCGTCGTCAAAAAATGAAAAGGGAAAACAAGCTGACTGACAACGAGATCGAAAATCAACGTATTTCGGTCCTTGGAAACATGAATTGTTGACGATACGTTTTCTTTTTCCGCCCCGAGTTCAACGTAAAAGTGGAAAATAAATATATTTAATTAACATCTTAACCATATCCACTGTTATATAATTAAAATCAACCTATAACACAATAAACGGATAACATATATTTATAAAAAAACTCAACACAGCGACTTGCTTCAAAACAACTATTTTCGAGATGGCGGACGTTTTTCACCTGGAAAATGTAGCTGCTTCGAAATTCGTTGCTGCTGTGTCGTTTTTATAAATATATAAGTACATATTTATTATGTTATAGAGACTGATTTTAATTATAAAATTATTTATTTTATAAATTCAATTATTTCACCTGTGCGTTAGTTACTGCGTTCGAAATATAAAATGTTATAACTTTTTTTTATACGAAATGTTTGACAAAAATTATTCAGTAACAAGCTCGCTAGAATAAAAATCGCGTTTCACAGACACTTTCATAAATACCACTGAGATTATTTTCCACGCGTAAAACACGAAATCGATGTGAAACATAAAATCGTTTCACAGTAAATTTCGTAATAGGAAAAACTATGCACTTTTCTCAAGAATTTTCGGAGTTGTTCTGAAGGTTTCGCCGGTCCGATTATCGCTTAAATAAAATGCAGTCGGCGCTATGCCTTTCTTTCTCGCGCAATGGTAATTAAAACGAAATGTATTAATCAACAAGCACTTGTAAAAGTGGTGCGTGCGACCGGTTGAAAATGTTTCGTTCGTACCATTAACGGTGAGCACTATGACATTTTAGGTTCTTGTGTAGAGGACCCAGGACGGTTATTTTTGCTGAATGAGCTGTCCATTGTGCGACAATGTTAGATGGCAGCACGGAAAAAGATTAATGACTATAGAGGTAGGTAGCGTGAAAAATAAAAACCCATTCATTTCCCCGGAGGGGCGTATTTTATCATTAAAATTATACCGTTCAAACAGCGAACGGCCGAAAGCAAATTTCGCTCTTAGCTCTCGATAATTGCTAGTAATCAATTTTAAATGGGAATTTCCAGTTCGGCCTTTTTGAGCTTTTTTCTTCAATGAAGAGAGCTGCATGTTTCGATAATAATGTCGAAATGCTTATTTTCCGAACTATATTTCTGTATATAGCCCTATCTTCACATATAAACTAGGACGGAGATATTTTATTTTTGTAAGACACGATTCGGTGTTCCGACTGGGTTTATCTCTGTCCGACACTCCGTTTTAATTCTAAACCGTTTAATGCAAGTGGCTGAAATTATACCATTAGCTATTAGCTACCCACGGCTGATTGGAATTATCTACCTGCTGCTGACTGATCGTCACAGATAGATAAGAGTACAGAGATAGTTTAGCTAGAGAATTGTTACGTGTTCAGTTGCGGGCTAATCGACGTTGCATACATTACCGCCCGGATTCGGATTTGTTATAGTCGCCGTCGTTTTAATTTCTCGGTTATTATAAGAAAAAACCTGATCCTTTTCTTAATCGTTTTTCATCGTTTCCAAGCATGGTTTCTAGTCAAAAAAAAAAGTATAAAAAATCAAAAGAAATTTTTTTCCATTGAATTCGTATTGCTCAACTGTACGGTCATCATGCTCGCGTAGGCCGCGAAAAAACACTGCGATTCGCGCCATGGAGGGTTAAAAGAAGGTTCTTTTCTTATTTTTCAATGACCGAAAAATATCGATTTGCTCGAACAGCTATAAATTTTAGAATAGGGACCGTCAACAGGAAAACTGAAAATCGTAAGAATCGGAAATTTGTTGCAATATATAATATATAAATATATTTTTGGCGTAAAAAAAATAATAAAAACACTACCTTTTATTAGTTTCCTGCTGCTCGATGTAATATATCCACAACTTCCTCTTGTTTATTAACGAAATATTTTCAAAAGGCGACTTTTGCGAAATATTTTTATTTCACCACTATTACGACAACTCGCCGTTGTAAATATTGATTACCGGATTGAAAGTTGATATGGCATTTTAATTTGCACGTCTGTGACGCGGGGTTACTTTTTGAAATAAGTAACACGCCTCGAAGAGGAAATATACAGGGTGATGCGCGGAAGTAATTATTTCGTCATTTTTCGCGGTTATTATAAGTGCCATTTTTTACGCTCTTTATGTTGTTTCACGTTTTAAGTGATTTTTGCGGAAGCTTTCATGGGACGCATCGTTTCTCCTCGAAAATCTGAAATTTCGAATTAAATTTTTACCGCACATGAAATCAGGTTCTTATTTTTATAATTTCTTACTTTTGTTCGTCACAAAATCAGCTGATAAAGTGGCCTGCAGAAATGGATTTTGTTTGAATTATTAAAATTATGTTCGTGTGCACGTGCATGATAAACGTGTATTTATACAAAAGATGCAACCACCAAACGGCGTAGTTTCGTTTAAATATGGACAGATCACCTCGTTTGAAGTTGAATAATGTTTTTTAATGCCTAAAATATATTTCACAACAAAAAGCAAAATTCTTTTGAGAGCTTTTAAATGTGATTGTATACAATTTTAATAATTTAAATAGTACATATATATATATGTATTATATGAAATTGTAAACGTGTTTAAAATGCAATAAATAAAATTTAAAAACTTTTACGGCACATTTTTATGTGATTTTTTCTAGTTTCTGAAAAATTATTATGTAATTTTTTTTTGTTATTTTCTGAAACGCCGAGTCATTTTCCGCATTTTTCAAATAACTTCTCGCTCCACTGATTGCCGTATATATACTGCAATTCGGTTACTTCAGTCAGTACAGTACATAAAAGGGGAGCGGACAAGCAACTTAGGCGTGTAAGATAGGCGTTAGCAATGCATTCGTTTATGTGCTGAATGCTTCGCGAATAAATCGCCGGTGGTACGCCCAACAACTCGAAGAGCTGCATACCGTTAGAGTTTATTGTGTCCTCCTCAAACGATGATTAGTATTATTTGAAGGCGCAATTTGATTGCCCAGATTTGTGGGAAAGAAGCTACGTTCGGACTTGCTGAAATAACTAATATATATATATATATTGTACATATCCAGATATTCATACAGAATGTAATCTTTGTAGATAGGAACGGAAGACTAAATTGTTAATTTTGAAGAAAAATTTAAGCCGATTTTAAAGGTAGAATTGCGAAATAATTCCGACTAATGCAAATATACTTTCAGAAGATGAAGACCGATGAATAATTCGCACAGCGAAACAGTGTAATTTAACAAACGCATCTGTTGAGGAATAAATTTGAACTCGGGATGGATGAAAGATTTGTAAATCGGAGGTGAATAACGCAAATAGTATTTCAAGGTAGGAACGGATTTTATTCAGAAAATTTTGCACAAATATATTAAGCCTAATGATATTCTCGGTCGTAAAGGAAAAAAAAATATTTCGGATCACAAGAAGGAATAATAAAGAAAACTATAAAGTGGACAAAAAAAAAAAAAAAAAACAAAAAAAAGAACTCTTATAATATATATTTTATGCAATGCACGTTTATCATTAAGCACTTTAGAACTTTTTTTAACATTATAATCCGGTATAAGAGAAATATTTAGAAATTTCAATGTTTGACAACGATATTTGAACTCGATTCTTAAACGCATACTAGTTACTGCTGCACGAGTTTGAAACTCGACAGTAATTATTCAAAATTAATCATAGTATATTCCACCGCTAAAATTAAAACACTTTGCCTTTCTCTTGTACGAGTTCAAAATTTGTGGGTTAGTATCCAATTTTGACAACCTTACTATTAACGTAGCGGCAGGTGTAAAATGCATCTCGCAATTTCACCGGCCAACATGAGAGATTAGACCAACTTATGGGCTATGCCTACTAAAGGCAGTGCATCAAAAATAGCCAAAGCGTGATAACATAATTCTATTATTAAACATTATTCTTCCGCTTATTCCCACACATACGCACGCTTGCCCATTCCTGCACGTCTTCGTTTTGTGACAATAACAAAGACTCTGCGATTGCTGTTAAAGAAAATAAAAATTTTACTGTATGCTGTGTAAACATTATTAATATGTTATTACAGATTAAAGTAGTATTGTTACATGCAAACAAATAAACCAAATAAACGCGCATTTATAATTCTCTCTCTGTAACGCGAGTAAAATTGTGGGCGAAAATCAAATGCAAACATTCACTTAAAAATGTCGAAGCTTTTTCAAAATTTTATATTTTATTGCAAAAAAAAGTTTATTGGACGGACGGGTAAGATGGAGCGGGCGGGTAAAACGAATAATTGTCCTTGATCGATGCTCAGTCGATAAAAAGAGACAGACAAAGCTAGTGTCGCTCAAGTCGTTACACAGATGCGCACGCAACCATTATGCTGTAGCCGGCATTGCACCGGTGTTTAGTGTTTTGTTGGCAAATATTGAAATTTGTAAATAAAATTACGATTTTCGACCGTAAGTATACTGTGATTACGTTATTGTATTCGGGATTATTCATATTCTCAATATAGTTTGATGTAAATAGACTTGCAAATATTATATGTAGTTTGAGTTTGTGACTCAATATTCTCAATTGATTTTAGGTTATGTTTAAAGAGTACACGACGAGCAAAACGGAACCCGGTAAGACGGATACTATCCGTTTTGCTTTACATTAGATTGATTTTTAGTGATTATATATATGAAAGGAGTTGTGTCGGCTAACGCAGTTAGATTCCGTGCAAGCGGCATATATACAATTAATAGGCATATATTATTGGGCACGAACACGTTGTGCCCTCTGAGGTTTATGTAATGGAGGCGGAAAATATCATTTCGGAAACAAGCACTTCTAACACTAATGAGCCGAATACTGATATGAATGAAAATGGGAAAAATTCTACTATGAATGGAAATGAGAATACCAATAAAAATTTAAATATGACACAATCAGGAAACACATCAGACATGGATTTATTACAAAATATTCGGCCCATACCTATTGAAGAAAAGAAATATGCGAGGCCGAAAACCACAAAATTCTGAAATTTTAACCAGCTCTCCGATAAAGATAGTTCAAAAACAAAAACAAGATGCTGCAGCAGCTAAAAAAAAAAAAAAAGAGATTTGGTCGACTCTTCTGTTTCGTCAAGCAAAAAAACAAAAAAATGTGTACTAAGCAAAGCTCAAACACGGACACAGTGCAATATAGGTCGTCCTGCTTTTGTACCGTATGCAACGAAAAATATATTCATCCTCCAATCGAAGACTGGATTCAATGTGGAGTTTGCCAAGAGTGGACTCGTGAAGCCTGTTCTTTCATAGTTTTGTGATGATTGTTTCGATTAGTTGTATTAATTCTTGTAAGTATTCGTTGTGCCTGCCATGGGTGGGTAAAACGGATAATCGTTAATTTCTTTGAAAACATAATTATATGCAAGAAGAATTTAATTTATGTTACTTTTTGATCTCAATAATAAATGTTAAGTATCCAAAGAATTAATGTGCAAAGTTATGAGAATTAATGTAAGTAAAATATAGACTTTTTTTATTTACTTTTAAAATTAACATATCCTTCTTGCCCGTCCGTCCCATAGTGCTTTTGGTATGCAACTATGAATAGTTTACCAATAATTTCTAACATCGTATGTATTAGAATTATCACGATGAATAAAAATGCAAGTTTCAAAACATCCAAGTACATTTCTTAAATTGTTTCTACTATTAAACAACCTCCCTAACATACTTATATTATGTGGTAGAGTTTACACGTCTGTGTGTACTCATCACTGACGTCTATACGAAATAAATATCATCATACATACTATAACATGAAAATGTATACATGCATGAAACAACGGTGGAAATACATACATTAGTAATAATGAATAAGTACAACACTCATTCGTGTATGATGTATATATGTAGTAATCTGATATTCTGCTTTCTGACAATAATTGTACGCTTTTGTCTAATGTTATTACTAACGGTCTGTACAAATTATCATCATGTTGCAATTTAGAGCTGTCAAATAGTTTTCAGCAAAACTATATTTGTATCCAAATAAGCGTACAAGTGGTCAAATCAAATTTACACATCTGATGAATTGTAAGATCCTTCAATCGGCATTCCAGCCAACTGGTACAAGACTAATTTCCGTTTAATTAGTATAATACTAAGGTTTCAGTGGCGTTATCACTTCTCGGCACGTTTCATCTTGCTGCTTCACACATTCCTATCACGCAGTTCTCTTCCGAATCATGATGTTTTAGAAATTGACAACATTGTCTTAGGCGTATGTTTTAAATATGCGAAACAAAAAAAATAAATAAATAAATTTACAACTCATAAATGCATATACTATACCGAAATAACTCTATTCAGATATTTAAATATTTATTCGGTATTTTTACCGGTTTTGAATAAATTAATTTTGATAAAGAGTGATTCGCGCCATACCTCTGAATAAAATGCGATTCTTGTCATTTACGTATCATAATTGTTAACTGTGATTATACCGAAATATTATATCGGTTCGGCTAAATAGCTGTAATTGCAGCAATCGCCTTAATTACTAAAAGTGTAACCGATTACGAGTTTTTGCTTGAGAACAGAAATTCGCCGTGTAGTCTCGTAATTCTTAAGTAAATTAGACGCGACCTTTTTAATTGAAAATTTTTTCAAATTTTCGTTAAAATCTCCCTACGGGGCGAGGAAGTGAAAGTTTAAAAGAAAAAGGACATTGTAATTCCGGAACGTTGTTATCACAGCGCTCTTGATAAGATCTCCTTGTCCATCATCGTATTCCTTTTTTCTCTTTTCTTCCCGTTGAATTCTTTCTTCTCTTCTCTTTCTCTCTCTCCTTTATTCGCTCGTCATGGACCGAGCACTGGCGAATGGTTTAACGCCGGACCGAAAACAAAAATATAGCAGACAACTTTCCGAATTATATTTACGAGAAACGAATTTACCGTGCTAAGTAGAATTAAGGGATAAAAAAAAGTTTACGTAAAGGAAAAATTTTAATATTTATAAAATGCAAATAACTTTTGATAATTAAACTTTGTTTAAATTCCGAAAATCCGAGTGAGGACAGGTTTTACGCTTTTTTTAAAGAACATATAAAAATAATGGAAATTCCTTAATTTATTAAAAAAAAAAAAAAAAAAAAATTGCGCTAGTAAATGGAAAAGGTAGAACATTTTGGCCGTCTGAAATATTTGCTTTTAGTGTCTCTTTACGTGCGAAATAGAATTTTATCTTTTTCCATATTATTTATTTTCTTTTCCCTTTTTTCAATCATTTTTCATTCTCGTACAACTTCGTTTAAAATAATTTTACCGAGAAATACTGGGGGGTCAGTTGTTATTTTCTTGCATTCAAAAACTTCGAATTAAAAAGGGGAAAAAAAAAGAGAAAAGAGGAACAGTTATTCAAGTTTATAACAATGCCGAGAACATTTTAAAATGTGTACTTTTTCATGAAAGAACACTCGATAAATAGTCGGTCGCGTGCATTGTACGGTCATTATCACCGGAACGCAAAGGCCACCGTGTGCCGTGAGTCGTACTCTTTATTACGGAATACAATTATTGTCGCTGAAGCGCTCTATTTTAACACGCTTGTTTCGACGATATACTAGTATTTTGTCCGCTGTTTTAAGTAAAACTTTATTTTATTGTTATTTCACAACACCAGGTATCTACGCGAAAAGAATTGCGATGTTAGTTACTAATGATGCTCTATAATCGTCGTAAATACAATATTTAGTTAATATACACTCCTTACGTATCATTAAATCGCGTTCGTCACCAGATTACGTCAGAGGGCGGAGCTTGCTTCTGCACCGATTCGCCGCGTGACCTCTTCCTGTATTAAACGTGGAGCTTTGTCGGAAAATGTATCAATTTTACAAATACATCGACGAAATAAGCATCACGGCGTGATTTTCGTGAATGTTCCTAGGAAAACAAATTCCTTTTCTTACCCCTTTCAACTTTTTTTTTTTTTCCTTTGTACCGGCTTAAGAGGCCATAAACAGCGCCAGTGACTTCCACTTTAACCTGCCAAATAAATCAGGCCAATCCCTCCAACGAGAGAATTAAGTCCGAGACCCCTTCAGCTTAAAAATAATAGCAGTAGCGGCCGTCCTTATTTTTTGTTCAATACTCGGAATGAGTTTGCGCGACACGCGGCGGCTCCTCTGATCGATAATGCATAACAGCCGTATGTCAGATGATTAAATTGAACCGGTGAATACCGGAATTTCGAGCAATGGCTATCATGAGCCCGGCATTTTAATTAGAACAATGGCGCATATCCAAAGGGGAAGGGGGTTTTAAAGGTTGGAGAACTGCCGTTCCTAAAAATCACATCATTTGAAAGAATATTAATTATTTTTTATATTTTTTCAGTGAAATTTCCCGGTATATAATAATAAACGTTAAAACCATATGTATTAATTCCTCATTTAGACATTGTACTGCCGTAACAACCATCTTCGTGATCCTTTCAACGCTACTACCGCATTTCGAAATGCGTAATCAAACCGCTTTTTCTGATTATAAATATAGATAAGGTATACCACATCGAGTTTCGATACATACCGAAACAGAAAATCACGGAGAAAACTTACATACATATATATATATGTATATTGTAATATTTACTTAATTCGTGTATTCCGATGACAGTGTCAGACACACCTGATGAGCATACGCTCGATAATGTTATTATTGTTCTCTTTTTATTTATTTATTTTCGTACTTCCTTGTTTTTTTCCCTCTGTCATTCATTTCTCTTTAAAATAAGATTAGTTTTTTTTTGCTTTTTTTCTTTGTATTTGAAGATGTTTAACTACCTTCGTGTCTATCGGTATGCGGGTGAGTATTTACGGTGTGCGTATGTATTTGTACGTGTGTGTACTATGTTATAATTTATATAATCTTAAGTTAACTAATATTATGATGTATAGGATAAACAAGAATAGTTGTAATTTTGTATTTTGAATAAACGTTAATAAGAGTGTAAGAGTGTCGGGCACTCACACAACAGGCATACTTGCCCTGTGAGACGTGAGACCCACAACCTATTTATATAGAATAAAAAAAAAAAAAAAAAAACATTTGCAGGCGATCAAAAATTATTTTAAGGTTCTGCTCATTTAAAGTGACAGCATCACCACGGTTTTAAAAGGAGTCTCTGTTTGATATAAAAAATAGCGAACGGAAAGAAAAATGACCACATAAAAACATTAGCAAACAACGTATAGAAATTAATTTCTTTTAACACGGTTTTTAGTATTTTGTTTATTACATAAAACGTCCGAGCATTATGCAAAATCGTGTACACTTTTTCAGATGTAATCAAAAACAAATTTATTCGGTATTTAAATAAAATAAATACAAAATAAATATAAAATAAATATAAAATAAATATAAAATAAACATAAAATAAACATAAAATAAACATAAAATAAATATAAAGTAAATATAAAGTAAACATAAAATAAATATAAAATAAATATAAAATAAACATAAAATAAATATAAAATAAATAAATTCTCCCCTTATTAGTTAACAGACGAAAATAATTATGTGAAATGATTTCTTTTAATAAATTGAACTTATTTTAGAAACGTTTTCGAGCGTGGCCCATCATCAGCTAACAGCACTGAGTGTACACTCAAATAGAACTAAGAATATCCAAGTGTATACTCAGTGTTGTTAGCTGATAATGGCCACGCTCGAAAACGTTTCTGAAATACGTTCCATTTATTAAAAGCATTTCACATAATTATTTTCGTTTGTTAATTAATAAGGGGGGAATTTATTCATTTTATGTTTATAAATATCAACAAACAGGCTATCGATTTATCTACATTTAAATAAAATGTTTAGGTATCGTTTAAAGTATCCAGGTTTCATACACTAGCAGTATATACATTATAAAAATATTAAAAGTATACATTGATACGGATTCGGTACTCTTGACGACGACGTTTGAGTTAGAAATTATGCTCTGGTTATTCATCTATTCACGATCTCTCAAACGTCGTTCTAGATTGCATCGCCGTTTTGTCGTGTCAAGAGTGCTTAATCGGCCAAAACCAAAAATCCCCATGTTCGGCAGCAAGTGCGGCCATTTCAACGATCACATCGGGGTAGAGATGCATTAGTGTCTGTGTGGTAGTGGTCGAGAGCTGAGACAGTGACTTGTGCTTGCGGCGAAAGCGCAGAATTCTGTGCGTGTCGAGTAACGTTGAGCTGCAGGCAGATTGTAAAAATCCCGCCAAAGGTCTGGCAGGGTAGTTAGTGCGGTGATCTAGGCAGAAGTTTCTATAAGAGCACTTCAGCGTAGCCTTTGGTTACTGCTTAGTATTAGTGTTCGATCGTTCGGTGTTCGTTTGATATCTGGTCGCTATCGCGGCAAATCCTCGTCAGCGTAAAGGTTTTGTCTCGTCCGCGTTACCGTGAATCGAAATGTCGTCGCGCCATGCCGCATCATTTATCGTGTTCTTTGTTCATTTTTTTCGGTAATTGTTAAATTTTCTGTCATTTCTTTAATCGTGGCCGAGTATTATATGCATCGGAATCGCCGTCCTGTCAGTTTTTTGTGAATTTTCCGTCAAAATATAAATTTATTTCTTTGATAAAAGTTTCGTTATTGAACACATGGTGTCGGCTTCGTGATAACTCTGGTGGAGAACAGAACAGAACGTATATTTGGCTAAGTACAGTAATACAGTATTTATAAACAAAATGCGTACCAGCTCGAAAGAGACTTAACCGCATTAAATTAGAGTGATAAAATAGAATATTTACGTATTGTTAACAAAACTATAAACACTATACAAAAAAAAAAAAATACAAAGGGCAAAAAAAAGAGTATAATAAAAAACCCAAAATAATCAAAAATTACAACCAATTGTTACCATTGCAAACATTACTTAACAGCCTAGAGATATCACTGACTAACTAAATTGTGTTTAATCCGACGATGCTTATATTTAACGTACATCCGGGTTAGTTGCTCGGAATTATAATCGCCTACATTCCTGATAAGCACATTGCTATGGTAGGAACAGCCATGAAAGAATTTTTTTGCTGTATTAATTATAAAATCTTTTACAAAAGGCAATTGTAACCAGTCATGCATATTATCTATTTTAGTCCAGCGGGGAACGTTTAAAATACACCGACAACATCTATTCTGTAATAATTTAAATTAATTAAAATCGGAGTTTGAAATCGAGCACCAAACTGAAGCTGAATAAGTCAATATTGGTCTAATAATACTTTTATAGATAATAAGCTTGTTTGCGGTGTTTAAGTAAGATTTCCGATTGATAATTGGGTACAAAGCTGCAATGGTTCTATTTGTTTTCGCTTCAGCGTATTTTAAGTGTTCCTTAAAAGATAATCTTTTATCTAGAATTACACCAAGATATCGAACATGATTAGCCCATTTAATCCTGGTGCCATTAATAATCAATTGCCTTGGAGGGATGGGGTATCTACGAGTAAAAAGTATTGCTTCTGTTTTAGTTGGATTAATTTCAATTTTCCATTTTTCCAAAAATTTTAAAACCCGAAAACTATGCAGCTGTAGTCGATTATAAATAGTAGACGTTCTATGCGAGCTACAGTATATAGCCGTATCATCAGCATATAAAGCTAAACTCGTGTGTTGCAACTTAGGGAGATCGGACAAGTAGACTGAAAAAAAAAAAAAGGCTCCAGCACACTACCTTGAGGAACTCCTGCGACGGCAGTTTTGGTCATTGATTTACCGTCTTGTAATGAAACGTAAAAAGTTCTATTCCGTAAATAACTTCTAATTAATTTGATTAGATATTTCGGAAAATTATATTTTAACATTTTGTAAATCAGCCCATCGTGCCAGGTCGTGTCAAATGCTTTTGCAATGTCAAATAGAATTAATCCAGTGTGTTTGTTTATATTAAAGTTGTGCGTCACATGATCAGTAATCCTAGCAACTTGATGCGTAGTAGAATAACCTGGTCTGAAACCAAATTGTTCCACTGGAAGTATGTTATTACTATCGGCGAAATTACGAAGCCTGTGTAGCATAACTTTTTCCGCTATTTTGCTTAAATTGCTAAGTAAACTAACGGGTCGTATATTATTCACTTGGGAAGAGTCTTTGCCTGGTTTAGGTAGCGCAATGATTTTGGCTACTTTCCAGAACTTTGAAAAATAGCCGAACCACATTGTAGCATTAATTATGTGCGTTAACTCTAGTACCCCCTTCCGAGGAATCTTATTTAAGATTTTTGCCGGGATATTATCATCACCACAAGAGTTTTTTACTTTAGATTTCTTGAGGTACCTAAATATTTCAGCAGGTGAGGCAGGACAAAACTCAGAATGAAAAATAGGAGAACCTGTAATGTTATTGAAATCAGAACCAGTTAGTAAACGTTTTACTGTATTAGTAACTAAATTATTTTGATATGTAGATGCAAGACGCGCGCTCGTTTTATGAATATTTGAGTAATACTCGGCTAACAACTCCGCTTTTGCTTGATCCTCATAAACATACGTGTTAAGATCAGAATCAAATAGCGGTGGAATCACCCAATAGCTCTTACTATACCGCGAACATACTTTCCATAAACTTTTATCTTGTGTATTAACATTCGTCAGAAATTTTTGAAATTTATCATTTTTGGTTTTTCCAAGTACAAATCTGACTATTTTTGTTAAGAATTTGATTACAGGTTTCAGATAACCAATATTAGAGTGAAATCGGTATTTTGTATAAATCCTCCGAACATAGTTTTTAAGTTTAATTATATTACGGACAATACTCGGAACGTAAACTTGCGGGAACATCTGACACGTCTTTTTTTGGTATAAACAGATTAATACTGTCAGTAATTAATTTAGTAAAGTTATTCAACCTGCTATCAGTATTCTATTTAGTTTTATTATTTGTAGTATCAATCTTTCGATTGGTTTACTAATAGAAGTGAAACGGTTAAAAATTAAAGTTTAGAGTTTAGATCCGTGTGATCCTTCTCCATTCTATTCTTCTTCTGCTCAGCTGCTTCAGTTGCTGGTAATTATTTGTTCCCATGTCTTCTATAACTTTATGTATGAATCTCCTTCTCGGTCTTCCCCTTGCACGAGTTCCTTCTATTTTCCCTTCCAATAACGATGTTATCAGCTCGCTGTACCTTAACAGATGTCCTATGCATTTATTTCTTCGTTCAGAAAGAGTTTTAATGATTTGTCTTTCTTCTTTTATCCTGCTATAAAGCTCCTCGTTAGTAATTCTATCTGTCCATTTTATCTTGAGCATTCTCCTCCAGCACTTTGCGATATCCGTCTTCCTCAGCGTCCAAGTTTCAGCACTATATAAGCATATCGACCACACGTATGTCTTTACAAACTTCTTTGCTAGGTTTATATCAAGCTTTTTTGATGTTAATAGTTTTCTTTTCTTATTAAAGGCTGCTTTCGTTTGTGCTATTCTCGCCTTGACTTCTGCTGAGCATCTTCCATCCCACGAGATTTGACTTCCCAAATAAATAAAGTTTTCTACTTGTTCTATCATATAATTTTGTACTCTGATTTTCGTGTTTAATTTTGTTTTATTGCATACGAAGGTTTTTGTTTTCTTTTTGTTGATTTTCATATTATATCTCTTCATTATGTCTTCCACTAGATTTAGTGCTTGTTTTAACTGGCTTTCATTTTCTGCCAGCACTGCGATGTCATCAGCGTATCTTATCATATTTATTTGTTTTCCGTTTATCTTTATTCCTTTAGCACCCATTGTCTCCATCTCCTCGACAGCATGTTCTATATATAAATTAAATAGGTACGGAGATAGGCTACATCCTTGCCTCACTCCTCTCTTGATTGCTGCCTCAGTATGCACATTGTTCAAACTGATAATTGCCTTTTGGTTTTTATACAGGCTATGTTCTTCTGTCTCTATAATAATACTATTATAATTTAACATCGGTTTTGTGTTGAATACGTTTACCTATTTACGAAAAAAGTACTTGTACAAAAGCCATCGCGAACTGATTTCCTGATCAGAATGTCCCTATAACGAACGATACAACTCGCTGATGATATAAACTGGTTACCATAACAGAGTACACCTGTGTGGGAGCTAATACGGGTTTTTTCGATAAATTATCAACAGAAGATTAATCAGCGTCCTGAAATATTTCCCGCCAGATATTCAGGAATGTTTTCATTGTTTTACACCTTCTGAAATAATAATTCAAGTCGGAAAAATATTTTAAAATGTTTTTATTACTTTTTTTTTTTTTTCCAGCTATACCTTTTACAGTTTTGTCAACTTTCCGCTAACACAGTCATTTAAATTTTGTCCGTTTTTTTTTGTTTTTTTTTTTAAACTTTACATAGGTAGAGGTAATTGTAAAAACTTCGCAAATCGAAATTGAAAATTTGACGAACACATTTATGTTTTTGTGTACGAAGAATGCAAAAAAAACGTTGCTTTTCGGCTATATACGTATGTATCGTTTGTAGACGTATCGTAGACAGAAACGTTTGCGCTCGAACAAATAATTCAATTTGCTTCCGGTCCGTCACATTCGACGCGCACCGATATCGGGACCATTAAATTTGGAGCAAATCTGGTCCTCCGGGCGTTTTCGGGTAATTTGAGAATATTCGAAAAAAAGTAATTTAAGCGCGAAATGGAGTTAAATATCGATCGATGCGTCTTAGCATAAAGTGTGTTCCAGCGTGAAAAAAGTGTAGGGTATATTTTAATTAAAATAAAGTTAAAAAACAAGAAAAAGATAAATAAAAAAAAAATACAAAAACACTTTTTTAAAAAATATATCCAAAAAAATTCACTAAAAAAAATTCAATCAATTCCTTAGCGCATATAACTTAAAACTATTTTCTCAGTAAGTACAATAATTATGTGTAAAAAAGTTTCTCATAAAAAATTAAAATGAAAATTGTAGACGCTGACATAAAATCTTTTTTGGACAAATATTGCATACTACAAGTCGAACACATTGATCATGTGTAGAAAACATACTACACCACACGATATTTACATCACATAGTACATACGGTAACTTTCTGATAAATCTGATACTACAAATGGAGAAAATTTATCAATCGAAAGAAAATATTAAATTTATCGCACTACACCTAATTTTTCACGAAATTATTTTACTTATTGAGAAAATGGTTTTAAGCTATATGCAATAATGAATTTATATTTTTTAGTGAATTTTTTTTTAGGTATAATATATTTTTTAGAAAAGTGTATTTTTAAAAGAATTTTTAAATTCATTTTTTATTTTCTACTTTTTAGCTATAAATGAATTTTCCAAAATATTTCACAAACGTAGCCATTAAAATTATAATACATATTTTATTCAATCTGTATGAAATAAATGCGTGACATTTATTTTTTCTATTATAATATTAAAACTTTTTTAGTTCATCACCAGGAGGTCAAGCATATTTGGAAAGAACATGTCCCGTTAGTTCGTTTCTTTTTTAAGGCGGCAACATTGCAGAGCTTATTACAAACCGTCAATTTGGAAACGTCTAATTTTTCTATTCAAAGACCACGGAATAGATCTAACACTACTTACGCTGACGTAATCTAGATACACGACAGCGTAGTCAACGGTTGTGCCTTGCATTTTGTGAACCGCTCACGGTAGAACCAAGGGAAGCATAGGACGCTCTGTTATCACATAGCTACTTTTTGCGGGAAATTGGATCTTATGAGATGAATGCCATCTTTGCCAAAATCTACACATACGACGGGTACGTCTTGTTCGTACAATTGTCATATCCACCACACCATTTTATTTCGGTAATAAAGCCTATACCATTGACCAGTCCTTTCCCGACGTCGATATTAAATCTAGGCGTGACTTTGGCTCTAACGAATAGTTCCAATTCTTTCGGCAATCCTCTGGTCTTGTGTATGTCAGTCGGTATGACCCCGTGTCAATGCTATCTTTGAGTGGCCAAGTGGAATCAACTAGTGAATCTTGAGCTTTAATTTTTGTACATTTCGACTTCACTGCTCCGAAAATGCTCAAGTACCGTTTTATGATGTTCTACCTCTTGCTGGTTGGTTGGATATATTCGCAGTGCCTTTTCAATAGAAAAATTTCCGCTCACCTTGATGCTGACACAATCCATCAGTCTAGCCATGTGACCGTCAGTGAGTTCCCTTATTCGCGGCACATGTAATATATCGGTAAAAGTCATGTCTCCCTGTTTGCGAACGGCCTCTAAACAAGCCTCTCGTTCTACTTGGCTCTCACTTGCACGATGTTGTGCAACAGATTTACGAACAGCCTCCAAACGAGCCTCATCTTCTTCGTAACTTCCGTTTGCACGTAGCCGTGAATGTTCCCCCGACAATCAAGTTCTAATCGGATTTCACGCTGATCTTTCATTTCAGCATTTCTCAATTCCGATCTATATTGATTATGCTAATCTCGCTCGTTTAACATTATCATTTTCTCCTTCCTTCTTCTCATGGTATTTTTCACAAATTTTTTTCCAAGCTTTACGTTGCGTGGTTGTTTCTCTCATTATTGTGAATCATTTTTCATATTGCAGCTAATGTTTACAGTCAAACGTAATAATGCTAAATGTACGAAGATATTTGGAGAACCTGTAACGCGTATAGGTGGAAAATAACCATGGATTATTGCATTGTCATCTAAAATCAAGGTCTATGGAAAATTTCAGAATTTTCGGAAAATGTCTTAAATAGAGCTTCTCAGATTTAATTCCAGACAAACAAACAAACAGACGTAAAAGTGAATTAAAGAAAAGTGTATAGAAGAAACACACACTATCATTTTAGATTTCGATCTTGTCGTATATGCAGTTTAGTTACGCGACGCTTTTCTTTTTATTTTCGGCCGAAAAGGGGCCTTGTCCGAAAACATATTAAATTGGTATACATATATTTTTATATTTACTTGTCGTTTGTTATTAGTATACTCAGATTTTTAACAAAGGTGTGCGATTAAAAGTGCTTATATTTGAAAAAATAATTGCCTACAGGCGTCTGTTTAAACGGCACCATAAATTTTTACCCATATAACCGCGAGAAGTTATTAATGTGTAGCATTTATCAGTCACATAAAAACCTGTTTTGAATTTACTACAATCTGATAAAGCATATATTAATGCAGAACAAGTTGTTATCGACTATGGACATTAACTTTTAGCAAGTGAAATTTTGGAAGCTGCAATGTGCGGCAGCTGAATACAAAATACAATTAACTAATCACCCGCGCTATAGTAGCTGGCTATACGAGTTATTCAATAGGTCTATAATGCGTTTTACCCGCTATAAATGAAACGTTTTTTGAATTTGAACTATATTAGACGGTACGGCAGATTGCATTTCCGATCGCGGAAAATTTTATTTATACCTTGTTCTCTTCTTTTCCAACTTATTTTTGGGCTCATCTGAAACTCACCGCTAGTGATGATATAATATGCTACATTTTCAAGAGGAGGATTTGCAAACCGAACTGGAACGAACTGTCGTTGTCTAATTGACCAGTAATATTAACGAAGGCAGAAATTAATTAAAATAATAGATTAAAAAAATAATTTAACGATAGGGGTGTTTAATTGTCGGTTAAAAAGAAAAAAAAAGAACAAGTAGCTCAATTTTTGCTTTTAGGGCCTAGTAAAATAATTTAATCGTGTATAGATAAAGAAAAGGAGTATGTATATTAAGCAATTAATAAAAATTCACTAAAAAACATTAAGAAAAGACATTAAATAGGGTATTTCCGAAACATTTTCCGGAAGAATTTATTTAGCAAAAAAAAACAACAAAAAAACTAGTATTAGTAAACACATAAATGCAAATTACACTATTTGATTACCCGGAAGAAACTTGAATTTCACTTTACTTTAATTTAGGCAAAACTAAAGAACCGCGTTTAGATTCAGAAACACGGCATTCACTTAAGGTGGTTCGTTGGCTTCTTCTAAATTACAGATAATAGGCTGTATTCCTTTAGATATTTCTTCTTCTTCTTCTTCTTTAAGCCTTCTGACACCAATATTTGGTGTAGGCCTCTCCCAAATTTTTCCACCGTTGTCTGTCCTGAGCCTCGCGTATCCATGTATGACCTGCCTGTCTTATTATGTCATCTGTGGACATCTTCTTGGGGGTCTTCCTCGTTTTCGCCTTCCAGTGTGTGGTCGCCAGTTCAATATCTCTTTCGTCCATCTACCGTCTGTCAATCGTGCTACATGTCCTGCCCAGTTCCATTTGTTTATTGCTATCCTGGCTACGATGTCCTCGAACCCGGTGTTTTTTCTTACGTCAGTGTTCCTGATTTTGTCCTTTAGCCTTACTCCTAGCAGTATACGTTCCATTTGTCTTTCCGCCTTTCCGATCTTATCCATCAGTTCTTTCGTTAGAGGCCAGGTTTCAGTTCCGTAGCTCAGCACTGGTAAAATGTATTGATTAAACAGTTTAGCTCGGTTCGCTGGGCTGATTTTGCTTTGTAGAATCTTTTTCATTTTACCAAACGCTATCCATCCGAGTTGTATTCTTCTTTTTCTGTATGGCTGTTTGTCCCTGTTGTAAATTTCTTCCCTAAATATACAAAGGTGTTTACGGTTTCTACGGGACCTTGTTCTAAATCGATATTTATGTCATTTTCTTCTTCTTCTTCATCATATTTCACAATCTTCGTTTTACCTAGATTTATTCTCAAACCGATTTCTTTTAGCGTTTTTTCTAATTGCAGTATCATTTTTTGAAGCTGTTCCTGGTTTTTTGCTATTAGTATAATGTCATCTGCAAAACGAAGATGGTTTATGTATTTCCCATTTATATTTATTCCGTTGGTTTCCCATTGTAGCTTTCTTAGGGCGTATTCAAGGGTGGCATTAAATAGCTTCGGCGAAAAAGTGTCGCCTTGCCTCACTCCTTTTTTAATCTGAAATTTCTCTGTTACATCGTGTACTTGTATCTGTGACGTGGTTAATTCATACATATTTTGTATCAATTCTATGTATAATTTATTTAATCGGCTATTTTCTAGTGCTTTCAAAATACTCCGGAATTGCACCGAGTCAAAAGTCTTTTCTAAATCTACTACTCCTAGGTATAGCGGTATGTTGTATTCCTTACATTTTTCTATTAGATAATACGAATTCCATATTTATGTTTTATTTTCTTTTCTGGCAGAATATGGGACATTTTGAAAATGATTTTATTTATAATTCAATCTCGAGATATTTGTTGCCTTTTCCAGACCGAAAATGCTCGGCGGGCGCATTATAAGAAATACGGTGTTTTTCGATTAATTATAGAAAGGAAAATTTTGGGCAAAAGATCAAGAGACGAAATTCCTGTCTGAAAGACCCGAGGAAACAGGGGACTCTTGTCCATGGGCTTGTTTCAAAAAGTCACTTCGAAAACAATATCACGTCGTGGGTTCCAACTTCATTCAAAGAAATGGGGCATTTTCGGAAAAAGAATATTATAATAAATTAGAACATAAAAGGAAAAATTTTAATAAATAAATAAATTTTAATAACGTAGACTACAGTTTCGGACTGTACATGATCGAAACTAGTCGGTGTTATTAAAATCCAGTGAAACTTCTGAATAACGGACCGTCACGAGGCCAAAAATTTTGTCCGATATTAAGAAGTGTCCGCTAATGGGAAATAATAATGTATGTACAGATTACTGAAATTTACATTATTGTGTACTGTAACGTATTTAACAAGAATATATAAGAGACAGTACGTAATATAAAAAAAATACATACATATTTACTTAAGACATACATGCGTCTAAAATATAAAAAAAAAATGTTCGTATAATATAAATATATGTATTTATGTACAGTACTACTGCAGTACTTATGTTTGCATTCCAGGATTAGTTGATAAACAAGTTAGGCAGTAGAGTATAAATAACTTTTTGCTTTTAAGATAATCTTATAATTTTAACCACTTATGTTCAAAATATTTTTTTTTTGTTTTAACACATACTGTAGTAAATCTTAGCGTATCGAAGATATTTCAGTTTTGTATGAAAAAAAATCGATAATTTTACTCTGTTTGTTTCTTTCACATTTAAAATCCGCGATTCGACATGCACCTGCATAGTTCGGTTATCATTATTTTTAAACCTTCAGCACTAGAGTTTTATGAATGAAATACGATTTTCTTAGTTTTCCAATTAACGAGTGAACATTATTTAAAGTTTCACAGTCAACTTCAGTAGTTGTGTCCTCTTCGCCATCATAAACATCATTGTCATCACAGTGTCTACTGCATCATGCATTATCGGATGGATTTTGTTGTTGCATGAATTCAGCTGCTAATTCATTTATGTCGGGACATGGGGATCTTCCACATGCAATCCCTCAACTATTAAACAATAATCTGGGAAACTAATTGAACGTTTTTTTTGACAAACTTTGTCCGTTTAACAGAAATCGAATTTCCAAAATCATAATTATTAAAGTGTCCGCGTCCGTAATTGGCAAGGTCCGTTACTGGGAAATATTTCTATATTGTGTCTTATGGGAAAATTCCGGGGATTTTAAAATTGTCCGCTATTAGGAAATGTCTGCTATTTAGAAGTGTCCGTTAGTAGAAGTTTTACTGTATATTTATTCATATCTTCCTGCGTATTGTGTTTTATCAGTTTATTTATTTCACCTTTTAAATGTTTTCTATTTATAATTTTTCATTAATTTTAATTACTTGCTCCGTTATTCAACAGCAACATCGTTACGTCGTTACGGGGCGCGGTTAAGAAGTTACAAACTCGCTTTTACAATAGCGGTATCACAGAGCCGCAATAGGTGACTGATTTTTTAGGATAATACTGAAATTTCTAAAGTCGTCGATGGAGATTTTTTTTTAAAATTTAGTGAGCTCGTCAATGGACTCATCAGCCATACACCTCCGTCCATGCTAGGGTTTTTTGTTCTCTTTCCTGCCTCGTCGTAAAACCATTTGGCCATCAACCAAACCTTCATTTATATTAACTACCCTTTTATTAAATTTGAACTTTTCCACTCTACCATTTATTTTTTCATTATCATTATTATTATTATTATTATTATTATTATTATTATTATTATTATTATTACTATTACTATTATCATTATGCTGTTATTTAAGAATCCGTTGTGCCATTATAAAAACACAAAAAGAAATTGCGGAACTTGCTTTTTGTAACAGACCTTCTTCGTCCATACTGGTTGACCGGAAATGGTTTATATAATTCATTTTTTTTTGTTTCCGTTTGTTTTTTTTCTTTTTTTTTTCTCGTTTGGAGTTTTACCTGGGCTTGTCAGCAATGGACGAGTACCCATCAACACGTGTACATAGCAGCAATTAGGAGTAACAAGGAATGGAATCTGACAAAGAATGCTATACCAAGGATGGAGAAACAATAACAATCAATGTTGAAAAATGCCAAACGGATGCATCCTGAAAAGAAAAGGAATGACATTGCCGAAGGTTAAAAGGAGTTAGCTGTCCCATAATATGGCCACATCTGCAATTACAGAGCCCGCAGTACAAACGGACAAAGGAATCTGGCTACAAATAATTAAGAAAGAAGAAACACGGGATGTTTAAAAAGCAGTTAGAGCCGTCAAGCACCACAGCTATATAAAACACAGCGCTTAGCGTCCGTAAACACTTATCCGAAAGTTCAATGACTTTCTCCATCACTATAAAGCAAAGCTTATAGTTCATAATTATGAAACATTAATCATATTTATGGCGACGACTGCGAAAACAGCGCCTACCATCCTGATCCTGTTAAAAGGAAATGAGCAGAATTTACACCCAACACTACGGCTGACAAGAAGTTCACTTTCTATTTTTCTTATTGATAACTTTTGCGCGGACAAAGATTTAATCCTCCGGCATTTTCATGTCACGCCAAGCATCTTTCATCTTCGATAAATCGAGCGAAACATTTTTTTTAACCCGGAAAAATTTTGAGACAAATCGTCCATCGAATCTACTAATTGTTGCACGCTGTGAACGAGATACAACAAATGTTTCTGATTCGAGAATATCTGACTGTGTTCGCGATACTATCTCCAACTTAATCTGAAAATAATACCTCAGTTAGAGTTGGTCATTTAACCTGTATTCAAGTACCATAAATGTAAATTTTCCATGATATTACGTCTCTGCAATACATTAAAAGCCCATAATGCTGTTAATATTCCGTAGAGCAAATTATCTTCCGGTAGTCCATGCGGAATCGTGGAAAAGATTTTTATTCGGAACTTTATTTCCTAGTCCATTTGTAATCTGGTATGATTGTCACTTACCGGATGATTGCCGTTTGGGTCTCGAATTTTTCACTGACACATCGGAAATTTCGTGAAAACAATCTCGTTCGGACTTTTATGTTTTTAATATCTAAACCACGTCATCCTTCTTTTTTATGTATTATGTGATTTCAGAGATTTTTAATTTTTCGTTTTATTACACATCACGCTATTTATACGGCTCTAGCAGCTCTACGTTTTTAAAAGTTAAAATAAGTACGGGGGGGGGGATTCAGACGTAGAACTCTTTACACTACGATGCGTCTTGAATAAGTGACCTGTATATTTTTATTTCGGGAAAAGTTGTGAAAATGACCAAATAGCTTTGCTTTCTCTTTTTCGCTTTTAGCTTTAAAAGATCCGTAAAAGCTGAAAGAGGTAACGCTATTTTTAAAAAAAACTTTCGGAAGAGAAAATAAAGAAAAATAATTTTTCTTTATTTCAAATAAAAGCGTTTAGAAAACTTACGGGAATATTGCGCGAAGGTAAGAAATAAAGAATAAAAATGCTTTCATCATTTCCCCTCATGCGCCAGTTTATGACGCGTTACCGGGGAATCTGTAAACAATTTCCGGTTTGTATTTTTCTCATTTATTTTTATTTTTTGTCAGCTCTAAAATATCACGCTTTAACCGTTTCTTTATAGGATAAGAAGAAAAAAAGTTTATTTATATATATCCTGTTTTATATATATATAGCTTGTTATATATATATATATATATATATAATATACTTTACCATTTAAAATAAGGAAATAGCAAAAGTTTTCATCTGGCATTAAAAAGTAATTTTTTGAAAATTTCAATTACTTTTTTCTCTCTTTCGAATGATGAAAAACAGGAAAAATATAATTTTCAATTACGAAAAATCAAATCGAAAATAAAGTAATTATATGCATCGCTTGAAATAAAAATACTCGCCGATCATTCTATCCACTCGGACACCATTTTGAAAATAACTTCGACAGAAATGGTTGCGAGTATTTTGATTTCAAGCAGTGCATTTAATTACTTTATTTTCCATTTGATTTTTCGTAGATGAAAATTAAATTTCTATTTTAAACTCGATATATTAATTAACATTTTCAATAAAACGGCAAGAGAAATTTACAACATGACTGAAACTTGGCCTCAAAGATCGTTTACAGATTACATTTGAACATGTGTAAAGGGCAATAAAGAAAATTTGTCCATTTTTTCAGGTTTGAATAAGTTGAAAATTTTCTTATACGACAATATCAATTTTTTTTATATATTTATTTTTTTTTTGGGGGGGGGGGGACTAATAAGATTTAAAACAAGCGGCAGTTTAATGGAAATATGGCGAGGAAATATAAAAATTTACTGCATATAATTCTGCGTTAAGACATTCAATTTATCGTTTACTTTTCGTACCAATGCGATCATTTGAATGAAGAACTTCTTTTTTTTTCTTTTTTTTTTGGTACGTCAACGAAGGACCACCACCCAGAAGCATAATGCTAAAGGAAAAAGATCAGTTAAAAATTCTGTCAGAGACTGATAGTTTAAATACACTGAAAGCTGGAATGATATAGGACGTGGGCAAGGATAAAGTGTATAAAGTACAATATGGAGAGGGAAGCTCCAGCGATAGCAAGTAGGAATGCAGAGCGGAGAACGTTCAGTATACAAGCTTGAGCAATCAAAAGTATTCGAAATTTGGTACGAAGAAAAATGGAACGGATGTCATGGATGGAAACGATAAGAAATGAAGTGTATTAGATATAGTTAAGAAAAAAAGGAAGTCTATTAAGAAAACTAAAAGAAAGAAGATCCAAACGGATTGGACATATATATATATATATATAGCGAATACCCAACAGAAGGAATCATGAAGGGGGAAATACCAAGAGGAGAACCAAGGCAGAAATATGTAAAAACCAAATAATGGAAGACGGGAAGGCAGATGAGTAGGGAGGTATGAAGTAAATGGCTCTATCCGGGAACTTTTAAAACATGGTTGTTCACTAACAGGGCCGGCCTTAACCATCTAGGCGCCCCGGGCGAGTCATTCATTTGGCGCTCTTTATTATTTTTTATTATAATTTTTAAGAAAATTATTTTGCATCTGGTACCATATTTTTTATTGAATTTAATATAATACAAAACACAAAGAATAATAGTTTTTTCATGATTCTAATATTATCGTTACAACACAAAAATATGCTCGCACAAGAAATAAGTAATGCGTGCAAATAAATGGAAAAAAGTAAACCTACCTTGATTAACTGAATGATTAAAAATATATTGAAGTTGCTAATATTCGAGTAATCTTCTTCTATTGATTAAGCGTCTAATTCACGATTGAATAAACCTTTGGGATTACTACTTCGTAACAATTTGTTATAACTGTAGTAAAACAAGAATAAATTCTTTTGAAGTGTGGTGTTATCGCAGACTGTTAAAAATTCCCTGGACAGACTTCGTCAGTAATAAAGTTGTTCTCTAACTAGAGTATAGAAGAAGGAAAACCTGTAATAGTCGACAGTATCCAGAAAAGGAAAGCGAAATACATGGGGCTCATGAGATACGAAAAAACGGAATCTACATGTTGGCAGCACAGGGAAAAATACAAGGAAAATCTTATAAATAGAGAAGAAGACTGGAAATGGTAACATCGAATCTGATTAGCAAAACATTTCAGAAAACAGTGACGGATGCCAGAAATAGGATCATATGAGTTGCACGCTATCTCTTGTTCCAAGAGCTGCGACGACGACGATGACGATTATTAATTATCGTTTACTTCGAAATAAAATCGATTATGAACATTTACAACTGTAGGAATTGTTTATGTAATCGATTATCGAAAAATCTCCGACTGAGAACAGAGATTATACGTAATCAATTTTAATCGCAAAATATCCGACAACTCTATATTCGAAACCCGTGTCATAATGTTAAATCGAGACATTTTAAGATACAGAGAGAATAAAATCGGGAAATTTTACAATTTCATATCATTTTCATCGCATACATTTAAGGGAGTAATTGCGTAATAAACGCTATTTCGAATTGTGGTAATGCAGGTTGGCTAGTTGATTTCAAGCTGAATTTAACAAATTTTTAACTTTGAAAAAATAAACCGTCGATTACTATTGCAAAAGTGATTTCACTTATCCCGAGAGAGAAAGAAGTAGGATAATTTTAATAGATAATTCTTCTTATCATTTTAATGTTGGAGTAGAAAAAATCAAAAGAAAACACTTGCTGAAATTCAGAGAGGTGATCCCAACGTGAAATAAAAAAAGCCAGACATATTTTTGCACTATCTCCTTAATCTTGAATCAACAGTTTAACCTGTTCGTCGGGTAACTTCAATAAAATAACGAAAAAAACGAAAGTACGTTTCAGTGTGTTACGCCAACAATTTAACGAAATATTAGGGCTTTCTCAAAAGTTTCTTTGGCTGAACTTTTAATCTACGATATCGGTCGGAAACTACACGTACTCCAGCAGTTGTAGAAATTTACCGGAATTTACCAAAATTTACCGGAATTTACCGGAATTTACCGGAATTCACCGGAATTTACCAGAATTTACCGCAATTTACTGGATTGCGCTTCCTTAGATTTTGAATTTTCGTTCTCGTCAACAAATGCACTTTCTATTTCAAGTTTTACGAACTGGTTATCAACAAAAATATAATCTTCGGCCTTGCCAGGTGACAGCTTAAATATCCAACACATCCGCTGCTTTTAGTTCGGAAGTGATGCAGACGTCTTTCATTCCACTGATTACATCGTTAGCTGAATTAATAATTTTGGTTCTCAGTCAGCCTTTTTTTTTCTTCAGCTTCGGCTTATGTTGACCTATTGCACACAATCTATGCATGATCATCCAGGCAGATCTAGTTTCAATGTTTAACGGGGAAAACATTTCATTGCAAAGGACGTGTATTTCCTCAGTTTCGAACTGAGTACTCGGCTGAGCGAAATAATATCGTACGGGCTATAGAATGAGAATCAAAGTTCATTCTGATTTTTAATTAAATAAGTACGCTCAATTATTTTATAACCGATTAAATCTAGTCAGCGAACTATGTCACAATCCCTTGACTGTAACGCTTTTGAGAAGTAAATAAATAATAACGTAAGATAATTTGAAGAAAAAAAAAATGGGAATCGGCGACAAAAATATCCCGGAAACGTGTGGAAAGAAATGAAGGAAAGAAAAGAACTCAACTGCTTCGGATATATGTATTATTTTTTTTTACTCCCTAATGGGGAACATTTTCATTAATGAAAGCGCGATCAATGATTTGTTAGTTTATTTTTCTTTTTAATTGAATACGCCTACCAATCTCACACATAATACATAATGTATCGGTGGCAAGTGTTTCGGTACTTCTACTCATGCGGCGAACTACCGAAGTAAATCGAAATAAAAATAAATGTGTGTGTGTGTGTGCGTGTGACGGTACTTCTTCAACAGTAGAGATTAATCCGGCTAAAGAGAGCATCGCCTAAAGGCAGAATCGGTTCCATTAAATAATGGCGTCACTGCTGCAGATAGTCCCTGCTGTTATCGTTCGCGTCATTATCATCTGAATTTTGCATAAACGTATTTCTTCACCGGTTCTCATGTTAACTCATGCTACTTTTACTGCTTCACACTTCTCGAGTATTACGGTTTTATTCGGTTTCGTTCGTGTTGCTATTTCACCCGAATTTTGAATTACTGCCTGTTTTTTTTTTTGTTTTTTTTTGTTTCTTTTGCAAACAGATCTGGACCACTCTTATTGCTTATTCCGCTAATCTGTTTTTTCTGAATTACGCACGCGGAATTTATACAGCATCGTAAAATTAATCATCAGCAAAGTGAAGTATATATATATATATATATATATATATATATATATATATATGTATGTATATACGTAAATTTGAAAAATTAAAATATATAAAATAAACAACGCGGCGAACACTACCATGAGGTAAAACGGTATAGATTAGTTGCTAGATGCTCGTATCAGCAGCAGTGACGACGTCATTGTTTGGTAGAGCCGATGCTACCCTTCTTAGAGGTTGCTGATGAAAAAACGAATTTCAGCTTGCCATTAGAAATCGAAGAATCGGTATTTGAGAATTTTCGAGAAGAACGCTTAACAAACTCTTAATCTGTCACTGTCGATGATCTGCTAGAATTCGTGTTGTGTTTGCTAAGCGCTGCGAGCACTTTTCTCTCATATTAGCGAGTCACCAGAATGCATTGAAAAAGGGTACACACATATGTAACAACAGTCTAAACAGCCAATCAGATCGAGCGTTTACAACGTCTGTACCTTGGCCGAGCTACCATACCCTACGATTTTTTAACTGTGACTGCGCTCTAGCATTACTTAACCATAGTGAAATGACATCACGTCTAATTTGCAAATACGCTTGACAAAATGTGATGCCAGCGAAAATCTGTCGACTGCGACTAACGAAAAGCGGTATAGAAGCGGTAATTTCGGCGAACTAATCATTATTAAATCGTCAGTTCAGAAAAGTATATTATTCACTTTTCAATTTTTCATGTAGTTGTAATTCTCCTTCAAATGATGTATTGAAGTTTGTTTTTTTATTTTAAAATGTGCTGCGCCGACAAGTATATTTCACACTTTATGGTCTTGAAGTTACGTCAATAATCCTTTTTATTTATTTATCCATTTGTTTGTTTTTCGAACTTATTCTGTATTATTTCTTTTTGAAGTTTGCATAAATTATTTCATTTATCAAAATTTAAGTACATCAATGTTTTTCTGTAATAAGTTATTTTATGAAATTAAAAAAAAAAAAAAAGAATACAGATAAAAAAAGTGGCTTCTTTTGTATCGTGTGCGATTTTACGGTGGCTTAGTTCGATTTTAACACTTTTCTATACCGGAAAAAAATTTAACTTAAAGTAATTACTGAATTTAGCAGCATCATTTACTCACTACTTATAAGTGCAGTGAATTAATTGTACAGCTATTTCGCATGAATTTGCCTTTACTAGGTCAGATTAAATTCTGTAAATCGCCGATCGTTATTAATTCACGATGCCAATAACGAAATCGTATTTCGCGACCTAGCCGGCATGACAAAACCATTGTTGTTTACAATACCGCGTTCTTTAGACTGATTTTAAACGCCTTTTTGGATAACATTGCCCTAAAGTACATTTAATCCATTTAATTAGGTTTGTTGCGCTGGAATGAAGAATATTGTCTAGTTTGGAATTTTTTTTAAAAATGGAACCGGACCAGGCTGTTCCTTCCGTATTATTAAATCGGTATGGCGAACCGACACAGCTGAGTAACCCCAATGTGCGAAGAAAAATGCCTCACTTACACTACGTCGAATGACACTGCAATTTATTATTATTATTATTATTATTATTATTATTATTATTATTATTATTATTTGACTTAGAAGAAATAAAGCAAGATATGGTGTCAAGCTTAAAAATACACCGCGAAAAAGCTTCCTGTACCGGCTCACCATGATTCTGGACTCAAGAAAAAAAAAAAAAGCAGAAAGTATCCTATAATTCAGCTGCTGCATTACAGGCAACGGAAACTATGGAAGTAAGGAGAATAGGTCTGGCTAAATTAGCTTTAGCGCGACTTGTGTGAAAATATGGAAAGATCGGTCAGATCGTAAGATTTACCGAGTTCCGGCTTATATAAAATCATTTATGTGTTGGACAATATCCCCGCCGGGCAACGCAAAAGAACCGAAACACGATTACCTGTCAGTCTCCATTGGCGCTTCGCTGCACATCCTCGAAGAGCTTGAGGTGTGCAGCCATCTGCACCACTATTATCTGAACTGTAAGAAGTGGAGAGCCTTCCTCTTTTGGTCACATTATAAGACGAAATGGAATTGAAAATATTTTACCATTTAAAGGAGGCCGGGAAAAGCGCGCAATCATTATTAAGTTGACGAAACTACCGAGCCGTCAAGAACCATCATTCTAAAAGTGGTGTGCGTGGATGCAGCCAGTTCGATGCACGCGATTCTCGAATTTAGGCAGCGACACGGAAGAAATGACTTCGAAATATGTCGGTATATTAATTCAAATAACGTATTTTCTCGTTACATTAATCGAAATATGAAGAATTTTCAAACGATCCATCGGGAAATTGAACGCACCGTATACTGCTTAATATATTTTCTTCGGGTCAATATCGTTTTCTAATAAAGTTCAAAACAATTTTCAACGTACTACATTAGATTGACGCTGTCCAGCAGAACTTCCTAAACTTCATCTAGAAAATTTGTTGCAATTCTAGAAAGACACGCACTCGATCAAATGTTAATCAGACAAGAGTTCTAAAACGCATTTTTAAAAAGAATTTTTCAAAAGCATTTTTCCTTTGCCCGCGTGTCCCCTAGTAAATATATTTGTTTACCAGCCTAGTTGTTTATCATTAAACTGGCGATCGGTACTATTTCGCCACAGCTCCTTCAAACAGGCTCGAAGATCGTTATTCTACATCTGGATTCGCGATATACGCGTCAGAGATCTCTCGATTTATTCATCGTTTCTCGTATCTACACGCTACCCTCACAGGGATTGCGAGCTACTTGAGGCTGAATTACTTTTTTCGTTTGTTTCTCGGGCAGCTTTTGAACTCTTTGGAAAAATTTCGCTCCTTCCGAGTTTGCTTCTATCAAAGGTACCGCGCGCCCCTCTTAGACTGCCGCTTGTAGCGATTGGACAAAAACTATAAACCATGCTCAGATCATTTCTTTATTATTCTCAAGTACCACGTTCTAACTTCTCCTACTACGATCATCTTCTTTCCGAATGACATAGCGTGATCTCTCAATCGTGGGCCCTTTCGGAAATTTAACGCGTGTACACCTTTCCAAATAACTAACTACAGCAAGGCTTCCCACTTGAAACTCTCACGAGCCTACACTGAAATCAATTCGAACTCTTTTCTTCACAAACCACTTTTCGCGTAAGAGAATTCACCTCAATTGCTGCATGCCTGCGAGGTTTTTTAACTGAGTCCGCTAATACTGAATATCTGGGAGGAAAAAAATTTTAATATATCTACAAAGAACAAAGGAAACGGTAGTAATGCATTAGAATTGTGTAATTCTCTAATGACTTTGAAACATTTTTCTTCTACTGCGTCATTTGTAGCCGCTGTATTTTTAATGCATATTCGACAGGACTATTTGAAAGGTTTTTTGTCCTCTCACCAGGAGTAATTGTAATAAAGATCTCTATAGCTCGACGTTTTAGCGGAGTGTAATATCTGCTAATGTAAATTTCAATGCTCGCGTTGCGTGTAGTCAAAAAGAAGGATTTTAAAGTTGTAAAATTTGACGTGTTTTTAATCATAATTAGCAGAGAAATTTAAAGTTTCCCGATTTGGCGGTACTGTAATTCCACGACAGAGTTATCGGTAAATGCTGATGAGTTTTATCTGTTTTTGCACCTGTTTGTTGTGTATGATGACCGCTTTCATCATTTTCTTTCACGTGGTGTTTTGTTGGCGTGTCTCTAGTTTTCGTCAATTTTAAAGAACATTCTCTGCCCATTGCGACGATTTTTTTATTAGTTTCAGAACTCTTCATTAATGATTTCACCGAAAATGTTTTTTTCTGTTGGAAAATTACGCGCTGCCGTTTCTTTTGAAGGCAACAAATTTATAACCATACTGAAAAATGTAAACAAAAACGACCGTTTTCAAAAAAATTTTCCTAAATGTGTCCCAACCAATGCAAATTGATTGCCATGTATGTTCCGCCGTGACATTGGTTCAAATGGGATTTTAAAAAATTATCTTGGTTGTAATGCTACATCAGCAGGAACAGCGGCGCTGAGCCTAATCAAAGGACGACTCGCTTAAGCGATGTGAATATTTTGTAGAGAATTCTGTTGGAAGGAAGAAATGTGGAAAACAGGTGCTTCCAATAGACATGAGGAATTCGGTTCTGGCAAAAGCTTCCCGAGTCGACAATGTGAAAAAACGAAAAAGAAAACGTTCACTTTGTTATTTATATAATATACCGCATGCCGGTCTAGATTAGAGACTGCTGAATGCCGCTTCGCCTGTAATAAATAACCGAAAACTAGAAAGCTCTTTGTCCACCTCGATGAAATCCTTTATAACTTTATCAAAATTTCAACATCTGCCATTTTTCCCATTTAGTTCTTTTTTACGCTTCCGTTTTTTTTTCTTCTTTTTCTCGTTTTCGGCATTATGGCCTAAATGAGTTTCAACCATTTTCCCAAAACTCGCTTTATTTCAAATTGAAAATTAAAATCGAATTTATTTACAAAATTGACGAGGAAAACTTTGCCGTGCATAAAAATGGCGTAATTACAGCGGACAACGAGAAATTAAATTTCCATTAAGAACGGAAGTGGTCATGCGTAAAGTTTATAAAAGAGAGACTAACACATATGTGTCTTCGGTTATCGGCAAATTAAAGTCCGTATAAAAATCGAAAAAGATATGGAAGAAAACGTGTATATTAAAGCGTCTTCTTACGGCAACCCTAAAGAAAGTATCGTTCAAAATCTAAGGTATTTTTAAAAAAAGCTTTCCAAATATTACGATACTTCTCAAAATAATAAGGGAAGACGCTTACACCGTAACCATCGACACAGAGTAAAACTAAACTATAACGCAGTTTAGTTTTATTCTAGTGATAGTGTAATCCGAAACGTCAATAAATTATGTCAACAGGATATCTAACATAATTTTGTCATATTAATCATCATGGAAGTTTCAAATATTTAAGAAGGGAAAATGTTTTTATTTAGTACTCTATACCTCTACGACTTCGCCCGTGTATTAATACCGGTTTATGTACTTGGAAATTAATAAAAAATTGCTTATCTTATCTGGTATTATATTTATGTAAAGATTCTTTCTCCCTTTTTGAGAGGAACACGTTTATCATCATCTTTTTTTTTTTTTTTTTTTTTTTTTTTTGAGCATGTCGGCTAAGGACGTTACTCACTTCAACGGTATGATGGTATTAATAATTATAAAGGAAAAATATTACAAATGGAACATACGAAAGAAGCTAACAAAGGAATAACCAAAGGAGACGGAAAAGAAAGGATGCTGTGAGCGCTGTAGGGCGTAGGGAGGCCAAGACGCAAAAGACCGGAATACAGTATCGCGCGTTCTGAAGAAATGGAAGGACATTCAAGGAAAATGTGGTTCGCATCACAAACGAAGTTTGCTTCTAACGGATCAAATGGACAAAGAGGAGACTGAGTAATGGAGAAACGAAAGAGCGAAGCAGGAAGCAAGCTGTGGTTTAACCGAAGTCTAATTATGGATGAAATAGTTGACCGCCTCATGTTGGGGAAATCAACAAACCACGGAAAAAGAGGAGGAGTGGGTTGTATGGATAAGTAAAAGGAAGCAGGATTGGAAAAAGAAGAAGGATAGAGATCAGACCAACAGTCACGATGGCAACGCGAGGAAAGAGTAAGAAGACTTTGAGCTGGGAAATGCCTAATAAAGCGACCGTTTAAAGCAGCCGAACGTGCCAACGAGTCGACTAACTCGTTGCCCGAAATTCCACAATGACTAGGAATCCACAATAGATCAATACGGACAGAACGGGAATGAAATAGATGTGAAATTAAGGAACGTATGTGAAGCACGATAGGATCAGCGGATGGTTTAGGAAAGGGAGTAGCAATGGCTTGTAAAACGCCTTTTGAATCAGAAGATAAGAGAACCTTGGATATGTTGTTAGAGGAGGCTATAAAAAGGATTGCCTGTAAGATCGCAATAGATTCGGCTAGGAATATGGAGGAGAACGAGGGGAGTTTGAACGACTCAGAATAGCCGAAATCCGGCAAAGTAAAAGCCGCTCCAACCCCCAAAGCTGACTTTGAGCCATCTGTAAAAATTAAGGTATACGAAGGAAAGAGCGAGGATAAAACATAGTTAAATTCGTTATGAGCAGCGGGAGAGGGAAGAGACTTGACATACGAAGGAAGAAAAAGTAAACTGGGTGAGTAAATAAAATCTAGGAAATTATAGGTAAAATAAGGGCATTTGTTGTAGGATAGAACAAAAGGAGAGAAGGCCCTGAGTCGTGAAGAAATCAAGGAAAGGATTGGGGTTTTACGAGGAGAGAAACGCCAGTTGTTGAATATAAACCAGTAGGAATTAAGTAAGTAGGAATTGGAAATATGAAGACGTTTAATCAGAAATCGTTCACCTAGATAAAGTCTTCGGATGAATAAAGGACAGGAACCAGTTTCTGCCAAAATGGCTGCAATAGGAGAGGAGTTCAAGGCACCGATACAAAGACGAAGACACATATTATGGATTTTATCAAGTTTAAGGAGAAGATATTTAGGAGCACTGGCGTAAAGGAACGAGCAATAATCGAATTTAGAAAGGATAGTGGCCCTGTATAGCATCAGAAGGATATAAGGATCCCCACCCCAATTACGGGAGGAGAGAGCCTTCAACCAATTAATCCTCTTGAGAGCCGACGTATAGAGATAATTTATGTGATGATGAAAGGACAAGTTACTGCTAAGAACAATGCCAAGGTAGGAGACAGAACTAACTAAAGGAATAGGAAGATGGCACACGGATAGATTGACTGAGGAACGACTATAAGGACGATAAGTGAAAACCATAGCTGCTGATTTCTCAGGAGAAGTAAAAAGGTGAAGATCGGATAACACATTATCCAGAGAGAAAAGAGAGTTGTTAAGCTCCATGACGGCGGAAGAAAGATTAACTGAGGAAGAGTAGATGAGTATATCATCGGCAAAGAATAAGGAAGTAGATGATATCCGAAGAGTAGCTAGGCTATGGAAATAGATGTTAAAGAGAGTAGGGCTAAGACATGATCCTTGCGGAAGACCCCGAAAGACCACTCTAGACTCCGAGAAGAAGGGAGTGGAGAGCTGAATTGATCTATTGTAGAAAAGCTTGAGAATTAAGGAAGCGACCTGTAAAGGAACATTAATGGAACACATTTTATGTAGAAGAGAAGGTAAGTGAACATGATCGAATGCGGAGGTAACATCAAGGAAAGCAGAGACAGTGTATTCTTTGCGAATAAGGGATTTGTACACGTCAGATAAAAACAACGATAAACAGTCCGCCGTTCCCAGTCCCGTACGGAAACCGAACATGTTACTGGGAAGAATATTGTTGAATTCCAGCCACCAAACTAGGCGTTTATTAATCATTTGTTCAAACAATTTTCTAAAACACGAAGCCAAGGAAATAGGACGGAAAGAATTAGCATTCTTTTTTGGAATAGGAATAACAATAAAGGAGTTCCAAATTGGTGGCGTAGTACAGGTATGCAAGAAGGAGTTGTAGATAGAAAGCAAGGTATTCAGTGCGGAGATTGATAAGCTCTTAATAACCAGGAAAGGAATGCCGTCTACTCCCGGACTAGAGGAGGAGGAGGAATTCTTTAAGGAAGAATGGAGTTCATTGATGTTAAAATCGGAAGACAGAACGTGCATAGAGGATGTAGGTGGGAACGCCGGAGGACATATTTCCTCCAAGGATGGAACGTATAAGGGAGCAATTGAGTCCAGAAAAGAGATGAGCTTCTCCGAAGGAAGGTTGTAATAGGAGGGACGTTCGGACCGTGGGGACTGAAAGGCTTTCGCCATTTTCCAAAGATGAGAGAGGGAGGTGGATCTAGAGAATGATGAACAGAATTTCTTCCACGCATCTTTTTTGCTCTTTTTGAGAATAAATCTGGCCTTAGCATTGGCCTCCCTATAAGCTATGAAATTATCGAAGGAAGAGCAGGAACGGAAGGCTCTGAACTTCAAAGAACTGTCTCTAAAAGCGACCGAACAATCGTTGTTCCACCATAGGGAAGAAGCAAGAAGATTAGGGTTCTTTTTAGAGAAGCGGATAGGAGGAGAAAAGGCCGACAACGCCGAGGTAATCGAGTCGATGAACCTGTTGTATTGAAGAACAGGATCTGTTTGGGAATGTATGTTGGGGAGGGCGGAATCGACTCCAGCCCGAAATTTATCCCAATCAACTTTGGTTAGGTACCATTTGGAAGCATGAGGAACTCTGGAACAACTGGGATCAGGAGGAGGACGAAGATCGTGAAAGGAAAGAATAATTGGAACATGGTCACTACCGAAGGTACCCTGCAAGGTTCTCCAATGACAGCTGAGACCGAAGTTGGGAGAAGTGAAGGAAATGTCAACCGAACTGCAAGTCTGCGCGCCTCTAAAGAACGTCGGAGAATGATCGTTAAGAATAACGAAGCTATTGTTAGAGATGAAATTTTCAAGAACACGACCATTACAGTTGTAGCCAACCGAGCCCCATAGAGGAGAGTGAGCGTTCCAGTCACCACCAAAAATAAAGGGAAAAGAAAGAAAATTGGACAATAATGTAAAAGGAAAATTGTGGAGATCAAAATGCGGAGGGACGTATGTTGAGATAATATGGACTGGTTGAGGATGAATATTAGGAACAGAGATATGCACCAGGTTTGGTGACCGAACGTCAGAAGGAAAATAAGCGGAGTGATCGTGAACGTGAAAATAAATATCATTCCTTATCAATATGGCGGCGCCGCCATATCCATCCGCCCGATCAGAACGGATTAACTTAAATCCACGAATGGATATACTCATGGACTCAGTAAGCCAAGTTTCGGACAACAGAGCAATATGGATGAAGTAAGAGTCAAGAATCCCTTCCAAGGCCTGTTTGTTGGCTCTCAGGCTCCGACAATTCCATTGGAGAATATTCAACTTATGAGACATGAAAAGAATTCGTAGGATGAGACGAATGGCTGGACCAGAACGCCAACGCAAGAAGCAGAAGCCAATTGGTAAAGGCGAACCATGCAGCCAACAGGACTAGGGCAGAAACAATACAGATAATGGAAAAATGAATCCGCAGCAATCCAGCAAAGAGTATATTCAGGAGAGACATACCAAAGGTTAGAGGCCTTAACCTCTATCTTGGAAGTTACTGTCAGTTTGCACCACAAGACAATCCACAGTACGGCATAACGATCCTTATTTTCGGTTGCCAGTCGAAGACGTAGCGGAACGCATACGCGGTTGGTTAATAGAATCGCCGCCCAGAAAGGCAAATCGTCATAAATGCGATTAATAGCTACCATGGAGAAATTCTCCAAACGAGTGCTATTCTTGATGAGCCTATATTTCTGGTAACTTGTCCTATAAGCATAATCGAATGCGATTAGCTTTACAATGGCTATCCTCGAGAGGCTCCACTGTGCGAAGATGGGGTTAGGCCATCCCACAGCGGTTCTCCCGACCAAAGTGCCAAAGCGGAGAAACAGCGCGGAAGAAATACCTATAATACTGTGGGTTGCTCGATAACAAAACATAACAATAATCCAGAGGGATACAACAAGGAAGAAAGTAAAATAAGAATTAGCAGAAATGTAAGTTACTAGAGAGAAATGCAGAAAGAGATGTGACAAAGTTAGGAGAGGAAGCTATATTGTGGGAAGAAAGCAGTTCTAAAATTGCTGCGGATAGGTTACTGATGGCGGATGGGGATGAAGCCGACGCATTGGTCGGTATCCCGTCCGAGGATGAGGAAGGTAAGGATATATTTAAGTCAGCGTAGGAGGAATTGTCGCTTGAGTTATGTTGAGTGAGAGCCCAGCCCCTGGACGGGTACGGAATTTGATTGGAAGGGAGAGGAGGAAATTGAGGAATAGATTTATGAGGCGCTTTCGATTTGCTCTGTTTACGAAAAGTGGGGGACTTGAGGGGAAGTTGTGGATTAGGGATAGAAATATTGAGAGGAACACTAGCTTTAGAAGGAGGGATAGCGGCTCGGTTGGCATATGAGAAAGCTTGTGTAGAATAAGAATTGCTTCTAATGACTGAAGCCTCCTGAAAGGAAACGTTTTCAAAGGACATTATTTTTTTGATGTCCCTTTGTTTAGTCCATTCCGGACAACTACGGTCGTTGGAACAATGTGCGCCCTTGCAGTTTCGGCATAACGGGGGGTTATGAAGATCAATACATTCTGAGACGGAATGTTTTTGGGAACAATGGGAACAAACAACTGAAGAACTCCGGCAGTGTCTAGCAATATGTCCGAACAGGAAACACTTAGCACACTGCATTGGAGGTTTAACACTCGGAGAGACAGGAAAACGAAGTTTAAAGATGGAAATGAAGTTAGGAAGGACGGTTTTGGAGAACTTAAGTTCAACCGAATTCGTTGGAACCTTCTTGCCTTCGGCAGTGCGCAGGATTCTTCTGACTGAGATTACCGGGACATCAGGTGAATCTAGGCCCTCTAAAATGTCATTTTCAGAGAAGGAAGGATGAATACCTGAGATCACGCCTAACCTATATAATGAGGTAACAGGGATAAATGCTTTAAGATTATGCTTAGTAAGAAAATTAAGATTTTGAAGAAAAGAGTTGGCTGCGGAAGAAGAAGAGAAAACGACAGCAACGCGATTTTTTCCTCGCGGAGTAATATCTGTAAAAGAAGAAGAAACGGAACTAAGAAGTTTGGCCAAAGCCAGGGGGTGGTAATTACCTATATTAGCGTCAGCCGAGGTGTGCTCGACTATAACTGAATAAGGACCCGGGTGGTTCTGAGGATAAGTCTCAGGATTAGGACTCCTATTGCTTTCGCTAATATTGGGATTATCTCCATTCTTATTGATGACGTTTGTTGAAATATTATTATTATTATTATTGGCGATATTGTTATTAGATTCGAAAATTTCATTAACGAGATCGCTACTCTTAGTGACAATGTTATTATTTAGAAGTGTATTCTGAGTAATGTTGACATTATTATTATTAACCCTATTTCCATTATGTTCATCGCTGCTAGAAGAACTGTTATTAGACTCGGAAGGGTTAGACTGCGACAATCGCAAGTCTTTTGAGGGCAGTGTCGCCACAGGGGATAGTGGGCTCGACGGTTTACGTTTTGGAGGAGCATCAGCAACCTCCATTAAATTCAACGACAGATCCGTTTTAGAGGGCTTGAGCCCAGTAGAGGAGGCCGCCGTGCGGCCCCCCTTGGACACGCTCATCTACAGTAATATAGAAGAATTGGAGACACAAAACAAAAGAAAAGGGAGAGAGAAAAAAAAAAAAAAAAAAAAAAAAAATAATATCTAGAAATGAAATATACTACTAACTAAATAAATAATAGTAACATAAAATAATAATGACCACTGGTCGAATAAAAGTACGCGGAGAAGAAATAAATAGAAATATAAACGGTAGAGAAATAAGAGAAAAAGAACAATGAACGATCTCACCGAGTTATCTGGTGTGATGAACGACGGAGTCGCGTTGTGATTAAACTGATAACGCGAGAGAATCGAAGACAGCAATCAACGCACGAAAAACCGACTTTAACATATCAAGAACGTGGAGTCATCCAATAAGAAATGGTCTTCACGTTTCACGTTTAGCTGAAGATGATCGATCTTTCTTATAACCTATTTGTCGTGATCTAACAAAAAATTTCGCTCAACTAAACAGCGCACACAGCCATCATTTTGAAGGGGCCGAGTTATTTACACGGTGATCTGGCATAATTACACGTAGTATTTAGGAGAATATCTTCACTTATATCTTTCAATCTGTCGGACTCGAGCACCTTATTAAAATTAATTTATCACCGTATAACAGTAGTTCAGTAAGGATTTCAAGTTCGCGACTATAAATAACATTCCCGGTAGAAAATATTACAAATTCCATGTAGGAATTTTTATTTCTCCGTAAAAAATAATAGAAAACAGTACTTTTTTTTAATTCTCCGCAATGAGTACAGCAGCTAGGCTAGGAACGACCCATGGCTTCGCCCGTGTATTCTTCTTCTTCGTGCAAACCCGATCCGGGTATAGCTTAACTACTTTTCATGAACTCCACCATTTGACGAAATGCGTCTCGACTTCTTGCGGCCTAGAATAATTCTCCTAATATTGTAACTCCAATCCATGTCTTACTATTTTGGAGCCAAGAAATTTTTCTTCCTCGTCCCGTTTTCTCTTCTACCGCTCCCATCATTATTGTTTGCCGAAGATGATATGTTGGTCCTCTCATAAAATGTGCAAAGAAATTTGTTTTTCGTTTTCTAATTATATGTCCTTTAGTACCGGATCCGTTTTCATCAATTGTAGCACTTCCGCATTACTTTAGTTGCGTAAGGATTTCCAATTTGTATGCCAATAACATTCCCCCGGTAACAAATATTTAAAAATTCCGTTGCAGAATTTTTTATTTCTCTGTGAAAAGCTAATAGAAAATTAACTCTTTGCAATGAGTGCAGTAATTAGGCTAGGAGTGCGACTTGTTTGTTTAGATCATGTCATGGAGCTTTGATGATTTCAGTAACGCAAAAAGAGAAGTAACGGAACCTAAATTATTTATTACAATTGCGCCAGAAATTAATAAAATGTTATTTACAGTTCATTATTTACCAAAGTAATCATTTTATTTAAATTTTAATTGATGATTTTTTGTGGTTTTGAATGCACTAAAGATATATGATCACCACCGATAACACACTGAACTATCGTTTTCAATTTAATTATTTTTCGCAAAAAAAAATATCATTGTTGTTATAAAATCATGTTACAGCAGAATTGTCAAACTGAACGTCACACCGTGACGAGTGAAGAGTACCGCGTTTTCCACGTTTATTTACATCTAATAGTTGCATAAATAACGCATACCGGAATAATTTTTTTTACTGTGGCGCCATCTATCGGCAATGTTGGCAATCGCTGTTTTGGCTAGATGGTCACACTTTCGATCAATTTTTATTTATTTTGTAATTTATTTATTTATTTTTTTGACTTTTATATAGCCGAAATAGTTCCCCATGACCCCATAAATAAACTACCCAAATTTCATAAAAATCGGATGAATAGTTTCGGAGTCCATCGAGGACATACAGACATACATACATTTTTTTATATATATATATATATATATACAGATTTCTATCAGTTTTTTCATTAATTTCGCATTTATTAAGCAACTACTAAATTTTTGATCGATACTTAATTTTCAATACTTTATGTTGAAATTACAAAACAACTTTAAAACGTGATTTTTAAATCGATAATGTTCATAAAAACCAGAAAAACAAAAAGTCTAACGCAAAACTTAAAATGCTTGTGTACAACTACATAAAAAAGGTGGATTGATTTTCAAAATAAATCATTACCAGTGGTTGACTTGATCGTACACAGGCACACATACAATATACATTTATTGAGGTATATGTATAATGTCAATGAAATTATGGCTTCTGTTCATTTCAAGTATTCTATAGCTCATGTATTTAAAATAGATACAAATATGTAAATTACTTAAAGCAAGAACACTGTACGACACTAGTGGTAGATGCTACTTTAAAAGATATTATTATGTTATAAAAATTTCTGCGTTTAAAAATTATTTTCATACGGCAAATACAAATATACTGCACAATTCATGAACTGAACAAATGCGATTATAATAACATTTTGCACATTTTGTGAATTGCGCAACTTCATTATCCGTGCGTAATGTATATATATATATATATATATATATATATCAGTGGCGGATCCACGGGGGGGGGAATAGGGGACATTTCCTTCCCCAAAGATCCAAAGCCACTATGAAAAAATTTGTTATAACAGAGAAACTTAATTTATATAAAAGATTTGTATAAATGTTACCTATGGATTTAATTATAACTAATATTTAATACTGTTCTCTTCGATCTTTTGCCTTTCTTATTTATTTTTAATTTTTATTTTATAATGTAAATGAAAATAGATCAAAGATAAATATATATATTTTTTGTACTTGCTCACAAAGAAAGAATTCACATCGGATTACTAACAAAAATAAAAAAGAAGTAAAGTCTAGTAAAAATGCTATCTTTCTTACTATTCAAATTCTAAACTACCATTTTAGCTAGAATTTTATAATTTTTTCTTTTTTACCTAAAATAAAATAAAATTTTAATTAAATTGTAATAATTATGTATTTTTAAAACATTTTTAAATTTCTAAAGAGGTCGTTATTTGATTTTCTTTATGAAACAACGGATTTCTCAAATCTACTGCCTACCACAGAAGATATTATGTAATTATGTAACTTCCAAATTAATGTGTCTGAAATCAAACAAACCAAACAATATTCTACTTTTCACAAACAATAATGACGATAAAATCACCAATGTGACAGAGAATCTAAAACTACTCCCTGTCCTTTTTTTTTCTGTTAGACAGTACTGACAAAGACAGCAACAAACAACGGACTCCTCCTGATACTTTCGCATGGAATAGCATTATAAAAAATTTAAAAAACAACAAAGCTGCTGGACCTGACAGTATTACAAATAAGACACTAAAATTAATCCAAAAGATCTATCCAAAACTCCTTCCACTCCTATATCTAAAAAAATCATCTCCTTAAACTATTTCCCTAAAACCTGGCACAAAACAAATGTAATCCTACTTCATAAATCAAAAAAAGATGCAAATCTCATAAGCTCCTATCGCCCAATATGTCGTTTAAATACTGTAAGCAGAATTTACGAAAAACTATTAAACAAGTAGGATAACTTTCCATCTGAACTCAACAAAGTTCTTAGATAAAAGACAATCTGGATTCAGACAAGGTCTGTCCACAGAACATGCTGTGAATAATGTAATCAGCAAGATAGCAGCAGCCTTAAGAAAAAATCGAGCGTTCTTGTCATAGGAGTGGATATCAAAGGAGCCTATGATAACTGCTGGCATCCTACTTTGTTTGACATTTTAAAATATATTCTGATCTAAGACATACCATTGGTAAGTACAATATACTGCTACCTTAAAAACAGACGTGTAACTCTTCAAATAGGTAATCATAGTGCAAACACTGAAACCAATAAAGGCTGCCCACAGGGTAGCGTTTTAGGTCCACTTTTCTGGAGTATATTATTCAACTAAGCTCTACCATAGGACAAGAACGTTGACCTATGCGCACATGTAGATAACTTACTATTCATAATAACGGACGATACAAAAGTCAATTTCGAAAAAAGCAGCTAACAAAACGCTTGAGGTACTCGGAGCCCGTCTAAATGAAGTGAAGCTTAATCTTTCAGTTGAAAAACGCTTTGTGTCCCTTTTCACAAACTCCCTGGAACTAAAAAGGAAAAATATTAAAGTGCTTTACAGGGGGATCACTTTAAAAGTAGTCAAACATTTTAAATACCTAGGAGTTGTATTAGACAATAAACTCTCCTTTAAACAACATATAGACTCTACCACATCTAAGTTGGACGCTAAATAATATTAATTACTAAAAGTGTGCTGAAATACATGGGGCTTTGATTACAAATATAGACTTTTGTTTTTCCAACACCTAAAAAAGAAAACCCTAAAGCAAAAATTCTACTCTACACAACGTAAATACTTAATAAACGCCTGCAGAGCTTATAGAACAATTTCTCATACCACCCCTGTTGCTCTTACGGGAGTCTTTTCACTAGACCTAGAAATTAATTATAGATCAATCATTTTTACTATAAAAAACCATAAACATTTTGAATATATTAACGATCATGTCTATCAAATAATGAATTTTTTGCTTCCAATAAATCCTCTTCAGAATAATTCCTACATGATAATCCACCATGACTTACATATAAAAATGTCGCTAAAACAACTTAAAAGACACATTAAAAATTATTTCATGTCCATATGGCAAAACTCCTGGGAAAGAGATACAACAGGTGGGTATACTCACAGGCTAATCCCACGGGCTTACAGTTAACATCTGACTTTTATACTACCCAACTCCTCACTGACCACAGACACTTCGGAGCTTACTTAAAAAAAGTAATACAAAATAACTGAAGATAACAAATGTGGATGTGGGGAAATTGAAAACGCCAATCATGTAATCTTTCACTGTAGTAAGTATGACGACATCAGACACTTCAATATAGGAAACCTCAATTTGAGCAATTTAACTTTGCCAGCTAAATTTCAAAAATTCGCTTTCTTAGTTTTGAATCCAAAATTTACTGACAAAAATAACATCCTACAGTGATTTACATTACTCAATTGAATAAAAAACATTACACTTAAAATCTGCAGATTAACACATATATAATTTTCAATATTAATACCCGGACAAAACAATCTAGCCTAAATGGTAGATCAAACTGAAATCAGTCACACGCGTCTTTCAGAAAGAAAAATAAAATTAAATTAAAAAAAATAAAAATATTATTGTCTTTTAAATAAGTACACGATACATAACCCACCAGATCATGTAGCATTAAGTTTCTCAAGCCGGCTACTGTTTCCTTAATCAGACTAAGACTTGGTCATTCTCTCCTTCCCTCTTCTCGTTTTTCCTTTTCTCTTTCACCCTCTCCCTTTTGTTCCCTCCACTCTACTGATCCTCCCTTTATATGCGACCCCAACCATATCCTTTTTGAATGTCCTGCTCTTTTTCCCGAGTGCTCTCATCTATACGCCGAACTCTTGGCGTTAGATCTTCCTACCCCTTTCAATGCTTCCTTTATCCTTTCCTTCCCATCTCTAGCCGTTATTCCCCTCCTACTCTCCTTTATACTCTCTACCACTGATCGCCTCAGAATCTAAGTTTTTGGTGATCTAAGCTCATGTAGTTGAGTCAATGCCGGCACCAAACCCATTAAAAAAAACAAAAAAAACAACAAAAAAAAACCGATATAAAAAAAAAATTAAAGTTTATTACTTAAGTTTTATTTTAAAAAGGTTCTAGGTCAAGATTAAGCCTAACGGCGGTGCTTGGCTTGACACCTTTGTACTCAAATTCGTATTGTAAAAAAAAAGCGCTACTGAAATACAGTTCTTAATCAAAAAAAAAATTTCCCCCCCCAAAATGTCTCTCTGGATCCGCCCCTGTATATATATATGTATGTATGTGTGCGTGTGTTTATATTAACGTTGAGATACTAAATAACTGCTTAAAAATCATATTGGATTTAATATGGAATTTAAAGCACACTAAAACATCGCCTAAAAATTTATACAGGGGCGGATCCAGAAGAACATTTTGGGGTTGGAGGGATTATAAGGACATTTTGAGGGAGAAATTATAGAATTACGTAAAATTTTCTACGATAGACAGTAGATTTGAGAAATACCCCTTGTTTTATAAAGAACATCAAATAGCGCGACCTTTATAGAAATTCATAAAAATGCGTATTTTAAAATTATATAATTATTACAATTTTTAATTTAACTTTTGTCTTATATTTAGGGGTGAAAAATAAAACGAAATTATAAAATTATATACCTTAAATATGGCAGTTTAGAAATAGCAAAAAAAGATAGTATTTTTATTAGACACTTTAGTTCTTTTTTATTTTTGTTAGTAATCCGATCCGAATTCTCTTTGTTCGTGAGCAAGTAAAGAAAATATATAGATATATTTCTCACTGAAGTCTATTTTTAATTAAAATTACAAAATAAATAAAAATGGCAAAGATCAACAACGGTTGCGTTTAAAATATGATAAAAAACGAACATTAATACAGTTTTACTAGAAAATAGTATTAAATATTAATTATTAAAATTCGTAGGTAAAATTCGTACAAATCTTTTATAGCATAAATTAAGTTTCTCTGTAACAACGAATTTTTTCATAGAGGCTTTGGCTCTTTGGGGGGGAATGTTCCCCCACCTACCCTAGCACCCGAGCATCCCCCACTGATTTATAACTAGCTCTTCAGCAACCTACTCAAGGTAAAATTTAAAGCATCGAGAAGAAAAGACGTATTACAAAAAAATAAACATTCTTGATTACCGATAAATTTCCTCGGAGCAAAAACTGGGGAAGATAAGAATTATGTCTTTATGGTAGTTCAGCGCAGAAGTTCGGGAAAAGCAAAATTCATTTTAAATATGTCGTGTTAAAAATAAGTAAATCAAATTTTTGATCTTCGGGACGAAACTAACAAATTTGAAAATAGACAATTTCTTTTTCGCACGCGTTTTATATAGTATTTGAAGAAAAATAAAATTGTATTTCCATTTTACAAAAAAAATCTTTGCCACATTGCGGAAATTTTTCGAAAAAAGAAAAAAAAATCAATACTGCGTTCTAATTTTTTTGAGTTTCTCTCCAATTTTTACATGTTCAATAATTTTTTAGTTTTTCCGTTCCAAAAAAATTGAACCGAAAAAAAAAACTTTTATTTTTTGTATACGCGCAAAAAATGTTTTTGTCGCGACTCCCTGTACGTGTTACAGTTTTTTCCAACCTACTTTTTTTATCTAGCTGAGGCCTCAGGCGAAGAAAATAAAAAAAAACACTTTGATTTCTTCCGGGAAGCTTGCAATTTTTATAGGCTCATAATGCGACTAATTTTTGATGAAGATATAATAAAAATAACTTAATAGGAAAATCGAAAAAAATAGAGGAAAAAGAAAAAAAGAAATTTAATATTCGTTACAATATTTAGTGAGAAAGCCAGAAAAATTATGAAGAAAAGGAGTTCAATGTCATAACTAGAACTACTCCTAGACATATCTTGTTTCCGTATGGCGAAATTGCTGGACATAAATTAAATAAAAAGCGCAACATGATGAGCGTGACTTTTATAAAATTCCATTGTAATATTTAACGAAATTATATTTGTCGTAAGCATTTTAACAATACACATTCATTCAATTAACAGCACAGGTATAAAAACATACAATATTTTATTTTTTATAAGTTGCTATTCGTTTTTCCCCCCTGCCCCAACTGTGACCCGATGTTTTTTGTTCCTTTTGTAAATTTTTCTAATTCCTTTTTTCTCATATGTTTTTACATTTTATCTTCGGTTGTTATGCGTTTTGTCGGTTTTTCCCGTTTAGATTTTGTGTTTCTTTTATTATTTTTATTAATTTTTTTTTTTTTTTTTCTTATGTTTTTATAATTTATCTATCTGTTGTTATGCGTTTTGTCGGTTTTTCCCGTTTACATTTTGGTTCCTTTTATTATTATTTTTTTTGTTTTTATATTTTTTCTATGTTACGTCGGTTTTCCTGTTTAGAGGTAGGTTATCTGTTTTGATTTGGGTTTTCCATGATTTCTGATTCTTATTTTAATGTTATTGTCGATCGCAATTTTCTTTCCGTTCTTCAGTTTGCTTCTGATGATGGCCAGTGTAAGCTGGTCGAAACGTTAAGCGAATAAATATCTTTTTCAAAACACAGTTGTTTCCGAAAGTTATTTATCATGAGTAATCACTGTGAAAGCTTTAAATTTTTAATAATGAACTCTTACGGGGAGAATGTTTTTCGTGTTTCTAGGAAATTTGGCAAACTTCGGGCGAAGAAGGGTAGGTTGTTGTGTGATTTAGCCTTTCTGAAGCGGTGCCGTGATAAAAATGTTTTACCGAAGTTCGTTCAGATAAAACATATGTCCCATGGTAGGAACAGTCGTTTGTTTTTTGATTTAGGTTATAGGTTGTTGGTTTCTGAAATTAGACGAGTACGAACCGAATTGATAAGAATCGATGTCGAGTGCGGTACACTAGAGCAGAGTCTGCGTCGATTAATTAGTGTGCAACATTGGGTACTATTAGACGACTTGACTTCTATGCAGGCAAGCTCAATTCACCGGTTACGAAAGGACAGACAGGTTACGAAGTTCAATAAACTGAATAAAGCAGACAATAAGCCACCGGGTCTGCGTATAGCAGACGGTAAAGGTGTTGTAAATCTCGCGGATACTCCGTTGAGTACTAATGAAATTAAAGTCTTAGAAAAGGGTCTGAATTTCTCCATAGCTCCTAGAAAAATTCCTTTAGAACAGATAGTGTGCAGTATTGAAGCGGGTTTAAAATTTGTTTCAGGTAGTGTAGCAGAGGTCATTCGGCAAGATTGTGCCAGTGTTTTACGCAATGTTAAGCCACCAAAGGCAAATTTATCCAAAACTGAGTACCAAGCCTTGGTATCACTGAGGAAGAACAAAGACGTTTTAGTTTTAAAAGCAGATAGGGGTAACGCTGCTGTGGTTATGAAAACCATTGTTTACAAACAGAAAATGTTGGACTTAATAAATGATGGTCCATACACAGAAATTCATAAAAATCCACTACCTATGGTAGTGAAGAAGGTTTGGAAAGTTATAAAAGATTCTAGTTTAGATTCATATTTGAAGAGGAACTTGATTTCGCATGTCCCTACATTGCCTAGGCTTTACGGTTTACCTAAAATACATAAACCAGGATGTCCGATGAGGCCGATTGTTAGTGCTATTAATAGTCCTACCTACTTCTTGGAAGGGTACATAGCCAAACAATTAAAAGGGTTGATTGGTAATACCTCCGCGCACATACAGAACACGGAGCAGTTCATTAGTAATTTAAGTTGTTTGAAATTGGACCCTAATGATATTAATGCTGAGTTTTGATGTTGTTTCTTTGTTCACTAGTGTTCCAGTAGAAGACACTATCCGGTTGTTGAAAAAAGAAGGTATCTCGGGCGAACTAGTTGGTTTCATAGAAGCAGTTACAGGATCCAATTACTTCACTTTCAACGAGAGGTTTTTCGTGCAACATGACTGCATGGCTATGGGGTCTAGGTTGGCTCCCATTTTTACGAATTTTTTCATGGAGCAACTTGATAGTATCGTACTTAACGATTGGCAACCGAAGTGTTGGTATAGATATGTGGATTGACACATTTGTCATCTGGCAGCATGGTAGAGAGAAGTTAGACTTGTACATAGAGCACGGAAGGTGTCCTGCCGCGATAGTCTCCAAAAGGAGTTAAGACATCTTAAAGGTGTTATGGTCAAAAATGGGTATAGCACGGATGAAGCAAGTAGGTATATCAGTAAGTTTAGTTGCAATAGTCATGTTAATATTAATGAATCTGAACAGTTTGCTACTAGTGTTGCGCTACCGTTCATCAAAGGAGTCACGGAAAGAATTGGAAGGATTTCACGTAAAAACAATGTAAGACCAGTCTTCGGTACGTGTATGAAAATAAGGAACATGTTAAGAGGTCCAAAAGATAGTTTACCTCGGTTACACTGTGCCGGTGTATACAAAATACCCTGTTCGTGTGGATTAAGCTACATCGGTCAGACTAGTAGGCTTATTGAAACCAGGGTGAAGGAGCACAGGGCTGATTGCGCGCATAGGCGGGTGCACAAATCCGCCTTAGCGGAACATCAGTTGAAAACGAATCATACTATCAAATTTGAGGATAGTGTTCCTTTAGCTAAGGAAGTTCACACCGGCAGGAGGTTGGTTCGAGAAGCCATCGAAATTGAGAAATGACCAAATTTCAACAGAGAAGAAGGTCTACGTGTTCCCACGGCATGGAAACCAGTCATACGGTTGACGAACTTGCATCTATAACAGCGACCAGGTAGGTTTCACTTTTCTTTTCCAATTCTGGGTTATTTGGTTTTAATTTTGACTGTGTCCCTTTAGGTACCTAGACGTCCGCCACCGCCTTTCACTTCTTTTTGGTCTTTTGTTCCCACATCCCGCCGGTCCCAGTGGTTTCTTCCTTCGGTTGGATTTGCTTTGTTTCACTTCGTTCGGTTAAGCTTCCGTTGGTCCAATGCCCGGGGCCGTGCCCTCTGGTGCTTCTTCCGGATAGGTTTCGAGCGGGTCCTCAGGTGCGGATTCCAAGCAATTTTCAGGTAGTTCCCAGTCCTTGTTCAGGTAATCCAACTGTTTCTGTTGTAATATTTCATATTTTTGTTCTGTTCACTTGGTTGTTCCGTGCGTTTTCAACGTTTTCAGTTTTATTTTTTATAAGTTATTCGTTTTTCTCCCCTGCCCCAACTGTGACCCGATGTTTTTTGTTCCTTTTGTAAATTTTTCTAATTCCTTTTTTCTCATATGTTTTTACATTTTATCTTCGGTTGTTATGCGTTTTGTCGGTTTTTCCCGTTTAGATTTTGTGTTTCTTTTATTATTTTTATTAATTTTTTTTTTTTTTTCTTATGTTTTTATAATTTATCTATCTGTTGTTATGCGTTTTGTCGGTTTTTCCCGTTTACATTTTGGTTCCTTTTATCATTATTTTTTTTGTTTTTATATTTTTTCTATGTTACGTCGGTTTTCCTGTTTAGAGGTAGGTTATCTGTTTTGATTTGGGTTTTCCATGATTTTTGATTCTTATTTTAATGTTATTGTCGATCGCAATTTTCGATCCGTTCTTCAGTTTGCTTCTGATGATGGCCAGTGTAAGCTGGTCGAAACGTTAAGCGAATAAATATCTTTTTCAAAACACAGTTGTTTCTGAAAATTATTTATCATGAACATACAATATATTATGATAATGGAAAAAACATACAAAAAATACACGTATAAAATACCGACTAGTTTTGAACTATATATATATATATATCGTTCATTCATCATTGAACGATATATATAGTTAAAAACTAGTCGGTATTTTTTGCATTTGTTTTTTCCATTATCATAATATATCGTATGTTTGTTTGTTTTTTTTGTTATTTTTTTGTTTTTTTTTTGGGCGCATCAACTGTGGACCATTGCCCAGACACATTGGGAAGAAGAGATAACTAACTAGAACCTAATTCGATTGCGGACAGCTGAAATAAAGGAACCAAGGACAAGAACAACAGACTGGGAAGGAAGGGACAAGATGTAAGACGCACAGTAAGGAGTGGGAAGCCCCAGCTTTATAAGGTGAAGATAGAAAAGAGAACGCTCAGGCAGAAAGGGCAGAGCACTCGAAGAAAATGTGATCAGCATCACAGACAACTGCTTCATCTGGATGCAACGGACAATGAGGAGAGGGAATAAAGAGAAACGAAAGCGTGAAGAGGGGGCAGCAGTGTGTTGTATTAAAGCGCAGGCGGACAATATAGGAAATTATCAATCGTGGATATCGTATTTTTATATAGTAAAATTATATTTCTCGAATGAACATTATAGAAACATTAAGTAAAGAAGAAAAAAATTTAACGAGTGTGCCTACGCTTCACGCAGATACATTAATTCACGAATTTATTTCCTTTATTCTTTCACTCGACATGGAATTATCCTAGCTTTATATCTTATGGGCAGTAAGCCGGCGTGTTTATGATTTTTACTGTACAGCAAGTGATTCTTTAGAAACGGATAATACGGTATTTACATTTACATCGTTGACAGTCGCAAACATTATTAACATCGTTTACATTATTTATGTGTATCATTAAGAACAGTTGTTACGCTGTTTACACACCATTTACAACATTGACATTGGAGGTATGCATTGTCATCGAAAGGAGAGGATAATGCGTACTAAAGTAGGAAATATAGTGGCGCGTTTTAAGTGCATCGACGTATCATGAAAAGACGGCGTCAATTGGAATTGCATGATGTGGAAATGATTTTGGTTCATTCTTCAGTTCGAGTCTGAATTCACGAATGTTGGACCGTAGGACCCTGGTAAATCAAAGTTGAGATCACCGCCAAGAACTTGGACCATTTCAGCGCCTTGCACGGAATCTACAAGTTAAACTGGTCGAAAGAAGAGGCGTATAGCCTAAGGAAATTTGCTGTCGACGAATTTGCAATCCATGAAACAGGCCTCGATTATCGCTTTCTCCATTGGAAGTAAGCACTGACCATCACTAATCTTGGTTAGTACAGATGAGAAGGCGACATTAGCTAGTCGCATCACTTGCACAAGCGGGGGTAGTAATGTAGCGGCTGTCAAAGATAATTTCTCAGCAGAACTTTTTACTCAATCGCTTGTAAATCTGTGTGTCTGGCAAACCGACGTTAGTTGATGAAGATCGCTGGTATGTCCATGCCGAACAGACGCCCATGATCATGCATAACGTGTTCAAGTCGAGAATTTACCTGTCCAAGGAGAGCGGATCCGATCTTACTGCACTGGTCGACGAAAACGATGCAAACATTTGCGGACGCTGTGCGAAGCGTGTTCATTGCTTTGACTTGGGCGCCCTTCATCTGGTGCGAGTTTCTGACACGAAAGACTACAGCGGATCATCCGAAATATGAATAAATAATAGGTACTTTTCCATGGTAATGATAAAATTTTGCGGGACACTTCGTGTGACATTTTATGGACGGAGAAATTTATGGAATGACCTTCAGCCATAAGACTTGTATCAGGTCAATGGCACGGATAGTGGAAATATGTTTTCTTTTCTTTTTTTTTTTCTCTTTGTGTATCAATTAAAAAAAAAAATCAAATTACTGAAACGGCATCGAGCGTTTAGTCTAGCTATAGCGACTACCGGGTTATCAAACTAGAGGTAAACCAGGTAGATTATGTTACCGGGTGTACTAGATTAACTGTAGTGACTGGTATTTTCCTTTCCTCTCCTCACACTTGATTCTTTGCCTCTCCTACTAATATCATTATAACCACACCTACACCGAACCATCCTCCTTAAATTCTATTTCCGACCTTATCTCTTTCCCAAATCGTAGCTATTCGGGAATTCCATATCACTATTAATTTCCTATTTTTTTTCACATATACATCTCACACACGTTTACTTTTACTGATAGCTCAATAACAGAGTTGGGGGGGGGAGCCTCTTTCATTCTGCTGGGCATTCCTGAAAATAGCTCAATATTTACAGCTGAACGCTATCCTACATTCCATTGTCTATTTTTCTCTCCTCATTCTCCCTTCGATTATTTGATCAATCTGCTCCATGAGTGTGCTCTTTTCTTTCCAATTCCATTCCTGTGACTGTCTTCCTTCGAATAATATGCTCTCTCATCCATAATCTTCTCTGCATTCAGTTTTGATTAGTCCTACAGATTACTGAAATGGTAAATTCTTCGTTTCGAGATTTTTCTTTTTCTTAAGAGTCCCTCGTTTGAACTTCCTCTTCTTTTTTGCGGAACAAGGCCTTTCTATAAACTCGTCCTTTTCTAATAAACCATCTCTACATCTCTTATAAATCCACCCATAAATCCTGCCATCTTAGACTTTGGCATTCTGTTTATGTATCTCTTTTCGCTAATCCTAATTCCTTTTATCTCTTGATTAATCCGGTTCCTCCTCCGCGTCCTTGGTTCTATGAGTTTCCCAGTTTGCGTCGGTCCATAATTACTAAATTATCTCGCCTCCGTTTCTCGCATAGTCTCCTTCCTTCTTCACTAAATCGCTTTTCCTTGGCTGCATCTCATAATTATCCATTGAATCCTGAAGGTTCTCAGTATATGTTTGTGATCCGAATCACGTGCTCCTCGAGTGCTCCGGTTTATCCCGCGAGCGTGAGTTACTCTTTATTATCATCTTTTAAAGCTTGGTCTTCCTGCGCTCCTTTCAACGCCTCTTATGTTCTTTCTCTACCTACTATCTCTGTTGTTCCTGTCCTTGTTCCTTGATTCCATTGTCGACAGAATAAAAATGTAATTTCTATTCTATTCCATGTATCTATTCCATGTATCTATTCCTTTTTGCTGGGCTAATGCTCTTTGGATGCAAACCCAAGGGGGGGTTGAAAAAAAAACGAAAAAAATCCACCCATCCACCCGTGAATTTTCCTTCACTTTGACGTTCTGTTATTGTTTATTAAACTTTGCTACCTTCTACTTACTTTTAATACGTCTTACGCTTTTCGTCGGTACGATGAATTTTTCTTTCATGATTTTACGTGTGTTTTCTCTTTCAGCGTAACGTTCCCTCATTTTTATTCCCATACGCTAATACCATTCGGGCTCTCTAATGGTGTTTCTTTAATTTATCGAACTTTGTAAAAATGCTGTCAAATTTATTCTCGCAATTTCGTATTATTTCTGTATTAAATATTAATAAAATTTCTTATACATTATCGAAATGTTCAATTGTAACATAATTAAGCTACGATAACTCCGTTTCAATACACGTCGCCGTTTAATCAGTTGAACAACGCGATAGATTATACATGGATTAATCGCTACATTAAACGGTTCGCTGAATTTTAAACAAATTACTACATTCTGCTTTACTGCCTAATTAGTAATGCTTCGAGTTACTTGTAGAACATCTTCCGTGTTTTTATTTAGTATTACTGATTACACACTTATTGCGATAAAAGTTTGTCCGTCAGCGCGCTCGCAGTTTTTTGTTTTGTAAATATTATTATTTTTACCGAGTTCACATTACTGTTTAGCCGTCGGATATGTTAGCATTTGCGTTATTGTGAACATCACATGTGAGCGTTTTGTTCGAGTTCGGTTCATTGATGACCTCGTTAGAGGGTATATATTGTCGGGAAAGAAAAAAAAGGAACAAGAACCAACTTCTTCAGAAGGAAATCCCCAGTCGGTGTAATTTCAAGAGTTTTGACAGAATAGTTTCGACAAGAACACGAGATCGGACGATATGTAAGTAAAGAACAAAATAAAATATTCGCAATGTGATGGGGTTATATTTCGGCCAAATGGTTGGGTGCTATGCGGAAGGTTCAAAAATTCTTAGCTGAACGCGTATATTCAGAATAATAGTAGAGTATTTCGTTTAATTTTACATGACCAACAGGACTATTCAATACCATTATTAGTTAACGAAGATACCCATACAGGCGCGATCTTAAAAACAAGATCTAGTCGTTTGCTACTCTTCAATCCGCAAACATAACAAGCGGGCTCAAAAATTGTACGGCTAAATTCTTATAGTCTGAATGCGTGCCACATTAGCTATACATATGGAATTTTAAATCTTTACGTAAGACTATGCTGGATCGTGACTGTTTTTTTTTTTTTTTTAAGCTCGCACCTTCAAAAGCAAACAATCCCTGCGCTTCAAAATGAAAAATCTCCCTCGGGGTTTCTCTCCGAAAAACAACAACAATTAACAAATAAACAGCCGTAGAAAAATTGATTCGACTGGTAAATTTGAAATAACTGAGGTAAAATCAATTTCCGGTGACAATTTCCATAGAAATTTCCGTAGGAATTCTCATCGGTAATTAATCGATTTTCCGAATTCGGTGATGCGTGCGTATATTTCTGTCGACTGGAAATCAGAATCGTGCGACACGGCAATGCAAAAGTAAGCGGAAAAGAATTGCGATAAATTTGACTATCGTAGTTGTAACTTGTTCACATCAGTGTGTCGTCGTGCTTCAGTCGTAGTAAGTTGTTAATCGGCCAAGATTGATTACGCCAATTATAGCGCACTTACTGGTTATTTTCATTTTCTTCCCGACTAATTCCAATCTAATCGAGATGCCTTGAAAATCGTGCAAGTATAATTTTTCTCATTTTCCGTTATTTTTTAAGTATCGTTCGAACGCTGAATCGAATTACTAATTTCACTCTGTCTCCTGTCGTTTGGCACCACGTGGCAGCTTCTGACATGAGGGCACTGTTTTTGTTATTGTTGGGTCGATGAATTTGGCAAGCTTAAAGAAAGTATCTAAAGTAATCGACTGATTTGCTTTAATTCAAACTTTTTTCTCTTTCTCTTTTCCCGATATTTTTTTTGTCACGTTTTGCAGAGGGATGATATCATCGCTACCTACCGAACTGCGATGTCACCCACTATGCTAAGAAAACTGTGATCAAGCAGTCGAGCAGCTTAACTGGATATCGAGCAGCAAATCGATGTGAACGATTATCCCCGGTCGGAGGAGCTAGTGATCTGAAAAGGGATCCGGAATATAGGAAGTCGTACTCCAGTAAGCTTGTGGGTACAGTTTCGAATTCCTTTTACCGGAATCCGCGTTGACTGTATGGTGAAAAAGATAAACGCAGTTGTTCTTAGTATTCGCAAGGAGAAACTGGAGATTTATTATTTTCAGTCCCAGTTAACAAAAAAACAAAATGTATAAATGAAATAATTTCGGATCATCCGTGAAGTTTCAGTATAGTTACGTTTTTTATTCGCCGAATTTTTTTCTAAATATTATATAAATTTTACAAACACTTTTCCGGTCCCGTTAAGTCTTGCGTTATTTATAATGGCTATCTTTCTCGATGAAGGTTTGAACGTTTTTTTTTTTTTGGTTTTTTTTTCTCTCTATTAAATAACTGATTCCCGCTTTTTTCGATTCGACAGATCTGAGAAGTAACGAACATGGACAGTCAAAAATCTTCGGCTGTTATAAACTCGATAAATTGCTAACAAATAAACGGCATTGTGTCAAAATCACGGCTGACAAAAAGGTAAGTTGACAGGCAGGCAGGCAGAAACTAAGGAACTAATGCGAGAGCAACCTCAGAAATGCCCATTTGGCACTAATAACTCAACACTTGCTAAGAGCACAGCAGAGGTATGCAGACTGATAAAACAGCTTGCCCAAGACCAACTCACTTTAAGGAACATTTATGAAGTATCGTCCTTGCAGAAGTTTGACGTGAATTTTAATCGACCAGAGCAGACAAATATTTCTGCGGTAAGTCTATAATTCGGAAGCAGTGCCCAACGAGAACCATACTTATACAGAGTCTTCGGAAAATAGAAATCGCGATCCCACATACGGGTAATATAAATAATTAACTGCCAGAGATTTGTGTCTACATACGATTGCAATGAGAAGTTCATATTTTTGTTATGCCCTTCGTGCGAACTTGTACGACGACGTTGACAGCAATCTCTAATCAAATTTGTAGAGTAAGTCTGGTCGATCGCGTAATAATTATTAATGAAGAGCGAGTCTTACGTTCGAGATTGTCTTTCACTCCGAGAATATCCATCGACTTGACGAATATGTTCCTTCGCGCTTCGTTCAATCGGGAGAAATTAAAAATGCATTCACGTGATTCACGTGGCTCGCAGTATACAAAGAAATTAACCGTGTCATCCGAAAACACCTTTACGGAGTTTCCTCGAGTTTATAATTAAAAATTTACCTGGATAATATATACATTATTTTTTTTCCTACATTCACCCTGTATCGCGTACGAGCAACATTAAAACTGTAAAAATTAGACAACCGAAATTTTTTCATGACACAATTGTAAAATAATGGCTAGCTCGTTTAGTTTTTTGTTTAAGGTTCTTTTTTGGAACGAAGTTCTTTTACGCAGTTTATCGGTAGAGGAGTAAACTGTCAGAAAAGGCGAGATAACGGAAATCGCGTTATGCGTTGTCCGACAGGCGCCGGTTACTCTCGTTCTCTTTCTAATTATATACGGGTGTGTGTCTGTGTGTGTGTGCGTTCGTGCGAGTATCGAGATTTGAGCAGCAAGCATCGTACGCGGTCAGCTGTATAAGCTCAATTTTAAACACCTGTACATTTTATTGAATTTTCATAATTGGCCCGGTTTTTTTGTGCGACGTTAGCACACTTCAACGAGTATCAGACTGATTTATTTATTGTTTTCGTTTTAATTAATTCATAAGGGATTCGTATTTTTTGTTTTTGTTGATTTTGTTTTAATTCATACGGGATTTATACATACATATATTGTGTGTCATTTTTTAGCGTATACTTTGCGAACGACTTTGTATATCTACCAAAAAGTGAAAGGAATCCCGTTCCTACCGGCTGTCCCCCTCTAGACACCACTTCTCTTTTTTTTCCTCTGTAATATTACCGATCGGTGTTATTTTTTCTTATACTAATTTCTCCGATAAAACATAATCAACACACTTGTAATAAATGATCCTCCGATATAATCGATAAATATCCTAATAGCGATATGCATTTCGGCAACGGAATTTACGAGATTACTATATAATGTTTCTTTTGTTTTTCTTCATTATTTTCGCGAGAATTACTTAAAAAATTCGACATCCATATTTAATAACAGTTCCAGTTTATACTGAAACTGCTCCCTTCGTATTTTTAAAAATGCAAAAATGTTTAGGGAATGTTCCATTTCACTTTTTTTTTTGGATACTTCGCTATGCCCAAAACTGATGTTTTCCGCAGAGAATGTTGTTTAATTTATCTGTCGAGGATTAATCATTTAATTCGTCTCCATTAGTAGCGAGTGTTTCAAATTTTAAAAAAACACAAAAATGAATTTCTCAGACTATCTAAACCGAAATTCGTTCGCGGACGCCAATTAATACGCCAATGGAGAATAGAAAATTGAGAGGCGAAGGCAGAAAAATAATCACCGAAAAAACACTCAGAGTGTCCGAAATCGCCAGAATCTCTTCCGATCCAGATTCGACAGATCGCTGGCCTTTCTTTCAAACCGCCTACATCTCTCCATGTCAGTTTTCCCGCTATTGCTAAACTGTTTTCCTCGATGAGTAACTCTATACGTAGTTAATTCCACCACTTCTCATGCTAGAGTATTTTTGTTTCTTCACCGCTTCCGATTAATCGCGCGCTTCTTTCAATTATGACCATAATGTGCCAGCGGGTCATTTTCTGTATTCTTCACCAGTTGAAGACCAGCCCTTTTCCGATTTATAGCATCATAAGCTTTGCAGCTTTAAATGCTAAATAATCAGTTACGTCGACGAATATAGTGGGCGCTGTTCTGCATTCGCAGCCGTCTTGCGAAATAGAGTTATTTCTTCGTTATCGGGCATTGTAAGTACTGCCGTGCAATGGAGATTGCTTTTGATCACACATACGTTTTATATAGCGTAACCTAAGAGAGCAAAGACGTAAGAGCGTTCCTTTCTTTTATCACTTTTTCTGGCCATATACTCTTTACTTTCCTATAGACGACTATTGGCTTTACTACTACATCTATCCTTAATACTCATTGGCTTTACTACTACATCTATCCTTAATACTCTTTTTCCTCTATTCTCTCACTAGTTCTCGGCATTTGACCATCCTTTCTTTTCCCCGTGTTTCTGATAAAATTGTAGCTGACATAAAAAAAAGTACGCACATATTTACCGAAAATATGCGTATACGCACGTGTGATGACGTACTTGCAAGATACCCGCGTAACATTACAAGCGCTGATAATAGAGATATAATAATAACAGATTTCGTGTTTTTTTTTTTAATGGGATTATAAGGGAAAATGATTTTATGCCTTTTTTGGGTGTAGGGGGGCTCATCAAATAGCTTCACCCGGAAACAATTAGGAAAAGGAGGAATCATATCTCAAAACGATATCAAATGTTGCTAATAGAAAGTAATCTCAATATAGCCGCAATATAATTATGTACAGTACGAAGTAGGAAGTCTCGGCAAATTATAAAAAGCTCAACAGAAAAAGATAAACAGTTAATAAACACGTGATCAGCATCAAAATTACACTAGTTTTTTTATCGCTTAACTGAGCAAGAACAATTTCCCTCTTACCTGAATGCGCCGACACTGAGTTAATGAAGTTTCTTCAATTAAAAGATTAAATAGAGATCGCGTTGTTTTCTTTTAATAAATTTGAAAATGAAAAAAAAAAAAACAACTAAGAAAAGCACACTAGTAGTTTCCTGTTTACTCGTAAACAACAATATGTATGTATATACAGTGTGGTATTTTTGATAAAATCTAATATTTTGGGGAAATGTATATAAAATGTCGTTTTTTTTTGTTTTTTTTTTTTTTTTTTTGACAGAAAATAATGACGATGCCGTTATGTTTACAAAAAAAAAGAAAGAGACAAAAAACACGTAAAACTCGATGGGTGTTTATTCGTATGGTTTTTGTTGAATTTACAGGTTTTAAAAAATGAAGATGTAATCATGAAAACGATGTCCGGGCTAGCACGTAATCTAATTTGGCTGTCGGTGATATGGTACAGTTGCTGGAACGTGGGCGCTGGAGCCAAGCCAGCATCTGTCAGTCAAGTAATTCAACAGTGTCCTCGAGCCGGAGAAATAGAACAATGCTCGTGTTCGGTGAAAAAAAATGGTTTGGATATACTGTGCGAGTTCACCGATTTGCAGCACATCAGCCGCGCCATGACCGTGCTAAAGGGAAAACCGTCTTTAGTCATTTTTTATTTAAAACTACGTCATAACAATCTGCCAAAGCTACAAGGCTTCGTATTCTTAGGAATGGACATCAGGCACCTCACCATTCATAACAGCAGCTTGGCCGTGGTCGAAGAGTCATCGCTCAGTTCCATCGGTAAGTCATCAATGTTTATAAACACACGAATCTATAGAAATCGATATAATTGCGTTCGATCAAGTGTGCAGGGAAAAAACTTTTAGCGGGCAAGCAACGAAATTTTCGTTCGAAATGTAACCGGAAGATTCTGGCATTTCGCTGAAATAAAAAGTTCGCGCCAATCGATTCCAGTTCGAATTCCTCGACAGAGCACGCACGTTTGATTTTTGCGAGTTGTTCGAAAAATTGAGTACCGCCACTTCTCTCTTTAAGTTACCCCACCCGGAGGATCTGATGCAGCCTGCTTCTTGAAGAACTCCGCTCGATGATGATTGTCACCATTAATTACACGATGATGCGTGAAATGACCGTTTCCTTACACCGGTTTTTGATCAGACTGACGCGGTTTTATTCGATACCCGGCATGTATTAGGTATTTTTTGCTTGGTGCTCTTGGCTTTTTATCTCCGATAGTGACTGACGGGGGATTCATACACCGGAAGGATTAGACGACATACTAAATCACGCCGAGTCGAATAAAATGAAATGTATCATCGTGCTTTCCGATCGGCCAGTTTGACTATTGCGTTCGCATTTTAATGTTTCTTTTCTTTTCTTTTGTATATTCTTTTAACTTTTCTTATCTTTCTTGTAATTACGCCCGGGGGGACATTTTGTAAAATTTTTCATTATTAGTCGGTTTAAAGAGAGCTGAAACAGTTATGTTCGCTTCATTCGCACTTATTCGGTTTCATTCGGTACGTTTTATATTCGTTTTCGGTCATACTGAACAAGTGTGAACAGATGACTGCTATTCGAAACGAATTAGAACCTGATAATGCCCCTACGACGATTCGGTTGCTAACTGGTTTTTAAGCAGGCGAGATGTCTAGGGCACACAAAGTTCATACGTGTGCAGTTTCTATGAGGTTCAGTTTCGGTTTCGCGTTCAATAGTTAACGTTGTGTATTGAAAATATAAAGTCATAATCATATGATCCTTTAGCTTTTCAGATGTAGTTCATCAAATGATGTCGTCGGCGTCCTGAAGTAGTTCGACAATTTGTATTCGTTCTTCTTTACCTACAAAACCAAAAAAGAAATGGCGTAAAATGCTATTCAACCTTTTGGTTATGGTATCGGGTGCTCTCAATGAAATTAACCCTTCTTCGTTTTTTAAATCTCCTATGGAGAAACAACATAGCCAAAACTTGATTTCTCTCCATAACAGTAAAAAACGTCGAGTTTCTGATGTCGGATTCCCGAATACAAACCTAATAGGAACCACGTGTGTGTGTGTGTGTGTGTGTGGAAGAGATTAGGTCAACCGAAAACGAATCGAATACAAACCGTACCGAATGAAACCAAACAGGTGTAAAGCGAACCTTAGGAGTTGAGAATTCATGAAGTTAGTGAAAAATGATTATGTTTTTTTTACGAATCATTAAGAAGTATCATCATTTTTTAAAATGAGCCACAGTTCAAAGTAAATATAGTTCAAAAAATATCAACAAAAAAAACCAAAAACAACTATACAAAAATTCTTTCGCTTAACTTTATTATCTCTCTACAATTCGTATTTTGAAATTTACATCATTATTCGTTTTTGGAATGGTCTAAAAAGTTTTAACGAAAAATGTAAACGTTTCTCGCTAACAAAAAAAAAAGGATAAACCACAGTTATTGGATCAATTTTCTGTATAACTACACCGATATATTATTAGCTTGAGCGATGATGGGGAAAATTCCAACATGTCGAAATGGAACCGATTCGGTACGGAATTTATGTAATATCGAGCATAAGTTCGACACTGATGTAAAACGACCGATTTGGTGTGAAATGACCCTCTTATTACTCTATTCGTAACTGCGACAATTCCTTTCTTGCACTTTCCATGCAATTCCTCTATAAAAAAACAACAAAATATCCGCGTAATTTTTTTCGGCTAGAGCGAGTAATAATATAATTTCCCAAAATTACGCGGTAACTCAATTTTAGATGTAGGCCTAAAAATCCATCTGCCGTAGCGCTTAATTAGTTAATTGTGTTTTGTTTCTTTTTTTGTGGGGGGTGGGTCGCCGGTCGAGGGCATTACCCAGCATTTTAGTTAATTGTGTTTTTGAGTTCAAGTACAACCGGGTTCGACTTCCGCTGTCGCATATTGACACAAAAAAAATTCATTTGTGCCGGATTAATGTGTGTAGCTTACGCGCCAAAATGAAAAAAAAATAAAAAATGCATCTAAAATATTTCACGAGCGAACGGAACGGAACTATTATAACTCTTCCTTTCCCTTATTAAACAAGATTCCGTCAAGTGTCGGCCGTATAATCATCGATGACTGTGCTGCTCCTTTTTGAATACAAAAAAAAAAAAAAAGAAAAAGTATATCACGAATGTAAAAAAAAAAAAAAAACTTCAGTAATATTTACACACGTATGCTCGTATGGCCAGGGGTTTTTGTTATTGGCGAAATGCTCGCTGTTAATATAACCGAGGAGTGGTCTGACTGGAGATCGAAACAAGAGTCCGCTCTCATATATAAAGATGGAATTAAAATAATAATTAAAGAAAATAATGTATAAGGTGTAAATAAACCAAAAAAATAAATAAATAAAAAAACATGCTGAATTATTAATATATCAATTTTTTTTTCTTTCGTTCTCTTATACTTCTGTCTGATTATAGGTTTTTATAGTCCCATTTTTCAAGCGGATAATTTTGTTTTATTAACCGACTTCAAAAAAAAGGAGGAAGTTCTCAATTTGACTGTATTTTTTTTCTTTATGTGTGTTACCTCAGAACTTTTTTATAGATGAACCTATATTTTGATGATTCTTCTTTTTTATTTGAAAGCTGGTGCTTCTCATGTGGGACCATTTAAATTTGATCAAAATCTGACCAGTGATTTTTGAGTTATCCTTAATATTGCTTGAGGTGTATTATGTGTGGCCTTCATTGTCGGAAGGCAGATTTCGTAGCCTCATTATATTTCGGTCGACGATCTGTCGTCGTAATTGATTTTCAACAAGAAAAAAATTCGAGTATAACGCTAAAAATTGTAAAATAAAATATTTTTTTTGCAAAAAATAAATACAAACTTTGAGGTAATAAAAAATGCACTAAAAAATGAAAAAGAATTACTCCCGATAAGAAAAAATATATACATCAGAGTGTGACATAACTTAAGATAATATTACCGTAATTCTTATACAACACTGATACCTTAATTAGAATCGGCATCAAATTCATATTAAAATAATAATTAAAAACTGCATTAAATTGTTCCTAGATATTGTAATATGAATTTGATGTCAACTCTAATTAAGGTATCAGTGTTGTATGAGAATTACAATAATGTCACCTTTAAGGGTATATCATTTTGATATATATTTTTTCTTATCAATTATTTTTTTTACTTTTTAGTGCATTTTTTATTACCTCAAAGTTGGTATTTTTTTTTTTTTTGTAAAAAAAAAACATTTTTCGTTGATACATTGTTTCGAATAATTTTAGTCGGCTTATTTAGAAGTGGAATTCATGTTATTGTGTGTACTACCGAGATCTTTTTCCGCGTCCTTTCTCCAAAAATATTATTTTCTAATCGCCTGTTCCAAGTCTTACAACTTGTAAGTAAATTTTGCCCCCCCCCTCTCCCCGATCGATACATTAAAGTTATCTAAATTTAAATGCACTTTTTCGAAGGTATTTTGAATGTCCTACGTACGCAGTTTCAATTTAAACCCGTCGTAATTTATATATAGGTTTAACACGAAGGAATTATCATCAAAAGCGAGTTCCGTTCGAGTTACGAAATTGCCACCGAAATGATATCACCTCTATTCCAATGAAAAAGATCGTTCTACCACCGACAAAAAACGAAATTGTAATCGCTAGGCTAATTATATAATATATTTCACGCTGGTTATGGTTGCAGTTTTGATGACAACTTAAATGACACTGATAGTAATTTAAAATACAGCCTTAATCCGTAATTAAGATACAGTTTCAGAGCCGTATTATTCATTAGGGTCCCTACATATTTACAGTCTCTTTCATAAGAGCGTATACGGCAAAACTTTGTGTCCTTGAAACCGTTAGAGGGGATATCCAAATCTGAGATGTCCTCTTAGATGCTTTATACAAAATGTCTCAGTTGTCGTTCGATCTTGGTCATAGAAAACATATTTCACCATGTCTGCCGTGTACGCATCACGTTACCAAAGCCTGTTTCTATGTTTACGTCCAAAAGGACCGAAAATGTCGCTCGGAACTGCCGCTAAGTACATGAAAAAGTCGAACACATTTGTAAGTAAGTGGGTGAAACGTTATTCCGACGTAAAAAACGCCGATGACCTACCGGATGATCGTGATTCCGTACGAAAAACAATGAAAAAGGAGGATAAATTGATTTTACAGGCGTTTAAGAAGAATCCTTGTTCGCTTTATGCGCAGATTTTATTATTACGCGGAGAAGACCGATTTTTTTTTCTTATTCAAATTTTGAGTTGGGGCTCCTCCTCTGTTATTTTGTGATCCTATTTTCCGCGAACGCCCGAGTTATTCTGAATGCAATTTTTTTTTTGGGCTTGGCCGACTTAGGGCAGCTACCCAGGACAATTGGACTAGATTAGAGATTAGATTTTGATCCGGGAGGAGATTGATGACAGGAAAGAGACAAGAATAGGAACCACATTGGATGACGGCAAAGCTAAGATATAGGAAGCACTATATGGAGTAGGAAAATTCAGCTTTAATAATTAAACGTACAGGATATTATGTTCGGAGGAAAGACTGGAGCATTCAAACAGCACGTGGTCAGGATCATAATTGAAATGTAAGCGTCTGACGGCTGCCGACGTGTTAAGAAAAAATCACTTTTGCATATCGGTTTCCTTTTTAATGATTAAATTCGGCCACGTAACGAACTTCGAAGTTCTATCGAAAATTACCATTGCCGATGCTAACACGACCGTCGCGGTTTAATCGTTTTTTCCCCGCTTTGCCATATATTCGACGATGGTGAATTCCGTCGTTAAGCTCATTCATCCGCTGGAAACTCACCTGCCGAGAATCTTCTTGTCAATCTCCTTTGGAAGCTGCACGACACGCGAACCGCGTTTAATTCGATTACGTTTTTCAAAGAGATCCTCCCCCCATTAGGTAATTAAACAAACGCGAACGTTTCCTTCCTATATTCTTATTCATCTAGCTTACACGGCGATTCACCTGGACTTCCATCTTCCGCCTTCGGAGCTCGCCTTCGCGCATTATAAGTACAACCAAGTAGTAAGTAAGTCGATTAAAGATTGCGCTGTCAGATCCGGAGACGAAGAGGAAGCGAACAAAGTTTTATTAGCCTTTTTTTTTTTTTTTTTTTTATTATCTATCTCGGCCGATATGAACCGAAAATTTTTACACGGAACAAATTTACTCGGCGTAATTCTCCCTACCGGCGGATAAATTAAACTTATCAGGCCGTACATAAAATTCAGATTTATAGTCGAAGCGGCGAATTAATATTTCGAAATGAAAATTTTTATTTCGGTCATAATTAACGGACGGCTCTCGTGCTAGTAGTGGGTTTTCTCGCGCGCGTAATTACAACCCGGGAAGATGAAAGGAAAACGCTCCCATTCGTTGCAAAGGTCTCAGAGCACTGGGAATAATGAAAAATGCAGCAGTAAAGATGGGCCGTGTAATTTTTCACAAGAACACCTTTGCAGAGTTTTCTGTAAAATAAATAAGGCCATTTTGGTGCCTGCTCTGTCCGGCTTTTCCTATAAACGTGCTGCCATTAATAATTTATCGCTCCCTGGTTAAATCTCTGCTTTCGTTCGGCAGTGCCTTCGTCGTACTAGCATTTACGCTGGCTCTACAATTACAATTACAATCACAATCACAATCACAATCACAATTACAATTACAATCACAATTACAACTGTTTGTTGCTTCACGCTGTCTGTTTAATTGCTTCCGGTGCGACGCTACGGCTAATATACTACACGATTGTAGTGCTTTCTGAAAATAATTAGAAATTAATTAAATCTAGCAATGATCATTGTTTCCGTATTTTTGCATTTTGTAATACTGGTTTTTAATTAATTGGAATTTACTTCACTTTTATTTGCGTTTTTTTTTGTTTTTTTTTTTTTTTTGAAACCTCATGCGTGCATCTCGATATTTTGAAGCTGTAAATGATGTACGTTTTTAAATTAATCATAATATTAAAGCGGTCCATTTTCCGTATGCGAACTGCAAACAAGAAATCGAAATATAGTAATTCACAAAACACACGTTGTGTGTTAACTTTTGCTTTTTCATCTTTATTATTTGGCGGCGTTTTGCGTATACGATATATATATATGTGTGTAAAAATATACGTATACATAATATGTATATATGTACGTGCGTAGAAAAATAAATATTTATTGAACAATGCAAAAGCATAGTAATAAATTTAAGAATAACTTAATCAAAAATAATTTAATCTTAAACAATAATTTATTTAAAATCAGAAATTCACTTTCATTAATGAAAATATCGTTATATCGTTGTTTCGATTAATTTTATATTTGTATACGATATTATTTTAACTTTAACTTTCTAAAATCTTGCGAATTATTATATCGCCATTTCGTGTGTTTTTTTATACTCATTTCGAAAACGACGTTATTAAGCATTTTTCTCGTATTATCTTAGATTAAAAATTTCATACTGTTTGTAAAAATTTTATTTTTGAGAAATTAAATCATTAAAATACGTACGAAGTGTTAACGGGAATTTTCATTTTTTCGGCAAAAAAAATTTTATTTACTCGCCCACATAAATGTTTTAACCCCGTCGAAATATTACATATTACAACTCCGATGACATTATTCCAATAAATAATTCCCGTTATTTTGTGAACGCATCCCTTTGTTTATTGAATATTCATCCAATCCAAGAAGAAGGCTAAAAAGGAGAAAAAAATACATCCTTCTTTTATCACTTAATGGCACATTTATTTTCTTTTATGAGAAATATTCAAAGTTACATTGCGCAATGAATAATACGATAGTTTCAGTTCTTTTTTTGAGTTCGGCGTAAAATCATTCTGTCCATCAACATTTACTTGAAGTAGCTGTGGCTTAGTTGCATTATTTTCTGAGTTAAGCTCTCCAAACTTCTTTAATCAGACTCTTCTGAAGTAAAGTAAAGCAAGTCCCATGGATATCCTTGATAAAGTATCGTGGATTGTGAAGTAAAGCTTTCCATAATGGTACTAAGCCCTACGGCATTTTGCTGGCACGACATCTAGCTTGTAGTTATTATATATTTTCTAGCCAGGCTCCTACAATGATTGATTGCACTTATGTCGCCATGGTTCCAAAATATCTTCTATCACACATTCGCAATGCGTAATTCTTATCCCGAACCCAATTTCTTATTGAAGAGTTTCAGTGTCCTTATTTTCTAATTTTTCCATTGTAATAATGAAATTAATGTTTATGGTCTTCTGATGCCGATAGGTTAGAATGGAGAAAACGAAACAAAAAAAAGGTTTTTTATTTTTTACTATCTCTACGTATATTCGGATATTTGCCAGGAAAAATTCGTAACGATCTATTTGTATTTTTTTTTTCTTGTTTTGGTTTTCTCCTGGGCTTGTCAGCAAAGGACGATTACCCATCAACACGTGTTAATACATATTTCTTATTTTATTTATTTATTTTTTTTTTTTTTGTTTGTGGGCGCGCCAGCGGCATTGACCCAACAACAGGAAAACTAAGCTAAAAAACTAAATAACTCGGCGATCCGAAATGGACGTAACAAAGGATAGCAGTGCGGACACCACGGAAGATGAAGGAAATGGGATGATAAAGGAAGAGTTATAGAGAGTAGGGAGTCCCAATGACAAGAGTGGACTGTATAAAGGAAAAGTTATAGGGAGTAGGGAGTCCCAATGACAAGAATGTACTGTACAAAAGGGAGCGTTCGTTACGAAGAGCAGGACACTCGAAGAAAATGTGATCAGCATTATTTCTTCTTTCGACGTACTTTAAAGCGAAAAATTAAAATCACACCATTTTATCCTATTTAAACCGATTTTTATATCATTTTAAAACGCAGCGGCATTTAGCGATTAATTATCACGTTAAAGTACCGCATTTTGGTTAACTGTAACGCAATAGAGAAGAAAGCGGAGGCCCTTCAAATCAAAATTCGCAATCCTTCCGTCCGTACGTTTGCGTTGACAACGGCATCATTTGTAATTCCAAAAAACTCGATGGTGCTTGCTTTTATGAACTTGCATAATAATAATAATAATAATAATAATAATAATATTAAATGTTCCACTATTTCAGTCCCTGAGGAACTTTAACGTAACAATTCGGATTTACTGTTGTTCGTTGCTTCACCAAGTTGCATAGTAAATAATTTTCCAACTACTCAGTTTCGAGTTGTTCTTGAATATCGTTAATTCGACGGTAAATCGGCTGACAAAGAGGTTCTTTTACGCTGTTGAACTTTTCACTATGCACCGTTAACTGCTACCTTTCTAAGGTAGCAGTGGACATTCTCGACAACATTCTGTGATTTCCTGATTACTTCATAAGCTACTTTGCAAAATGCCCCAATCAAACTCTTTCACTTATTGTAACGACGCTATGAAAGTTTGATTTTTATTTCACAAACGATCCAGGTTTCTTTACGAAAAATTCTCATAAGCATTGTTGACACATGATTTTTACTATGAGCTTTTTAAGTGCTTACTCATCGTAAAGACACAACTAAAGTCTGATGCCCTATAATTTCGATAAGCACCGTTGCACAACAACGGAACTAACAAGTGGTAGGTGGTAATCATTAAACGCGGTTGTATGACACATCGACTTCAATAACCCGTTTAAGACAAAATTGAGTTCGAATTCCCGCCCCGCGCCTATTACTCTTCTTCGCTAAACCCCAAAACACGGCATCATGATGGCCACTGAAATGACGGCACTGCCAAATTGCACTCGAAAGATTGCCAACTAGTGTTAATACAGTTTAACTATATCAATGTTGAATTTGCGTCGTTATTCGACCATTATACATTTAAGCAAATCATCGACGAGCATTTATCATCAGGTTACTTCGTAAAGATTTTAACTGTAAGCGTATTGATTCACTTCTGACGATATATAATAATTAAATATAGTAATTTTAAAAGAAATAAAAATTAATTTTCAAAATAATCTTACGTTCGTGGGCATATTTGTTTTTATTATAAAACAGTTAGAAGAATAAATAAAAGGTATTTTACGTTTAGACTTCTTTTTTTCTAACTACGGTTATATTCATTTTATTTCCAATTTTTTAAAGCTTAATGTTTCACCAGTTATTAACAGGAGCCCTAACTCTAGTTTGACTCCTGACAACCAGGCTTCGAAATGTAAGTATTAAATTTATTAGTAAAACTATTCAGAATCGAACCTACCTGAATACATTTTCTAAACATTGTCGACAAAAATATTAATGTAATTAAAATGTACTAGACTTCGCTTAGATTTCCTTCTACAAACGTCCTCTCTGTCTATCCGTCCAACCAAATTTTCCTAACCATCCCCGCCTTTATGGTTTTCCTTCACTTCTCGCTATCATCTAGGTTATTCATTTAGATCTTGCCACCTTCCTTACGATTATTTCGTTTTCGTTTCTCAACAAACCGTGTGCTCTTTATTCTAATGGTCGAAATTCTTTGAATGTCTACACCCGTTTCGATTGAAAGTATCATATTAAAATTTTGTTATCTCTTGCGCTTCTTACATAAATGATTCCCCCTAGCTTTATTTTTTTTTTTTTTTTGTCGCTTCCGGAGTGAAAATCATTTGCGTACACAAACTTTAAAAATAAAAAAATTAAATGTAACGCTTGGAACAAAATACACGCGAAAACGTGTAAAAACCTATTAACGATTTATTAAATGACGTTTCGTTATTTTCCACAATTAAATTTAAGAAAATATTATAAATTAAATACCATTCGAACGTGGTTTGTAATTATCGTTCAAAATGCATCCGAACACAATAATTATATTTAATGTTTATTATTTATTTATAATTATTCATTGTTTTATTTTAGAACTGTAATTCGTGTATGTATTTGATTTTTGACTCGATTATTAGTTACTCGCCTATGTTTGTGCACGGTACGTCGTTCAACTTTTATTTCAGTTTTAACACCGTAATTTTAACGTCTCAGTGATTTATAGTTTACGTACTTTCACCATATATGAATATACTAGGGAATTGGTCTCGCAGGCCGCGTTCTTTCGGACTTTAAACTGTATTACTTTGTAAATTTTCATAAAGTCTGCAGCGTTCGCATGTATTAATTTTTTTTTTCAAAAAAGAAGTACACCAATGAGTCAATTAAAAGTTTGGAATTTAAATTGAAATATCAGAAAAACTGAAACCGCTAGCAGTGTAATATATATGTGAGAGGAATATATTACATTTAATTCTTTTTAGGTAAACTTTAGTATGCGGGTTAAAAAGAAAATCAATACGGTAGGCGAAAGTTGAAATATATCGATAGGTTATCTGAAATTTGATATTCTAATTACAATTTAAAGCACTTTTTTTGTAAGTCGACCGCTAGAGAACAGCACAATAAAAATAATATACAAAGTTTTGTGGATAGTATAAAGGAAATATTTAAAACGAAACGTATCACTGTTATCGGCTGGAGTGCGATGATGGTTGACTTGGTATCAGTTCACTGCGTTTCTGATTCTCGAGATCAATACTCGACTAAATAATTTTAATGCAGCCTACTTATGTATAATTTCGGTGAAATATAACGACGAAATTAGCCATGCAGTATTAAGAAGAAAGAATCTTTTCACAATAGCCAGGTATTTTTTCATAAATTCATAAACTATATATGTTCGTGGATTTCAATAATGATTCGGTATTCATAAATAAATAAATGTTGTCAGAAATACTAATATTATTATATTAACTCTGTTCACGCGGAAATGTCTAGGACTTCTATAATCATACGTTTAAATATTTAAATTTCAGGAACTGCTACATTTCCATTGTAACTAACATCGATAATTTTTGTTATATTTTTTTAAAATTCTAGAATCCTAAATTTTAAAATTTTGGATATTTCATGTTTTTCTTATATTTTAATGAAACGACGTTGATTAAAAAATAAAAAAAGCTGTAGCTGTTATGAGGACTATTGGCTCTTTTCTTATTTTTCTCCCACGACTGTAATACTTCGGGTGCATTAGATATAAAGCAAAAAATAGAGAAAATCGTCTTTTCACCTTTATAATGTAGAAATGAATAAATGGGAAAAAATTTTAAAACTTAAGGAATCAAATTTTAAAAATTCGGATTGTGGCTTGAACAAAATTATTAATCTCTTCATTAGTTACGGTCGAATTTCTTACTCTTAAAGCAATATGATGAGCATGAGGAAGACGTCTTTTTTGGAATTCGATTACGTATAAAATATAAACCATTTCTCCCAAAATTTCACCTGACTTTCGAACTTTTAATAAATTATTTAATTTTAATTGGAATATCCTGCAATGTAATTCTGCATAATCGATATGATATTGCTTTTCATTTAAATTTAATGTTATTTCTATCCAATTAGGATTATACGTCATCGTAATAAAAAAAGGTTGGTTTACCTAATCTGGCAACAACTGTCATACCATTCTGATATGTTAATTGCGTATAACACGGACCATGTGTATATTAGCTTGGACGGTAAATTTTCCCTGGTTTTGGACCTCCTTCAGCGGCGATACATTCGACTATTTCACTTCGAGTAGCCATTTGATTAAATCTAATAAAAACCGTAATTTTTCTTCTTCCACCTTACACCATATATCAACAAAATCTCTAAATGCATATATCGTGATTCTGATAATAACAAATTTTTGTAATATTTTGTCTGAGATATTTTTTTATTTTTATTATCTACCATATATATTGGTTTAGATTTATATTATTATTTATCTTTTTCTTCCGTCGGTTCTTCGAATTTATTATTTAGAAATTCCATCAAACCGTTCATGTACATTTAACTTTTAAATTTTAGGGCTCCCGTATTTTCCGTATATTCCGGGAATTCTATTACATTATTTAAAAAAGGGAAAATGACTCTCCAACTACCATGGAAAGGGCTGTGGACTTTTTTTTAGTTTCCAATCTTACCGCTTTCAGCGTGTATCTTCCCAAATTTTGGTCGCTAAATATCAAAATATTTCGAATTTCTTATTTTTCCTGTATTTTGGAGACCTTAGTGTGCAGGTTAAGAAGAGAATCAATACCGTAACACATATTATGGATCCGGCTGCGGAATTTTTTAAAAAAAATTTTTTTGAAGCTTGATTTTCAAATTTGTCAAAATTTGGGCACTTTAATTTTAAAATTTCGGAGGTCTCGTATTTTTCCTATATTTTAGCGATTGAAATATATCATTTAAAAAAATAAAGAGTGAGCTACCAGCTACCATGGAAAGGGCTGTGGACTTTTTTGTTAATTTCCGGGATTACTGCTTTAAGCGTGTATTTTCCAAAATTACGGTTCCTTAATATCAAAATTTTTCGAATTTTATATTTTCTCCCTATTCTGGAGATCTTAGTGTACAGGCTTAAAAGAAAATCTATACCGCAATTTATATAGAATCGGCTATAGAATTTTGTTAAAAATTTTTTTTTAAAACTTGATTTTTATATTTTTCAAAATTTGAGCCCTTTAATTTTAAAATGTTTGAAGTTTCGTATTTTTCCTATATTCTAGCGATTGAAATACATCATTTAAAAAAAGGAATGACCCTCCAGCTGCCATGCAAAGTGCTGTGGACATTTTTTTAATTTCCACTATTTTCACGTTAAGCGCGTATTTTTCAAATTTTGCTCCCTAAATATCAAAATTTTTTGAGTTTCTTATTTTTCCTGCATTCTGGAGATCTTAGTATGCAAGTTAAAATGAAAATCAGTACCCTAACTCATATAGATCCGGCTGTGGAATTTTTTTTAAATTTTTTCCTTGAAATTTGGTTTCCACATTTTTCAAAATTTGAGTTCTTTGATTTAAAAATGTTTGGGGTCTCGTATTTTTCCTATATTCTAGAGATTGAAATACATCATTTAAAAAAAAAGAGGGACTCTCCAACTACCACGAAAATGGCTGTGGACTTTTTTTTTTAGTTTCCAGGGTTATCGCTTTAAGAGTGTATGTTCACAAATTTTGTTCCCTTGCTGAGCATTTGGTACAAATATTTAAACCACACAATGATATACAGGATTCCGCACATGATAAACTAATTGAGAGACATATGGGAGCCCCTTTTCAACTCACACTGCCGACAAAGCTTATGTCACCTAGAGAAGTACAGGCTAAAATTAAGATGCTGCGAGCCAAAAAGGCTCCAGGTTTCGATAAAATAACAGGTGAAATAATTAAAATGCTTCCATCGAAAACGATCACTTTAATTACTTATATATTTAACACGATTCTAAGAATTAGATATTACCCTGAAACTTGGAAAAGATCAATAATTTTAGTGATCTTAAAACCGGGGAAAAATCCAATATATCCTTCATCGTATAGGCCGATCAGCCTCTTAAGTGTGCTTTCTAAAATATTCGAAATGCTAATATACGATAGAATACTTTCGATAATAACAGAAAATAGAATTATTCCAAATCATCAGTTCGGTTTCCGCGGAAGACACTCAACTGTTCACCAGGTACATAGGATAACAGACAAAATAGCAGCTACATTAGAAAGAGGAGAATACTGTAACGCCATTTTCCTGGATATTGAACAGGCCTTCGATCGCGTTTGGCATCAAGGATTACTATGTAAACTAAAACTAATTTTACCAAATGACTTATATGCAGTTATGATATCATATTTGACAAACAGAAGTTTCAATGTCAAGATAAACTCATCATTATCTTTGTCAAATAACATAAAGGCATCAGTGCCACAAGGTAGTGTACTTGGCCCGCTCCTGTATTCCATCTACACAGCGGATGTGCCAGTACTAAGGACGACAGTAATCGCTACCTTTGCGGATGATATCTGTATTCTTGCTGGGCACAAAAACCCAGTGTACGCATCCTTGTTGACGCAGGAGCATTTAACCGTTATCCAGCAGTGGGCGCTTAAGTGGAAGATTAAACTAAACCACCAAAAAACCAGACAAGTAACTTTCCCCCTAATATAATAAATAATCAGCGCATAATTCAAGAAAATCATATTAAATACCTAGGTATGATATTAGATCGAAGACTTACATGGACAAGCCATATATCGTTCATCCGGAAAAAAAATGGCTTCAAGAACTAAGGCTCGCAACAGCATATTAGGCAAAAAATTAACAATTAATTTGAAATGCAAGAGGCTAGTTTATCTTTCAGTCATTGCGCCAGTCTGAAGATACGGATTAGAAGTATATGGAGCCACTGCGAAGAGTAACCTAAATAGGGTTCAACAGTTCCAATCGAAAACGTTGAGGCAATTGGTAGACGCACCGTACTATGTATCGAATCACACTCTACATACAGACCTAGATGTTCCATACGTAAACGATTTATACTTAAAACAATACAAACACTTTTATGAGGCTCTTCAACTCAATCAAAATCCAGAGGTATCGAACATCAGTCGCTGGGATCAGCCAAGGAGGCTCAAAAGAACATGGGCCGGTGACGCCTCTAGCTGTCAGATGCGATAGATAACATCGTCGTTAATACCTCAGCCGTCGAACGAATAAAATCCAGCGCTATAGTAAACAGTATTAGATATCAGAAGCAGAAGATAACTCCGCCACTAACATCTCGGATGTGAAAGGAATGAACTCCAAATTATAGTAATCAGTTTTTCCGATCGACTAATGCTTATGCTGCCGCTGGGTAACTGAGCATGGAAAAAAAAAAAAAAAAAAAATATCAAAATTTTTCGAATTTTATTATTTTCCTGTATTCTAGAGACCTTTGTATGCAGGTTAAAAAGAAAAGTAATATCGTAACTTATGTAGAACCGGCTGTAGAGTTTTTTTTAAATTTTTTGATTAAAACTTAATTTTTTGATTAAAACTTAATTTTTTTATTTTTCAAAATTTGGGCCCTTTAATTTTAAAATTTTGGGGATCTCGTATTTTTCTCATGTTGAGTGATTGATGCACATCATTTTTTTAAAAAGAGTGACCTTTTAGCTATCGTGTAAAGGCCTGTGGATTATTTTTTACCGCTTTATGCATGTATTTTTCCAAATTTTGGTCCCTAAATATCAAAATTTTTCAAACTTCGTATTTTTCCAGTATTCCCGAAATCTTGATATGCACGTTAAAAAGGTAAAATCGAAACTGTAACTCACATAGAATCAGATGTGTAATTTTTTGAAATTTTTTTTCTTAAAACTTGATTTTCACGTTTTTCAAAGTTTGGGCTTTTTAATTTTAAAATTTCTGAGGTTTCGTATTTTTCCTATATTCCAGAGGTTGAAATACATCATTTAAAGAATAGGCACGGAAATAGCTGTGGACTTTTTTTTAGTTTCGAGTCTTACCGCTTTAAGCGTGTATTTTTTTGCAAATTTCGATCCCTAAATATCAACGTTTTTGAATTTTACATTTTTCCTGTATTTTGAAGACCTTAATATATAAGTTAAAATGAAAATCAATGTCGTAACTAATATATAGATCCGGCTTCAGAGTTTTTTTTTAAATTTTTTCTTGAAATTTGATTTTCACATTTTTCAAAATTTGGGCCCTTTAATTTCAAAATTTTGGCGGTTCGTATTTTTCCTATATTCTTACGATTAAAATACATCATTTAAAAAAAGAACAGTGACCTTCCAGCTACCACGGAAAGGGCTGTGGTTACCGCTTTATGCATGCATTTTCACAAATTTTGTTCTCTAAATATCAAAATTTTTCGAATCTTTTATTTTTCCTGTATTTTGGAGACCTTAGTGTCCGGATTAAAAGAAAATTATTACTATAACTCATATAGAACCGGCTGCGGAGTTTTTTAAAAATTAGTTTCTTAAAACTTGATTTTCACATTTTTCGAAATTTGGGCTCTTTAATTTTAAAATTTTGAGGGTCTTATTATTTTCTTATGATGTGACGAAGAAAATACGTCGATTGAAAAAAAAATTAACTCTCTAGCTACTATAGAACGGTCTTCAGTCGTTCCGTTATTTCCTCCATAACACGTCTTCGTCTCAACCATAATTGTCTTCCTTCCTCTCTCTTTCGTTTTTCTATTGTTTCTTCCCCATACTGTAATTTTCATCCCTCGGATCATGACTGTGTTTATGATGCAAATCATATCCTTTTTGAATGCTCTCTTCTTGTACAGCAGCGTTCCCTCCTCTACACTAAGCTTCTCCACCTAAAACTACCTACTCCTTTTTGTGCTTCCTACATACTTTCCTTTCCTTCACCAGATGTTGTTCCAATCTTAGCGGAGTTCATTTTCTCTATTTCTTTATATATCAAAATTTAATCCTGTTTTCGTAATTCTTTGATGATGGGTCATTGCCCTTGGTTGGCGTTCCCAAAAAAAAAAAAAAAAAAAAAATAGAACGGTCTATACGATTTTTTTTCTTGCAGCTTTATATAATAGAGATATCAAATTTACAAAAATGAACAAAAACCAAACAAATCGCTATAAAACACGGATTAACTTTGTTAACAGCAAGTGTGAGGAGCTGAGGAAACAACACTTTTGTCTATAAACTTTAACACGTCACAACGTTGAAGAGAATAAAAACTTACATTATTCGGAAGAAGTGCAAACATTTTCTCTGTGAACAAGTTTATGGTTCAAAGTTTTCATAATTGAGGAACGAAAAATTAATCCGAGTGTAAATAATGCAATGAAACCGCATCTGAACTTTAATCTGTTTGGAAAATTAACTTTTCTTCCTTTAAATGCGCTTTATTGTTTAACAGTTTTTGTTTCAGACGAAAATGAACAATAAATACTATCCAGACAATGAAAGTTAATCAAAAAACTTCGTTCCGGAAATCGCTAGTGACCTTTCGCGAGTTTAAATAAAAATTTAATGTCGTGTGAGCATAAAGCGAAACGACATACATAAACGAGTCTGTGGTTTCGGATAAATTCATACTCTGCTCAGTAATAAATGCTTTACATTTCGATTTCGCTTATTTACCTCTTCCGTGTTCACTGCTTAAACTCCAATAATGATAACTGCTTTTATTACTGACGATAGGTGAGACATTTTTCAAAGAATACATTACACAACTATATCAAGTATTGTGTAAGATTAGAAGTGTATATTATATACGATTAAGATTGATATTACAGCGTATTTAACGTAAAAATGTTAACGGTGGACGAACCATCTAGAGCGGCATACCGTAATTTTGATAGAATTTTCATACTAAGCACATCATCGAGTCAGGTATGTTGAGTTTTTTTTTTAAGGGAAACAATTCGAAGCGTATAGAGGCGGATAAGGACAATGTTACGCCCAGCGTTTTCTGTTGACATTTGGATGATCATTACGAAACACAGAAAAAAAACTCGCACAAAGTTTCACCTCTTAATCTAAAATATTCAAAAAAAAGTTTTATTTTCAGTTTTTATTTCTTTCAGTAAAAATGAAAATTAACGAACGGTGATTTTTTTTTTTTGCAAAAATACTATAGAAAGTAAAAGACACGAAAATAAAATATATTTTTACGATTCCCAAATATATAAAACTAATTTTTTTTATAAAACGAAAATAATCTTATTTTCATGCCATCCGAAGATTTTAAAAGTAAACGTCTTTTACGCTCTCCTAAGGAATTTTTTCGAATTTTTCGATTTTTGGTGCATCATTATGAGAAAAAAATTAAAAACTGACCTTTTTCTTTTTAGAAAAGCATGAATGTTTAGACGCACGAATAACATTTTATCGAAAAAAGGATTATATGTTTAAAAGTTTCTTTTACGCATTATACAACGAAAATATCAACAAGATTAATATATAAATTAAATAGAATTAGTCTTCGTCGCTATCCTCATTCACTACAACGCAGTTTGTAAAGGGTTTTTACTCGCCGTAAACGGTTAATATGCTATAAATTATTTATTTGTAGTACAACACAGTTTCCGGTACTGTTGAAAATACCACTCAAAATTTCTATCAACTTTAACATTTTTAACAGTATTGCACCTATTTATAAAGAGAGTATCGCGTAAAATTTCACGAATTAATAGAGAAAAATTTACATCAGTCGAGAATTAACTAGTTAGTTTTTTGTTACCAGCTGCTTCGAGGGACGTTGTTTCAAAATACAGTATTCGGATAAAATATGAAAATAGGAGGATAAGGTAATGAAATAAAAAAGAAACTGGAAAAACAAGAAAAAGAAGAAACACAGCAAAAAAAAAAAAGAAAAAAAGAAGGATATATCGATGCATTCGGCTGACTATTCAACAGTATTTTTATGAATGCCTTGCACGAGTACAGAGCACATTTGTATTCATCGCGGGGAATACGAATATTTGCAACTACGTGAACTACGAATGGCTTCCCAATTCTGCTGATGGATAGCATTTGTCGTCAAAACTGCCATCAAATGTTATTATATCCGTCACCATTGGATAGTTCAAAATTGATCGCAAATATTATCAATTTTCATTTGAACATTCTGTTGTAAAAAAAAAAAAAATAAATAAAAATTAAACTTATAAATTGAAAGTTCTCCAGAAAACAAAAAAAAAATCAGTTTTTAACTTCACAATGTTGCACCAATTTGGAAAATTCGAAAAAAGTTCCCGAATATAGCGTAAAAGATATTTACCGTGTTAAAATTTGATGATTACACGTCCAAAGTTAAGAAAAAAAAATATTCCAGAGAAAAAATTTGGTTTAAATTTGAGAATCGCAAACATTTTTTAATCTTATACCTTTTACTTCTTAGTATCTTCAAAAAGAAAAGAACACCATTCGTTAATTTTCATTTTTACTATATTTTTTTTTTTTTTTTAATTTAAGGAGGGGTAAACTAAACCACACACTGCATGTATCTACCTAGGTTATCGCAGTGAGTGGACCCACGTTTTAAATCGGACTCCTGAGCTCGATAGACTGAACGAAAGTCATGTACTATTAAAATAGAATTTTTTTAAGAAACAAAAAAAAAATCAAGATTCATTAACAAACATGCATTATTAAAAAGATAAAAAATAATTAATTATTCGATAAGAACGTAAAATATATTTTACAGTAAAATATAATATTCTTTTTAAAGGAGATACTATGATAATTCTTAAACGTTCTCACATAGGGCCGTGGCCAGAATTTTGAAAAGGGGGCCATTTTGAAAATTTTCGTTGTATACTTATTTCATAAATAACAGTAAAGACCTCCGAAATTTTAAAATTAAAGTGCCCAAATTTTGACAAATTTGAAAATCAAGCTTCAAAAAAATTTTTTTTAAAAAATTCCGCAGCCGGATCCATAATATGTGTTACGGTATTGATTCTCTTCTTAACCTGCACACTAAGGTCTCCAAAATACAGGAAAAATAAGAAATTCGAAATATTTTGATATTTAGCGACCAAAATTTGGGAAGATACACGCTGAAAGCGGTAAGATTGGAAACTAAAAAAAAGTCCACAGCCCTTTCCATGGTAGTTGGAGAGTCATTTTCCCTTTTTTAAATAATGTAATAGAATTCCCGGAATATACGGAAAATACGGGAGCCCTAAAATTTAAAAGTTAAATGTACATGAACGGTTTGATGGAATTTCTAAATAATAAATTCGAAGAACCGACGGAAGAAAAAGATAAATAATAATATAAATCTAAACCAATATATATGGTAGATAATAAAAATAAAAAAATATCTCAGACAAAATATTACAAAAATTTGTTATTATCAGAATCACGATATATGCATTTAGAGATTTTGTTGATATATGGTGTAAGGTGGAAGAAGAAAAATTACGGTTTTTATTAGATTTAATCAAATGGCTACTCGAAGTGAAATAGTCGAATGTATCGCCGCTGAAGGAGGTCCAAAACCAGGGAAAATTTACCGTCCAAGCTAATATACACATGGTCCGTGTTATACGCAATTAACATATCAGAATGGTATGACAGTTGTTGCCAGATTAGGTAAACCAACCTTTTTTTATTACGATGACGTATAATCCTAATTGGATAGAAATAACATTAAATTTAAATGAAAAGCAATATCATATCGATTATGCAGAATTACATTGCAGGATATTCCAATTAAAATTAAATAATTTATTAAAAGTTCGAAAGTCAGGTGAAATTTTGGGAGAAATGGTTTATATTTTATACGTAATCGAATTCCAAAAAAGACGTCTTCCTCATGCTCATCATATTGCTTTAAGAGTAAGAAATTCGACCGTAACTAATGAAGAGATTAATAATTTTGTTCAAGCCACAATCCGAATTTTTAAAATTTGATTCCTTAAGTTTTAAAATTTTTTCCCATTTATTCATTTCTACATTATAAAGGTGAAAAGACGATTTTCTCTATTTTTTGCTTTATATCTAATGCACCCGAAGTATTACAGTCGTGGGAGAAAAATAAGAAAAGAGCCAATAGTCCTCATAACAGCTACAGCTTTTTTTATTTTTTAATCAACGTCGTTTCATTAAAATATAAGAAAAACATGAAATATCCAAAATTTTAAAATTTAGGATTCTAGAATTTTAAAAAAATATAACAAAAATTATCGATGTTAGTTACAATGGAAATGTAGCAGTTCCTGAAATTTAAATATTTAAACGTATGATTATAGAAGTCCTAGACATTTCCGCGTGAACAGAGTTAATATAATAATATTAGTATTTCTGACAACATTTATTTATTTATGTATACTGAATCATTATTGAAATCCACGAACATATATAGTTTATGAATTTATGAAAAAATACCTGGCTATTGTGAAGAAATTCTTTCTTCTTAATACTGCATGGCTAATTTCGTCGTTATATTTCACCGAAATTATACATAAGTAGGCTGCATTAAAATTATTTAGTCGAGTATTGATCTCGAGAATCAGAAACGCAGTGAACTGATACCAAGTCAACCATCATCGCACTCCAGCCGATAACAGTGATACGTATTGTTTTAAATATTTCCTTTATACTATCCACAAAACTTTGTATATTATTTTTATTGTGCTGTTCTCTAGCGGTCGACTTACAAAAAAAGTGCTTTAAATTGTAATTAGAATATCAAATTTCAGATAACCTATCGATATATTTCAACTTTCGCCTACCGTATTGATTTTCTTTTTAACCCGCATACTAAAGTTTACCTAAAAAGAATTAAATGTAATATATTCCTCTCACATATATATTACACTGCTAGCGGTTTCAGTTTTTCTGATATTTCAATTTAAATTCCAAACTTTTAATTGACTCATTGGTGTACTTCTTTTTTGAAAAAAAAAATTAATACATGCGAACGCTGCAGACTTTATGAAAATTTACAAAGTAATACAGTTTAAAGTCCGAAAGAACGCGGCCTGCGAGACCAATTCCCTAGTATATTCATATATGGTGAAAGTACGTAAACTATAAATCACTGAGACGTTAAAATTACGGTGTTAAAACTGAAATAAAAGTTGAACGACGTACCGTGCACAAACATAGGCGAGTAACTAATAATCGAGTCAAAAATCAAATACATACACGAATTACAGTTCTAAAATAAAACAATGAATAATTATAAATAAATAATAAACATTAAATATAATTATTGTGTTCGGATGCATTTTGAACGATAATTACAAACCACGTTCGAATGGTATTTAATTTATAATATTTTCTTAAATTTAATTGTGGAATATAACGAAACGTCATTTAATAAATCGTTAATAGCTTTTTACACGTTTTCGCGTGTATTTTGTTCCAAGCGTTACATTTAATTTTTTTATTTTTAAATTTCACTCCGGAAGCGACAAAAAAAAAAAAAAAATAAAGCTAGGGGGAATCATTTATGTAAGAAGCGCAAGAGATAACAAAATTTTAATATGATACTTTCAATCGAAACGGGTGTAGACATTCAAAGAATTTCGACCATTAGAATAAAGAGCACACGGTTTGTTGAGAAACGAAAACGAAATAATCGTAAGGAAGGTGGCAAGATCTAAATGAATAACCAAGACATAAAATTTCGACATATTTTTGGAAGTCAAAAAAAAAAAAATACGTATCAGCAAGAAATTATTATTTAAACTCTTAAGATAAAAACTCTGATTTCAAGGTTAAATATAATTAAAAACAGTAATCGTCGTTAACTCTATCGAATAAAATACAAAATACTTGTATCATCTAATCACGACGAAAATGAAGATTCCAAAAAAACACAAAAAAAAACAAAAAAAAAAAACGAATATTTGAGACCTCCAAAATCCGATTTATAATCTCGTAATTTGAACATTTAACTGAAATACTCAAAGGAAAAAAGTAGCAGCACTTTAAGCTGCGTTATAGCTGAAAAATAATTCCACTAAAAATAGTGAAATGAAATATAGCTTTTTTGTATCAACTCTATTTACTCCATTATTAAAAACCCGCAACAAAAAGTAAAAATTAATTATTCCTTAAGAATAATATGCTTTTTTCCTTAAAATTACGATTATATTCTTAAACAACATTGATACCTTAATTAAAGTGTTTCGGTAAAACCTCTGGCGCGCCAAAAAAAAAAAGAATATAAAATAAGTATTATTATTGAAAAAAAAATAAAAAGAGCATTTTGATACACAAAATGTTACAATTAAAAACCATATTAAACGAGTGTAACAACGGAATCACTCATTTTCTGAAAAACTAGTTTTGAATACACGGGGAATACTTAAAATTGTTGCAATTTTAATTTGGTGCACCGTTTTGTAAAGTATTAATGGAAAAATATCCCCCCTTTAAATATATTATACGGTAAAACTTTTATCGAATTTTTACTGAATTTTTTCGATTATGTCTAGAAAAACAAATAAAATTTCTTTCTTTTCGATTAGCTAGCCCTCTTACGGCGCGAAGAGCAGTTTACCGCCGTCATTAGACAAATCATTCATCAGCCAGCATAACGTATACATTTCTTTGTTTACCTGAAATCGAGGTGCCCTCATGCGAATCCGATTGATCTTTTAGTTTAATAGTACATCCATATAATAAGCTCGTCGCAGCAGTCTGAACAGCTGATGGCTAAAACTCTATCCTCCAGATTGTAATAATAATGTACGTAGCACACTGATCGAGTGAAGAGTGTAACCCTTTGATGTAATTAAAATAAAACCGAATTCGTACGGAACGCGTAATTAAGATCAGCGAAGAAAAAACCCGTTTACACTGGTGGTAGCCCTTTGGGTTTGCAAAAAGACTTCGAATCGAAATCGACTAATAAACTGGCCATATGTATGTTTTTAGAAACAGCCAACAAATGCAGGAATTGAATAGGATGTGATGTTTCGGATGAAATTTCAAAGTTCGTTGTAAATTACCATCCGAGAGCAACCTAGATTATAATTTAGCATATAACAACGATGCCTTTTGACGGTAGTTTAAAAATTGATAAAGTTTATTAATACTATGTATGACTCTTATAATTGAACTAAGCGTACGAGAGGGTTGCTATTTATATTTCTGGTCTAATAATGAAAGAAACAAACATCGATGGTCGAAATCGGTTTATTGTTTTTCAATATATTCTCCGTGAAGGTTAATTAATGCACTTTTGCATGCGTTTGAATCAATTTTCGAAGCACTTTTCCCACACTCCAATAGAGGTAGCTCAAAAACATGCGCTTTGAACGCATTAACCGCTTCTTCTGCTTTATCAGTTCACGCACAGCATCGATGTTTTTTGGCACAACCGTCTTTTCGGACGACCTTCGCGGAAATCGTCGTGGAGCGAACGTAGGTCATGATTAAATACCGCTTTTTTTACAGGTGCTGTAGAATGGTGTTTTTTCGGCGTATAAAGAATTAAGTTCATCGATGCACTCTTATCTCGAGATAATCCACGTCGAAAGTAATGAAAAATAATTGCACGAAATTCCATTTTTTTTTTTGCTGAGATGTTTTTTTTTTTTTCAGTTTCCTGTAAACAACCCAAATCACGTTCAAATAAAAAATTGTTATCATGAAGGTTATGTTAAAAACAGTCAAACTTTCTAACGGAAACACCAGAGACGGCGTCTAAAACATCCAGTAGTGTTGCCAAAACCAGAAATATAAATAGCAACCCTCGTACAACAATTATGGAAAAATTGAAATCAACCTGGGTTTACCCAGTTATTTACAAACCTAGAGCTGAACCGGAAAGAAAGTGAAAGAAAAACTTTAAAAACTACTATCTACTTGTTCCAGAATCTTTGAAATCAGCTTGCGTACAATAACACAGTGAGACATTTTCATGTTTTCCCTCAAAAGTAGGCTTTGTACAGCCATTCAGGCACGCACCGACATTAGAATGTCGTTCGCTTCACGGCCTCCGTCGACATGAAAATGTCGCCGTGCAACCTGTGAGTTCCTTTATACATATTATATCGCAACGTATGCGCAAAAATATACTTTTAACAACTAACTACCGCTAGTACAAGGTTCCCCTTATTTACATCATTATCGTTAGGGCTGGTAATATTGAGGAAATGACGTGTGAAATACACAAACCTACGTTCTTCACGGGTCTTTACAAGTAACACTTTAACCTACTTCTGTTGAATGCATATTCGCGTATGTGGGAAATCGGTCTCATTAAATGTTCTCTTATTAGTAATCCGTCGTATCTAAGTAAATACATGAAATTTTCGTAACGCTTTTCTGTGACGCCCCATTTCGTAACGCTTTTCGAGTTTATGTGCCAAAGTAAATTGTGTCAATTCGGATTCGATATTTATGGCGCGCCATTCTATTTCGTAACACTCAATTTCGTGACGCACAATTTCGCGACACACAATTTCGCGACACACAATTTCGTGACACACAATTTCGTGACGCTCAAATTTGTAACGCTTTTCGAGTTTATGTGTCCAAGTAGAGACATAGACATAATATTAGTAATCAGTCGTATCCAAGTAAAGACATAAAATTTTCGTAACGCTTTTCCGTGACGCTACATTTCGTGATGCTTACATTTCGTAACGCTTTTCACATTTATGTGTCAAAGCAAAGACATAAAAATGTCAAAAACATAAAGGTGCCCCTACAAAAATTAACGGTTATCAATTCCAAACATATAATTCAATAACACATGCATAGATGTAGCGTTGTGGTATGAAAGTTATTTTATCGTCTAGATCCTACGGCTAATAATCGATTCTGTCTAGAATTCAGTGAGCATGTTATATTATTGCTTACCAAGGGCGTCGCCAGCCGATAAGCCGCTGGGGGGGGGGATGAGTTGCCAGCCGCCAGGGGGGAGATGATAGAAAGAGGATATGAGTTATGAGAAAAATAAAATTTATAAGTTGTAAAGGCTTAATATTTGATTAAACAAAAATAAAATCTTAATTAAAACATAATTTTCTTCGTGGGTTTCTGTCAAATTGTTTTACTACTTTACTATAAAAGTTTTCAAATTGTCTATGATTACGCGCTTATGAATATTCATCACAGCCAGTTGATTAAAAAATTTTAAGGCTCCAGAGGGGGAAGGCTCCCCCTTCCTCTCCGCTGGCGACACCCATGCTGCTTACTTAATCTCCTAAATTCCTCTTGCTGACGACTACTGCTGTTCAGTGGCGCTCCAGAATTTATTGCATTGATTTACTACTCATTCTTTTTTCATAATTTATGGTTTTTAATCTCATTGCGACAATATTGTTTGGAAATACATTGCAAACGATACAAACCTACAGTTTGCTGAACAGATGGACGTGAGCTTTTGTTTTTATTGTATATTACCCTGGTTTCCCAGATTTTTTACTAGAATTTGTTAGCGGCCATTTTGCGCCAGGCCAAAAAAAAACAAGTTCAGTCAAGCGTCATGTTTCATGCGCTGAAGATTCCGTATGCTAGCTTACAAATAATCATAATATTTATATTTACGCAATAAAGTAAAAAGTAAAGTAAGTCCCATACTCTTGATAAGCGGTATCATGGATTGTGAAGTTAAAGTTCACAATATACTAAGCCTAATGGATCTAAGGAGAATACTGGGGATGCCAGTTCCATTCTCTCGCCATTTACATAATATTAAATTCAAAACAACGAATTTTGATATTTTTCATGTCTCGAAAAAGGAGAGACATGTCGTTTTTCGCGCTTTTTTGAACTTTTCGCCAACTCTGAAAGTTTCTTTAAGGAATTGAAATACGCTTTCGTTCCCAACAAATAGCGATCTTTCCATTGATATATTACATGTCCGGAACAGGAAAATTTTTTTCAAAGCTTCCCAGCTTTCGGTGCTCCATGAGCCAGAATATAAAGTTGTAAGCTTGTCTATATTTTTCCTGTAAAGCGGTCCTTCACGCATACGTTTGAAATACGTTTTGTTTTCCTCAACATATTTACTTTGCCTATTGCTTTTTTTCTTTTATCTAAAAATGGAAGGGGGGGGGTAAATAAATCTTAACCGTATTTTTTTGGTTCTTTCTAAAAAAAATTCCGCGTGTTGTTTTATATTTTGAATTTTACTTTTAAAGAGTTATCTGGTTATGTGTTATGAATTTTTCAAGGGTAATTTTTGAGGTCGTTTTAAATTCCATATTATATATTCTTGACGATCTTTTGCGGTTTTTTCGCCTAGGATGATAAATCAGTTCACTTGAACTTATAAGCATGGTTTTAAAGAGAATCTGTAATTTATGATTCAATTTTGAAATTTAGAAGTCGAACTATTCGTGAGTTGTTGGATATTTTCGATATGTTTGTCGCTTCTGAACCATCTTATAAGGATTTCGTTCATTATACTTGTACAGAATCCTAAAAAGAATAAAATAAACACGTAAAAAGGTCGAGTAGACGTAGATAAAAATAATAAACCCGAAACTTAATAACTGGAACCTCTGTCCAGGAAAATTCTGGTGGTCATCCGCAGCTGTATCGATAATGCCTAATCCTATCACTGAATATCCTTTGACGGTACAAACCCAGCAACTATTGTATAAACGTCTTAAAACAGAATTCTGCTTTGCATTTTTACGAGTGCCCAGTCATGCTGGAGTTCTCCCCGAATAGAACGAGTCGATGCGTACTCTGTCCGCTGCCTAACAATCCTCCTACTGATCACACCGTATTTCTATCAGACATAATTTTAAATAATCTCACGTCCTCGCGAAAAGTGCCATCTCGCCAAACCTTCTTAAGGCTAAACTTCACGTACAAAGATTCCTACACTCCCTTAGTCGCCTGCGTACAGGACACATAGCTCTGTGGCATAATTTTTTTTTAAAATAAATCTTCACCTTACGAATTACCCTTTCCGTGTTACAAAAGAGTTGCCCCTTCCATTTCTCTTATATTTTGTGATTGTTCACAGCATTCTCACACTTCATTGTCCTTCTTTTATTACTAGAATCCTCGAGAGTTTCCCGACTCAATTGCGTCCGTTATATGTTTCATCAAAACTAGCAGAATAGTCAACCAGCTATAAGAACGAATCAGCACATCAATAGCCGCTGTCGTTAAACATGGCGCTTGGGTATTGTGATAAAAAACAAAAAAAAAAAGAAAAGCAAACTACGCCTTGGTTAAACAAAAAAAAAAATAGTTTTTGTTTTACTCAAATTAAAATTAAATTCTACTAGAACTTATTCTTACGTAATTGATTATTTTAAATATATACCTTCTTTCTGCACACATAGAAGAATAGGTAAATAATTTTGAATTAAATGAAACGAAAATGAAAATTAAGATAGAACATCTTTTAAGAATACACGCGCGACCTCCTAAGTAGAGGTATAGAGTTGTTTTTTCTAATTTTACGTTGTAGTTAAAACGACTATGGTTGCACTCCGAAATTAGTCAAGTCGATCGAGTCGGACTTGTTCGATTGCGATTTCAATTAGAAACGCTACTGAAATAAACGTGTAACACATTTCATATTGAATTAGTCAGAAATCGGAATTTATTAATTGGAGATTAGTCCTCCGATTTATGAGCACGTGGAATTTTTCAAAAGAGCATTTGCGATCTATAATCACCGATATTAAAATTTATATAGTTTTCGCGTTTCGCCGATGTTATGTTATTTACAAAGTTTGATTTTTACCCGTGTATAGTTTTTGGATGTTGAATCCGATTACAAATTAAGCGAAGAAGTTGATACGGGTTTACTTTACAAATTAAAAAGAATTGCATCATTAAAACTGTTTTATGTTTATTGTCTTATAGATTTCTTCTTTTACCATTCATCAAATAATCCAAAAAGTATTTTTTACATTTGTATTTCGTTGATTCAATTTTTTAAAATCAGGGACGGCCAATGAGGTTGTTATATTGTTGCGCAGTAACCAATTAATTTTACCTCACATAAAATACGGTTGTGTTTCGTATTTATCTAAATAATTCCTACGATTTTCGTATCCTACATTATGCTAATGAAACATTGAAAATTAAACTGTTCTCTAATGTTACAGCAAAAATAAGTTAAAAATAGATATACCAGTAGTAGCATAAATGTAGGTTGTTGCGAGTTACGAACGACAACGTGCTGTAATTGATTATTAAATGTTTGCCTAGCTTCTGCTGCTGTCAATCTTTCGTGCCGTCTTCTCTAATAAATTAGCATTGACGCGATACGGTTCCAGCTTGTTGTTTCGGAATTGCGACAACAGTATAGTATCATATCGCATTCCATTTAACCAAATAATTGCTTACATTGCGTAAGGCGACATTATCTTATTATAGCGAAACGAAGTAAATATTTTATTTACAAATAAAATTATATAAAAACTTATTACTACATCAATATATGGTAAAATTCGAAATACTCATTCATATTGGGCGATTAATTTATATTATTTTACTTGTATGTAACAGCATCTTTAGAAATTAATTGTATAAATAATAGTAATTATTTTGATTAATATAAATCGAATTTGTTACCAAAACATGGTAATAGGATCATTTTAATAGTATTGTCTTTTTTCTTTAAACTGTATATTCCGCGAGAAATCCAAAACTAATCGCAGTTCAAATAATGTTACCGAATTCAATGAAATAATTTATATAGCACACTTTGTAAAATGAACGGTTATTTTTATTTATTTATGCCGTCATTTTTAAATTTTACTGACAACAATTTTTGCGTAGTTTTAAATATTCTAATCTTGCTTTCTCTTTCACGAAGCGATAAAATTTACATTTTCGCCTCGACTAAAATACGAATTCAGTTTAAAAGAAAATGAATTAGTTCATGGCGAAAATACTATACCTTACGCCACAAAAACTACATAGAAAATACGAATTTCCATCGTGCCCTTAAATAATCTGAAATGTTTTTGTTCCGTAAGAAAAACTCTTAATTTGTTTCCTTTTTTTTACATTTTCGCCTTATTTTATTAAGTTTAAATCTTATTACGAATAAAAGCCGCGCTCATTAGAAGTAATGCTTAGCATTTCATCATTTTTTTGACAATATCCTGAGTCATTTTTTCTGCCTTATTCTATATCTTAAACGTTTCCTTCTTGCAAATAAGATAAGACCCACACGCTATCGGATAATTTTATTTTCGCAATTATTCATTTTCTTAAAATTATTTCAGGTTTTGATAAAAATTTTAATTCATTTAGCGGACTACTCTGTTCGATCATTCTACATTTACTTATTAAATTTACGTTTTGAAAAAAAAAAAAAAAAAGAGAGAGAGAGAGGAGAAAAACAAATTCTAGACAATCAAAAAATAATGTGCTTATTTTCTGCGCTCATTTCGTAACTTTAAATATATCCCGTAATTGTTAGTTTGCAAGTTATTTTATCGCGTTACAAAAATTCTTACAGTCTAATTTGGCAGAATCCAAACTTTAGAATCAGAAAAATTATGCTTTTACTTTTTTTCACTTCACCATGATGATTATACAGATAAGTAAGAGAAAACAGTTAGCATACATTTTTTGATTTTTTTTTTCTCGGCTCCAATTTTATATTTTACGATAAAAATATTACACATTACACGAGCCCTTACTTCACCGCAGCTGTAAGTATTTCATTTTTTTCTTTTTTAATTTCACAAAATGGCCGACAATAATTTTGCAAAAAGTGTCCCATGGTACAATATATAATACATCACGCGTGCACCATGGAACAGAATTAATTTTTATTAAATATCCAAATAAAAATGGTCTTTTTCTTCATATCCAGTCTTATTTGCTATATAGTTTTTCCATTAGTACAAAATAAAACATATTTTTAAAGAAAGCAAAATAAAACGGATATATCATTTTAACTGAAAAGATCAGAAACGTTTTTGTTGTAATAATTGGATATTTTATAGCTGTCAAATAAAATTTTGGCAAAACGTCCCTTTGAAGGAATTGTCAGAGAAAGTAGGAATAATATCATTAAATGGGGTAATTTAAATCTTCAGGTCTTTTTTTTTTTTGTTAGGCCGTCACAGTTAATTTTTAGATTAGTTCATTTTAGTTTAGTTCATTTTTGATTTAGTTCACTTTGGTTTAGTTCATTTTTAGTTTCCATCATTTACATGTTTGTGAAAAAAAGTGTTACACGTTTGCAAAATTTTATTAGGCACTTATTTAAATAATATACAGAAATGACATAAAACGGTACATTATAAAAGGAGAACTTCCTTCAGTAGGCCAAAAAGTTGTGAAATCATTTAAAATCTGATCAAACAAATTTCGATTTTCGTATCATTTTCGCCATCGAAAAATTCGCATAAGTACGAATCTAAACGTTTTCGTGCTGCTCAAATCTTATTTTGATATTTTGCTTTTGATCAAAGTGACTCGCAATACATTGGATATGAGCATTAGTCACGGGATCGACAAAACCTTTGGAATAGTTCACGACTAAATGTTTACAATTTATTTATTCAATCTCTCAGGTAGCTTTCCATATGATTTCCATTTGTCAGATATTATTATTTTTCTAATTAGCAGCATACATAACTCAGTGGCTAGAGGTGCAGCTTGAATTGATTAAGGTACAGAACTGTGACCCGTACCTCTAAAAATATTTCATGAGCGGTCAATCCTATAAGAAATTAAAAATGCGATTTTTGTTTTTTTCAATTTTTTCGCATATCCTGTAAATTTAAACGCATAACTTTTCCTATAGCTCAAGTGATTCGCATATATTTCGATTATTTTTCAAATAAAAATTTGTAACGTGATAAAATTAGGACGGCTAAAAAATGTCTTCTTTATAAACGGCTCCTAACCGATTATTTTACCGATTTAGTGGTTCAATTTGAACAATTTAATCTACCATTAAAGATATTTAAAAAAAAGTGAAAGAACTGGTAGTTCCTAACCTTTTCGACGTATCGTCTCCTAAAGGTAATCTCTAGATTTGACGCTTCTAATAATAATCTTGCTATTTTCTTTTGTCCTTAAACAGGTAAAGCTCTGACACAACTGGATTTATCTCAGAATTCATTAACAGCTGTACCAACGCCGGCACTAAGAAGCCTCGATCATTTAATCCTTTTAAATTTAAATCACAATAAAATTAGCGCTGTTCACGCAAAAGCATTCGAAGGAATGGGCACACTAGAGATTTTAACGTTGTACGAAAACAAACTATCCGTCATCGAACCCGCAGCATTTCTCGGCATCGATAAGTAAGTTAATCAAAAACGCTAATTTACACGATTATTTCGATTTCGTTAATTTAATGACCTTCTCGTTGCAAGGCAGAACGCTTTTAGAGTACTAATATTTATTATCACAAGTTGATATTAATCGAGGTTCATTTTGTTTCACATTGTTCCGGAAAAATCTTCCCCATACATTATCTCCGTTCGGAGGTTAATGATTTACATAGCGATGACATCTCTCTTAATGCAGTTGATCTGAGCAACATCCAAACCATCTTTTAAGATCTTTCATCCATAAGTTTTGGGTTTTCCTATTGTTTTTTTTTCTTCAAGTTTATCTTCTATTATCCCCGGCTGAAGTATTTTGTGCTTTACCCAATGTAGCTTTTAGTTTCCTTATTACTTTGATGTAATTTTTCATTCGGTTAAGAACTTTTTTGTTTTCGCTATTTTCTGGATCCGTGGAATTTTTAAAATGCGCGTATAAAGATAAAACTCAAAAGCCTGAATTATCCAAAATCTGATTCATTGTCCACAGCGGAATAGAATATAAATGAAATACATCAGGAGTCTAAGTCGTAATTGCACGTTATTAAATTTTTTCCCGTTAATAAACTAACGTCCTTATATTGCTTGCTCAGTTCGACTTCTGATTTTTGTTTATTTTTGAGTTGTAATTTTCATCGACGACTAAGTACATGAATGGCATAACCTGTTCCCACTTTTTAGCTTTAATTTTTACATCACATCCACATGTTTTTCTTCTAAGCATGTTAATACATCAGTTTTATTTTTCATTATTATAATTTAATGAAATAAATACACATATACATACATACATATATATATATATATATATATATTTATTATTATTACTATTCGTCAGCTGATCAACCCGTATATACATAAAATAGGTATTCGAAGATACTAGTTTTCTATAAGTTTTATAGTAGAGTCAGTTTTAATTGACTATGTCATTCTTCATAAAGCAATTACGTATTTTGTATAGAATTTTTTTATGACAGATTTTTCCTGCAGGATTATTACCACACTTGTAAAAATGGCAAAGTCATATATATATATATATATATATATATATTTATTAAAACCGTACGCTGAATTCTCAATTTTTTAGATGTAGTAGCCACTAGTGAAAATTATTAAAAATAAATAATCGTTAATAATCACGTGAAATAGTAAACAACTACGTGTACATTATGGATATATGGCAAAAAAAAAAAAAGAAAAGGAAAAAAAATTTGCCACACACCTTTTTTATACATAGAGAAATACCGGCAACCAGAAAGAATGTTCAACTCCGAAATATACAGATATGTAATTTAATAAACAAGACATTATCGTGTTTCATTTTAAAATTTAGTAATCGTTAATCAGTTGAAAATTCGAAATTTATACGTTAGTCTAAAATTTACAAGAGGGATAAAAAATCCTGGTTATATGCAAGTCTTTCTGTTTCTAATCGACACTGATGGTGGCCAGTTGCAGATATTTACCATCGTATCCGCTAACGGGTAATCTATCCTATAGTCCACAGCCAACATCTAGTACCTGGTTAGTTTCTCCCTTATAAAGAATTCCAGCCTTGCTTATTTCTGCGAAGAATGGGACGAATCTTTAAAAGCGCTTGAAAACCGCCACCTTATTCCTAGGCAATCGTTGTAGCACGTAGCCTCATTTCAAAATCTTCCGCGACGCAGAATTAGATTTTTTCAAATGTTTGCGTTTGCCAATCATTTGTGAACCGGTTGAAGTCAAAGAGACATTTTAGAGCAAACTGGGGTCAGACAATTTGGTCCATCTGTGCGGATAATTTCCAGTTCGACTTTCATTTCTAATACAAAATAAAACAGCTAAATCATAGGCGCTCTTTTGGATCTGCGTTTATTATCCATCTAAATTATACGCTAAGACAAGTCTTTCTCCGCCTTCCACCGTTAATCTTGGATCATCATTAATCTTCACGCTTCCTCAGCCTTCTTATTAAAATTACGTTTGGTAACAAGGGAATCTACCGCTACTGCGTAAATTTACGTTAAAACTGCTTTTATCTTTCATCGTCTTAACTGCCATAATGCGGAGTATTGACTTGGGAAATTGAAAATTTTCCAAGATCGCGATTGACTGATTCGTACGGATTCTAACAGGAGCCGACGAACCATGTTCACAGCGATCTGTACGCAAACTCAGTGGTTATGCAACTGGAGCCGCCACGACGGTGTTTGATTTTTGGCGTAGTGTTTTTAGTTGTTTCATTTAATTAATTTTCACTTCATCGTCTGCTGCTGCTGCTGCTGCTGCTAGGTATATTAGGAATGGTACAGTTAGAGTCCGAAATTGTTACTACGTGTTTTATCACCAGCAAAGCTCGTTTAAACGGGGGGTGGAGGGAGGACAAACGGAAATTACGATATTCCTGTGTAGGCGGAAACCGAGCCGAAAATGATTTAACACTGCTCAGCAATATGTAATCTACGATAATACCATCCATCTTGCTGCAGCAGCGACAAATAGCTGTCGGGAGCGAAACTCCAAGCCGACTTTGTTACGTTACTTCGATTTTACGCAGCAACATGGTTTAGCGTATGTGATTAAGATGTATCCGTTCAGTAAGCGGAAATGATAAGGTGCGCGCCGGTTAATTTATCAGTGTTAATGTGTTCGTTCTCCCGATATATTCGCGGAAACAAAAATTTTGTCTTTTAGCTTTAAGAATGCGCGCGCACACGAGCTTTTTTAAGTATTTGTATACGAGATAGAAACGAATTGAAAAAAGTTAACAACGAACTAAAGTTACGTCTCTCGGACCCGCCATTTCGACTTACAAATAGGTAGACGAGTGAAGCGTGTCAGTTATGTACCATTTACGGAACCATCAAAGCTGAGCAGTTGCTATTCATTTGTTAACGCGAACCAGGTTAGTCTGTAATAGGTTGACTGTATTGTTTGGAAAGGTCAATAGTTCGAAAAACGTCATGATGCCGGCGGCAAATCTGCGGAATTGCGTGACGCAGGATAAAACTTCTCAAAAGTGCTCAGCGAAATTGCGCTGGTACCGCCGCTAAGTAGAATTTGAGGGCACTCGTGTAGGCACACATAAACCCGAAGAATAGTAAGTTCGTGGTACTTAGTCTTTCTTCGGTAGGACAACCGTATAATTACCCTTTTTAGAGAAGCACATCAGAGAATTCTTTTGTACTTTTTTACGATTCCGAATAAGGCGAGAAATGAAATAAATAAGTAAAAAAAAAGGGGCCTTTCTTTCGTCGGCTACTGCAAATAGTTGAGATTGTTTTCACGATATTGCTCAAAAATTTGAATATTTTAAAAAAGGAAGTAATTTGTATAGACTATCTCTTAAGCCGCTTCCGAATTAGAAGCTGGAATAATTGAAAATGAAAATTTCTGTTTTCTTTACCGGAAGTTAATAAAGTGAAATGATTATTTTAACCCTGTACCATCTCCGGTTATCAGACTGGCCCGGCGCTCCCCCATGGTATTACGAACGAATTATTAATCCGAATTTAATGGTTCTATACCGATATTCACTTTCCTTTATTGACGTAAGCACAGGAAAAAACGATTAACACATATTTGTACTGAAATTTCGTTTCAAGAGAAAACTTTTCTACAAGTTTTCGTAATAGGAATGAAGACGGCGAAAAGAACTGGACAGTCTTTTTAACCAGTTTCGATAAGAACTACTGGGAATTTCAAAAAGAACTAGAAATCAATATTACGCGCCGAGTTCGCTAATAATGCGATTATTAAATTAAACTAATGGAATATAGTTCTCAAAAAAAGAAAACGGATTTACTCGAACCTTTTTAATCGAAATGAACTAAAATGTAAAAAATCCGATAAAAAAAAGAAGTACATTTTACAATAAAATATATATCTTCAAAAGAAGAGGGTATTATAAGTATTCTTAAACAACATTTATACTATTTAATCAGAGTAAATTCAAATTACAACGATAATTAACAAAAAAAAGGTTAATTAGCATAAAACAACACAATAATCTCTACGCTAAGTACTGGAAACGTGAGAAATTTTAATATATATTAATGCAATTTGAATTACCGGTAGTCGTCCATAATTATGGTATGAATGTTGTTTAAGAATATTCGTAATATCTCCTCTTTAAGGTTTGTTTTACCACCGCCGTAAAATATATCTTTTATCGAGTAATTACTTTTTCTTTTTAGGGCATTTTTATTACATTTTTCAATAAGGAACCTCGCAGTTGATATTTCTTATTTCTTTTGAAATATTTTTCAGTTTTCACTTTCCAGTGTAAATATTTTTTTATACAACTGTCTAAAATCATGGGTAACTTTCAATATTTCAAAAAGCTGGATATTGATTTAAGAATATAACGATCAGATTCAATTTGTTAATCGTGCTTTGGCGGTTTCGAATTAATTATCTTTATACAAATCTACATTTCCATACATATATATTATTTTTTCGGGATTATATGCAGGACAACTCACCGGCCAATATATTAGAGCAAGGTTAACAATTACAATTTTTCATAACATTATAAATGACCAATATAATATCCAATATAAGTTACCCTTTAATTTAAAAATTTTTTGGTATTCATATTTTCCCTATGTAGTATGTTCTAAAGAAAATTTTTTGCTTAATTTTTGTTCGGTTACATTAAGCAGAAACGGTTCCATATCTCTAAGTAGACTCCTTTTTTTTTTTTAACGCTTATTTTAATCGCTACTTAGTAAATAACCACCGATATATGCCTATACATCGGATCTTCACTGACCGATACAGTTTCTAATAAACACTCATTAGTAAAAGTCAGTCCAGCTAGTCAAAAATCCAGTGCAACTGATAAATTTTTAGGTCTTCCGTGTACGGCTGTCTATTTGAACTGAATTATACTCGAAGAAAGCACAACTGCCTAATTAGCTACGTTGCAATAATCAGAGAATAAAAAAATCGGCTAACGGTTGTACAATAATGCTTGCGTACAAAAGGAAACGAAAATAAAGGATCGTGGTTCACCGTGTTTTGTTTCTTTCTCTTCGTTTAAGGTGCTACGTTATGATTTGTTTAGTCAATGATGTTTTATTGTAGCGCTAATCATGCTGCCGCACATTGGAAATATCAAAAATTATCGCTTGCGATATGTTCGTGGTAGACGTTCTCGAAGAAAACGTGCAAGATAGAATTCGTATTTAATGTTTTTTTATGGAGTGTGTTTCAACCTGGAGAAAAAGTTATAATCCAACGCTCCTCTCTTTCCTTGAGGTATAGTATAATTCGTTCCCGGTCAAGCAGCCCTCGAGACTGTAAGCCTAAGAGTACAACGAGCCTCCCCTCAGTGTTAACATGCAAAAGTACACGCTTTAAAACTCCTTACGAAAACTAGCAACATCTAATAGCTGTTTTGACGTCGAAGAGACCTACGACGACCATCGCTTATGGCGGCAATATTTGTGGATCTACCATGACGTAGTTGATTAGTTAATTGATTAATTGTGTTTCGTTCGGGCTGACGCACATTATAACTTGCAGAAATTTTACTTATACCGGATTATAACATTCCAGGGGCGTAGCGTCAATGGAAGCGATGGAAGCGCCGCTTCCCTTAACAAATTAGTACGAAAACGTTTTTTAGTATTTACGAAAAGAATACCAGCCTCAAATAGAAAATTAAGCAACTTGTTGATTTTAAGTGCCAAAATTAAAAATTACTAAAAATAAAAGGAGCGCCAGATGAAAGAGCTTCTGCAAGAGCGAGTGACAGAAACAGTTACACACTTACTATTTTACGTTGCTACTGCCTAGGGTTGTCTCTGAACGATCTGCTGCTTATCGATTATAGAAAAAGGTTGCGCACGTATATTCAATTTGGAAGCACCAGGGGCTGTGTATTACATCATTTTCGTGAATTTTGATCCGGGCGATTCCAGAGTAATGTGTACTGAGAGTGGCGCGTATCTTCAGCCTGGAAACACCGAGTCAAATTGCTTTACGGTCACATGCACCGATTAACAGCGCGATTTTACGAGCATATGGTAGTGCGGTATTTGCAGTACCCCTCAGCCAGACCGATCACAGCACTCAAGGCCCAGATTCTTGTGAAAACCCTATCATTAGCCGGGCACACATGTTTATAACACAATGGCACAATTATTGCACACCCCACCCATAATGATGTGTTCTGTTAGGCCATACCATCACATGCTGCAAAGACGCCCAATGGTATGATAGCCACTATATTACATTCCGTCGCATATGTCACTACTGATAAAGTATACAGTAATGGGAGGTTGCATACCTATTTGGTTGGATTTCGTGCAGGCGCAATTTTTAATAAAATACAAACAAGCAACAAACCGTCCTATGCCGTCACAGATGTTGCATACCTATTTGGTTGGATTTTTTGCAGGCGCAATTTTTATTTAAGTACAAACAAGTACCAAGCTGTCCTGCGCGTACGATTCGACCATTTTTATCTTTGTGCGACCTCCCGGCCGTTCGCTTATACCACAGCCGTCTCTCACCGGCCCCGGCAAACCCTAAACACTCTAGACTATCCGCTGCATCTGCAACCATCCTGACCCCAGCACTTAAGGCTGGAATTCTTACGATAACCTTATCATTAGCCGGCTACACATGTTTATCAAGTCGTCGTCGTCGTCGTCGTCGTCGACATCTTTGCCGTCCTCGTAATTATCATAAAAATTGTAAAGCGCATGCCATCGACGAAATAATCGAAATTTTGTATTTGTGGTTTCAAATTTGTTTGCAAGTATAAGTTGTACGTTATGAGATAATATTTCCTTTCAGACCCCTCCACCGCCGCTAGTCGCATCGCCAGCTTAGCGATCGCCGCGGCTGTAGAACATTTTAGGTTTTCCACGGCGGTCCCTAGTTCACTATAGGGTTTACTGGTGGAATCAGTCGCTGTTTTGAGCGCCTGGTTTAGCGCATCGATCCGGGCTTTTTCTTCGACCGCACGTTTCTTCATCCCCTCGGTTGATATCTATCAAGCTGCCGTTTGGTAAGAGCATTCGTCGAATCGATAGCGTCTGAGACATTTACTAGACGCTTGCCCAGAACGTTCAAGTACATTTCTAATTTTAGTTCTGAAACAACGATCTGAGGGGAAATTTTTTACAAACCGGGGTAATCGATCACGGAAGCCCCACTTGTATAAGTTGTTCAGTATTATAGATTTAGATGTAGTGTCGAAAGCTTTTGTCAGATCAAAGAACCCAGTCAGAAGATGATGATTGCTTGCCATAGCTTGAGTAATGGATTCATGTAGGTATAGAGCTTGATCTACTGTTGATCTGGATTTGCGAAAAACACATTGAAATTTAGATAGGAGATTTCGACTTTCGAGTTTTGACTGCAGTCTGTTATTTATCATTTTTTCATAAACTTGACGTGATGGATATAGGTCTAAAAATGTTGATATTTTGTTTTAATAATAGAATAACTTCTGCCAGTTTCCAACAGGGCGGAATTTGTGAAATCGTCCAAACTTTGTTAAATATTGTGAGAATCTGTTGAATTACGTTATCGGGCGAGTTTTTTAACATTAATATATGAATACCGGCGTTCCCTGGTAATGCCGGTTTAGTAAGCCTAATTGCTTTTTTAAGTTCTTCTGAGGAAAATAGTTTGTTATACGGCCTAAGGTTTTCAGATGAAAAGTCCGGAGAAATTGCTAGATAAACTGTGTTCCTGTTTTGGAAGTGAGGATTGGTTTTGAAAACACAAGTCTTGGCATTAAATGTAACATGGTCAACTATTCTATAAAGAAAGCTAACACTCTTGACGGGCTGAAAAGAGATATTGTCAGACCGATATATAAAACTTTTAGTGTCGTGATTATGATTTTGCGTAATCGAAATCAGTCGGCATATTACAATTTACTAATTGTGTTTATGTGTATTTTATGTTTTATTAAACAAATAATAAACTTTTAAAGTTACGATAATTAATAGGATAATCGGTTTTTGCGAATTAATTATGTGTAAAAAATTAGCATCACCAATAACAAAATATGTTTATTTAATATACAAAAAACAAAAACCAAACATGTTTCGTAGTAAATAGCTACATTCACGGTGTGTATTTATGTATTAAATAAGTACATTTCTTGTTCCGTGATATTAATATATATATATATATATATATATATATATGTATAAACTGGCTCTTATTTTAAAAACGAAACGCTTAAAAAATGAAATTCCTAAAAACAGAGGGAAATGTTTGGACTTATTTGAATTTAAAAAAAAAAAAAAGTCTACCGTTCTACATCTTCCTTTATAACTATAGTGAACTGCATCAAAAATAAAAAAAAAAACATATAAGATAATTAATACGCGTATAAAATGAGAATAATCATAATAACATCGTAAATTCCTGGAAGGATAAGAACTAAAAAAAAAAAAAAAACAACGTTCGTAGATCGCTTTAAAGAGAGCAATATTTTGAAGTTTTAATTTTCTATCGCCGAATTATAGGAATTCTGATTGTTTACAACAAATTCTAATCATCGATAAATATGAACAAACCCCTTCAGTTCCGTTGCTATCAATTAATTCTCGAACTCATGTGAATAGACATCAGTGTACTGAGTAAAGTGTCTTCCTGCTCCGTATAATTCTTCCTTTGTCCTTTCCTTTCCATCTCCAGATATAATCCCTGTACTCCAATCTTTCCTAAGCTCTATTTCTAATCGTCTCTTTATTTAACCCTTTCCTTAATTTCTGTTGTTGTTGTTGGGTCAATGCCGCTGGCGCGCCCAAAAACAAAAAAAAAATAAAAGAGTAAAGATAAAATAAGAAAAAGATGGCGAAAAAAAACGATTTCAACTTCATCACTAGAAAGGAAAACAAGTTTGGAAACTAACGTAATATATTATTTCCCAGCGTAGGGTTTGCTTCGGTGAAATAGTGGGGGCATATTATTTTAATATTGCAAGTAATTTATTAGTTGTGTTTTATGTAGTTTACAAATTTTACCAAATAAATAATACTGAAAAATATACATATTTCTCTGTTTTATTGCACGATTCGCCATGTTTCTTCGATAAATTACAAATGAATTTTACATAGTGAAAAATTAATTTACCTCGTATATATTACATTTGTAATTTTGTTAGAAAGTTAGATCATTTATATTACTTCGATATTAAACATTTAAACATAATCGTAACAATAACCGAATAAATTCAACATTACAAGCGCATGTTTTCGAAAATCACTCATAGTCACATATATAAAATCGATATATATCCCAATTTTTGTTTCGTATTATAGATTGAAATCAACTTTGAAATATATCTCACGCCTTTATGTAATAATTAATTCGGAAAATAATTGGGAAAAAGCAAACTTAGGTAAAAATGTTTTTAAAAAAAAAAAAGAAGATAATTACGTATATATACATTTATATTTAAACTTTAACGAAGCGAATGGGCAATGAATAGTTAATTAAATAAGTAAATTAGGGAAATAGTATGAAAATATAAAATTACAGTCATCAAAAAATTTCGATTTTTGCAGTTGATATGAAGCTGACTTTAGTTAATATGTCGGTAAGACTAATATAAATTGACCGCCGAAGGGAAACTGCTAACGTATATAAGTTTATACATTTTTTATATTAAATCGTTCCGTATAAATTTTGTCCACGTTACAAGGAACTTATTAGAAAATTCAGTGGGAATAGAAAAATTCAACGAAACACGAATATGCTACACCGCTTAATTTAAAACCTTTTATATTTAACACGCGTAAGTATATCATCGGAGCATACATTTGCATTATTTTGGAGCTTCCAGTGATTTTGCATGATTCATTTCGTTGGTTTCACAATGTTAATCATTTGTTTTGTCACATACGCACACTGCTCACATGTTTGCGCATATATATGTATGTATACATATATATGCATATATAGTATTTATTTCGCTCGTTCGGGTGAATCTACGATACATGTAGGCTAAGTTTCTTCGGCTTCAAACGTTAAACGAGAGAAGAAGAGAAAGTTCCGCTGGCGAAGAACAATCATAACAGGCTGCATCATCAACATGTTAATGAAGGAGAATGCTAAACATACAAACAATTTGCATAACGATACTGAAGCCGCTAAAATACCGTTCTTTCATCTCCATTTTACACTGTCATATTGGTCCTCGCCACACTAATTCACCCTCCAGCTCTATACATATATGCGAATATATCCGTGAAACGAAATACAACGCGTACATAAAAATCTATAATGATATACGCTGTGCGAACTAACTTAACGCGTCATTATTTTCAATGAACTATATGTTTTGACCGGCCTGTGCAACAGTAACCATATTAATGTTTTTATTCACTGCTTTGTACGCTATTTCGATTTGCATTCATTGTCGTACATATCGATAATCAAAATTGTCATATTTTATTATCATCGAATTTTTCTCTCGAACCAGTATACATATCCGTTTGTGTTAAAACATTTTTAATTTAATGACTGATTACAATTCATTCGAAATTAGTCGGTGAATTTCATTAATTGCATTTATCTAGTACATTTTATAACTATTTTGAAATTTTCATTTTTGACATAAATTTCTGCTTTTTCTTCGTTTCTGTTGGGACTTAATAATATCCATGTGTATTTGCTACAAAGAAGGGCTTACGCGCTTTTCCAAACAGAGGATTAGAAGGAAGGAATCAAAAACTATTGTGCGAGAAACCAAAGATATATATATATGTATACATATATACTGTACAGGGTAACTATTTGAACGTTCTGGGCAAGCGTCTAGTAAATGTTTCAGACGCTATCGATTCGACGGATGTTCTTACCAAACGGCAGCATGATAGATATCAACCGGGGGGATGAAGAAACGTGCGGTCAAAGAAAAAGCCCGGATCGATGCGCTAGACCAGGCGCTCAAAACAGCGACTGATTCCACCAGTAAACCCTATAGTGAACTAGGGACCGCCGTGGAAAACCTAAAATGTTCTACAGCCGCGGCGATCGTTAAGCTGGCGATGCGACTAGCGGCGGTGGAGGGGTCTGATAGGAAATATTATCTCATAACGTACAACTTATACTTGCAAACAAATTTGAAACCACAAATACAAAATTTCGATTATTTCGTCGATGGCATGCGCTTTACAATTTTTATGATAATTACGAGGACGGCAAAGATGTCGACGACGACGACGACGACGACGACTTGATAAACATGTGCAGCCGGCTAATGATAAGGTTATCGTAAGAATTCCAGCCTTAAGTGCTGGGGTCAGGATGGTTGCAGATGCAGCGGGTAGTCTAGAGTGTTTAGGGTTTGCCGGGGGCGGTGAGAGACGGCTGTGGTATAAGCGAACGGCCGGGAGGTCGCACAAAGATAAAAATGGTCGAATCGTACGCGCAGGACAGCTTGGTACTTGTTTGTACTTAAATAAAAATTGTGCCTGCAAAAAATCCAACCAAATAGGTATGCAACATCTGTGACGGCATAGGACGGTTTGTTGCTTGTTTGTATTTTATTAAAAATTGCGCCTGCACGAAATCCAACCAAATAGGTATGCAACCTCCCATTACTGTATACTTTATCAGTAGTGGCATATGCGACGGAATGTAATATAGTGGCTATCATACTATTGGGCGTCTTTGCAGCATGTGATGGTATGGCCTAACAGAACACATCATTACGGGTGGGGTGTGCAATAATTGTGCCATTGTGTTATAAACATGTGTGCCCGGCTAATGATAAGGTTTTCACAAGAATCTGGGCCTTGAGTGCTGTGATCGGTCTGGCTGAGGGGTACTGCAAATACCGCACTACCATATGCTCGTAAAATCGTGCTGTTAATCGGTGCATGTGACCGTAAAGCAATTTGACTCGGTGTTTCCAGGCTGAAGATACGCGCCACTCTCAGTACACATTACTCTGGAATCGCCCGGATCAAAATTCACGAAAATGATGTGATACGCAACCCCTGGTGCTTCCAAATTGAATATACGTGCGCAACCTTTTTCTATAATCGATTAGCAGCAGATCGTTCAGAGACAACCCTAGGCAGTAGCAACGTAAAATAGTAAGTGTGTAACTGTTTCTGTCACTCGCTCTTGCAGAAGCTCTTTCATCTGGCGCTCCTTTTATTTGTAGTAATTTTTAATTTTGGCGCTTAAATTCAACAAGTTGTTTAATTTTCTATTTGAGGCTGGTATTCTTTTCGTAAATACTAAAAAACGTTTTCGTACTAATTTGTTAAGGGAAGCGGCGCTTCCATCGCTTCCATTGACGCTACGCCCCTGGAATGTTATAATCCGGTATAAGTAAAATTTCTGCAAGTTATAATGTGCGTCAGCCCGAACGAAACACAATTAATCAATTAACTAATCAACTACGTCATGGTAGATCCACAAATATTGCCGCCATAAGCGATGGTCGTCGTAGGTCTCTTCGACGTCAAAACAGCTATTAGATGTTGCTAGTTTTCGTAAGGAGTTTTAAAATGACGTACATGGTAGATCCAGCTCGCCTTTTTTCTAGCCAGGTTCACGATAAATTTAGAGTTAGATTTTTGGAATATATTCTCACGAAAAGAAGAAAATATCAGTTTAGAAGTTTCTAAATAAACCGATTAATGCCTGGTTTCCTTTGACTAATATAACTAATAAAGTTATTTCGTTTAAACTACGTTCGAGTTCGCTTATCATTATATTAAAACTCATGCCCGAAGACACGCAGAAAGACACTTGGAAAGTCATCCCCGAATAAACTTGCTGCTGGGTTGCTACATACTGCTAATGATAGGAGGCGGCTGAAGCGTAAGAAACCTCATGACCTTGTTTAAGGTAAAGACTATCATCCGGTAGGTACTCTATTGGGTACTTCTCCCTTCATGCTAAATATTTCCCTGTTAAGAATATTGCTAAATGGCCCCTAGATGGCCAGTTTGTAATACAATAACAATTTGAAAAAAAAACAAAAAACAAATTATCGTTTGTGTAATTTCAAAATACAAACTTTTTGTTTTTCCTATACATTAAGTAGCCGTATGAACTTAATGGATGGAATAAACCAGAGTGATATACTTGAATAACACAAACATATTTTCGCGTTAAATACACCGATGTTGTTGTTCATGTTATTCAAGTACCTAAAATGGCACAAACGGCGCATGATATTATAACTTGAAACGGTGATTATTTAAAGTTCCGGATGTAACTTACACTAACCGGATATTTAAAAATATCTAACGGACGTCAAAGATTTTTAACACCCCAAAAAATTACCCGAGTCTATTGCAATTATCTCATATTTTTAATGTTAATGTATATATATATATATTATTTAATTAAAAGATTGATATTCTCTTATCTTTTTTTAAAAATGTATTTTGACTAGTTCTTATAAATCGCTTAAAATGAAGAAAATTAATTTTTCCAACGCCTCTCGGTCTCCATGCAATGTGACCTTATAGAAGACACTTAATATATTTGCCGATAGAACTTTTAAAATGTTTAATGCGATCGCTTTTTTTTTCCTTTTTTTTTCTTTTTTTTTCTTTTTTTTTTTTCTTTTTTTCGTTAACTTTTATCACTGAAATGTGAATTCACATATTAAACAAGAACGTCATAATCGCGAAGAAATTGAACGAAATATAATGTACTAAAGAAGTTGTTAAAAATACTACGTGGCTAATAATCGCGGTTACGTGAAATAAATTAAATTCTTTTTGAGTGCGTCTTGTTGGAAAGAAAAAGACGAACGAAAGAAAATTCGACGAATAAAGTAAACTTTGGAACAAATAGGTGTCGCGCGCGTTCTCAAATTTGTATTTTGTTGCACTGTGCGAACTTTGTTTCATCGAATGCCGAAAAGCCGGGAGAAGACGCAACGGAAATATATTTAAATTTAAAGTTTTATTATGTTCGAAAAGGCTGACTCCTTCGAGACTTATCCGCAGGTAACAAGAAACTAAAACTGCTGAGTAGCCAGCGTTGACTCGCGTTTACCGTTCGGGCAAAAGTAACGGTTGGTATCGCTACTATTTAGGAGCGGACTGGGCTGAAAAAACACGAATTATTCGAGCCGTACGAGCTTTCCTGAGCGCTTCGACAAAAGAATCGCATTAAACTCCCAAACCCTTAAGATCCAACTTCCTTTCGAGTTTTTTCTTCCTTCGGTCTTCCGAATTACTTTGTGACCTATTTAATAAAACTGCTATCGGGGCAATTCGATATCGATAAAATCGTTTCGAAAGATAAATTTCTGAACAAAATTCACCGAATAAAATGTAGGAACGATAATTTTGAAAAATATTATATATTTACACGAGTGATCATCTATGGAATGCGATCAATTAAACCGCATACGGACGTAGTAGTTTTAAAATCCTGCAATTTTTTAATTATTTTGAAAAATTTCAAGAAATCTGTCAGCCGTTCTTTTGTGACTTATTTTGTAACGACGAAGAAACGCATAATGTGCGAAAATATCAAATGAGACATAATATTAGACGAAATTGTTCAAATATAATCATAACTATAGATAAACTAGTAATATTAAATACGTAAATTGCTTGAAAAACTTATCAATTTTTTTTTTCCCCTTGGGCGCGTCAGCACAGGATATTTACCCAACAAAAAGAACTAACAGAATGATGAAACGTAGGGATTTGTAAGTTATATCAGGAAGCGATTAGAAACGGAAGAAATGAAGGTAGCCAATACAGGAACAACAGAAGGAGAAGGAAGAGCAAGAATGTAGTGCGCAGTCGGGAGGCCAAGGCAAAGCAAATTACAATAAAGGACTGCGCGTTCCGAGGAGATAGATGAGCATTCGAATAGAAGGTGATTTTCATCACAGGTCAAATTTAAGATAGGAGGATGGAAGGGACACAAGGGAGACTGACCAATATTAAAACGAAAGAGGGAGGCAGTGATTAAAGCGGAGGCGAATTATGGAAGAAATAACAGAACAACTGATGCAGGGAAAATTATTAAACCAGGAAGAAGTGGATGGAGAAGGTTAAATAGCAAGGTAAAAGGAGTTAGGATTGGAAAAGAGAGACGAATAAAGATCAGTAGTCATGGTGAAAACGATAAGAGAGAGGACAGAGACATTGGGAGGAGAATCTGTCTATGAAACGGCCATTTACAGCAGCTAGACATGCTAAAGAATCGGCAAGATCGTTACCAACGATGCCACAGTAGCCCGAAATCCAGAACAGGTCAATTAGGATAGAACGGGATGTTAATAAATTATAAATTAAGGAACAAATATAAATAATAATAGGATCTGACGAGGATTTAGGGAAAGTAGACGAGATGGCTAATAAAACTCTTTTCGAATTAGAGCATATGACGAATTTCGATAAATTGAATGTTGAGGATATAAAAAGGATAGCACGTAAAATAGCCATGGATTCGGCTAAAAAGATAGAAGAAAAGGAAGGAAGTTGGAACGATTCAGAATAGTTGATATCAGGAAGAATAAGAGCAGCCCTAACATCTAAAGCAGATTTTGAGTCATCCGTAAAAACCGTGCTGTGAGCTGAAAAGAGTGAGTGTAGAGTTCGGTTAAATTCGTTATGTATTACAGGAAGCGGAAGAGATTTAATGTTAGAGGGAAGAGAAAATACCTTAGGAGAAAACGACAGTTTTAAGAAGTTGTAAGTGAAGTTTGGGGATTTGTTACAGGAGAGGATAAAGTGAGAAAATAAGACAAGTCGAGAAGAGATGCGTGAAAGAATTGGAATTTTTCGTGGAGCAGAATATATCGATAGGAATTCACGAGTTTCGAGTGAGGAATATGAAGACGTTTAATCATAAAACTTTCACCAAGATAAAGTCTTCGAACAAATAAAGGAAGGAAGCCAGTTTCGGCCAGGAGAGCTGGAGTTGGAGTAGAATCCAGAGCACTAATACAGAGGCGAAAACAAGAGTTTTGGACGCGATCAAATTTGGTAAGGAGGGATTTGGAAGCACCAGTATAAAGAAAAGAACAATAGTCCAATTTAGAAAGAATAATGGATTTGTATAAGTATGAGAAGAATATACGGATCGCCACCCCATTTCCGGGGGACAACGCTTTTAGGAAATTTAAAACACTCGAGAGCCGATACATAGATAGTTGATATAATCGCAAAACGATAAATTACAATTAAGAATGACACCAAGGTCGGAGAAGGAGTTAACTAGAGGAATAGGGAGTTGACACAGGAAAAGGTTAACTAAGGAACTGTTAAAAGGACGAAATGTAAAAACTACAGAGGCAGACTTCTCGGGGGAAATAGAAAAATGAAGAGAAGACAACGATAGTTCCAAAATAGCGAAGGAGGAGTTAAGATCCTCATTGGCAGAAGAAAGATTATTAGAGGAGGAATAGACGAGAATATCGTCAGCGAAGAATAAGGACTTAGAAGGGATGTTAAGAGTAGCAAGACTGTGAAAGTAAATGTTGAAAAGTGTAGGACTCAAGCACGATCCTTGCGAAAGGCCTCGAAAGATTGATTTGGAATCGTCGCAGAAAGGAGTAGAAAGACACGAATTGTTCTATTCCGGAAAAGATTGATAATTAAGGTAGTAAACTCAAGAGAGATGTTAATGGAAAGCATTTTATTCTGTAGAGAAGGTAGGTGTGAACGTCAACAAAGGCAGAGGTGACATCAACAAACGCGGCGATAGGGTAAATTTCCTGTGAATGAAGGATTTATAGATATCGGAAAGGAAAAGGGATATGCAGTCAGTGGCGCCAAGGCCAGAACGTAAACCAAACATATTATCGGGAAGTACATTATTATATTCTAGCCATCAGACCGGGCATTTATTAATCATGTGTTAAAAAAGTTTTCTTAAACATGAGGCTAAAGAGGTTGGACGGAAGGAGTTAGGCTCCTTTTTACCGGAATAGGAATAATAATAAAGGAATTCCAAAGTGGTGGAGTTGCAGAAATGTACAGGAAGGAATTATAGATTGACAAAAGGGTTTTGAGTGCTAACTCAGAGAGGTTCTTGAGGTCTATAACTGGGATAGAATTGGAAGAACTGATCAAGGAATCGTAGAGTTCATTGATGCTGAAACAAGAAGAGAAAAAGTGAGAAGAAGGTGTAATAGGTAGCGGAAAGAGCCAATGATTCCTCGAGGGATAGTACATAGGAAGGAGCAACTGAATCAAGAATAGTAGAGAGATTCTCTGAAGAAAGGTTGTAGTATGAGGGGCGTTCGGAGCTGGAAGAGCAAAAAGCTTCAACCATCCTCCAAAGATGAAAAGTGGAGGTAGATATCTAGAAAATGATGAACAAAAGTTTCTCCGTGAATTTATTTTGGACGTTTCAAGGATGAATCTGGCTTTGGCACTGGCCCTTCTGTGAGCCATGAAGTTGGAAAAGGAAGAACAAGCCTGAAAGACTCGAAAAGAGGAAACGCTGTCCTTGAAGGCGTTTGTACAATCATTATTCCACCAAAGTGAGGACGACAGAAGATAATAGTTTTTTTGGAATGATGAATTGGCGGAGAGGAGACATCAAGAGCAGAAGAAATGGAATTAGAAAAAGCGTTATATTGTTGAATAGAATCAGTATGAGAGTGTATGTAAGGAAGAGACAGGTTGATGTTTGAGTTGAATTTATCCCAATCAGCCTTATTGAGCGTCCATTTAGAAGTGAGGGCAGGTCTGAGATAATTAGGAGGAGGGTCTTGAAAGGGGAAAATAATGGGAACATGATCATTGCCGAAGGTGCCATCCAAAGTTCTCGAATGACAGTTAAGACCAAAGTGGGGAGAAGTCTCTTTACAGCTTCACCGAGCTGTATGAGTGTGCACCTCCTTTATAGAGAGTAGGTGAGTTGTCATTAAGAAAGACAAAGTTGTTGTTGAGAATAAAGTTCTCAAGAACACGACCGTTTCTGTTGTGACGCGCAGAGCCCCATAGAGGAGAGTGAGCATTCCAGTCGCCACCATACCGGAAAAATTCTTTATCATCGTAATATTTACCGTATTCTTTGTATTGTCTACCTAAACATTCTTTTTTTTCGGTACTTTTTAAACATTTACGCCCATCACCTTTGTTTAAATATTTACTCCTTAGAGGACAATAATATACAAAAAAAAAAAAAGAAAGCAGTAAAATTCTAATCATCAGTCGAATAGCTAGAAATAATTAAAAATAGTATTCTTATTATTAAAAGAAGTTTAATGTTTTATTTTTTTATATTCTCTATTTTTATTGGATTATTTTAAAAATTAGAAAATTATTTCCATAATAATCAAATAGCTGAAAATACTTCAGTAGTATCTGTGCTCGTTTCTTTCGCGTCACGGTCTAACAAATCTGACAATCATACAATGGAATTTTAATTGAAAAAACCAGAAAATTTCTAATCATCGCAAAAAATTGTCCGTAAAGAAATAATTGCACAGGGGTTATTGTATTCGAATGTACTCCTTTTATAGTTTGCAGAGGTTTAAACATTTAATTTTTTTATCACTTAACTACACCGTAAGATGCAATCGAAGGGAGCATGAAGAGGAAGCTCGTTGGGGGTTGGTGAAAGAAGTGAGAAGTAGGTGAAACCTTCTCGTTTTTAAATTTATTAATCGACCGTTATATTCATCTCAAATTTTTTCGCCCAATCAGAGCTCAAACAAAACTATGACAAAACTTATATATATATATATATATATATATATATATATATAATATCGTCGTCTATTCTCACTTGATTTTGAGTATGAGATTATCTTCTAATTCAGAAGAGAATTAGAGGATAGAATAGCCACGCATCGGAAGGTAAACGCTCTAGCCACTGGGCCATATATAATATATACATATATACATATACATATATATATTAGGGGGCTTAGCCGCTTGCTCGGTCTAATCACGCCCTGACATAACACTGTTTTTTGTTGCACATCTTAGTTACTTCTGTCTATTTTATTAATGTTGAAATACTTTAAAATTCCTATATTACAAAATAAAATCAGAAAAACAAAAAGAACTGTACGAACTTTTCTAAATGTGATGTATGAAGCAAAATCAGAGAAGACTGTTTAAACTTAAAACACACCCGTAAGTCGAATAAAAGTTCGAGCTGGTGTTCCAGCGAGAAAAAATAAACGAAGCACGTATGTATTTCTATCATTATCCCCATCTTTCTCCAAAATGCGATCAACTTTTAACCAACTGCTTCTAATAGCTTCAAATAATCTTAATGTTTTATCATTGTTGTTTCACTTTTTCTTGACCTTGCATCGGTTTTCGCCATACGGTCTTAAGATAAAAACGAAAAGGCAAAAGTCATAACCGTTAGAGTAACGAACAGAAAGAATCAAAAGTTTCATCAAATTAAAAGGCTTGGCTACACCGTACTAACATACTTACGCTACCAAAAGCTGCTACTCCGGTACGCTCACAAGCATGAAAAACGCATTCTAGAAAATGTGAAAATCCAATTACTTAACCCGTAACAAAAACAACCTCGGGAAACACAGTCTTCAGTGTATGTCGACATTTATACCTTTTCCGAGCCGCATAACCGAAAGAAATTAAAATTCGGTCCCGATTTACTAAACTACAACGACAGTTTATTATATCAGGCGCACCAGCGTATAATTCAATTTGAACAATATCATCGTTTTTTATTGAATCTTTCCATAAGGCAAAAAGCGATTTATCATGCAAAAGCATTTCGCTTTGCAGATTTCGCTCATTTCAACCGACTTCGCCAGACCTATAAATTCCATTCCCACTTTAATCGCGCTAATGCCATAAGAATTTTCTAAAGAGTGTGCTATCGATTGTAGAATTTACTCTTTTATGCAATTTCCCATTTTAAAATTAGCCGGTTCTCGAGTAAAGAGCTTCGAAAGCCCATTGAACCAGTACCATTTCACATAATTGGCTGTTTTATTTGAAAGACTCTTATTACGCATTTTTTATCTCATTTTTAAGATACTTTCATCACAGCCGCCCACTTTTCACTAGAATATCTCTTTCGTCACTGTTTACCCCTTTCAGTATAATTTACGCTTACAAATTTTCTCTGTATCACTTTCCTTATATTTTACGATTTATAGTCGACCATTCTGCAGTGTGCCATTCTATTCTTTAAAATTAGTCTTTTTTTTAAATTTAAAAAAACAAAAATAAAGTAATTCAGATGGAGCGAAGGCAAAAGGTTATCAGTCACCGGCGGCATGCTCCTTCGAAGTATCAAAAACAGCAGAGTCAGTCAGACTGCATGATTGCTGCACAGCACTGGACGCTGAAATATATGCGATTGTTTTCTGCATTCAACACTATACTGATACTAACCCCCAGTCCCAAAAGGCCCTACTTATAACTGACTCCTTAAATTCCCTTCAACTTATTTCAGAAATAAAACCCAAAAACCCCCTGATAAGAAAAGTTCACTACCTACTATACAGACTATCCCACCTAAACTCTGAAATATCCTTCCTATGGGTGCCGGCCCATGTAGGAGTCCCAGGTAATGAGCGCGTCAATCGAGCAGCTCAGGCGACACTATTCTCTCCAATGCCATGTAATCCCCCTCTTCCCCCCACAATGGCCCATTTATTTATGCACCAAACTGGAGAAGAATGGCAGCAAGAATGGAAATCCGCAAGTACATTCCTCCGAAGCATAAAATCAACCACAGAACCCTGGTGTCCCATAGACGAAATTTCTCGTAGAGATTTTTCTGTCTTGAATCGCCTCCGAACAGGTCACACAACCCTTTCGCACGGGTATATCTTCACGGGACAAGCACCCCCAAATGTCTGCTTCTTCTGTGGTCGACCAAGCGCCCCGTCTACATCTCACCTCCTTCTCGAATGTTTCTCTTTTGCGGCACCAAGATCCACCTATTTCACTACCACCTCTATCTCTAAGATCTTATCGAACGTTCCGTCTGCGGTCGCAGCTATGCTGGCTTTCGTGCGTAGCAACGGCCTATACCATAGAGTTTAACCTTCCTAAGTAGGCTCCATGTGCTGTAATAGCCTCAGTAGTTAAACAGAGCGCATGGAAATCCTCACTATTATTTTTATTTAAAAAAAAAAAAAAAAAAAATTGTAAAAAAGTTTACTCATGAATGTAGTTAATAATATCACACGCACACTTAAGAAGGCGAATAAAAATGCGTCTTTAACCAATATCGGACCGGAATAATCTAACTAATACAGCGTTGGCAAATTATAAAAGGATCCTGTATATATACAAATATATACACTCGCAAACACATATATATGTATAAATATTTATATATGAAAACGTGGTTCTTGCACCGAGAGCAAGTCTCTTATACTGTGTTTTAAAATTAAGTGCTATGTAAACCATGATTTTTTTTTTTTTTATATAGAATAAAGTAGTCAATAAAAATTTATTCTTCCGTAAGTATAACAGAAAAATTGGAGCCCAGGGCATGACCAAAATGAGGTCTAAACGATCGAGTTTTTATTTATTTATATACTATATATACATATATATATATATACATATATATATATACATACATATATATATATATATATATATATATATATATATATATATTGATACAGAATTCGTTATTTTAGAGCTGTTCGTAATTGTCAAAATAATATTCAGTAATAATAATGATAATAAAAGTTAACGAAATTTATAAATGGTCGTTTGATGAGTTTTAACGAAGTTTGGTGCAAACATACTTATCACAGGCAGTATCTCAAGTATTAGTACTCTGAGCGAGTCTTGGAAAATCATTTTTCATAAACCGCTATGAAGATATACTGTAAGTAATGGCTCCGTTCCGTGCAAATGGGTCAGTAATTCGCGCTAGGCACTTGCACGTAGGTACATTGGCACGGATTATCACTGTCAAACGTAAATGATGAGGTGTTTGTTCGTGCAGCTATCCGATATTCAACCGATATATTGTTAGTCCAAGCGGTAAGGGTGCGACGTAATATATAAATTATAATATCTCTACATCGAATTTTAAAAGTTTTTGTTAAATATGTGATTTGTATTGTGTAGAACAAGAAATTTTAATGTTAATAAAAGAAGATTCATCTAGTCTAAAAATTATTTGTGAAATTTGAAAAACTTTGTTAAAATTATTTAAATAGAAGTCTGTCTAGTCCGCCCAAGTATATCGTAATAATAAATTTAAAAAAATACAAAGTAAAAGAGGAAATTTTGGGTCTTTTTTTGGAACCTAGCACCCGAAAATAAGATCTTATTTATTCCAAGGAGTCGGGGTGATGCAGAACTTTGAAGATTGCCTTGCGCAAAAGACCTTCCTTTTTCTCCGTGTTCGAAAAGGAAGTTCGCATCAATATATACATATACATATATAATATATTATATATATGCATATGTCTCTGTGTGTGTGTGTGTGGGTGTGTTTATATATGTATACGCACATGTATATATCTATGCGTGTATATATATACATATATATACACACACACACACAAATATTTCGAATACTGTTAATATTATTACAGTGTAAAATATTATTTAATAAAATGATGATAGTTGCTAAAATTAAGAGACTTTATAAAAGGAATTTCACAACTTTATAAGGACTTAAATTCCTCGAATTGTACAGTCTCGGGTCATACCGGCTAAGTAGACCCGATTCGATTGTTCAAATTTGTAATTTGCGTTCATGATGCGTGTGTACAATTTAGAACAGAGTATGTGCTTGCGATGCCCGGAGTTTTGATTGTACGTTTGTTTAACTTCAAAACATGTCGGTATTTTTTTAATAGTCTGTTAAATTTTTCCGTGATATGTATACATCCCCCCCCCCCACTCCCAAAGAACCAAAGCCTCTGTTATAACAGAGAAACTTAATTTATGCTATAAAAGATTTGTATGAATTTTACCTACGGATGTTAATAACTAATATTCAATACTATTTTTTAGTAAAACTATTAATGTTCCTTTTTTATTCTATTTTAAATGTCGTCGATATTTTGCCATTTTTATTTATTTTTAACTTTTATTTTGTAACTTTAATTAAAAATAGATCAACGAGAAATATATACATTGAGTGACATTAATCTTTGAACAGTGGAGATCGGAATGAAAATAAACAAAAAAATGAAAGAAAAAAAGGTATATTTTGAATTTTTTTAAGCGAATAACGAAATGGAGAGTCTCTTACACACGTACAGTAACAAAAAAGTCAGAAAACAAAAATTAAACACACGGTCGGCTATGAAGAACGAAAAAATGGCGAAATCACGCGTTGCATTCGTTGAACACATTCCAAATCATGGACAAATTCTTCCGTCTAGGACAGCAGGTGGGAACTTAATATTTGGTATGACCACCTCTGGCCTCCACAACGGCTTTAAGCCTTCGCGGAATGTAAAAAAACAACTGCTCTAAGTACTGTACTGGAATCATTGACCATTCTTCTTGTAGACGATCTTTCAATTCATGCTTGTTCGCGACCGGCCTCTCTCGACTAAATAATCCCACGGGTGCTCAATTGGATTACAATCTGCGGACTGTGGCGGCTTTTCGAGGACCTTCGAGCAGTTGTATAAGAACCACTCACGCGTACGATAAGCCATATGCTTCGGGTCGATATCCTGGTACAAGCCTGGTACAAGCGAAAAGAACTTGGAATCCCCAACTTCTCCGCACTGGGGTGTAGATTCTTTTTCAGAATCTCTCTGTACATAGCAATCCATATTCCCTAGAAAATAAGACCTGCATGGTTCGAAGAGTGTGAAAGAGATATGAAATCAGTGGATGTTACTGAAACACAAATATTTAATAAAGAATGGTTTCATAAAGCAGTTGCGACGTCAATCTTTAAAATAGTACAAGTAAATCGGAATAGATCGCTTTTTCAATAGGCCATAAAAATGCTTTGATGGAGGGTCTCAAGATTTTATTGGAAGGATGTTAAGGAAGGAAAAAGGGCAAGATGTAAAATGGAGACACCTGGTTGTTAAGCGTAATCCACAGAAGCTGAAATCAAAAGAAAAAAAAGTAACAACAACTTTAGATAACACTTTATTAATTTCTAGAATAAGTGAATATGTTACTTCTCTGTTTTACGTTACTGAAATCATTAAACCTCCTTGACAGGATCTAAACATATAAGTCTCGTTCCTAGCCTAGCTGCTGTACCCAGCGCGGCGAGATTTAAAGACAGAATTTTTTTCCATTATTTTTTACAGAGAAATTAAAAATCCTGTAATAAAGTTAATAATAGATGTTCCAGTTCCTCTTTCGGACTTGAAAATATCCAGTAAATCCGTCGCATATAAATCCTTCCAACAACACTGGAATCAGATCTCAGACACAAACAAACTAAAAACCATAAAGAAAACCGTAGATGTTTGGCAAACTTCATATCAAAAATCCAGAAAAAACGAAGTCGTATTATTCAGACTAAGAGCAGGTCACTCAGCTCTCACTCACGGTTATATATTAAACAAACAGCCTCGACCTATATGTGAACCCTGCACAGTTCCCATCTCCATCAAACACATACTAATCGATTGTCCAAAATTTCAAACCCAAAGAGACCTATACATCCAAAACGAATCTCTTGAATCTCTACTTTCAGACAATGATACCAAAACATACAAACTCTTCTCCTTCCTGCAAGCTACCAGTCTCTACTCCCTAATTTAAATCCAAACAGTTCTCACGCCTCTAGCCATAAAGCTGTACATGGCGTAAAAAAAAAAATAATAATAATAGTTGCATACGGGTTAGAACGGCTGTCGATTGGATTATTGTATGCAAGTAGGAGAATCTACAGAAGGATACAATACTGCGATACGGAAGGCAAGGAGAAACCACCGTATTAATACTCTCAGGTAAACCTATCATGACAAGTCCAATACAAAATATGTTAACCGGGATCAAAGATGATAACTCAGTCGATGATGACAATCAAGAAGGAAACAAACATTAAGACATACGCAGAATTGAAAAGGCGAACAGCGGATAGGAATAGGTGGAGGACTTGGACGATAGGGGCGAACCAGTCAAACGACTGAAATACCAATTTGATTGATATACCGGGGGAATATTATTTATACTAAAATTCGAAATCTTCATTCAGTTACTGTAGTTCGCTGTTGTGGTAATAAATTAATTTTAATAAAATGCTCGAGACGGAGAGGTCGGAAGATATGAGTGAAGAAGATGTTCTCTTAAATTTGTAATTATGGAAGATCACCGTGTACATAACTCGGCCCTTCTTAATGATGACTGTATATGCTGTTTAGTTGAATGAAGCTTTTTGTTAAATCACGACAGACCGGTTAAAAAAGGATCGGTAATTTTCGGCTGAACATGAAACGTGAAGACTAATTTTTTTGCTGGGTAGTGATGACTAAAGAAAGAAAGAATCTTTACATAAATATATCAAATAGAAACCAAAAAAAATTAATAAACGTTTTCCACACATCTAGTCCAAGAATCCAGGGGGAATATAGATGGACTATAAAATAAGTAAATATGGTATAAGGAAAAGTGGTCAAGAAGGAATAAAAATCAAATGATTGTAGCGATGAAAGCAATTTGATTTTCAGATACGGAATTCAATTGACTTTAATAAGAATTTCAGTAAAGAAGATGAAGTTGCAGGATACAATTAGTAATGTTGACATATCGAATTACGTAGTCTAATTATAAGTGTTCTTACCTTATAAATAATTTTTTACAATAATGTCTTTTAATTTTTTTCCAATGTATATCGGTATACAATTAAGCAAATATGTGCAACGTATTGGTAATATTCTATAAACAAACATATTAAAGTTGCAGAGAAAATAATGAAGAATTCTACAACGGGAGTTTCGAAATAAGTTAATACCGGAAATATTATTTACTTTCAGATCTTAAAACCGTTGCTTACTACTATCGTTTGCTGTTGTAGAATGTATTTAAAGTTTGTTTTAATTATTATATTAATAATATTCACAAAAAAAAAGAAAAAAAAAAAGAAAAACTGAACAGAAGAAATAAATCTTTAATAAAAATACAGATATATATGCAGGTAAAAAAAAAAAGAGAAAAAATTAAAGACTTGTATTAATCCGTGGGTGAAACTGTAGGAAACAGCTAGTATATATGAATGTAAAAGGTAGATAGAGTTAATCTGAATCGTAGCGTTCATAGCGTGTGCAAATATTATATGTTTCACAGTTCGACGGTTACAAACATCTTTATTCAAAAATCATGTTTAAAATGTAAAAACATAAATGAATAAAAAACTTACAAAACTATTCTACAAATCCCATTTCACGCTACAAAGTGTATTTCTGCAACAGTGGTGTAGGTCGTTATGCATGAGGTGAGAGTACACTCAACAGCGTTAGAAAAGTGGTAGAATTTATGACTTAATCCAAATGTATCGCAATACCGACGACGAGACTTAGCAGCAGTTATAGCGGGTGCAGAAGCGACGAAAAACGTGTTTTATACCTACTTGAGTGTAACCAGATAGTTTTAATTAAAACGTTAAAATGCGCATCTGTGGACGTCTTTTAGAGAACGAAAATTTGCCCATATTTCTTATTTTTGCTTTACCTTTTTCGTTCTTACGAAGTGCCAGTTTTTTTGCAGGTTTTCGAACAGCTGTTCTCCTTCTACAATTTTATCTTCGAGAGTAATTTAAAACTTTTAAACGAAATAAAAACAAAAAATAAAAAGTGTACGTTAAAAAATTCCGAATTTCTCCTCCGTTCAAAAAACAACATCTAAAACGGAAACGCCGAAGAGAAGACCATTTAAAACGGAACTTGCAAAGAGAACGACGTTTAAAACGGACACTTCCAACACAATTTCTTTTTATAGGAAATTAATTACCACGTTTTTAAACAACTACCATTTTATTTTTATACATTTTGAAGTAGCTTTTTACGTTTAGATAACGCGTCTGAATCTATTTAAAAGACCCTTTTTTCGGTAATTATAACCGGAAAAACAAGTAAATTTCATGTAAATGTATAAATAAATAAATGAAATTAACCATACCGCAGTTACTTAACGTTATATTGCGTTATCGGAAGAAATAATTCTAACGACGCAGAGAAAGTTACGAAATTTAGAATAAGGCGGAAGAAAATGTTTTTATAGAAAGATAAAAGAAAAGCTGATTAGAAAAAAAAAAAGGGAATGAGTCCGACGAAAACTTAAAATTTGGTAATGAAGAGTCGATTAACAGCTGCATTATCCGGTCAACACACCTTTTCATTTCTCGCTATACCTATATGGCCTGGAATTCAACGGAAATCAGTCTAAATGTGGTGAACGTGGAAAACGGTTATAAATAATTGAACAAATGGATCACAGGGAGAAATGAAGATGAGATCGTTTGCAAAATACCTTTAGCATTAGAAAAGCCCCTAATTCGAAAAATAAAAAAAACTATACACATGTATGCACATACTTTTGATATTTTAAATGCATAAATAATCACACAGTTCACGATGTATGTAGTTAATGTATAATAATTATAAATGTACAAATGTAAAATGAAAAACTTCGCATTCCATTTTTTCATTAATTAAAACACAACGCTACACAACACTAGTTCGATAACGGTGACGAGTAGAATTAATAAGCGGGCAGGTAATCGAAATTGTAAGCGTTATATGAACCGCGCAATACGTAAAATGAATAAAAATCATTATGTTTATTTTACAAGTTGTTTAAAATATAATATATTTCTATACTAGAGGAATTTCCAGTTAGATTCTGTTATTTTCTTTATATGCGAATGCGATTATAATACTAATTCGTAAAATTTGTATGTTATAACGAATATTCGAAAACTGTTTTTTTACATAGAAAATGTGACTATAATGCGACAAAATTCACGAAATGATGGGTGAAAACCGCATTATAATTATTACGTGAATTGTTCAAGAAAATATGCCTATATGTTGACAAAAATTCATAAGTACAAAGATTTCTTTACATATTATCGCTCATTAAATACAATAACGTTATAACTCGAAAAATAGCGAATTTGAGTTATGTGTATAGTTGGAATGCATTTTATGAGTACAATTAAAGGTTAGAACGTCATATGTGTAAATAAGAAACTCGACAAAATAACTATTACCTTTAGAACGGGTACACCGTTCAAATTATAGTAAATGTAAATGTAAATTTGCGTTTCCTGCGAAATAGCGTTTTTTGAGTTATGACGTTATACATATATATATATAATATATATGACTCAGACATTTTGGCCTCGAAAGGGGCTGTGCCCCTTGACCCCTCTTGCTTTCATTTCTGTCCCTTTCTCTTCTATACCTTGTATAAAATGATCAAAATTTACAACGTCATTCTTACTGGTATCAACACAAAAAAATAACATAATCACAAAAATCCGGTCGTAACATTTAACTTTCATTATATAAAATTAAGACATTTTTTCGTTACATATTGTGGCAACGCATCAAAACATAGGCAATGGTAATAATGATAAAATAGTTAGTGACGGCCTATGCGCACCCATGCAGTTAACGCTTCCGACCAAACGAATTCTGCCAAGTGAGGTACAGGCTATTATTAAAAAAATTCCGGCAAGAAAAGCCCCAGGAGAGGATTGAAATATTGAAAAAGTTGCCGCATAAGGGAATTCTTATGCTTACCTACATCTTCAACGCCATCCTAAGATCGGGCTACTATCCTAGATGTTTTTGAAGGATTAGATTGTCCTTTTAATCTTGAAACCGAATAAAAATCCTAGCGAGCCGTCTTCGTATAGGCCGATCGGTCTATTGAATACCTCATCTAAAATATTCGAAATGATTTTACACGAGCGGATATTAAAAATTCTATAGCAGGAGCGAATATTATTCCAAGTCACGAGTTTGGGTTTTGCACTAACCATTCTACTATTCATCAGGTGCATAGAATAGCTGATAGAATAGCAGCAACCTTAGTAAACTAGTGATACCAAATGATATATTCCAGGTAATGATGGCAGCATACCGATCGGACAGAACTTTTCGAGTTAGGATTGGCTCAATTGTATCGGAAAAAAATTTCCTATTAGAGTTTCTGTTCCGTAAGGCAGTATTTTAGGACCACTAATTGGATATTCCAGCTTTAACACCAACAGTAGTCGCAAAATTTGCTGATGACACGTGTATACTCGGAGCGCAAAAGGATCCGACTTGCGCTTCGGTTCTAGTCCAAGAACACCCGAATAAAATTCAGGACGTCAGCAGGTCACCTTCATGCTGAATAGAGGGAACTGTCCTCCCTTATACTTAAATGGGCAAGCGCTGGTTAATTGCAACACCCTAGGATTGGTACTGGACCGTCGACTTACTTGGGGAGCTCAAGTTGCAAACTGCTGACAAAAAGTCATCGCCAGAATCAAGGCGCTAGGGTATATTTTTAATAGAAAATCTAAGGTCACCCGAATTGTAAACAGCTAGTTTACATGGCGGTTGTAGCCCCATGCTGGAGATTTGGGGCTTTTAAAGTGTACGGAACTCTAGCAGTGAGCAACATTAGGAGACTACAGCAACTACAGTCACGAATATTAAGGCATAACGCTCCGTATTACGTGTCAAATAAAACCCTCCATGAGGATCTAAATGTTCCGTATGTTAAAGATGTGCACAAAGAACTATATATTAAGTTCTACAATAAGTTGGCAGTTAACGATAACCCGAATATAGCCAGCATGAGGCGGGTGAGCCTTCCGGGTTGCACACACCGGAGACTGAAAAGGACATGGTGTAGAGACGTTTTGGCAAACGGATGACTAGGGAAAGTTTACAACAGCATATACGTCGTCATGTAGCATTCCGCATAATCGTTTAGCGTTACGTATTAATCTATATTAATTTCTCTATGCGTTTATTTATATAAGACAGCGCATTGGTTAATATAGTTATTGTAAGTCTCGCTGTAGTCATTGTATGTGTTTCGCTGTTGTCTCTGATCCATTCGGAGAAGAGATACTATTCTTAAATTTCTGTTTTTCTTTGTAGTATAGGGTCAGCAGTGCCAATAGTAATCATCTTTGACTGGAAAAAAAAAAAAAATTGTGTCATTTTTTAAATAACAATCACAAAAATCCTGTAAAATATAACAAACGTTACATAAAATTGGGACATCTTGCGTTACACAAAAAATTGGGACATTTTTTCTAATGGGGGGTAGCCTAAAAATTACGTTGTAATTAATATATAACGCTGCATAATTTGTGAAATGAGAGTAATCCAAAATTCTGCACGAACTGCGCAATATATTATGGAATGTGCGATATTTTGCACATTTTGTGGAAGTGCATTGTATGAAACATTAATTTTCAGAAAAAACGCGAGAATTTTATTAATTGCCTAACAATATACGTATGTAAACGTACGGAATGGCGTTGTCGCTATTATCATCCGTATATTATATATATATATTAATTACAACGTAATTCTTAGGCTACCCCCCATTCGAAAAAATGTCCCAAAAAAATGTCCCAGAAAAATGTCTCAATTTTATGTAACGCTAAATGTCCCAGAAAAATGGCCCAATTTTATGTAACGCTAAATGTCCCAAAAAAATGTCCCAGAAAAATGTCCCAATTTTATGTAACGTTTGTTATATTTTGTAGGATTTTTGTTATTGTTATTTAAAAAATGTCACAATTTTATGTAATGAAATATGTAATGAAAAATGTAACGAAAAAATGTCTTAATTTTATATAACGGAAGGTAAATGTTAGAATAGGATTTTTGTGGTTATGTTATTTTTTGTGTGTGTTGATGCCAGTAAGAATTACGTTGTAAATTTTCATCATTTTATACAAAGTATAGAAAAGAAAGAGACAGGAATGAAAGCAGGAGGGGTCAAGGGGCACAGCCCCTTGCGAGGCCAAAATGGCCGAGTTTATATATATATATATATATTATAAATATGTATGTGTGTGTGTGTGTGTGTGCGTGCGTGCGTGTGTGTATTAATATAGAATAATAATCTTATGTGTAGTCTGACATTTTTTCACCTTTCATTTCGATAATAACCCGAAACCGAGGAAAAATGTTCGCAGAAAGATATGTAGAAATGTGGTCGAAAACGCTCGCGTACATTAAGTTACCGATCGTGCTCTTAAAAGAGAGACCATTATTAACACGTCGAAGTAAGATTATTAACCGAAACACTCGCAGGTCGCGCAATGACGCGATCGGCCGACTGTTCAAATTTCCATCACGCGTCGTGATTTATGCGATGCGTTAATTTCATTTATCTCGACCAAGCGCCTACGGAAGAAAGAGCGCCATGTGTTTGGGGGGGGGGGGGGCAGTATATTTATTATTGTGTTTTTGATTTTTTTTTTCTGCTTTTTTTGCCCCGCAGGAAACTACGAAGATTAAATTTGGGCGGAAATGAACTAACCAGGGTACCGACGGAAGCACTGTTCACGATGGAAAGTCTGCGAAAGTTGGAAATCCAAGAGAACCGAATTTCGGAACTTCAAGAAGGAGATTTTCGCGGTAAGCACCCGCTACACTTACGCTTCTTTATTCTGCTTCGGGTTCAGCGCGTCTGTCTGTCTCTCTCTCTCATTATCTCTCGCTCGCTCGCTATCTCTCTCTGTAGGTTTCACCATCTCGGAACCAGCAGAGCACACATCGTTAGTGGGGCCGACGTTATTTTTCACATTTACATAGCACGGTAGTCTGGGGAAAGCAGAACGCCTGTTCATCGTGTGCCCGCGTCGAGTCCGTGTTGAACGATTTACACTTAAAACGCGACAGGGGAGGGGGGGGCGGCAAAAAACCCAGAAAACGTACGCACTCGAGATAAGAGAAGTCGACAACGACGACGGCTAGCGAAAACATTGTGCGTGCTAAGCGTAGAACTCTGTTTGCATAGTAGCGAGCGAAGTACAGACAAAGGCCGCCGGCGAACATGAACGGAATTCATCTTCGAGGAAAGAATACTCAAGTAGAAATAACATGCAGACTGCATGCGCTTAAACAACAACAGCCGCGGCACAGTGAGAGCGGCGTTCTCGGCGCTTACCGTGTTTTTCATTTCGCTTTCTTTGCCCTATCCAGCCGTCGCCCGAGCATTCCGGATCGCGGGGATACCCCGGTCGCTGGCACCACTATTTGGCTTTCAACCTAATCCGTGTAAATATTATTTATTTCTTCCTCGTCATTTTCGCCGCAAAGTCTGATGAAAAAAGAGCATCATAATACCCGGTTATACCGTGCCAAAAAATTCTCCAACCTAATGTATAGATTCAGAGAGTCAGCCTGAAAAATCGAATACCGGTTACACCGCCGGGGAATCATATCTCGGTTAAATCCCGAGAACAAACTGACCTCCGATATTCTCTTCGGATCATTTAATTTCACACCGTGCCTTACCGTCAGTCCGTGCGGGACGACACTTACTTTATCCTCCTATCAATCGCTGCAACGCAGTTTTGGCGGCCAGACAGAGCAAGCGGCGGTGTGAATTTTGAATTTGCTTACTTGAAATCGGCCAAAAAAGAAACGAAAACAACCATCTACAGCTAAGAGTGCGAGTCTTTCGAAAGAATTAACTGAACACGGTGAAGATCACTAAATGAAGGTCGTAACTGGAAATGTACGTAGCGTTTCGCTTTCGAAGATAGTTCGCGGTCACTTTAGCAATAAGCAGATCCTTTTCTTATCGATCAGTTATGGTGCATATTCCCTTTGTAAAAGACTGTCCTCGACATATTCTCAAACATAGCCGAGTAATTCCATCGTCGGCATGGTATTATAGTCTTTCTTTCTTTTTCTTCTTCGATTTTCACATGTACTCTCCAAGCACACCTGACCGACAAGCTCGAGTTACGGACAATAAATTTAAGTAAACAGAAAAGACTTAATTGAATTATACGTTCTTTTTGAAGAATAGTCTCTCACGTTTGATAATTCAAAAAATATGAGCAAAGATTAATAATATATGTTGCATTTATTTAGCCCGCGTTAAAACTGAGCATCGAAGAAATGGGAAAAGCGGATCGTTGCAAAAGGAGAAAAGTCATATGGACTCCTCTTCAAAACGAAAAGAACCAATGGCGCAATCTATACCGTCTCATTTTACACCTCTAGCTCAAATGAAAAGAAAGAAATGAAATATTATCCACAAGACAAACGCAACGGAAACTTAAATGCTTTTCTTTTCTCCGGTCCGAGATGGAATAAACCGGTTCGAATTTAATGTTTGTTATTTAGGCGAGCGAAGCGAGACTACCTATTCGATCATAATGAGCATTTCTTGTTCCAGCCATTATAAAAAAAAACCACTAAACATCTGGACATAAAATTGAACATAATTATTCATATTCATGTCTAGATGTGCCATCAATCATTATTTAAAAAAAAATAAACAAACTTGTATAAATAAAAAATATTAATATTTTTTATTTGCAAACCTGTAAATCCGAAGATAATAGAACATATTCTGTAAATTGCGATGTTGCAATTAGAAAAAATAGTTATTTATTAAAAAAAACTGCAACCACCACATTATTGTTGTTGTATATAGATAGCTATATAATTTCAATACAACTCTGCACTGTGCTAACTTCTTGTCATAGCTATTTACATTATACTATTTTTAATAGATACTTATTCTTTCAAATTGCAATTTACGGAATATGTTCTATCATTTTCGAATTTTGGAAAATGACTCCATCTGTGAAATACATTACTTACGTACACTTTTTAATCTTATTATAACGGAGAAAAAGCGTAATAATTATGATCTATTATCTTTAACAGTTCTAACGCGAAATATCTCCAGCAATTAATCGGTAACTTTTATTTTTCAATTTTAAAAATATTCATTGCAAAACTAATGAAACTATTTTTATTAATGGTCTGTTAAAATCAGTAACCCGACTATTTAAAAACAAAACTATCACTTCCTTTACTAATATTATATTTTCTATTAGATCGTTGATGATAAAATCAATTTGGCGCGATTCTTTTTGTTATTTGGGTTAAAGTAATAAATTCACTTATTTTACCCATATTAACATTATATAACAATACTAAAATTACATTTTCTTATGTTTTTAGTATTTTCCAAGAGGAGTGCATGTTAAATTTTCATATAAAAGTAGCAGTATTTCTTAATAACTTATTATACTAATTAAGACAATTGTAAAATATTGTTACTTAAACCATTCTTCTACACTGTGCGTTGGTATTATTTCATAATCATTACATAAATCTAGTATGCATAGAGATGATTTATATGATTGTTAAAGTAAAGTAAAATAAGTCTCATACCCTGCATAGGGCATCGAGATTGTCAAGTTAAGGTTCACAGTGTACACACTAAGTCAAACGGCACTAAACATAGTACCGAATCAATATCAAAATATAGGGGAATATTCATTATGTATTATTTCTTCCTGTAAACGTTTGTTTCACTGATATTATAAGTTATGTATTTTTAAACCTTAAATTACGTTACAAAGTTATAGTTTTAAATATTACTCGGACACAAAGTACCTTTTAATTCGTTAAAACATACAACATTTATTTATATTAAATTATTACTTAAAATAAAAGTTACAGACATTATTATTCACAAAAAATATATATAAAAATCCGTCCTACCGGTTTCGTCTACTTGACATATTCATGAGTCCATGAATATGTCAAGTAGACGAAACCGGTAGGACGGATTTTTATATATATTTTTTGTGAATAATAATGTCTGTAACTTTTATTTTAAGTAATAATTTAATATAAATAAATGTTGTATGTTTTAACGAATTAAAAGGTACTTTGTGTCCGAGTAATATTTAAAACTATAACTTTGTAACGTAATTTAAGGTTTAAAAATACATAACTTATAATATAGGGGAATATGTTATGGCTGAACAAGAGCGAAGGGACTGGGTGAGGCTAATTTTTTTGTAAGGTTATAATGAATGGCGAAATGGTATAATCTGGTCAAAGAGAAATCAGGTCAGTGATCGAAATGCTCTCAATTAGCTCCCAAAAAACACATGTCTCAGTGAGACACTTATGAAGTGCAACGAAAGTGTGTTTCTAGTACAATCTTCTTCCAAACGCGTGCCATGTTTCAAGGTGACTAGTATAATCAGTGTGACGTCCAGGTTCTGAAATCGCCTCCGGACTCTTGGATCTCCACAATCATACGATGCCGGTCTTGCTTGAGTTTAAGATTCAACTTTCAAAACGAAGAGTAATAAGGACGGACCATTTTTTAGATTAAAAACAGGATAGTTTTTGTGGATAATATGCGAAAAGGTGTTACTGCGGAGCAAAGAAAAATAATGATCCTTCCGCACTTGCCAAATTCGTTTATACAGTTAGTCCAAAACTTTAATGTCGCAGTCTTAATTTTCAACTTCTGAAATTTCAGTTTATGCTGCTTCAAATCATATTCACTCCCTACTAGATGCTTTGCCTTTTTGTTTCTGGAGATTATAGGTAAGATTTTGTTGCACGTTAAGCCGGCTAAAAAGCTAAATTCAGTTATGACACGTTTTTCAAAGTAGTTCTGCATTTCTAATGTAACCGCAATCACAAACATTTACTTATTTAGAACATGTTCGGAGGACGGTTGTACTAAAAATTTATTAAAATTTCAAAGTGATCGCGCAATTAGTCCCCTTTTTGTAGGACCAATCTCAGTAGGTAATTTTTACATTTTTTTAAACCAGTAATAATCAAAAATTACTTTTTAAAAAAAATCGCTAAACTAAAAACTTCTTATATATCCTTAACAGTGATCTAATATATCAGATAATAACATTACAAAAGAATATTTGATTTCGTAACTGTTTATCCCTCATCAACTCCGGCAAAAGGATACATACATATATATGTATTCTTCTGCCAGAGTTAATTAGGGATAAACAATTATGAAATCATATATATATATATATATATATATATATATATATATTTATATGTATAAACACTGCCCTTCAAGCTTCGAAAGGCAGCAAGCACCCTTGACCGCTACTTTTTTTTCTTCTGATGAAATTCTTTTAAAAAAATCATTTTTAATTGACTACGTCATTCTTCCTTGTCTTTTATTTTTAAAGAATCTCAGAAATTGTACAACACAGCATTCAACCTTTCTTATCTCATATAAAATAAGAAGACATAATCATGAAACAAAAATCTGCTGTACCTGCGGCTAAGAATGACTTACAATTAGTCATTAATATATATATATATATATATATGGCACTGTTCTTCAGACTTTGTTGAAGGAGAAGTTCCCTGAATCCGTAGATCTGGTTTTTCTATAATGCCTGTGGAATGGTTGTTTCAATTAGGCACACTGCGTCTTCTTTTATAAATTAATTTATTATACAAAAATATTTTCTTTTTGGTAATTTACTCTTATCAAAATTTATAATCTTTCTATAACAGAAAAGTGTTATATATTTTTTAAGACTTTAAAACATTATATGCATGTTGTATTTCCAAAGTTTGGTTTTTTCTTCTCATGTACAATTAAACAAGATGTTTTTTACAAGGATTTTGAAAATAAAGTGCGGAAAATGTTACACAGCGATTTAATTTTCGCTAGGTAATTTGATACACTTTTTGTAATTTAGAGTTAATTCAATGCAGTGCGTGTATTACGTGCAATTAAGCTTTCGTAACGACTTCGAACGAAAGAATTATAAAGTTCATCGCGGGCGTAAACGCTAAAAAAACATTCCTGCATTATTTTTTGAGATAAAAACTTTTTTTATAAAGATATGTACACAATCTACACCTACTTTCGCTTGCAAGGCGGATAACGTATGTTAAATTTTTTTCACATTACCTCCGCCATATGAATAATATCATTAGTATATAGTACCCCTAGTGTTCCCTAAACTGTATATCAACCGAAGTATTCATGAGGTTAAGAAATATTTAAAAACATAACAATAATAATATTTAATAATACGAAAGTAACAATATTACATCAGACTTTTTCAATTTTGGAAACGTATTTTGATTAAATTTATTTCATCACGAAATGCCAATTTTCTATTTAATATCGTAAATAACCAAAATGTTAAATTTACTCTTTATTAAACCTAAAATACAAGTATTTTTGATCACTAACACGAACACTGTTTGCCTCCGTGTCCTAGAATTACCAAACCAAAACCTCCTACTAATTCGTGCATTGTACTAAAACCATTAGAACCATTTCGAGAATCAGTTTCATATGTTCATACAAGAACTGTTCACTTAATAATAATACACAAATCGATCGAACTCTGCTCGGATCTGAACGTGCAAATCAATCGATAGATTAATGAGTTTCACAAAAATAGTCAAACACTTAGCAGTAATATGTATACAAAGCTTTATTTTATTGTACGCATTGCATTGTTCGTTTTTATCTTGAAATGTCCTCGACTTAAAAAGAACTACAACAAATATTCATAAGGCAGAATTATCACGCGAATAACAGTATAACAACGTCCGATATATTTTCGAATTAGCATAATATTTAAATCCGTTACGTAAAGCGAAGGTAGTGCGGTAGCCTAGTGGTTAGGGTGCTTGGCTACTAAATCAGAGGTGTCATGGGTTATCGAGCTTTCCTCGTTCTGAATCGGAATCTCTCTCAGGTTTATACCTAATCTGAAATTGAATATCGGCTATACCAGAGAAATCTGGGAAAGTAAAGGTGGATCGCAAGTAAAAATGAACTGGCTCCCCTACTCTTATTAGTGCCGTTGGGCTTAAGACACTATGAACCTTAACGTCACAATCCTCGACGCCCTGCTAAAAGGGTATAGGACTTACTTTACTTACGTATAGCGAAATAAATATATTTCACCGTGAAACAAACATGCCTTTATTCAGCCATGGTTGTAAATACATTTATTACTTTTTTACACAGTGGTTTTAAATAAGCTTTTTACTTACTTTTTAATAAACTCTAAAAGTTCACCATGATTATTCAAACATTGATCGCTTCCCTGCTAAAAAATTACTTGTTTTGTGGAATTTTCTCGGCGATAAGAACCTGCGGCGACCAATCAGTTTATCTAAACGCCAAAGAACTCTTATTCGTATAAAAATCGCTTAAGCTGTTTGTGAAAATTAATTAATTCATTTTTTTGTTATCATATGTATGTATATATTCAAAATCAATTTTACTCATTTTCTGAAACCAGGGGAAGTTGTTTCTGTTTAAAGGAAAAAAAGTGCGAGAACTATGAGATTCAAAAAAATATTTCATTCTCGTACCTTAAATCAATTTGATACGGTTAAAAAAACATTATATAACAATTAACGTAATTTTAATCTACCTGAAAATGTCTAATATTTTCGGATAATTTTTTATTTTTATGCAATATAAAAGGAGCTGCTAGGAAACTGTACTCATCTCAATACTTTACCCGTGGAAGTTCGATCATTGTTAATGAGACGCGAAAGCTCAACAGACTTTAAAATGAAACTAAACTAGGGTTTGTATACGTGACAGAGAAATTCCGTCCTCAATAGGCTAAAAAAAGCCGTTTAAAAATTCCACCACTGCGGCTAGATGAAACGGATTTGTTTCTTGGAACATTGGTGCAGGGCTATTAAAGTAAAACTAGCTGAATGGTTAAATGAATTTTCAAAAAAAAAAAAATATATATATCGAAATTTAAATTTTACCCATTACAAACAAGATATAATTTAAAACTCGAATTATTCTTCCTGTATTTTCTTTTATGATCGTTAATCGAAGATTTTTTTTTTGGGGGGGGGTCGTCTACAAGGACATTGGCCCAAGAACAGAGGAAAAAAGACGCAAGAAACTTAGATCTTTACACGATCAGAGATAGCTGACAAAAAGGAATCAAGAGCCTGAACAACAGAAGGAGAAGGAAGGGAGAAAATGAACGAAGCACTGTATGGAGTGGGAATACCAATTTGTAAAAGGGAGGAGTAGAAAGCAGCTTGATTAGAGTTACAAGAGATTCACACTCGAACATTACGTGATCGGGATCACACACAAATTGGATATTGGAGAGGTGCAATGGACAAAAAGGAGACGGCACAAGAGAGAAATGGAAAAGGCATGGAAGGAAAGTCAAGAAACCAGGGGAAGTGAGAAAGGGAAGGCTGAATAGAAAAGAAAAAGGAATCCGGGTTGGAGAATGAGGAGACGTAAGAGTCAAACCATAGTTTAAAATGAGCAACTGTAGACAGAAGGGTAATGTGGAAGAAGAGAAAACAGGAAGAAACCTATCGGAAGATTAAGATGACCGAGCGAATGAGTCAACTAACTCATTACCCTTAATTCCAGCATGACCCAGGGTCCAAAATAAGTCCGTTTGGATTGAGCAAGAAAGAGATCATGAATCAAGGAACGATTAAGGAGAATAACGTACTGGGTTGAGTGAGGAGGAAGAGGAGATGCGATAGTCTGCAGCACGCTTTGAACATCCGACAGGATAAGGATATTGCGAGAGACAGGAGAGAACCTGATAAACAGAAGGGCACGCAGAATAGCGGAGGATTCCGCATAGAAGATAGAGCAAAAGGAGGGAAGTTTAAAGGACTCGACATAATTTAGAAAAGGACAGAAAAAAGCTGCACCAACACTATTGGGTCCCTTGGAGTCATCGGTGAAAATCACAAAATGACTATGGAAAGAAGAGTTTAGATTCTGTAAAAATTCTGCAATTAATAGGATGAAGAAAAGAGGAAAAATTGAAGGAGAAATATGGGAGTTTATCATGAATGTAGATATACGGAGAAAACTGAGAATGATAGAATGGGAGTTTTGTTGACAGAAAAACGCCAGTTACGTAAGATGGATGAATAAGAAGAAATCAGAGGAGAAGAGGAAATCGGAAACCGTTTGATGAGGAAACGATAACCCAAGAAGGAACGTCGAAGAAAAAGAGGAGGAATGTGAGATTCCGCGTGCATAGCTGGGATAGGAGTAGACTTTCGGGCTCCAAGGTAGAGGCGGAAGCATGCATTTTAGACCCGACTGGGCTTAGATAGAAGGTATCTAGAAGAATTTCTGTAAATGTAGGCACAGTAATCAAGAACAGAGCGGATAAAAGATTTGTAAAACATAAGCAGGATCACAGGATCACCACCCCAATCAGTATGAGAAAGGGATTTAATGAAGTTGAACCTTCTGCAGGCGGACACGAAAGATCAATTTTGATAACTCTCCATCTCGGTGTATCAACTATGCCGCTAAACGATATCAGTTAATCATCGAGTGTATTAGTCAGCAATTAGTTTGAATTGTGAAATTTTAAAGAAAGAAAAGCTAAATTATTAATAGTGTCTCAGTAAAAATCTGTTGTCACATCGAACCACACCTTAATATTTCTGGCAATATTTAGGCAAGTTTTATAGCTCTTTTTAGATTTATTTTCTTTTGTTTTAAAATTTTTGTCTGGAGATTTATTATTTCATACACACCGTGCTGAGCTCAAATTTTATCGCCTAAAGAGGAGGTTTTGGAGGTTATTGCGGCTACGTTAGAATGGTTAAAACGTGATGTCTTTTGCCATAAAGCTAACGTGGCCAGATAATTGGACGGGTAATATTTTACTTCGCTTAGGAAATTTTTCATCTGAATTCCAATAGTTTTAAAATCGATTCATTGCATAATTAAATACAAACACGTAACATTAACTTAAAATTAATATATAACATTTAATGCTTAACTAATTATAATATTTAACTTTTGTAAAAATTTTAAATTAATAGTTTTATGATTATTTTTAATGTTGTTGATATATTATATATATATATATATAAAACTCGGCCATTTTGGTTTCGCAAAGGGCTATGCCCCTTGGCCCCTCTTGCTTTCATTTCTGTCTCTTTCTCTCCTATACTTTGTATAAAATAATCAAAATTTACAATGTAACTCTTACTGGCATCAACACAAAAAAAAAGTAACATAATCACAACAATCCTATCCTAACATTTAACTTTCATTACATAAAATTAAGACATATTTTTGTTACATATTTCGTTACATAAAATTGTGACATTTTTAAAATAACAATCACTGAAATCCTATAAAATGTAACAAACATTACATAAAATTGGGACATTTTTTCTAATGGGGTAGCTAAGAATTCTGTTGTAATTAATATATATTTTAGTATAATTTACCATGTTGCCATAATATAAAAACTATGTCATTGTTATATTTCTATTTTTAATAAGGAACCATTTATTTTCCATGTTAATTATATTTCATGTGTTTATAACATCAATATTTTTGCTGAAGTAATCCAATGATTATTTCACATCGTGTGATTTTGCTTATAATTACCTGGTGTGGCTACCTGAAAACTGAACTGTAGTCCTCTCGCTTACCAATGGGCTGATTAACGAACAATGATTGCTCAGACCACTACTAGCTGGGGGTGTTGATAAGTTAAAAACATTGGCGTGATTGTGGTCTGCAGTAAAGCTGCTAATATCATTGAAAATGCACCTAGTCTCATTCGCTTGCAGGAAAAATAGTCAATGAAAAAATTCGGCACTGTAACGTTTTGTGAGGTTTTTTGATAAAACTTAATAAACCGGCAACGGCGTTTTTTTTTTTTTTTTAAATGGGTTCGTCAACATGGACATTGGTCTAAGGAAAAATGTTTAGTGAAGTGTTTAAAAAAAAAAGTCTACTATGTCACGCATGCAAGTTTTTGAGTTGCACAAACAGATTTTGGGAAGGCCAAGCAGAGGTTGAAGAAAACAAGTATCCAAGCAGCACTTGCACTTCGACAGTCGAAGAAAATGTTTAAAAAAAGAAACAACTACATCGTCCCCGCAGTGATCGTTGCTTATCCATTGGTGCAGTTGCTAAAATGGTAAATATTGATAAGAAGACTAAGAGACAAATTTCATATCTAAACATTGAACATATCAAAAATCATCATCTGCATTAAACTGGTGCTGAAAAATCTCAGACAGCATCAAAATGACAAAAGGAACGAAACATAATAGCTTTTCTTTCCACTCTATAGGTGGATTTTATACACATGTAGTTTTATTAAGTTGTTCTACTGTATCTTAGTTCTTGTCACTTCACATATCCTATCATGCTTATGTAATGTGAGAAATGCTGTGAAATAATTATGTGTAAGGTGTAAAAGATGAAGTTAATATATGCTGGAGTATGTAGCATGCAACCGTGGAGTAACTGAATGCATTAATGTTGCATGCTGTCATAAATGCTTAAAATTGTTAAAATGTTTACAATGAAAGCGGTATGAGATACTTTTCATGGATATTTTTGAAAACTACAGGAATGTTTACCATAAAATTTACAAATTTAGATGTTGCCAGTATGACTGACGATGACCGTGTATTGGTTATGTTCTTGAGGTGGATTTGGAATATCCCTCAAATTTGCATTTCACACACGATGATTTGCTTCTATGCCCTGAGGCTAAAACTATTAAAAAGTGTGAAAAATTAGTTAATACACAAGAAAATAAATGCAACTACATCATTCACTACAGAGACCTTAAGCAAGTAATTCTCTTATCTTATATTTCATTAGCTCGATCTCGAGCGTATTGAGGCTACTTATCTGTACAATCTAGCTGTACAGAATAGGTAGCGTTCTTGGCAACTGCCATATGCCACGTCAGTGTACATGTAAGACTACACTTGGAACTGATTGTAGCCGCTTTCTTGCATTGGAGGGTTTAAACTGCAACAAGTACATCGACTCGTTAGTTTCAATCAATCGGCGTGATTGAAGTTGTACATTAACTTCAACATTCTGCAAAAACGAACCTCTAATGAATTTGAAAATAACTATTGGGAAAGCTGATGAATAATTATGTTTTTGAAAAAATGTTATGGAAAGTACCAGACATCTGACTAAGATGCAACTTATCATCAATAAAGTAAAGTTCGCTAAGTTGGTTTGAAAAAAGTAATTTGAAGGACAGAACAATATTTAGTGAACAGCCTACTTTTAGCTGTGGTACATTTAAATCCGACAGCGATTAAATTTAATAAGCAGCTTATATCGAAATGCCTATTTTAGATATAATCAAATTAAAAATGTTTGATATTTTCATTATAACCTTAATGTGTAAGATGTACAAGGGCATTAATATTTTATATTATAACGCTAGTTTACTTAATTATAATTTGAAAACTATTGGTTTCTATGAGGATGTTAAAAATGTACCATATTTTGATACAAGTGATTATCTAAAGAGTCGTTTGTGTTATTTTATGGAAAATAAAAATAAGCTCGGAGTATTTAAGGATAAGATAAGAATGGAACTGCAGATAGTATGTTTATTGGGTTATGTTTAAAATGTATTAAGTATTGTAGGTAGTAGAGAAATTTAAAAATGTAGAGGAGCACAGTTGTCCATAGTCAAGAATAAATTTTATTTTGTAGACTATTATAATTTTATGAGTGATGTGTATAGTAAATAAGTGATCAATACATAAGACGTACTTATTCAAAGGAGACTAAAAAAAAAAAAAAACTGAGGTATTTAAGAATGAGTTGAATGGAACTCTCGGTTAATGAATTTATTGGATTAAATCTAAAAAAATTTTCTACAAGCATCATAGATAATCAAGAAGTTAAAAATTGCAAATTAAGAAGGAACTTAGTTTTAAGGATTATTAAAATTGTGTAACTGGTGTGTGTGTAGTAAATTAAGTGAAAATTACATGGTATATTATAGCATACAAAAAATATTAAGATTGTACACTACAGAGCAGAGCAGTGTTATGTGACAAAGATGATAAAATAATTACATGTAGTAATAATGCAGATACAGTCACATATGGAAATTCTATGTATAATGAGTTCAACAGTTTGATTCTGTATCAATCAAACTAAGAGAGTGCATATGGAATAACAATATTTATGCATTGCATAATTATATCAAAGTTAATAAGTACAGTGTGATACAACGATGTTCATATTATTATGTAATACAATTTTTTTTTAAAATTGTTTTTATTTCTTTAACTTAATCATTCTGGAAGTTTTTTCTTTTTCTTTTTTTAATTTGCTTGCGATGGTCAAACAAGTAAGACAGCTTTTCTATCTTCATTGGTCTGCCATTCATTTTCAGCAATTTATTCAATATAGTTTCGCATCCAGTTCAAAATATGTATCGTTCAGGCCGAAAGCATGTATACCTCATTGTAAGCAGCTAACAATTGGTTTGTGACTCCTCTCGCTTTTACACTGCCAGTATAAATATTCTAAAAATAAACTCTCTATTTTTGGAAGAAAATTTATTAATGTTTTTTCTTTCTCCTTTTATAGGTCTAGTCATCTTGGATATGCTCATACTAGCTCACAATCAACTGAAATACATTCCTGGAAGAGTTTTTTCTCACATGAAGATGCTGAATTCGTTAGAACTAGACGGAAACCATATAATGCACATAGAAAAGGAAGCTTTTTACGGTCTGGAAGGTAAGACAAATATTGGAATTTTATTAAAATTGCAGACTGAAATATAAATACTGCGAGAAATACAATTAAATAACAGAGCTAAGCACTTGACGGTACAAAGGGCAATAAGCTAAGAGAGTGTCAGTGAAAAACAACAATGAGATGAGAGAAACCGACTGAAAATGCAATCGCAAAAAAGAAAAGATATTATGTAGCGTTGTGTAAACAAGGGAAGTTATGAAAGCAAGAAGGAAGAGGAAAAACGCAGGTTAAATAGATGTAAAAAAATATGAAGTGAAATAAAACAGTAAAATGTAGAAATTTATTTGAAAATTTACGAAATATATACATATTTAATATCGAGGTTGGGTGTTATTAAGAATGTTAATATGGAATGCTCTGATGAGCAATTATTTGACATGATCGATTGCAGTCTGTTTGTAATAAAGTCTATTAAAAGATTGAATAGGAAAATTTATGTTAATGATGAAATTAAGTATGTTCCAAGCAGCTCCGTGTCCTTGTAGCATTTGAGGGTCAGAATCTTCTCTCTTACGTTTTTCTTTGGAAAGTTCGATTTTTATGCGAACAATTATTTTCAGAAGGAGTCGAAGTTCTGGTTTCGGCACGATTGGTACGCGCTAGCTTGAGAATTTTTGATGAAAGTTCTTCAATTCTTGAAAAGCACGTTCTAGGAGCACCACATGGAGGCTGTCTTTTCTTGTCAAAAACAATAATCATCACTAACAAACTAATCTGCTTTAAATTTCACTCAGGCCACCATAAATCTGAAGATTGTGACATAAGGTTATTAACGTCCTACAAGAAATTTCTTAAATAAGAACTCCATCAATATTCCTCCAACCATAACCTCGGTTTCAGATTCAATAAATCCAACTCAAATTACGGATAATACTCCAGATTCAAACCATGTGCTTACCGGCTTTCTATTCACTATTGAAAAAACTATATCTACAGAAAACGTTCACTTAAAAAGACTTGGATCTGATCTCTCCTGAAATGCGTCTTCTTCAAAATCGGACGGAATTCTTCTAGCGATCAAAATTGAGTTACACGTAAATCGACCTTCCACTGGAACTTGAGGCTGTCGCAACCACTATTTATTTTTCTTCTCTGATCCCCGTGTGCTCAATTTACATTCTACCTTCTACAGTGATTAACCAACTTCAAATTGAGAACAAATCGTAATTCGACTTCTTGGAAACTTTAACGCATATGCTTCATGTTAAAGGAGCTTTACTTTGAATTCAAAAGGTGAATTATAAATTGTAAGAAATGTACTCTTTATTCTAAATCTCGTTTACTTACCTAAGATCACCCATTCATTACAATTTTTCTGTTATAAAACTTGGCAAAACTTTAGACCTAGTTATAGCATTACTGAACCAACAAGCTACCTTTAAGTTTACAACCGCATTAACCTTGCCAGACAAAATATGCCAGAAAAATAGGATTTTTGTGCTTTATTTCGTATCAACGTTTGTTTATCCAAATGTGTATCGTGCCTTCCGAGCACACGCATTAAGCGTCTTTTCTGACTGCCATTACACTCGACAATGAGTACATGCATAAATATACATGTATATAAATATGTATATATGTACATATATAGTTTGTTTTTTTTTTTTCATTATATACTTGTACATAAAAGCAAATGTTTACGGGTAGATGCAAAGTAGTTTAACATACTGATCGTACCTTTTCAAGTGACAGGAAAATTATAAATTCAGGTCCGGTTAATTTTTGGCAATAATTATGTGTACAATGTAAGTTACTTTGCGAGCTAATGAACGTATTTTGTTAGAAAAGTTTCTGTATTATCAAACCGACAGTGCGTTACTTTACATAATTAAGCCGGGCTTAACGTCGGCTGCAGTGCTCTATGTAATAATTTAGATATCTTCGAAATACCGGCAGTCCCCAGAGATAGCGGTACCCTCGATTATCAGTCCTCCAAAACTTTACTTTCGTTGTAAGACCAGTGTGTAGTCACGAAAGTAAGTTTATTAATTTGTGAACCAACCGGGGCGGATTCCGAATTTGACATAAATAACTGTCTTGTACACGCGTGCAAAAAATATTTATCCATAACCCCCCTATAAGTAAAGTATTTTTTGAGACAACTTTTTTTTAGGAGTTTTCTAAAAACCTCTTCGTGCGAAAATAGAACCCCATATCGTGAATTTGAAATTATTGAAACCGGTTAAAAGGAAATAAAGTCGGTTCCCCTTTCAGGTTAGGTAAAAAAGAAAAATTCTCACATGAGCCATGTCACCCACCAAAATAAATATAAGAATTGATAATTGACCAAGAATGCATATATGGTAATATATACAAAAATAATCACGTAGAAGGCGATGTTAAACCGCCACTTATACTACCACATGCGCGTTAATTGTTATATAGTAGACAGACACACACGGAACTGGATTTGTATTACCAATTGGTTCCGAGTGTAGCCTTTCGTCTACACTCACGTTGCATATTACAATTGCCCAGAACACTACTAGATAGTCGCTGACGACCAGAGAAACTAAGTATAGCACTATGATGATCATGATGATATATGCAGGGTGATTATAATTAAAGTTCAAGTTTTAAAACGCTATAAAAAAAGAACCACTGATCAGAATGACGTCAAATTTGAATGGAATATTATAGAAAAAGGGAGAAAAGGCGGATGACAAAAAAAAAAATATATTTTTTTTTTTTGGGGCTCGTCAACCAGGGATTTCACAAAGGAACAATTGGCGCTGTAAGCGTAAGAATTAAATGCCAATACCTGTCATGCGCACGACTTATTGCACAGTTGTTAGCATCTAAAATGCAACATTGCATTTTAGATTCGTTTAGAAATTAATTTCGATGCGAGTGAACTCAGTACGCTTGCTATTCCTTATCGCTGTTATCTGTGCCGACTTTTGGTTAATGCCGCAGTACAGTTAATTGTAATACGTCGTTATTCGATTTGTCGTTTTTCTTTCGTTATTATTTTTCATAGTCGACCTTTCGCTTCTGAGAAGTTCGCCATGACTGTCTGCTCAATGAAGGACCACACTCTGCTTGTGAAGCTTTTTTACAAGAACAATGACTGTGTACCGGTAGCACTACAGAAGTTCTGGACACTTAAGGGTATGAAAAAAGGCGTTGGTCCGATGACTGACTTGCAAAATGAAGCGGTACTGGTCGATTTGTGAGTGAATTTTCTGTTGCCCATATTCGGCAATATTGACATATCCTTGGAGATGAAAATTAGCTTGGTCTGTCCACAAAATTTTTTACGGCCATTCATTGTCCACTTCCATGCGAGCAAGATATTCTAAAGCAAAAGTCACTCTTGCTGGCAGGTCAGTAGAAAGCAACTCCTGAACATGGCTAATTTTGTATGGATAGCAATGCAGGACGTTCAGTAGAATTTTAAGCACCGCGCTCACAGGCTCATCCAATGTTCGGGCAATTCCTCGTGCACTGCACGGTTGCGCACCACCGCTCGACTCTTCCTGCACTGCTGTGGCCACTTCTTCAACCAACGTTGAATCAATTATTTTCCTTCCTCTACCAGATTGCACATCAAAAGAACCCGTATTTTCGAATTTCTGAATCATTTTCTCCAGACCCCTGTCAGTCATCGGACCAACTCCTTTTAACATACCCTTGAGTGTCCGTAACTGCTGTAATGCTACCAGTACACAGTCATTGTTCTTATAAAATATCTTCACAAGCAGGGCGCGGTCCTTCATCGAGCAGATGGTCGTGGCGAACTTCTCAGAAGCGAAAGGTCGACCACGAAAAATAATAACGAAAGAAAAACGACAAATCGAATAACGATGTATTACAATCAACTGTACTGCGGCATTAACCAAAAGTCGGCACAGATAACAGCGATAAGGAATAGCAAGCGTACTGAGTTCACTCGCATCGAAATTAATTTCTAAACGAATCTAAAATGCAATGTTGCATTTTAGATGCTAACGACTGTGCAATAAGTCGTGCGCATGACAGGTATTGGCATTTAATTCTTACGCTTACAGCGCCAATTGTTCCTTTGTGAAATCCCTGGTTGACGAGCCCCAAAAAAAAAAAAAATTTTTTTTTCTTTTTTTGTCATCCGCCTCTTCTCCCTTTTTCTATAATATTCCATTCAAATTTGACGTCATTCTGATCAATGGTTCTTTTTTTATAGCGTTTTGAAATTTGAACTTTAATTATAATCACCTTGTATATATCATCATGATCATCATAGTGCTATACTTAGTTTCTCTGATCGTCAGCGACTATCTAGTAGTGTTCTGGGCAATTGTAATATGCAACGTGAATGTAGACGAAGCTTTTATCGTAATTATTTGCATCGTATAATATTTAATAAAAAAGTTATAGGGCTCTGTTAATATTCATTACTTTAAGTCGGTGATGATAATTAGTAGGATTTTTGTTGCGTATTAAGTTTTTAAATAAACTCGTATCGGTAACCGAATTTATTTAATGCTGTAGTTATGGTATTATCATACTTTCATACTTCGAAAAAAAAAAATGCTCTGGGGGTACTTACAAAATAAATATAAATTAGTTGTTATATACTTCAAGTTCTAAACCTCCGACTTTTTTTTTTCATTTTTTCATTTTTTTGTTATATTTATTTTACATTTTGCTTTCTTTTGTTTTTTTACCGCAGTTTTCTCTAGTTTTTCAATAATTACCCGCGAAGCAGCGTTGTCCTACTTATAATTTCATAATAATACATACGTATACATCACGAAAATGAAAATGAAAGTTGTTTGATCAGCTCCTTCTAGGTACCTCGGTGTAAGCTCGAGTGCCGGCGAATAATTGTCTCCCGCTTTTGTGTATCCGTTATATTCGTTATGTGCTACATAAACAACATGCACACACAAAGGTTACTTCACAACGTCTCCTGCCCGAAATAATAATAGCTTACGAACGAGTTTTTTTTTTTTTTTTTGTCTTCCCCTTCGATTTGGATCTCAATTGCCAATTTTGCTTAGAATAGCGGAAAAGGTAACGTCCGATTGGCGCATAACTTGTATCACAGAGTGTGTGATATTCCAAAGCTCGTCCCACACTTGTAAATAAGCTTTCGCAAAATACCAATTCATCTCACCGAAGGGGACCGCTCTTAGACGAAAGTCTCCAATTTATATTCCGAAACATAGCAGAGCATTACAATCTGAACATTGTTGAATGCAACTCAAATTCAGCTCTGCGGCAGACAGATCACTCACATTGTAGTACGGTTTTAGCATTATGATTAGGTAATTTATTTCTATAGAAACGATTTTTAAAATGATTTCCGCTGAGAGCATGGAGCAAAAAAGAGTCCGCCCAGGGGTTCGTTCGATGCTTTTGAAGAAATCGTGTATTCTACCAGGAAGTGTATGGGCAAAATTATAGATCTTAGTCGACAAAAATTCTATAATTATTTAATATAAATGAAAGGAGTTATTCAAACTGAGAAAATTAAAATTTAGAAAGTTACACTTGAAATAGTCACAACTTTACTCTTAAATCATCAAAAAGGCCACTGCGAGTTTAAATGCCATCGGCGCTCTTCGTAGAAGACACATCTACAAGCGATAAACGCAAAACATAAATACGCTGAATTACACAAACATGCAAAAATCGCTCTTATACGGTAAGTTTACACATCATCGGCGTTGAATAACCTTTTTTTTTCCTCTGAATACTGAATGTGCGCGCGCTGATAACTAAAATTGGAGGAACGCTAAAAAAAAAACAAAAGAAAATTGCTTACAATGGGGAATAATAAATTTATTCTTACAAAAAAAAGAAGCATAAATAGAAGCGATTTCTCGTAGCTATGAATTTTGTGCTCAGCTAAGATTAAAATGTAAAATTTATAAAAGATTGTGTTCTAGTTGTATTTTAGAATTTCATTTGCATTTTATTTATACTACTTTGTGTTTTATTCGCATTCAATATGAAAGGAAAGAAATTGTTGTAAAAAAAGAACCCATAGAGAAATTAAGTTTATCAAACATACCCCGAGACGATAAGTAGAATCAGTGCTCTTGTACAAGTTAATAAGTGGTGAAAAGAGAAAGAGAGAAAAATGTCGTAAGATGTAATTTCCGGTGCCTTTGTTTTAAAAAGGCTCAAACTTCTTGTTTAAATTTTCCGTCAAAAAAGGCCGTCCTTCTAAGACAGGAAACCCTCGAGCCGTCATTCTGTCGGTATTTGTTTTACGTATTTTCGACTTCGCTTCGTTTCTTTTTCTTTTCTCCGTCGAAATTACTACCAATTCGTCAGAATTGCAGAACTCTGACCTTTGATATTTTCCGTAAAGAATAAAGGTGTATTATTAACGAAGAACTAATAAATGCCTAAACAAAAGCTTCATATCAAATTTATTCTCGTGATTAGTTCAATTCAAGCTGACAATTTTGGTTAAAGATTCGCTTGGCTACCAAATCAGAGGTGTCTCCGAATCGCTTTCAGGTTTATACCTAACCTGAAAATGAATATTAGTTATACCTGAGAACTATCTGGTTTCGCTAATCCCAATTCCTTTTATCTCTTGATTAATCCTGTTCCTCCTCCTCGTCCTTGGTTCTATGAGTTTCCCAGTTTGCGTCGGTCCGTAATTACTAAATTATCTCGCCTCCGTTTCTCGCATAGTCTCCTTCCTTCTTCACTAAATCGCTTTTCCTTGGCTGCATCTCATAATTATCCATTGAATCCTGAAGGTTCTCAGTATATGTTTGTGATGCGAATCACGTGCTCTTCGAGTGCTCCGGTTTAGTTACTCTATTATCATCTTTTAAAGCTTGGTCTTCCTGCTCCTTTCAACGCCTCTTATGTTCTTTCTCTATCTATTCTCTCTGTTGTTCCTGTCCTAGGGGTGTTCCTTGATTCTATTCGCGACAAAATAAAAATATAATTTCTATTCTATTCCATGCATTTATTCCTTTTTGCTGGGCTAATAATGCGCTTTGGTAGAAAACCCATGGGTGGTAAAAAAAAAATATCTGGTGAAAAGTAAAGGCGGACGATCCCAAGCAGAAAGGAACTGGTCCTAATGTTCTCTTTTTTTAGAAGCTTAAGTACATTATGAAAAAAGCTTAATTTCACAATCGCCGACGCTCTGCTAAGGACGATTCACTTTACTTTACTTTATGCTGAGGTCTATACCGTTTATGCGTGCTATTTTGTTAACGAAAAGCTTGGTTCACCATTAATAATTGTCTTCTGCATACAAGATCAAACAACAGGCTATTTACGCATATCGTTGCAGTTATGGAGATAATTTTAAATCAGATTAACACTAAATGATTGCGTATTCATCATCATCAGTTTGCGCACTTTCAACCGTTCCAGCTACCCTTCCCTGCACGACAGTTCGAAGCGGTCTGTGTCATGTTCCGTTTTGTTTTCTAAAAAGATTTTTTTTCCTTCCGATATCGTCGACCGGAGAATTTTTTCCCGGACTCCCCGTTCACCGAAGTATTTCATCGATGGTTATCTTCTGCGTTCGTTTAATGCGGTGTATAACACATCACATCTCGAATGCATTTATTTTGTTTTGAACATTATCCACGTCTCCGAGGAATAGCACTGACCGCACACGTAACTCTTTAATATTTACAACCGGAGATTCATGTTCATCTTCTTATCTCTAACTATAAACCCCCGAGGTTCGTATTTAGCCTTGTCTATCCCCGAGTATTTATTTCTTCGTAATCTTCACCATCATTTGTTATGATAACTCGTAGACACACACACACACACACACACTTGTGTATTTATAGACTTTTTCAAACTGAGCTCTCTTCACGAAAATACGCAGTGCTCTGATTTAACTCTTGCTATTTGCATAACATTTTGGTTTTAGCCGGGTTTATCTTCATTTCGTAGCTCTCTGATGCTGGTCTGTGCAGTATCGATCTTTGTAACTGCTACGGCGTCTCAGCAACTAACACCTTGTCTGCGTATTACTGCCTACTTTCTTGCCGTTCACTTTGAATCCTGTGTTTGTTAAAGTGCGCGGTGTTTTGTCATCTCCCCAGCATAGGAATAATCTGGGCACCAAAGAACACCCCTGTCTCACACCTCGTTCAGTCTTGCAGGTTTTTTTTTGTGTTGCGGACAACCCTATTGCTAAATTCGATAGATTTGCAATAAAAAACTGTATATCCTTCTTTTCGACGTTGTATCTGTAAACTACGCAAACCACTTTTTTGACGTTGTACTCTATCAAACGCTTTTTCGTAGTTGACAAGCCATGCGAAGATAGTCCGGTTTATTTTATAACCAGTTTGAACAATTATGCGCTACAAAACCGAACTGAGTCTCATCCAGCTCTGTCCATCAATCTTCTTCTCCGTTCTTCAGTTAATTATCTCCCCTGTGTCCGGTATATCATGTTCAACATTCCGCATGACGCTTTTTTCACTTCCATTTGTTAATTTCGCCGGAATTCCGTCTCTATGCCAACCGCTTTGTTTCTTCTAGTTTTCCGTACCGCATTCTTGAACTTCAGCATGACAATATCTGGAGCTTTACTCCCAGAAAAAACTTCAGGGGCTGTGTCGTTCCTTTATGCTTCATGTACCTTACTAACATATACTTCATCCAAGCTTCGAGCGCGGCTCACTTTGTTCTTCTGTTATTATCATTCGTGATGACTATTTATTCTTTTGCTATTAACCGCTTAATTTCGCGATGCATGTCCCGGAGTCTGCCCCTTTATCATGTACGTACTCTATAGTTTGACATCGTTCTTCGTGCTACCAAGAGACTTTTGCTCTTCCGCATTTCTTTATTCAATTTTTGGTACTCTTGACTGTTTCCATGCTTGATTTGTCTTCGTCGACTCAACAAATTCAGAATCTCAACTTTTTCCTTGTCGTATTTTTACCGTCCAGGACTAGGTTAGCTGTTTTTTTTTTACCACTAGTTTCCATGACATTCACATTTACCTTGATTTTATCAGTTTTAACCTGCAGACTTCTGCTAAATTCATTGATTCGGGTTTTAATTTTCAACGGGCTTGTATTTCTGGTTTTATTGCATTTTAGATGTAATTTGCTTTCTCATGCGACATTTGGCCTTTAGCAATATATGGTCAGCGTTTCGATCTGCTGAAGGGTATATAGTATGTGTGACAATTACGCACCTGTGGTGTGTATCTTCTATTAACAAGGATACAGTCTAATTCCCAATTCCATGCCCTGGGTTCTTCCACGAATATAGTTTTCGAGGACGGTGTTTAAAGGGGCTGCGTTACATATTATCGTTTGATTTTTATCTGTAAACTCGATCATTCTGTCTCATCTATCGTTCCGTTGCCATAGACCATAGACTCTAACAGATTCTCCAGCGGGTCTATTACCGAATTTCGGATTGAAGTTGCCCATTATGTTTTTTAATAGCTTTCTCACTATCTTCATATAGTGCTTCGATTTCGCTCTCACCACGGTCTGTAGTTGAGCATCCACTACATCAATTTCGGTTTATACTTAATGATTATGGCTACATATCTGAGATTGGTATTACTTTCCCAAAATCATTTTACTTAGCTTCTATGAAAAATCCCGACTCTGTTTTCACTCTAGAATATCTATTATTTCATACTCCTCTGTTGTCATTATTCGGTCGGATTTCGGTCGTCTGACTACACTCACTCCTAAGATATCCATGTTGCATCCTTTTGCTTCTATCACAACGTTTGTTAACTTCCCTGCAGTAAACACTGATCTTGTGTTCCATCGCATAGCTCTATAGCTGCTCCTTTATAACTGCCGCCACCTCATCCGCAGACTCTTCGCATCCCTCTAGACTGCACAGGCGACATGTGTAAGTCCTAACGGAGACCGGGGGCCAATAGTGACATATTTATTTGCATATCAACACTTCTTTGGAAGCATACTACAGCGAATTCCGGTGCCTTTATGGAAGATTCTCTGTCGGAGTTCTTTGCCTTAGCCGAAAGAACTTGGTTTTAAGGCGCCGGATATCCGCTTCAGATTTGTGTATCCGACTGAGGCACGTATGTCATAAGCGAGTTGCTGTCATAGTTCTTGTTGTTGTTGTTGTTACATGGTAACACTATTTAATACTATTACTCCGTGAAAGTGTAGTTTGTCGCTGCGAAATATGTCGGTATTTTATAATTTTATTAATTAAAATATATTTTCGCATTTGTCGTATTACATTTTAACGAATTAAACACGCTATATCATTATCGAAATAAACTACATGAAAAATATAAACACTTTTCATAAAAATAATATTAATATATTTTATAAAAAGTGTTTATATCTTTCATACGGATTGTTTGATAATTAACAGAAATAATGCATGGAATAAATTTTAACATTTTCGAAATAATTTATTTTAGATAATAAATATCGATGGGTGGGAATAAGTCGGAAAAACTTATTTAAAATTAAAAGCAATAAAATTTGGATCAATTGCTGGATCATTAAGTAAAATTGTTGCATGAACTAAATACACATGAACAAGGTATGAAAATAAACATAAAAAGAAAAAAAAAAAATACAAATCTTTAAGAATAAAAATGATTACAATTGAAGTATTGTCTAAAAGCTACACTGTTCCTTTCATTTAGTAGTCCTGCAAAAGAAGGTCAATATTAAGTTTATGTGTACGTAATTGAAATTCTTACCAATCTTATATAAAAAGAGCCGTAGCAGGATGACTTTTGCCAAATGGAAATATAAATAATCATCTTTCGCGCTTCGGAATATTAAGAAAACAAAAACACCGAAAAAACCATTAAAAGATTGCTTATTCAATATAGAATACAAATATATATATATATATATATATATATATGTATATATATATATATATACATATATATACATATATTAATGACAACGTCATTCTTAGTCCGAAATCCCATCACTTTTTTTGTCTCAAAACGTTACATGCATATTGTATATTCAAGAAGACAAAGTACCGTCAAAATGGATTGTTGTAATTATATTATCCAATGACAACGTCATTCTTAGCCCGACCCCAAAACGCGTTGCACATATTGTACACATATAAGAAGACAACGTTCTGACAGAAAAAGTTGTGTCGGTTGGCCTAAGAATGACGTTGTCAATTTTCCTCATTCTATACAAAGTACAAAAGTGATAGAGTTCGGAATTGGGGGTGTTCCCAGGCGGGGTCAAGGAGCGGAGGAACCCCTTTGCTTAACACAGAGACCGAGTTAATGTATATATTTATGTATGTATGTATATGTATATATATATATATATATATATATGTATGTATGGATGTATGTATATATGTATGTATGTATGTATATATTTATGTATGTATGTATGTATGTATGTGTGAATGCGAGAAACGTGAAAGAGTAAAAATATCAAAAATACTGTAAAATACAGATATGCAAAAAAAAAATGTCGTATAAGAAGCAATCAGATATTTGGCTAGTCGTAGAAAACTTTGTAAAACGATATTCGTACTTTACTCGGTGACAGCTTTTAGAAATCACCAAGTGCGGACACTTTTATATCGATGAACTTTTTCAGAATGCAATGAGCCTCTTTTTAAATGGAAAAAATAGAAAAAGATTATACTTTGATGAAAATTCAAACTTGAAGCATTTTCTTTTTTCTGGAAGAGGAGAAAAAAAAATCAAATATCGAAGTAGTCGAGTACTTTGAAATTTGTTACTTAACTAGACAATTAGAAACTTTTGAACTACCGCTTCAGCCACATCAAGTTAAGTGGAAGGGTAAAGCTCAGCGCGTAGATGACGTAAATGCACAAAATAAACCGGACAAACGCACCAAGATTAAAGGCTTATTCGGAATTTTTCATACGACTCCCCCCTGATAGACCGGATTGACTGCTGGCGAATGAAAAGTCTAAAAATTGAAAGTTTTCTAATGAAATATTGAATAACTGCTGCTAGCCTGTCTACAGCTTTTAACTTCATTTCCATCAGTCGAATGATATCGCGTCACAATTGAACACATACACCAGCACATTTCAACTTTTGTTTCGGTGATAACTTTCTAGTTCTTCCCTCTCCTCTGCTCATCTATCACGTCTGCATCTTTCTTCTTTCTTTTCTGTCTACCCTTTAAAAGTACTTCCATCACTCGAGTGCGCTTCCTCTTTTACCTTCTCTTCCATTTTCCCGTCTTGTTTATTAACGTGAGCAGTTGATTTACTTTCTTTTCATCGCATTTTCGTACTTTTCTCGATGTAATCTTCCGCTTACACACGGAGATGCATTTTAAACAGATACGCGCCATTGAAATTTCTTTTAACAAAAACATCCACGCAAAATCTCTCCGAAAACTGTTCACGAAAACGAGATTTTCGAAACGACCTTTTTGTTCCCTTTAATATCGGTTAAATTTTTCATATGTGAAATTCAAGTAAGGCCGATGGTAATCTTCGAGAACAATTTAATGAACAAATTAAACGAAGATGTACCGAAAAGCGAGCCACTCAAGCCCTGACGATTTCGAAAGAGAAAAAGGACCAAGCCCCCCGTATTGGTAATCAGAGAGACGAAAAATGAATTAGACTATACAAAGACTATAGAGAAAAAGTTACTTAAAAAGTATAGAGCAACTTCCGATTATAACGGTTGTAAAATTTCAGGGGAAAAAAGTGATGGGCAAATTTAGATTGTCCCGTAAGCCAGACATTGAATTGAAAAAAATACAAAAAGTAACGAGCTGAAAATAGAGGTATAACGGAAAACTGGCAAATCGTTGGAATGCCGAAAAAAGGATAAATACAGATATGGAAAAGGTAAACAAAGGAAAAACCAACTAACTAGGTCCCACGTACTGAGAAGGTGCGTGCTAAAAGCAGTTTTAGGAAAATCGTTTTTTTTTTTTTTAATTTTTTGGGCTCGTTAACCGGCGATCTTTACCCAGAAACAATTAGAAAAAAGAAGGAGTCAATTTTATCTTCGTACGATATCAAACGTTGTTAGGAGAAAGGGGAACAAGTAATAGGAACAATATGTGGAGAGGGAAAAGATAATAAAACGCGCAATATGGAAAACCGAGTATCAATAAAATGAAATAGAAAGCAGAACACTTAATAGAAAGAGATAAACACTTAATAAACACACGATGATCCGCATCGCAAACACACTCTTCTTTCGAGTGGAGCGGATAATACGGAAAGAGGCAACCAACGAAAAACGAAAACAGGAAGAAGATAATAAAGTATGGATCAAGAACGCAGGCGAATAACGGAGACAATAACGGAACGACGAAGTAAAGAAAACAAACAGAACCATAGGTTAACAGGAAGACTAGGTTGAGCAGACAGATAGAAAGAACAATTGTTAGAAAAAGAGGAATACATTCGATATCAAAGTCTGAGATGAAAATCTTTGCACAGCGGAAGGAAATTAGACGATGGGAAGATCGTGTTAAAGACCATGGATAAAACATATAGAATCCTTAATAGAAAAAAAAAAAAAATTAGTAAGAAAAACCAGAAAAATTTAACGAAAACTATAGATAAAATATTACATTTTTTTCTTTTCCAACTTTTTTATATCTATATAATATATTTAGCATTGTTTTTAACTGCTAAGTACAGTACGCGTATATGTATGGTCAAATTAATTAACTCAGTTTCCTTAATAAACTGAAGGACAGATGCCGTTGCCGTCGATGAGTTAGCAAGGATATACACTAATGATTCATTGCTGTTTTATGAGATTCAGTGATCTGAAAAGGCTGAGCATATACATATGTGCGATACAGTAGGGATGCTGCTTTGTAGGCAGAAAAGGCAGAATGTAGGAGACGTAGCTCTTCGGAACATAAAGTCGTGGGACGACAAGGCTGTATGTCCTGTTCGCAGCCGGCTCAGAATGCAAAACTCAGCACGATACATGCTTTCCCATTGGCCAGCACGGCTCAGTTGTGGCTTTAATGGTTATCATAGAAACGTCTGGCAGGAGGCCCTGTGCTCTTTCCATGCGGACAAGCATTTGGGCACAAAACAAAGCTAAAAAAGCGTTTTCAAGCATGGGGGAAAGCATTGCTGATCGAGTAGATAAATCAACCCGCTCATTTCCGGTGATCACAGAGCATGGCCGCCGGGCATAACCATGCTATTGAGTAGTGCCTCATGGACAGTCTATACAACATCTGGTCTTAACAAATGTAAGAGCTTTGTAGTAAAAAGTAATTTTTAAATTTTTACGAAAGTAAAAACCTTAGTTGAATGTATTAAGAGTTGTAAATAATATTGTCCATGTTCTGTTATTAATTTATTAAAAATATTATGAAAAACGTTTATTACAGAAATTATATTTTAAAAATATTAAAAATAGCCGACATATAATTTCTGTAATACACGTTTCTTATAATATTTTTAATAAATGTATTAAGCTTGTCTTAAAACATTTATATTTATCCGTAGTTACCGGTACTATAAAATAACAAAATTTCGATGTAATCTTCTGTTCGTTACCAGCTCTTTAATTTCATATTCTAATATGATTTCATTATTGCAAAACAACGACACCGGTGAAAAGTGATCGAAAAATAGATGCCAAAAGGTAATATCTCTTGAATTATTTGCACTCTTTTCTCCACTATACATCGATGTCTCGTATAAGTGTAAAGTTACCAATATTTAAATTAAAAATGAATTAGCCTTTTTAAGCGAGAAGAATACATTAATAATGATATAATTCGAAATTATTTATATTATATACCATATTTTTATGTATATTTAATTTCTTATATTAATTATCATTTTGCACTGATCTAGTTATCATAATTAACTCTACATATTGCTTGTTTTTTAATATCCCTTGAAATCATTAAGATCCACCCTGAAAAGTGCCTGCTAATAAATAGTTTTCATTTTTTAAAACTCCTTATTAAATGAAAATAACCATATACACGCATTTTGTAAATATGAATAAACAGCGCTTGACTATTTTAATAAAAACGTAGGGGAAAACGGCATTAGATTTAATCAAAAGTATTTTTTTATATTTTTTCTTAAAATTATAAACTGTGAAGACGCCAATAATTTTCATATTTTACAGTTCACATTCAGTACTCAGCGATTTAGATATTTTCAACAAAAAATACTTTTACTTTTATTTTAATATTATAATTTTGTATAAAGTTTAACAGAAATCTCTACAAAAACCATACGTATTACTAATGCGTTCTGCGAATTTCACATACAACTTCGATGCTTCGTATATTCGGTTTGACAAAAGCAGCGGTATCTGGGGAAAATGTGAATAGTTATAAGAACGTTTTTCATTCTCTGTAGACACTCGTATTGAACAGTTATTAAAAAGTTATCGTATTAAGGTTGAATAGACTTCAAAGTAAATCATCAAATGATGCAGCTAAAGTGTGACCAAACCATTAAATATAAACTCACAAATCCTTAAGAAGGTGCGAACATAAAAAAAGTAACAGCTATGATATAGCATAGTTGGTTAGGAGCGTCTTTCGCTTGAATAAAATGTGAATATTATCATCGAAAACACTCAAAATTCTAACAATATTAATAATAGTAATAACAATAGTCGAAAAAGTGTGACATTTTCGAAAAAGTGTTCATTAAAGTAGTTCTGTGTTTATCGCGTTTAAATAATTTATAGTGTGTATATTATCGTAATTATCGTTCTTGTGCCGATTCATGTCGGCGACTAAGAAACCTCCCCCCGCACACGCACAAGGCAGCACAGCGCGCAGCCTCACAACGCAACCAGCCCCTCGTTATCACCATCGCTACGACGCTTCGACAATGCGACCGGTGCGACAAAAACTACCCGTAACATCATTAACAGCAGCAATGCAGGTAAGACGAACGTTGTTAATTTAACTCAACACGTACAACCGACCGCCACCACTAACACACTGCCGCAGTCAGCCCCGAATTCAGGTACAGCAGCATCTACTACCGATAAAACAATACGAACAGCCCGTTATCTCTCGATCTTTCCGAAAGCGAAGCGCCGATAATTGATAACGACCAATTCCCAGCGCTACCCGGCATATCGCGTGATATTTCTCAGCCCGGCAAAACAGAGCCGCTCTTATCATCCTTCTCGGAAAAGTTAAAATCGACAAACAGAACACCATTTCTCGCTGCTAAAAGAATAGTCCCAATAACGAATGTTCAACCAATAACTGACGAGCAGGGAATCATATTCCCATACATCGCTCCACACACCATAAGAGAGTATTTAGTAGCGCTGAAGGAGCAGATAGGTAGCGCATCAAATATTCTGGCCGGATCAAGAATCAGCCAAGACAGGGTAATGATGTTCTTAAGTTCCACCGAAGTAACTAACTTGCTGTTTGCCAAAGGGGCAACGATTTATCTCGGAGGGAAACCAGTCGCCGCGCGTAGATTACGAAACCCAACAAATAAGTTGGTGTTGTCAAATGTATCCCCCACCATTCCGAATGACAAACTTTTGCAGTACTTGAGCAGTAACCTGGCAATAAAACCCCTGTTACAGATGGTAAATCCGATGGATGCTGAATTTGGTCACGTCTTAAGCTGGCGACGACAGCTTCACATCGAACACACCCCTGCTGTACAAACATACCGGAGTCATTTCTGATAAGCTATAACGGCAGAGATCACCGAATTTTCGTCCTCTTGGAGAACCACATGTGCCCTGCATGCAATAAGGACACAGACCCCCCTAGAGTAGTTCAAACAGAAAGCCCTCTTCCGAAGGTGCCTATCGATCCCTCCGAAAATAGGCCCCATCAAGATACACAAAAAGAGAATCCCCCTCCTCACGATATCCAAAAACAACAAACAAGTGATCCCCATAACAAGCCAGATAGGCATGACTAGTCCTCACCAAGCACCGGGACAGCGGCCGGATCGCCAAATCTTTACACCAGCGAACCAAACCAACTGCCGACAGGAGGACAACGAGAGAGCAAACCCACTCTTCAAACGGCCGCATCCCAAAACTCCTGAATGTCAAGCAGGAGCAGAAGAGCCTACATATCCTACACATTCTATTCCAAAACGGATCATTCTGGACAACCACAATTACAACCCTGAGGGACGCCCAGTACAGACTGCTGACACAGCCAACGCAGAAGTACCAACGGAACACCTACCCGCTGATGCGCACACAGAAACAGCTGAAGGACCAACGGCGCAAAAGAAGAGAGCAGATATTGAGGAAATCGTAGCAGGAGCAAAACATCTTTTCGAAGAAAACCAAGTGCCCTTCATTCTCAATTACAACGACTTCCAAAAGTTCATAAAGCGTATCAGCACATCGTCCAGTTATCTTAAGTACGCCCAACATTTCACACAGGACACAGACGGATTATTGCACATGTTATCCCAGGTAAAGCCATTCCTTGGGAGTAGGAGCGTCAAAAATAGATGCTCGCGTATTATAAAGAATTTGAAACTTACACCCTCTGAATCGGAGAACACAACAGACGACGATCGCAGTTCCCAGACTAACTAATGGGAGGTTCAGCAATCCTCATACAAGGCACGATCACGGAGTGATAAGAATTCAAATGATGTCTTCAGGAATGCGAAGTAAGTGCACCATACTCCAGTGGAACTGCAGAGGCCTCCACAACAATAAAACGGAACTAGAATATCTAATCGCAACCCACAACCCTGCGGTTATCTGTTTGCAAGAAACACATCTCAATTCCCCCCTGGACCCTATTTTTCCCAACTATATCACCTTCCAGAGAGACTACACTTTGGGTGACCGAGCTTGCAGGGGCGTGGCAACGCTCGTGCATGTCTCAATCCCAGCTCATTTGATAAAGATAACGACGCATCTTCAAGCACTAGCGATATCTGTCTTAATACCCGGATTTTCTGGTAGTGCAATATCCATATGCAATTTCTATTTACCCGCTTGCAGCAACGTCAGCTACCCACAGCTATGCGCTACCATAAAGTAACTGACCTCCCCGTCAATAATTCTAGGAGATTTTAACGCCCACTCCCCGATTTGGGGATCAGCTTCAACAAATCACCATGGCTCGGTCATAACGGATATTCTCGTCAGTAACGACTATGCTCTCCTTTCGTTAAAAGGTCCTACTCATTTCGACTCCACGGCGAAGACGTTTTCAACAACTGACCTAGCCCTCTGCACCATCGCACTTTACCCAATAATTTCGTCTCGCGTCATGGATGACCTCCACTCCAGTGACCACTTTCCCATTATAATCTCATCTGACATAGGTAGCTGTCGGTCGGCTCCTCGAAATCAATCGACCGTGCAAAGGTACATGTTTCACAAAGCGGACTGGAAAGGCTACAAGGAGAGCCTAGTCATAAATGCTGAGCCCGGCCCATCTATTGAAGAAAAAGTAAAGACATTTACACAGGCTCTATTCAGAGCAGCAGCAGCAACAATCCCGAAGTCATCCGCGGCTGTGCACCCACGCAGGGTCCCCTGGTGGTGTGACGAAGTGAGAGAGGCAATAACGAACAGGAAGCGAGCCTTAAGAAAGTATAAATCGACAAAAGCTGATCAGGATCTAATAGAATTTAAGAAGCATAGATCTTTAGCCCGTCACATTATCAGGACGAAAAAACATGAAGCCTGGCTTTCCTTCATGTCGTCAATTAATGACGCGTCGACCAGTGCGTCTACCTGGCGGAAAATAAAATCCCTTAACGGAAGACAGCGGCCACCAACCCCAATCTATATCAAGTCCAATAACAACATCATATCAGATACGGCATCAGTTGCGTCCATACTAGCAAAGCATTTCTCCGATGCTTCCTCAACCAATTCCTACTCATCATCCTTTTTGTCCCACGCAAATAAGAAAGATGTCATTCCTACCACCCAACAGCATGGATCGGTACGATCGACCGTTCTCCTTGTCCGAGTTAAATTTTGTCTTAGACAATAAGCTGAAAGCAAGTGCACCTGGCGCAGATTCCATCCATCCTTTCATGCTAAAGTTCCTTCCCACGGCGGCAAGACAATATCTGCTAAACATCTATAACCAGATCTGGGAACAAGGTAACATTCCGATCTCATGGAAAGAGGCAATCGTTATTCCGATTTTAAAACAGAATAAGGATCCTTCACTACCCAGTAGCTACCGTCCTATCTCACCGATGAGTGTACCTTATCCAAAACCCTGGATAAAATGGTCAACAGACGTCTCCTCTCCTTTTGTGAATCCAAAAATATCCTCTCCACAATACAAGCCGGAGGCCGTAAGGCTAAATCAACGTCGAATCATCTGGTGAGCCTTCAAAGGCAGATTTTATCTGCGTTCAAAAGTTGACAGCACCTGATAACCATATTCTTCGATATTGAAAAAGCCTATGACCGCCTAATAAACAAACTACGAAGATGGCAGGTGACAGGTAGAATGATAAGATTCATTCAAAACTACTTGTCAGACCGATCTAACCACGGTTTGAAAATTTTAATAAATAAAAAAAAAAAAAAAAAAAAAAAAAATAGTAATAATTAATAATAGTAATAAATTTGTCTAGCTTTTTAGATGTTTTATTGAAACAACATAAAAACGCTGATTTTTTTTTTTTTTCGACACTCGAGCTATTTAAAACCGGAAATAACTGAGTTATAACGATTGCTAATTTTGGTAAACTATGTAGCATTAAATAAATGAATAAAAATAGGCGAGTGTTTTATTTCGGTTCTTAACCAAGCGAATAATTTAAACATAAGATTGCCTCAGTTATTACCCCCCAGTGGCTCAATTGAACGAAATCGAGGTCAGTATTAAATTTTCTTACATGACAATGGCGCTTCATTCTTTCAGTATATTTAAAATAAATGTTTCGCTTTTTTTTCTTCTACTCATCCGATTGTTCCAGCCTTGTTTCATTGAACAAATAGTCTACACAATCTGTATCGAAACCCGAATAAATTTTATAGCATTACGGTTTCATAATTGAATATTAACTGTTCGTTTCATCTGTTAACAGAGAATTTGCAGTACCTTCGCTTGGGAGATAACAACTTACACGAAATACCAAGCGACGCATTGAGGAGATTGCACCGCTTACGCCATCTCGACCTTAGAGCTAACAATATATCATTCATACCGGATGATGCATTCACCGGATTCGGAGACACAATCACCTTCTTAAACCTGCAAAAGAACAAGTAATTAAACATATCTTAATGCTTTTACACATCTTATATTGTGTAGCGTTCGCAGTACGCTTAAAATACTATTCATAATGCAAATATTAATATATAAGCTTAATTTTTAATATTGATTTTAATTCTCTACTTAAAGTGTGATTAAAATAATACGTTGCGAATATCACTGCATTATTTGTGTATTTACGGAAATATCGTGACAAATAAATAACGACTTTTGCGCATGACATCAGTCATAAGCAGTTTGAAAAACAATTTATTTTACTCGTTTAATGTCTGAAAAAGTTTTAATAAATAAATATAACGTTTAAAACAAAACAATTAATGACCACAAACGTGCCAGTTGTCTCAATAAAAATCGGTTAGATAATGAGTTTAAATAGACGACTCTGAATTAAGAGAAAAGTGTAAAATAAAGGCAGACGTGCGGGGCGGTTGCACTCGATAAAAAATCGTAAATTTCTTTTAAAATTACATTTTACTTTTTCGCAATGAAAAACTAGTGTCCAGCAGCTCTTCCCGGCTTCTCTGTATTTAAGAGTATGCGGCGGAAAGAACACAGGTAAACATTTCAAATTCACTACGGAGGTATATTGTAGTTTTTTTCTTTTACAGGACTCGTTTTCTTTACCATGTCCTTCGAAGTTGGCTCCATTCTGCTTTTCTTGGCAGTTGTATGATTCACTGCATGCAATTTTTTTTTTTTTTTTGAAAATACGTGCGCCTATCAAACGAGAGCCGATAATATCAATTTCTGCAAGAAAAATGCTAACTTTTTTAAACGATTAGTTTCTGAACAGTTCTGTCTACGGTTTTTTGTTTTGTTTTCTTTTTTGTTATAATAAATAAAAAGGATAGTCAGTTTATAAATAAACGATCTTCAGGGGAACGGCGATCTTTATCTTTTCTAATTTCAGAATTTGTATCAAAAATAAAGGCCGCTCATCATCTCCGTCATTATTGCGTTATTATAAGATGGAAAATATATTGTCCACCAATGAGGAATTTCCTCTTTGAACTTTGAAGTATATTTATATTCGTAGTGACTTTCAGTTATCTTTAATAACCCCTCGCGAGACATTGTATATTTCATTATTCGTTCTTTCAACTGTAGAAAAACAAATTTCCGAAATAGTAAGATGGCTCGCAGAAAAAAGATAATAAATAAATAAAACAAAAGGAGATAAAAAAGAAATTGCAGTAAAAAAGAAACATTTCACACGGCTCGCGGCTACAAATAGCAAAATAACTCTGCATTTGTGAAGAAAGGTTACTGGCACATTTCCTTTCTAACACAGTACCGTTTAAAGTTTGTACTTCGATCATTTCATTCCTTTCTAAGGGGAGTCGCGTAGCACATTATTCCAATTTAAAAATTCCATACCAACTTTTGCTTGCATATTTTTTTCGTTTCCTTCTTCTATCTATTAGTGGTTATCTGGCTTCAGAATCGCATAAGGGTTGCCCCCAGAAATAGACGGCTAGCTATTAGCATCATACGTCTTCATTTAACTGCGTTAAATTTTTGCTCTTCTAAAAAGCATACTCACCTGAAAAACAAGATCAACGTCGCTTGCGTCAGACTACATGGCATAATAGTGTATTTTAGACCCTGCTGGCTTTCGTTCGCAAAATGTCTCGCAGGGAGCTCTCAACCCGTAGCAGACTAACACATCCCTTTCATCGCATAGATATTTATACACGCGTTCTCCTTTTCTTCAATCAGCTCCACAACAGAATGGATCCATTCGCATTAGATGTTCACGTTTCAGTAACTCTCGTTTCAAACATTATTATCTGATAAATTTGATCGCGAATAATGAGAATTCATTAATACAAATAGGCTATTTAGGAAGTTTCAGTTGCTGGAAGCGTTGTACACAGAGCAAAATTTGAAAAAGGAAGTAAATTTCAAAAAAAAAAAAAAAAAAAGTAAAAATTACTTTGGATTCGCATTGCACATGGGAAATTCAATTTTTTAGTGTAATGCAGATACTGGAAAAATGTGTATTAAATGTAACGTATCTCTGTATAATATATTCTGCTTGATAATTAGTTAACAAAAATGATAAAAATCTATAAAAACAACAACAAACACTTCAACCGAATAAAAATAAATATTCTAGAAACGTTTTCGGAAATGTCTCGTCGAAAGCCAGAAAAAGGAAAAGAAAATTGCGTCCTATAGTACGTTTGAAGCATTCGTCGTTGTAAATTCGAAGGTTTTAACCTAAATTCTGCAAAATTTTGCTTATATAACCGGGGATTCGATAAATACTGAGACCTATTTGCATGTAGGAAAACAACAACTAGTGACTAAAGGTTTAATTTCAGTGAAATGAGAGGCGTATACGTGTTTAGAGTTCCACGGAACACTCATCGATTTTCAAATTGCAGCAACAAAAGAGCGTTAAAGAAATAATTATTTAAAATTTTCAGCGCACGATGAAATAATGTAATAATTAGAAATATTGAATCGAGGCCTTAAACGTTTCTTCGCCTTTTGGATCTTCCGAAAACGACGAATTTGTTTATTTTAATTTTTATACATATCTCTGGTTGAATTTTGTCATTCATTATTTATAAAAAAAAAAAAAACGGAGAAATTTAATATATTTTTTATTAAAACCTAATTTTGGGAAGTTATTGTAAATCGGTTAACAAGAAATATACGATTTTTTTTTGCCGCCTCAAAATACTCGACTCCTAAAATTTTGGAACATATCCCTCGCGATAATATTAAGGGATTATACTGCGTTATTAGTAAAAATAAATTTATAAATTTAGTTTATATTGTTGGATTGTAAAGGAAATATTCATCTATCAGCTTCTCAGAAACGAAAGTCGAAAAAAAGCGGTAGTAAAGACGAATACGTAATTTAAATCTGTAAAATAACCGGATATAGTCCGAGAGCTGAGGGACCAAAACTGCAACAGTTTTAGAAAGGCTTATATTTTGAAATTAGGTTATATAGCGGTTGTATATCCATAGCCTACTGACGGTAAGCCGGTCAGCCCCGGTTTCACTAACACCTGACGCGAAGGGGGGGGGGGGGCTGCTCTAAACTTGTATTAAAAATGCATGTACGTCTCGCAACCGTTTTATAAAATCTGAAAGTTAGTTTATAGATAATTGGTCAATTTATGCGGAAACATAGGGATCTACTCTACATGACCTAGTGTCAAACTGTCGCAGTTTTGGTTCCTTAGCTCCCAGACTAATAATTAATAATAGCACTAATATTCAGATATAATTTACACAAATTACACTGGAAGCAATAAACGACCTTTCCTTTGAATCTCAAATCATGCTGCAATATGCGGAAGCGACAGATTTCATCTCGTAACAGTAATATTATAGTATCGGAAAATTCACCTCGCCCCTTGCATTACTTGCATATTCATAGGCAAATGCAAACAAGAATGATGAGACAAAGAACTTTCTTCACAATTATTAAACCAACTGCTGGTGGCTTTATGCGGATTGGTCACATACCTCTGTATAGCACAATTATTTATATTTTAACAGCCCCTCTATCCGAAAAAAGTCCCCTATGTAGGCTTTTCCTACTGAACCGACCATGACACATCTAATTTATGACCGTCAGAAATTCATACCACACCCCAGATAACACTTAAAATACAAATTCCTGTGCATGAGATCTCTTCCAAAACTCCCAAACAATCAACCCTCTCCATTTACTCAATGACAATTTGTAATCTCCTCTCTATGTTTTTTAACATTTTTCTACTTGATTCGGACTCAATGAGACTCTTCTAGCAGAATATAAAAAAAACCGAAGTAAGAAAAAGAAAAAAAGGTATTTTCCCTGTTAGCAATTCGCAACAGGGTCATTTATGTAATTTCCAAACTATTTCTACTTAACAGTGTTTAAAATTGTTTTTTTTGTTATTCGATTAATGAGCCACATAGCTACACAGAGGGCTTTACGGCTCCATTAGGAAAATTGTTGATTGTCAACTGAGACATTAAAAGCATGTTAGAAAATTTTAATAAGTTCTGTACTAAAATCCCGCTAAACAGGCTGATTAGCTGAAAAATAAAAACTCTTTTGCCAGAAAAATAATCCAGCTCGTTATTTTAATGATGAGTCATTGTTATTTCCAATTGAAAAAACAAATAGTATTTTTTTTAATTGTTTTTTTTTTGTTTTTACTTTAAATCATAAGTTTTGTTTTTCTGTTTGCAGCATTAAAGTATTACCGCCGCTAGCTTTTGAAAACCTAAACTCTTTAGAAGTGTTAAATATGCAAAACAATAAGCTGACCCATTTACCGGAAGAAGCCGTGGAACCGATACTGGATACTTTAAGAGCGATTGATGTATCGGGTAAGTAGGAAATTAGAATATTGTCTAAAACTGCAATAAGGTAGATTAATATCTGATGGAAAAAAAAAAAGAAAAAAAAAACGTTCTATTCTTATACCTGTCGCAGCATAATTACTTTAAAGACTTTAAATAATAATATCTCATCAATGTTACTAATGAAACGGGATAAAATTTGAAAAAAAGTAAATAAATAACACCGTGTAAGATTTATGCTAAAACAAAACATTCAATACGCCGTAGTGTTAGTGATTCTTTTTTTTTTTTTTAGGCGTCAAAAATTCAACTCATCGACAGTGTAATATAATTAACTGATTAACGGTGCATAATTTTTACAAAAACAAAAAGAGCTCATTCAGCTTGCTCAAGGTTATGGCAGTTCTCACCATGAATAATATAATTTTTGTATTTCTATAGTTTTAAACGGTTGAGAAATATTGTCGTCATTGTGACAATTATTTTGTAATTAGATGACGAAACAGAAAATTTTATTAAAATTTTGCTATTTTATAATTTTCGATTTTTACTTAATTTTCCTTTCAATACCAAATCTTTAAAATTTCAAACGCCAAACGAAAATATACAGTCAAATTATGTTCAAAACTTTTATTTATTTATAAATATATCTTTTTTTGCCGCATTTATTTTTAATTAACTTACAACGGGCTAGATACAATAAACCGATTTTGTCATGTAGTTTCTGATATAACAGAAAAACTCAAAACTTTGTAAGTCTCTCGGGTAGGCGGAAAAGTTCACATTTTGACACCGTCCTTTAAACAAATTAATTTACTTAATGTACACTATAGGCGTATGTGTACTTTTTCAATATATATCAAGCAAACAAATAAAATGATTAACTCTAAAACAATACACATTAAACTTTTTATGCCGACCAGTTTTGAACAGATTGATAACATTACGATGAACGTATGAAATAATAAGTGAATTTATATAAAAATAAATTATCCATAATATCGTAAAGAGGGGAATTATTTAATTTTATATTGATTAAAATATTTCAACTTTTTGACTTGGCGATATTACTCATACGTTTATATTTTTCTTTATGACAGTAAAGGCATTGTTTAAAAAAAAGATAAATACCGACTACAAGGTGTGTTCTAAAAATTTAATGAGAATGCTGCAAGAAATAAAAAAAAAAAAAAAAGTTACCCGACAAGAGATGATTCAACAGTGTACGCGTATTATAATTATTCTTAAATTATTCTTAAATTATTCTTAAACAACATTTATACCTTAACTAGAATCTCCATACACAAAATTGCAATAATTAAAACTCCATATTTAATCAATATAACGATTATAGTCTCTCGTTATGACATTTTTAAAACTTTCACAGTGATTAACCATTGTAAATAATTTGCGAACAATTGTGTTCAAAAAATGAAACGTAGTTTTGTTACCAAAAATATGTTTCATTTTTTGACCTTAGTTGTCCGCAAATTATTTATTTATAAGGCAAGTATTGAAAACATCAGGAATATTTAATGCGGTTTTTTAATTGTTTCCATTTGAATTTGGTGCACCGAGACTCTAATTAAAGTATGAAGCTATTTAAGAATAATTGTATTTTATCGTAAAACATATTATCAAGAAATTACCTGTCATGGAGTAAAATTATTTTTTTTATTTTTCGGTGCATTTTTATTAAATTCTTATAATAATTTTTGAAGTTGGTATTTGTTTGGTTTTTTTTTTTTTTTGTTGAATTATTTTATGATTCAACTTTTTATGTAAATATTTTTGACTGATAATATGGAAAAAGAGCAATCAAAAATACTTGATACTTTCTTTACTTTGTAATACCGGTTTTAAAGAGGATATAATGTTCAGGTGTAATATTTCCATAAACGATGAGCTTTTATATGGAGGTTTCAGATTTCTTCATCTTTATTCTAGTCTACATTTCCATGGGAAACGAACGTTGATAATTCTTTAAATATTTCAGGTTCATTGTTTTTTGTTGTTTTTTTTTAACCTAGCCTGGTTTTAAATACCATTTGGCCACTAACTATTCATTAAATTAAATCAGTCTATTTCTTTTTGGCCGCCGCTGGGAATCGAACTCTTGACCACTATCTCAAGGATCAAGAGTTCAAGCCACTAGGCTATCGCGACGGCCCATCGTTTGTTTAATTTTAAAAACTTTTTCGGCTAACTTTCGTTGTTCATAAGGGAAGACAAACCCGATGATATAAGTTGGACTATGATTTGTTTTTCTGTGGTTCAGTATCTAAGTTCGCCTTTTAAATAAACTAGATGCGTTTCAAAATTTTGACCTGCGGCTTATTTCGGGAAATAGTCAATCCTCTCCGATTACATTTGCCCTTCCTGTTAAAACCGAAATTCCCTCGACGACCATTAGATTTTGGCAGACTAGTTTCTGATTAAATCATGTAACCATGATTTGTCTTAAACTCTATATCCATTAACAACTTTCCGAAATTGTATGATAAAACACCTCCTATTCAAAGTCACTCCAAAAAGTTGGGGTACGTGTCTATTATCTGCTGTATTAACTTCAGCTTTCGAAATCGGACATCAAACTATTCCGATCAAATAAAAATATTCACACACGGCTCTAAATCGGATTCGGTTGGTTGCGCAGTCGTCGTGGATCAGATAGTTACTATTGCGCATTACCTAATATGGTTTCAGTTCTGGCATGTGAACTGTTTGCTATCAAACTTGCCGTTGATTTCGTAATCCCATCGCGAAAGATATTATCTCATCATTGTCCCAAGAATCGAATCGTACTATCTTCGCGTGGAGACCCGAAATTAATTAGCCGACCTCGCCGCAAAAGAAGCTGCTGTCTGCATTCTCACTCCGGAACTGCGATTTCTCTATCAGATTTTCTGACGCTGTTCAAACTGTCATTGAATAATAAATAGTCTGCAATTTTGCACGAACTCCTTGCATCAAGTAAACTTCGATTAATTCGGCTTAGCACAGAACAGTGGAATACATCAGTGCAGACTAACAGATCGGAGGAAGTAACGCTGTGTCGATTGCTCATTGGCTACGCTAAAGTCTCCCGCCACTCTTATGTTCTCAGCAACTCCTTCTCGTCCCACTTGTGACATATTCTCCACTTCTATTTCCATTTGACACATTCTCCTTCGAAATTTTTTCATATCCGGTCTCGATTATTCCCACCACGTTCTCTTATAGTATACTTTAGAACGATAGACATAATTTCTATTCCTCAATAAGCGTATTCTGCACAAAAACATTTAACATCCCACCCATCCACGCCTGTGGCCAACGTTGCAGTACACGTTAATGAATAGAAATAAACGAAATTAGCCAAAAAGAATTAAATCATCGCACATAATATTTTTAAGTTATTTTTTAAGTTATACTTAGAAAAACTCATCTATCAACACACACGCTTCGTTGTGTTTTTCATCCTTTTACCACTTTAGTTTAAGTGTACATTTTGCAGGAAACTACCACACACACACGGTGTTCTATGTTTATTAATACGTTATTTTAGCTAAACACGCACATGTACTCACTCCTGATTTAAGCACACTAGTTGCACCTTTATACACATTTTTTTCCCTCTAAATACACCATTTATATTTTAAAAAATAAATAAATAAATAAAATCTATAACGGTTGTAGATTCGTATAAAATTTCTTTCCTCAGTAAAAAGGTTAATAAATATTTTTAAATATTACCCCGATACGTCCTTTGAGCTACTTCCATAAAATAGAAGACATCAATTTGTCTCTTAACGTAGCATAGATGTAAATTATTTTAAAAACTTAAGTAAAGGTCATCTTCCATATAATGAAGTAAATGCATTCTTTCATAATTTAAATCCGACTATTCAAAATTTTATTCCCGTTCTTACCGGTGGAGCTAAATGTTGAGGGGCTAGCCGTGAGATTCGCTTTATTTATTCCGGATATAATAATTAAAAAGGGTTGCAATTATTGTCACGAGCATCTAGGTAGGGCATTTCAAAAATATTGCACACGACGTTCTTACGCAGTTTGTATGCATTTAAGAGGGACAGAAACAGAAGGGATGTATACTATGTAGTTTTGTCAACACGGCGGTGCGCACTGTGATTGGTTTCGAGTGATTTGTGCGTGCGTACGAACGTGTTTTTGTAATGATGGAAGCCCGTCGGGGGGTCGCGTTACAAATCTGGAATAGCGATCGTATGTTTAAATAGAAACTTTTCATGGTCGTACGGCCACAGAAATTCATTCTGCATTTGAAGAAGTGCGTGACAGTGATACCATGCACTGTACCAGAAAAATTTAAAGAAGGCTATTTGTCGGTTGAGGATTCGCCTCATACTGGTCGTCCAAGAACTTCGTCGCGTGACTACACAAACATCACTATAGCGGCAACACTGATGGATAAAGATGTGCGAAGAGATAGGTCATACAGCTGGTATCGAAAATCTTTGTCCATCACTGCTTGATCACGGGGTTCTCATCTTGCATGATAATGCACGCCTCAGTGACAATGATTAAATTCCAGCAATTTTTGTAGAATACGGCTAGGAATTGTTAGCACATCTACCCTATTCACCAGATATGGCTCTCTGTGATTATGACCTGTTCTACAAACTCAAGAGCGATGCGAGGAATCCGTTTTCCGGATTTCCCTAAATAGTGCTGTGATCAGACGGATTCGTGAACTAAACTCCAAAGGCTTCCTGGATGGCATCCAAAACCTCCCCTGACGCTGGGAACGTATTATTGAGGGGGAAGGTGATTATATTGAAAGATTGTAATATTTATATGGCTTTGTCAAATAAATTTTTTTTTTTTTGTATGGACCATGTGTATTACTTTTGAAATGTCCTAAGTATCTTTACGGCCGAGGTTCGCGTTTTAACTGTATTTTAAAAACATTTTTCACGGTAGGGATCAGTTTATTTTACTTACAGAGGTGAGCTTAGCGGTTTAAAACCTCTCGAGAAAAATTATTTTGACTATAGTATGTCTAAGAAAAGTACTTCAATACTGATCAAAAAACCTGGAATGCTTAAATTGTATTGGGTTCCAGAGCACTGTGATGTTCTTCATAGGGACTATATAATTTTGATGTCAAACTTTTCCGTATAGGTGTATATATATATATTCCTTCGACTGACTTAATTAATTAAGAGGCAGAATAGACTAGTTGACGTATTTAACTTAATCATACTACAGCAAGCAGCCTTTGTTGTCATAGTTCCATCAAATTCTTTCCTCGTCGCCCTCTACATACGTTCTCTTTTGATACAACTATATCAACACATTGTGCACGACGGCATTGAAGACTGAATATTAATTGTGCTGATGTCGACTGGTCCCGTTCAATACGGTTACAACTCACTCCAGTAATAATTTCAGAGAGGATATTAGTAATCATATAGTATTCAAATGTAGACGATTTGACAACGGTAATCTTGTCCTCTCGGCTGAACAAAAACATATTTCCATAATACATGTTGGTCAAAAGTTATGCGTAAACAAACGTAATAAGAAAACAGCGTAGGCGACAAACTTATAACCTCCTTTTATAGAATTGTCGGTAAAACGATTCAGTTTTAAAGAAGTGTGCTTACGAGTAAAAAATAAAATATTATCATTAATACGTTTTATAGTGCACTCTAATTTAAAAGTAACATAAACATATAAAACTTTTAAAATACTTAATAAATTTTTTAGTGAACTATACTAAAAAAAAAAAAAAAAAAAAAAAAAAAAGAATAATAATAAACATGAAATATTTACAACGTGGACCAAAATATTTTGAGGTTGTTTCCTCATTTTATCGCATTTCTACGCCATTTTCATTGCTTACGCTAAGAAAATATTCGTTATTAATATTTAGTATTCGTTTTCTGAATTCCAGAAATATCCAATGTTTGTATCTGAACACATTTCCACACAATCACATGGTCGTTCAGATTGCTTTCCATTCCATCATTTTGCTTCTAATATTATTATTTTTAAAGTTCAATGGTATCAGCGAAATATTAAACATGAGTCGACCTATGTTTTAGCGATTCAAGAAGGGTTTTATCGATTTTACCGTTTAGTGTTTAACTCGTTTATTTTGAACGGTTCGTTTGTTTATTTTTCTCTTGTTTTTTGTTTGTTTTTTTTTTTCTTTTATTCGCGTGATCTCCTAAAATCATCAACGCTCTTATTATCATTTCAAGAGACACCGTAAACGACAAAATCAAAAAAAAAAAAAAAACTATTTCCGAATTGAAGCAGTAATTTTGTAATATATAGATAAAGAATAAGTAATAAACCGATTTCATTCGAATTTATCCTTTTTTCGGCTTTTGGCTCATCTGTGATTTGTTCATAGACTTTTCAGCGCAGCAAAACTATTATTATTCTTTACATGTAATGACGTTTTACTTTCTGTTTATTTGAACTGCAGTATCTATAATTACCAAAAAGAAAAAAAAAAAAAAACATTTCAGAGAAAGAAGCAAATCGTAAATAATAAATTACGGCCTATCGCTATTTTTTGTTTTGAGTTATTCCGAACATGCAATGTTTAATTTGTTCTGTGCGAGAAACGCGAGTTTTCTAAATTTATTCTCAATAATAGCTTCTTTACTTTTCCGATATCCTGTGAACAATAAAAACCGGGAATTTAGAAGTGATTCGTGGAAAAATATAAATTGCGGACACGCAGACAGACGGAAATTGATTTATACATATACATACATCTTTATATATATGTATATATTTCTGTATTTATATATATATATTACAAAGTCTGCTGGCTTAGAGTAATTTATCGTGTGAAATTTTTACAGATAATTCATATTGACTTCGGATATTCCCTTTTCAACGTAACTTATTGAAACTTGTACTAAAAGTAGTTCGTTAAGCGACTATTCTTTTTCGTAATATCAATAATGTCTTTACCTGATTCAAATTCAGTTCGGATATTAAATGTACGTAAACATGTGAACAAAAAATAAACACCTTATTATTCCTAAACTCAATTATTCGCTATCCTCTTTTTTAGGATTTTCGATAGAACAGATCGCACGCCTACAGGTTTTGGCAACCCTATACTGGTTATAGGTTTAGTATATTTTATTATTACTGCCAAGTATTAATTCGAATTTCATAAGTAAAATTTTGAATTTTTGTACTTTAATTTAATGTTCTTTTTATTTTTCTTTCTTCTTTAAGCAACCTTCTGACGCCAATATTTGACGTAGGCCTCTCGCAAATTCTTCCACCGTTGTCTGCCCTGAGATCCATGTATGACCGGCTTGTTTTATTATATCATTCATGGGGCTCTTCCTTATGTCCACTTTCCTGTGTATGGTCGCCAGTTCAGTACTTCCTTTGCCCATTTTCCATCTGTTAGTTTTGCGACATATCCTGCCCTGTTTCATCCGTTTGTTGCATTTCCGGCTACAATATCGTCAAACCCTATATGTCTTCCATTATACCGGAATTTCTGATTCCGTCATTTAATATTATTCCTAGTTACACGCGTTCCATTCGTCTTTCAGCCTTGTCGTGTGAATGAATTAATAAAAAGATGTTCTGAATACAAAACTACATAACAGAATGGTATAGTATTCAATATTTTACATTCTACTGAAAAAATCGTCTAACATCGCAATAAATTTTATCTCGATTTAAATAAAAGAATTTCTCTTTTTCGTCAATCGCTATAACGTTTTTAATACAATTTTTAAGAAAACTGTCTAATTTTAAAATGCATATGTACTAATATATAACTTAAAATTTAACACGCGCAACGATCAGAATGAATATATATAAAACATAATAAGGAAAGAACAGAAAAATCGATACGATCAAGTTGCACCGCACTTTCGGGAAAAAATACTATAGCACTTCGAGTCTAGCAGTGTTTTGGCCATCTGTAGGACATTAGTTACATTTTTCGCAGTTGTACTCAGAACAGCCAGAGATGGCCAGTTAACTAATAAAATAGTTTCACTTTAAATTTTAGTGGTAACCATATTATCTCTTTTTAAGTAATACTAAGGAAAACCTTCATAATTATGTAACATATGTGCCACCAACGCCGTTGCCAAAATTGATTAACAATTATGTTTAATGTAGGTAAATAGCCTGTTTTTTAAAATTTATAAATGTAAAATATTTTCTTCATAGCAAACATTAAAGTAAATACCTCAATTTAAAGCAACGTTTTGGAACTGATCCTATCATCAGCTAACAACACAGAGTACACTCGAATTAGAACAATGTATTTATCGAGTGTCCTCTGTGTTGTTAGCTGATAAGCTATGTCCGAAAACGTTTCTTTAAATTGAGGTATTTATTTAAGTAAAACTTCCTTAAGGGCGCCTTATATATAAACAAATTTATGAGGAGTTATCACGAAAAATGAACGACCGTACGCTATGAATAACTGGAGTATTTTAATACATCTAAAAATTCGTAATAGACACGTAGCCACTAATATATATTGAATTAAAAATTATGTTGCATGTTACTACATTTTATACCTTTTTGAGAGATATACATATAACAAAAAAAGAAAATAAAAATTTATTATAACTTAAAATATCAGAAATTAATCAAACATAAAAAATGGATATAAAGAATCGGAAAAAGAAAGGCATCCAGCATATATATGTATATATAGAAATAGAGAGAGAATGTCAGTGATCTCAAAGGAAAACTGAAGTAAGCCGCCTTTTAATCTTAACAGAAACGTGGATGAATAATGACGACAATATCGACATACCAAATTTCGATTGCATTGTGAAATTTGAACGCCAGAACTTTTGAGCAGGAGGGGTTGTAGTTTACTGTAATAGAAATGATAAGTCCAATATTGTGTTACTTCTAATACACTGATACGTCAATACACAACGTTACGCAATTAGATTTTGATCAAACAAATGTTGGGGATATCTTTACTGTTCAATGTAAAATGGAAGATGGAAAATAAATAATTATTATCGCTATTTATATTTCTTCTAATCAAAGGGTCCATGATATAATAAAATTTATATATTGAAGATTACTCTCTTTCACTCCCGATGGTTCGAGTTTATTAAAAAAAAATTTACACACACTTCCAATGATGTATTGGCTGGAGACTTCAACGTATCAATTTTGCCTCAGATGATTCGTTACTTTTTATTGGATTTTCTTCGAACCAAACTTCAATTAAATATTAATAATAATCCAAATGAGAATCAACAACAAAGTACTTAACTACCATGGAAGCAGTATTTTCTAGATATATATATTGATAAAATTACATCAAAAACGTATATTTCATATTTTAGTTACCATAAGCCTATTGTATCTTTTGAAAAACATTAATAAAAAAATTCATTAATTTTTTATTTGGTTTTTAAGGAATTTATTTATTTTTTTACATTAACAATTATATTGCAAGTTTACTTTCTTTTTTTCTGTTTTTGACCGACTTCAAAAAAGGAGGAGGTATTCAATTCGACTGTATTTTTTTTTTTTTTTTTATGTGTGTTACCACAGAACTTTCTTCTAGATGAACCGATTTTGATGATTCTTCTTTTATTTAAAAGGTGGTGTTTGTCATGTGGTCCCATTTAAATTTGATCAAGGTCTGACCGATAGTTTTTGAGTTATCCTTAATAATGCGGGAGATTGAAGCTTTTTGGATGCTTTTCATTCATGATTGTTTTCACCGTCGGATTAGATTTTTGACTTAAAATACTATAAATTTGCCAAATTACCATGGAAATGTAGCTTTTGGTGTTTTTACCGTGGAAATAAATGTTTTAATTTAATTGAATAAAAATGCACTAAAAAGTAAAAAATAAAATGCTTTTTTACAAAAAATAAATACCGACTTCAAGGTTTATTATAAAAAATTAAAAATGCACTAAAAAGTAAAAAATAATTACTCCCGATAAAATATATATATCAGAGTGATATAACACTTAAGTGGTGATATCGTAATTCTTATACAACATTAATTTTTTGGAGTTGGCATCAAATTCATATTAAAAGAATAATTAAAAACTGCATTAAATGTTGATTAATTAAGCTATATCACTCTGATATACATATTTTATCGGGAGTAATTATTTTTTTACTTTTTAGTGCATTTTTAAATTTTCATAATAAACCTTGAAGTCGGTATTTATTTTTTGTAAAAAAGCATTTTATCTATAATACTTAAAATTTATCTCAACTTTAAAACGATCGAAAAGATTGCTTAAATTGCATATTCCATAGTAACAGTAGAAAATGTGACTGTCCAAGGAAAAGGGAATTTTCGGGAATATTTTTAAAGAAAACTATTGCATCAATTGTTTTGAAATGTTCAGGTTGTATTTATACATATTTAAAGTTAACATTGCAATTTTTTTAGAATAAAAATCTTCAATTTTCCGGTAGTTATTGGCTATTTCCCGAGCTTCCAAAAAAAAAAGTTTCCCTACTGCTGCACAGTGCCCGAAATCGAAAAAAAAGAATATAAAACACGTTAAACTAGAGAACATTGCCTATACAATAACCCAAGATAGAAAAAAAAAAATTAATTTAAAAAATTGGCATAGTTTTGAAAAAAAATTCTAAATTTTGCTCAAAAACTTGACGATTTTTGGTATGCCAAAATTCCATTTTTTATGCAATCAAAAAACTGGAGGATCGTTGTATAGAGAAATAAGTACTAAATACGATAAAATAAAAATCAAATCGATCGGATGATTTGTTATCGAGTTAGAACTGCAGCGAATTTGAAAAATGTAGTTCGAAGAAAAACATGTTTAAAGATAAAGTAAAGTAAGTCCCATACCCTTGATAGAGAGTCGGGATTGATAAGGTTCACAATGTACTAAGCCCAACGGCACTGATGAGAGTTGGGGAGCCAGTTCCTTTTTCTCGACCGCCTTTACTTTGCCAGATTTCTCTGGTACCCAATTATTTCAGGCTGGGTAAACTTGTGCGGAACTTGGTTCCGGGACGAGACAAGTCTTGAACCCATGACCTCTGGTAGTCACATCGATAAATATCATACCTAGGGTTAATTTGCTATTCCAGGGCCATATAATACACCTTCCCTTTCTTCGAGCTGTGCCTGCTGGGCTGTTGAAGCTCTCCTGCGAGCTAACTTTCGAAGCAACCAAGTGCGTAGCCTCGTTTGGTCTCTTTCAGCAACATAGTCACATGTAACAGGGCCAGTTATTGCTGCCATTACATTCAACATTTTCAAAACTGATTAAAAAACTATCATTGAAAATGGCGACAGCAAGGTAACTAAATAATTCGTTGGTTTTAATATCATTATGGAGATGTTTTGGAGCAGAAATCCGCAACAAACCATTGTAACTTTCATTATTATTTTCTATACTCGCATATTGGCTTCAGAGCTTCTTGAACTTTTAGATAAGTAGCAGTGATAATCCTGCTTGAACTTAGTCAAGTCTAATCCTTCAGCCTCTGTCTGACAATAAGCGCACCGGCTCTCAGCGCCTTCTGGACAGTTTACATGGTTTGAACACTATCATCAGTCGAACTTAAATGATAAAATATAGCCCAGACTGCTTTATACATTTCATCCGCGTTATCTTGATGTCTCATGATCGCTAGACCGTAATATTTTTTGAGTTTATTAATTAAATTCTCGGTTAATTTCAGTGTATTTTTACTCTTTTCTCTGCGCTCTTATTTTTTGTCTTCACATTACGACATCGTGATCCTATTCTTTTTTTCACATGTAAATAGCACTCTAGTTCTGCTACAAGGACATATTCAAATCCAATAATCCTTTATATGTAGCACCATCACCATCGCCAATATACCACACAACCTATTCGTATATACCTGGGTATCTTAGCTATAAAAACGCAAAAACTATTTGAGACATATACTTAAAATTTTATTAAGTTATTTTTAAAAGTATAAGCTATCGAAAAATGCAAGAAAAAAAAATCGCGATTTTTTGAAAGTTTTTCACTAGTGATGCTCCTTAAGTCTGTCCGGTAAAGTGCAGTTATACAACTGTCGATGATTCTGTATCCCCATACCAAGCAGCAACTTTCTTTCTTTGGATAGAAGCTTGGTTCTCCATAGTTGCTTCGTTTGTAGTATGAAAATGGCGGGGCCCTGTATTGTGTAATATAATTTTTTATCTACATTTTTTTTTTTTTTTTTTTTGTAGCGCATTAAGAAATATTCCTTTTAATTTAATCGAGTACGCCAACAAAGAAGACTGGCCCAAAAACAAAGAAAGAAACATCCCCATGCTAAGACTTTAGAGTACAAAACAGAGCGCTCAGAATCAAGGGCAAAACATTCAAAGAAGATATGGTTTGCAATATACAGTGAAGTAGAGATAGAACTTCGAAGGGGACAATCGGGAAAGGATGACAGGCAAAAAGGAAAACGTGAAAAGGGGAAAAGAGAGTGATTAAGACGCAGTCTGATTAAGGAAACGATCGCGGAACCTTTATTAAGGAGAGGAATGAAACCACGGCTGATAATAGGGAACCGGCTGAATTTGAAGATAATGAGAGGCGGCATTAGAAAATAAAGAACGATAAATGTCCGACCATAGTCGGGAATCGTTGGCAGAAGAAAGAAGGAGGATGTCGGGGATAGGAAAATTACAGAGTAAAGGACCATCGCGAACGGCCGAACGGGCTAAAAAATCCGCTAACTCGTTGCCCTCGATGCCAGCATGACTCAGGACCCACAAAAGGTCAAATAGTAATAGAGCGGGATTAGATTGGATATGAGAAAACGAATTGAGAGAATAATAGAATTAGAGGAATGAGAAGGAGAAGAAGAAATAGAACACTTTTGGAATCGGAGAGACATTTACTGATCCCTCTTATGGATGGAATGAAAGAGATTGCGCATAAAATGGAGATAGACTCCGCGGTGATGAAGGGAGCTTGCGGGATTCAGAGTGATGCAGTGAGAGAGAGGTAAGTGCACCGCCCACCCCATTCTCATTTTTAGAACCGTCGGTAAAGAATGCTAGACGAGAGGGAAAAGATATATCAAGCAAGTGGAGGAATTCGGCTTGGATTGTAGAATGTGCGATAGAGCTGATCTGGAGAGGAAGAGAGAAGAAATTAATAGTCCGCCAAATGCTGGTGAAGTCATGAGAAAAGTAAGGAAGCTTGGAATAAGAAAAGACATGAAGCGAAAAATTGGAGACTCGAGAAAGGATCGTACTTTATAAGGAACAAAACACCATCGGTATTTAATATACGTCTTTTACAATCTTTACCGTTGGTGTATTTCAATGAAATTACTGAACAAGGTTATCAAAAAAACTAACGAATTCTCTACCGTTACTTTGCATATGTTTTGAGGGAAATTCCCAACAGTTTTATAGACGAAATAGTATGGTACGCGTTTCGAAGCGTGTATCCTAAAATTAGTGCAAACTGTACTTCTGATTAGTTAACTGAAAAAAAACTGTCCATTTTTAATTTTTCGCCATCCCCGTTATTCTATAATTCGAAAAAATTGCTTCTTAACCATTTGGCAATAATATAAGATGGAATTTATTATTACAATGTTATTTCGCGACAAGATTTATCGATTAAAAAATAAAATATTTCTTGGAAACCAGAGTTAAATTAATTATTTAATCGCTGTTTATTAAAATGATGGTTTATAAATATGTTGAAAAAAAAAAAAAGATAGAAAAGCGCCTCCATCTTTTTGTAATATTTTTTTACGGAAAGGAATATAACATTTTACAAATAAAAAAGGAATATGTACACTTTTGTATTATGCACAATATGTTGTAATTCTCGCGCTATAATTTATTCTAAAATTCATTGTTGCGCAACGTTGCGACTGAAATACGACGCAACACTTATAAAATATTAAATGTAATTATGCACATACGAGGTCTGTTCAAAAAATAAGACGATTTTTTAAATTTCGCGGGCTACGTGCATTTGATTTGGGATTTTTTTGATTTTTTTGTTATGTTGCTACACATGTCTCCAACATAATATGTTGACACTATCAGCTGTTTTGCATTTTTAGTTTGTGTTCGACAGTTATGAAGTTTAGACGTGTTTTAGTGTGCTTGGTGATTCTATCAAAAAAAATAGATCAAAGAATCTGTATTAAATTTTGTGTGAAAAATAAAATGAGGTGCTCCACAACGCATTTAAAATGTTGACTGTGACATTTTGTGAGTCTATTTTAAGAAAAAAAAAAAAAAAAAAACTATTTATAAGTGGTACAAGCTCTTTGCAGAAGGTCGAAAAGATGTTAACGATGCTCGCCCTGGACGTCCCAGCACGTCAACAACCGATGACGACATTGAAGCAGCGAACAATATTGTTATGGAGAATCATCGAATCACTATTAAAGAAGTTGCTGAGGATGTCGGCATATCGGTTGGCTCATGCCATGCAATTTTTTCGGATGTTTTGGGCATGAAACGTGTGTCAGCGAAGTTTGTTCCGAAATCGTTAAATTTTGACCAAAAGAACCGTCGCATGAGCATCGCTCGGGAGCTGTTGAATGACGTCAACAACGATCCAGATTTGCTTAAAAGGGTCATAACTGGTGACAGAACGTATATGATTATGACGTCGAAACCAAAGAGCCCAATCACCCCAATGAAAGCGGCCAGAAGAGAGAAGACCAAAAAAAGGACGCCAAGTTCGGTCAAATGCGAAGGTTGTGTTCACTGTTTTTTTTTTCGATTACAACAGTGCGGTGCATCATCAGTTCTTGTCTGAAGGTCGAACGGTCAATAAGGAATATTACCTTAAAGTTTTGCGTGAAGAAAAATTCGAAGAAAACGCTCGGATTTATGGAAAAACAATTCACGGCTTTTGCATCACGATGATGCACCTTCTCATACACATCGTTGCATGTTCGTGATTTCTTGGCCAAAAACAACACCGTAATCATGTCTCAGTCATCATATTCACCGGCCTTGGCCCCCGGTGACTTTATCTTGTTGCCAAAACTAGACCCATGAAATGACGGAGGTTTTCCACGGCTGTAAAGACAGCATCGCAGCAAGAGCTTAACGCCACACCAAAAAGCACATATCAGAAGTGTGCTTCGAGGATTGGAAAAGGCGCTATTATATCCGAGGGGGATTATTTGGAAGGGGACAAAATAGATATTGATGAATAAATAAATAAATAAATATTTTTCGAGAAAAATAAAAAGTCATCTTATTTTTTGAACCGACAACAGAAAGTCTTTATACCATATATTATTATTATGTATACTTTTTGTTTGCTAGCCGCGTAATTGTATTAAATATTTTATAATTCTAGCAAACGGAATATTCTCCGAAACACAAAATCTGCATTTAGCCAACGCAAAATTTTCTTTTCAAAAATAACATTAAATATAACTCTATAATTAGTTTTCCGCGGCTATGTATAAGAAAAAAAATCGGTCAGTCTATACGGGGGCGTACCACTACTACAGGTCACAATTTTTAATGTGGCACAAAAATCCAAAAAGTTTCTTAAAATATAGCTCAAAATGAAGTGAACATCGTAGGATTTTTTCGGCAAAACCGGCGCCGGAAATCGCTTATAAAATCCGTACAAATCAATTTATGAAAAAAATCCTACCGCGTTCACTAGAAAATCCTATTTTAAAGTTGCAGTTAAAATTTTAAGTCAGTCGGATAACGGCAATTTTAGCCTCTTCGGTGAGCGATCGCTCGAAAAAGGAATTGTGCGTCGCATCGGCTTCGGTACAGAAATTGTAACAATTTAATCCGATTTTTATGCCCAATAGATCATCCATAACTTGCATTAATCCGTTATAACCGTCGTTAAAGTATAAAACAGCAATATAAACAACTATATCGAGAACAGATTTGCCCCACTGGAGGATCTACAGAACCGCTTTTAGCTCGACGCCACCCGACACACAGTATTCTGCACTTTCACCGCAAGCACATATCACTAGCCCTCGACCACTACCACTCAAACACTAACGTGGTCTCTACCCGGACGCAACCGTACAAACGACCGAACTTGCTACCGAACACGGGAATTTTCGGTTTTAGCCGTCCTTGACAAGACAAAAGACAAAGCAGCGATGCAACTTAGAATGACGTTCGAGAGATCGTAAATTTAATGATACGACCGGAGATTAGTTTGTAGCTCGAGCATCGTCAAAAGATAGCACTGCAAATGCCTAGGTCCGTTTCAACACTAACAATTTTATCGGAACACTGATATACACGTGGAGAAGCATAACACTAACTGTTGTACGTTCTAACGGACTTTCTGCAAACAGCTGATTTCTCAGTCTCAAAATTAGGGTAGACATCTATTAATCAAAATTGAAAGCTGGAAGTTGAGAAGTGACGATATAATTCATATAAAGAAGAATAAATAGCTCAAACGGGTGCTTCCGCGCACACTTGGAAAACCGCTAATTTTGCTTCACGACTATGTTTGGAAAAACGACTTTTTGACCCACTTACAAGCCCCCCCCCCCTCATAATCAACTTTTTACATCATTCTTAAATGCTTTAGGGATTAATCGATGCAGAATTAGCTGTGGAAATGGTGGATTTTTGTACGTTTTACTTATTCTGGATTTTGTGCGGCGTCTTCAGCTATTTTATCATCATTTTTTTCTCATGTAATGTAACTTTTACTTTCGTCCGGTGCTCTTATGAAAATGGCCGGAACTCTCGATAAGTATAATCTTTTGGATTTTCGTCAACTTATCGGAATAAAAGTTCAAATAGATTAGCTAGCGCCAAAAATTAAAAACTTTGCATTAATTGTGCGTATCAGCGGCGAACATAATCTCTCGCAATACCTCAATTCGAATATTTATAAGTTTTCTCGGATTTCTGGCTGCAATGAAATAAATCGTTTATTCACACTTCTTTTCCTCTGGTGTTGAAAACACTTGATATTAGATTTTTCTGACGTGAACAAAGTAGAAAAACCTGAACCCTCGAAAATTCATACGTTCTACCCCGAGTTACGTGAAATAATTACAGATAGTTCTAATATATATATATATGTATATATGGAAATACTATTGTAACGAGAAATGCGTATACCTCTAAAAAAAATTAATGAATGCGTAAAATTTTTCGGAAAATTAGAATTAGCATTAGCGGCGGACGTTAGGGAGAGATGTTAATTCTCGAAATCGATTTAAAATGAGATAAGAAGTTTTAATCAATTAACGAAAATCGATTTCAGGCAATTATGCCGAAACTGCGGCTATTTCGAATCATTGTCAAATGGTTCTCTTATAGGCGCGAATAATAATACTGGCCCAATATACGGAAAATTTTGGAGTTTTTTACCGATTGCTAATGGTTTAAACTGTAATCGAGAATGAATTGGAATGTTTTTAATCTCGGATACACCTTTTAAGCTCATTGCAATCTAGAAGAGAAGTACAAGTAAAACTCAAACGAATTTTTTTTTCTAAAATAAAAGAAGGCAGAAAACGAAAAAATGCGTAACGGGAACTTTTGCGGAATCATAATATGTCGCGATGAGAGTTTCCTGCCGTGTACACTGCGCATGCGCGAAAAAATGTAAGGACGTTTCCTTTTTTTCGAATTTTATTTCAACTCGTCCACTATGTATGTTAGTATCCGGTATATTTTCAGTGCGTAGTAGCAAGGGGGAAGGGGGCTGAACCGCGTTTCACCTAAAGGGAATACCTAATTAATTAAAATTATAGCTAACTTCCGGTCGAAAAATTCGGTTCCTTAAGTCGGGTAATCCGATTTTATGAATTTAATCAAAGTGTAAGATAATTTATTTTATTTTATTTTTTTTAAGCTAACAACTGACATAACTTCGATATAAAAGGATAACAATAAACGGAAAATAAGAAAAAAATTAATATCAAAATGCGCAGTCTCGCAAGAGAAGAAATAACGCAAAATAGTCGTTTGTCGCAAATGTTAACACGACTCCGATGGACTTTACGTTAGAAATGAGCCAAGAAGAAAGTACAGCGTCGTGTGTACACCTGTGTCACGGTTTACAATGAAAGTTACTCGATGATATTGTTAACATTTTTTCCGCGAACGACAGAAGCGGAAGTGCTTGCATGAAATTCATACAAAGTGCCGAACTAGTTTACAGTCAACGGTGCAGCGTTTCGTGCTAAGGTGAAGACAAAACGAAGAGAAAGACATCAAAACCGAAACAGTCGCACAAAACATAAAACTACTAATGACATCGGCGTGATAATAGTCGCGTTGCAGAAGAATCGCTAAATACACCAAAAGAGAACAGCGAATGCGAAGAAATGTTCCAAGAACCATTTTCATTTTATACTCCTTATTTTCATTTTTCTCCCTTTGGTGTTTTATAAATGTATCGGATATATATATATATATATATATATATATATATATATATATATATTTTAAAAAATAAATAAACAAATAATAACAATAATAGTAGAGTAAAATTGCCGTTAAACTACCGAAACATAATTGAATTTTTGTTTAGTCGGCTTTTTTTTGTAAAAATTTCAAAAATTTTCTTTTTCTCTCTAGGTTAAATCGCGGGAACGTTTTTAAGCTCGATTTTATCGGGGAACAGGCTAGGTTGTTCGAGGCTTTTATAAGCTTCTATACAGTGCCCGTAGAGTTATAGAGAAGTTTCCTAACACGGTTTCTTCATTACTATGAAGGTTTATACTTTAGCAATGCGTCCTGTGTAGTGCACGGTCAAAGTACAACTTCGACCATTTTAAATATCGTTCGCGTCATGCGCACGCTGGAAAAGTTCTGCTCCTCATCGTTACGAATAATGTTCTAGCCGCGGGCTCTACTGAAGTTTATGAAAGGAAATCGCTAAAAGAGAAAATTCCACGCCGTTGCCGAAAAAGAAAACAAAACTAGGCTCCACGCGATCGTTTAAAATTAGTATAAAATTATTATTTTCAGAAATGTCGAAAGTTTCGTAACTGCAGTTTTTTTGTTTATTATTCGAAATCTTATCTATCTGGCCCCTAGAATTACCTGTGGTAAAACAGCTTCTTCGAAATGCTCTGTAAGGATAGCAGATCTCTCTTGAGTTACGCAATTTAATTTTTTAAGGTAACTCGCCGACGATCCCTTTTATCTATCCCCGAGTATTGTACGGTAGGTGCTTGAGAATCGGACAAGAATTGGCACACTACAAAACCAAAACGTCATATCATTGGGAAGAGAGAACGGCAATCATCATCGAGTGAGTCTAACACGCGTGATTCTTTTAACCGAAAACGTGTTGAAAAATTATTGAGGTATTTTGTATTCCCGGTGACACGAACAGTAAGCTCTTTCACTGTCAAAGCAACTAGCATCGTTTCGATATTTTTACTTCGGAGACTGCAACTACCTTTATACCGCTTCTAATTCTCGCCATGAAATGTTGTTTGAGGGTTTTGCTCCTATATGCAAATTTGTAATAGTAGTGATTGACTTGCACAAACGTGTGTGTAGATCACAGTAAATCACGTCGCCAATAATGAAACTCGACGGCACACGCAGGAACACGGTAACAACTCTGTAAAATGTTCTCTGATCGTGCCATTGATATTAATTTCGAAAGTACAGTTTCAAAACATATGCAACACCTTGCGTAACATTCAGTTGATTCAATGTATTTAATAATTACCGAAACCATACACCATTTGTGAAATTATTTAGATGAAACAGTGTTTGATATATTACATATATCAAGCGGAAATTCGATGCATTCCTCGAAAGTGGTATTCTAGAGATCATTTGTAGCAGCAAATTAAGTCCTATTAAGGAGGGGTCGAAAATTAATGATTACACTGAGTTATAACGATTTTATGAATTTTTAGAAAATTTCAGACTTCGCATAACAAAAAAATAACTTAATTCTGAACAATTAATTGATATTTTTCTAGAGGCTAATTATCGATTTATTACATTGGGAAAAATGCATGCCCACAATTATCATAATATCAAAAATATGAAACTATATTGAAATAGCCCAATGATAAATTTATTTTTTAATTTTTGTTAATAATTAAACTATTATTATTTGAGAAAAAATGTATGACACACTTGAAGTGAAAATTAAAAAAATTAGTTTCCCGTTTCCATTAGCTTTCTAAAAAGGTATAAATGTTATATCAATTTATGCAAGTGCACACAAAAAAAATCACATTAGCCTGAGGAAATCACAAGAAACCTTATCAGTGCCGCCAGGCACTTGTTTCTTTTGTCGCATTCGGAACGAGAGTACAAGTCAGTAGACTTTGGAAACAATCGGAGCAGTTCGTGAACGTAATGGATGGTGTTTGTCTCGGTCAGTTACTTCTGTTCATTCAGCTGGTTTAATCTAATTACTACAGAGATCGGATGTATCGTTTAATTGAAATACCTCAAAAGAAAATTTGGTTTTTTTTTAAATGGCTAGTTTTCGAAAATGAAGAATACGCAGATATTTGGTTCTGTGATGGAGATGTCGCTGCAGTGCGAAAGGAAGATCGAAAATGTTTTCCTTACCGCTGTTTACCAGAAGTGAATGGGTTTTGGCACGACATACCGACGGATTCGGGAAACAGGATGTTTTCAGCGACAACAAAGTGACGCCGGTAGACCTCAGGTCACCGATGATGAAGAAGAAATTTTTTAAAGGCAATTCGAAACAGACCCTACACTTTCAACGAGAGTTGTGGCTCAGGTATTTCAATTAAACGACACGTCCGCTCTCCGCAATAATTAGATTAAACCAGCTACATGAACAACTGACTGAGACAAGCACCGTAATCATGTTCATGAACTACCCCGATTGTTTCCAAAGTCTACCGGACTTGTACTCCCGTCCTGAGTGCGACAAAAGAAACAAAAGCGTGACGGTATTGATAAGGGAATGCTTTTTTAGAATTTTGGGAATTTCCTCGGTCTAATGTGATTTTTTTTGTGTGCACTTGCATAAATTGATATAACATTTATACCTTTTTAGAAAGCTAATGGAAACGGGAAACTAATTTTTTTAATTTTCACTTCAAGTGTGTCATACATTTTTTCTCAAATAATAATAGTTTAATTATTAACAAAAATTAAAAAATAAATTTATCATTGGGCTATTTCAAAATAGTTTCATATTTTTGATATTATGATAATTGTGGGCATGCATTTTTCCCAATGTAATAAATCGATAATTAGCCTCTAGAAAAATATCAATTGATTGTTCAGAATTAAGTTATTTTTTTGTTATGCGAAGTCTGAAATTTTCTAAAAATTCATAAAATCGTTATAACTCAGTGTAATCATTAATTTTCGACCCCTCCTTAATAGGACTTAATTTGCTGCTACAAATGATCTCTAGAATACCACTTTCGAGGAATGCATCGAATTGCCAGTCACCCGGTGTCTATATTTATCTATATATATTAATGACTACGTGTCATTCCTCACTCGGGGTACACTGCATTTTTTGTTAAATGATTATGTCCCATGATTCTATCTCGCTACTCTATATGTTTTTTTTTCTTTTCTTTTTTTTTTTTTTTTGTAGCCCGAAAGGCGTAATTAAATGATCGATCGGAAAAGACGAGAAAATATTGAAAAATACACGCAGTTATTAGTAATAGCGCTGAATAATATGCTTCACCAGCCCCCCCCCCCCCGTGTCTTTAAATAAGCAGAACTGATACCGAACAAAATACGAATTGGGTGGAATTTGTTTTTAAAGCCCCCCCCCCCCAAAAAAAAAGAAAAAAGAAAACAAAATACGATTTTTGCAGTATCTGTTGCAGATTATATACTTTACAAGTCACGCGTTTTTTATTCGGTTTCCATTTATTCTTTATAGTCCGTGAATAATGGAATTTTTTTTTACACCGTTTCTATTTATTTCAAATGAAGCACTTAGAAATAGTTTTGACCAGCTGTGGAATCTTTTTCGCAATTATCCTAATCAACAACCGAAAGTCTGTTTCAGATTTTTTCATCACACTCGCACTCACTTTGAACGCTAATTATTTATTAATAATTTTTTTTGCTATACCGATAGCTTTATATTTAAAGTTATCACTGATAAAATGGGTAGCATAGATTGCCCGGGTGAGGGGGACCTTTGTTGCTTTTGACGTATTTGATCGTGAAACGGAGAAATCATTTAATACCGAATTAAAATACTTCGACTTCTTTAGGGGGTGGGGAGATTTCATGAACTCACAAGCATGAACAATGAAAATATCCTTTTTAGCTGATGATAGATGGACTATACCTCAAAACGTTTCTAAATAGTATATAATACTCGTTTGTACATATAAATGTATTATACTTGTGTATGTCATAATTTAATATATTTTTGATATTTTAACAAACAGTGGGTTAAAAGGGATTCTATATTAGAAAATATCCTTTGTCCAATTAAAAAAAAAAAAGGAAGCGAAACAACGAATTTTATTGGTTGATTTGCCGCTAGTATTTACTTTGTAAAAAGACATTTTAATCGTATAATATCTTAATAACGAACTAAATTAGTATTAAATAATTTACTTTAATAAATTTTAATAAATAAAAATAAATACCTTATTTAGAACCGTTTTCAGGCATAATGATCAGCTAACAATTGAATTGTAATTGAATCAAACTGCAAAGAAATATTGGGGCTACATGTATATTCTAAGTGAAGTATTTATTTTAATTTATTTAAATATAAATTATTTAATACTAATATTGTTTGGTATTTATTTATTTTATTTTATAAAAATTAACAAAAACGGGTATGCACACTTATCGGATATTGTAATCTTACATTAATCTTCTATTATTAGTCATAACGCAAGCTCTCTCATTTAACAAAATCAAAAAGCCATCTATTACAGAGCTCTTATAGTTAGTAGTAAGCACAATTTCGAATTTAGACTCAAAGAAACACAGAATCACTACACTATAACGAACTAATTATTACGAAAAAAAAATATGTTCGCAGATAACCCGTTAATATGCAACTGCGGATTAGTGTGGTATCAAGAATGGCTGAAGACGAAGAAGAACAAAGACGACGAACTAATTATGAAGAAGAGAACGGTATGTTCGATGGCGACCGAACACAGGTAATTTTCCATCGACTTTTTATTGATACTAGCGCATGAGATACGAAACAGAATAATAAATAGGCACCATTTCAGCACTTTGGAAAGTATACTATACGAGCCATATACTGCACTGTTTGTTAAAATAATCTGATAAAATTATAAAAACCCTATAACTGCTCAGATTTTATTAAAGAAAAAAAAACGTTTCCACGAGCAAAGCCCATCTTTAAGTTTTTATCTCTTAAACTGAAAATTGGTTCTGCCTGAAAATTTTCAGTTTTAATTCTTATCAGGTTTTGAAGGATGGAAGTTTTATTATTTTACAACCGCATTAATTGCTTTTTTTCAGGTTTATCAACGTGTATACATTCCATGGCGTTAATTAAAGAGACTAAAATCGTTAGACAAAGATTTAGCGCGGCTCCGCAGCCGAATAAACTACCAAACTTGAGGCTCCAGATTAAAAACTAGTTTTAAATTGAAGTTACAAACCCAGTTTGGAATTTAAAAAAAAAACAAATAAATAAAAATATTATAATAAAATCAGACGCGCGTAGATTTTGTTTTTTTGGTTTTTTTGAAACTCGCCATTAACAAACTGCAACCGTGTTCGATAGAAATCAAAATAGGTTCTTTAAATCAATGGGGACGACCACGGTGGGGAGCTGAGAAAAAAAGACATGGCCCTGATCACAGTTTGCCAGTGAAGTAATCTGGCCGCATCACAACTCATCAAGGCGTGTGCATCTAAAGCGAGAGGTACTGAAGAGTATTCATCGGTGAACCAAAGTGAGCAGGTATTTTTGACTTTGGGACCTGCCTGCGGAGAAGGAAGAAGAAGTCAAGGGAAAATATGTATGTTCCGTTCTCAGGGCAGTTGACTGCCAAGAACTTTCTGCGCTCCATTCCTTCTGGGGATCACCATGGCTATGTCGCAGACTCGTTTCATTTCCGGAGAAAGCTAGATTGAGACAGCCAGTCACGATTACATCGTGCAAAAACTACATACGATTAGAAAATCCTTAGGGGCAATGTACCGTAAGCACACAGTACACCTAACTTGGAATATTGATACGTAATAATATTTTAAGAAATTTTTGGAAGGGGAACTTAATCTCTACCCTCCCGAACACTGAAAATGAGTGAAGAAAATTTCGAAGTGGAAATTTTCGATTTTCCCGCGAAGATAATTTTTAACCCCACCCCTTATCATCAACTCTTTAAGGAAAATTAAATAAACTGTATAAATTCATTTTAAAAAATTGCAGCGTATAATTGCATGATTAATTCTTCGTTTACACCGTCTCCGACCGAAGTTTGGCAATCAGGACGACCATCTTCACTTTACCCAGTAGCAGCGTTATTTTTTGAGTTCTTTTGTGAACATCGGTATCATCGGAGCAGGTCTGCTTCTCATTGTAGCTTTCTCTACCTACGCTTATTTTACCGACAATTTTCTTTCGTACAACACTAGTTGCAGAATGATACTCTTTCCATTACGAGGAATATATATGACCGTCGTAATTCAGCTTACGTTCTTGAATAGTCAGCAATAATTCTCTTTCTTTTGACATTCTACTTAAGTGCTGTCTGCCCATGAAATTTTTTTAACATACGACGATATATAAACATCTCAAAAGCCTGAATTTTTTTTGTCCGATACCGTTGTAAGTGTCCAGCGTTAACTCCATACAATAATACTATGCATGTTTAAGTAGATTGTCTTAATTAGATAAAAAAATAGATTTAAATTTCTATCGTAATCTAATTACCTCTATTTGACACGCTCGACAAGAACACGTAATGCAACCTTTGAACTTCGTTCTATTTAGAGAGAGACTGTTGTCGCATCCAAAATCGAAATACATCCAGACTCGAAATACGAACAAAATCGAAATACACACAAAATTGAAATACATCCAAAATCCAAATAAAATAATTCAAATTTGCCGATTTTATAAGGGTTCTATTTTTCGTTGCAGATGGATAAACGAGACTTTGATGTACAAAATTTAAAATGATATAGGACGTCTAAAAGAACAAACACAGAGAGATTAGATAAATGGGTGGAATTTTCTTCAGTCTTCGGACAACCTGCCAAGGTAAAACCGGAATAATAGGGTAGTTTTAAAAATTTTACCCAAGCTAAACTAAAATAAAGTGAGGGAAAATACAAAATTTACAATAATAATATGAAAAAAAAAAAGAAAGAAAAAGGAAACGAACGAAAATGTTTAATGTAATAAAAAAGTAGGACTAGGTAGATTATCGGAGGAAGAAATATCGGATGAGCGAAAACAGTGCGCAATTCTCTACTGAAGTGCAAATAGCTGTAGACTTGGAAGAAGCCAAGTTGGTTGCGAAAAAAACGGCTCAACACTCACTAAATTCACTCGGGACAAAGGTAATATCGCTAAATGGTTTTTACTAGAAAATCTATCGCATATAGGCAACGCTAGCACACACATTTGTAATCCGATTTATTCAAATTACCGCCGAACGAAAGCAGTTTTTATCGGGATAACCCTCTCATCGAGCCACCGAAAATGAGTCAACATCCCAAATAGGACTCCACCTCGGGGATTAAAGCGATCCATTTTCCGGTTTTTCTTTTTCTTTCTAGCCAAACTTTTTTGTCCTTCTATAAAAACTAAATGATGCGGTTCTTCAGACTCAGCCCCGTACATGGCGACTGGTAATATTCCTTTACTGTGTCCGAATGTTTTTTTAAAAATGTTTTTTTTTTCTGTTCGCGTTTGTTTTTAAACTTCTCCATTTTTCGCCTTCTGTGGTTTCGAAAAATATCTCTATAATAGGTCGAGAATTTTCTAATCGTCTTATTAAAGTTTTTCTTCCTTTACTTCGTAAACCAAAAAAAAAAAAAAAAAAGAAGCTTTATGTCGTTTTTGTGGGTTTTTTTTCAGTTTCTTTTTTACGGGTTTAGCAAACTCCATCCATAAGAGACGAGAAATTATGGAGGAGAAAGCATACGCGGAGAATGTCAACTCACAGGAACGAGTGAAAAGCGCAACGCCACATTCACTTGTTGTACCGCATCACTCCTCGTCTATAACTTATTTCTTTTGCACTGCATCCATATTCATTCCTGGTATCATATAGATATTATGGAGGGTAATGAAATGGCGGGCTCTCGAGTTCTGGGTAAAGGTTGACGAGCCCAACAAAAAAAGAAGAAAAAAAAAGAGTTACCATTTCCTGGCGTACCTCCGTCTAACCTCTTTTCTCTTTTTAGAAATAATTCCTTTCTACGTTGACATCTGTGTTTCATCCGTTTCCAATAAACTACCCGTTCCCACCACTTACCGTCGGTATCAAATTTCACAAACAAAGATAAAGATATTATAATTAATAACAATGTACAAAATCCCTCCGTTACTCTAAATTATTAAAATTATTTTACATTCTTAAATATTATTGTATTTTTTATTATATTTCATTATCGACTTTAATTGATTTAACGATCTATATATTATACTAAGCTTCTTCTTTATTTACATTTTGAATTGTTGATTATTACACCGTGAATAATTAGTTGCTGCGAAAAATGTTGGTATTATAATATTTTAACATTTATAAATAATAATTTCTGTTAATTGCTTCGTTTTCCGCTTTAATAGTTGATTCACACCTTATTGCTTTCGTACTTTCGTAACACCTTAACCGCGTTGCCCCCTTCATATAAAATTTTCTGTGATTTCAAGTCCGAACCTTCTAATTTCTGCATTCTCAAATACACTGAAATATTTAGACTGCCTATTCTCTATCACGCTCATTTCCTTCTTTGTCCGTCATTCTTCTTCTTCTTTTTAGCGCTTTCACTTCATCAGTCTCTCTGCGATCTAGTTATACTATCTGATGCTATCCGTATAGTTCCCAAGCTAAAGTTTTGTGTTAATGTGTCGAAAAAAAAAATAAATAAATAAATAAAAGAAACAACTAGCGAGAATAGTTAAAATGTGTTTCATTTTATTTTTGTGTCCAACTTTTCTTTTTCCGGTGAAGTTTGAAAGTATCGGTGACAAAACCTTTTCCGTTTCATTCTTGCGCGCTTCTGTCCTCATAGTAGTGGCCGTGTGGGCGCGACATACAAAGCTGTAAGAAAAAAAAAAAGATGTAGGTTCTAATCCAGATCAGCAGTAAAAATTTCCAAGAGGAGGTCCTTTATCGGTACCTTTTTGAGCACCGCCGTCAGAAAGAATATTCCTGCAAAAAGCTGTGGGCGATTTAAGTCACAATTCTTGTACACCTCTCGTTTTAAATCGAAAACTGTTATTACATATGGGCTACGCTTTGCGACATTTTACATCGAAGTAGCTGCCGCCTAGACACGAAGACTGAGACCGCCGACTACAACTGCCGTGCATTTTCCTGCGTGAGGTAATCGTATTTCTCCGATCTTCGTTCTCTATTAATCTAAACGACTCGTCGACGCCATCTCTGAAATCTTTAAATAGAAAACTTATTAACCTTACTCTTTTTCATCCCACCTCTATTAACATCCTTCTTTCTCTCTACATCCTGTCCTTTCGTGTTTTTTTTTTTCTATCTTCGTTACACGGAACGTGACTCGCTGGGACATAGAGAAAAACGAATAAGAGGAATACAAAGAAATGCTCTGTGCTTGAACAAATCGCCGGCCAGTGAAACCTTTTAATCACACAGAGTAGTAGCTCTTCTACAATCATCAGAACTAAAAGTGACTATAATTGAATTTCCACGATTTTTTTTTTTTTTTTTTTTTTCGTTTTCCACGCCAGCAAAGGACCATTGCCCAGAAGCAATACGAAAGGGAAAGAGTTAGTTTGATAGAGATCAGAAATGATTAGCACAGATACACCGAGAACTGGAATGATATGAAGAGTAAGCAGATGCGCAACACGGAACAGAAGCAAGTAGGAATACAGAATAGAGCGTGTGGTATGTAAAGATGAGCACTCGAAAAATACATCATTGAAATTACAGGAGGCATCAACAGTTGGATGAGGAGGACAATTTGGAAAAGGTGTTAAGCTGAGGAATGAATATAGAATGAAGTGAGAAACGATTAAGCATAAGAAAGGGAATGGAAAAATCATCGAAGTGAATGAGAAACTCATGGAATAAGAAGCAATCAATGGCCCGGAAGAAAATATAAATAACGGTAGAATGGCCACAAATTCGAATAGGAAGACGAAAATATTTAGACAAGTTGATATCAGGGAGAATGAAAAAGGCACCTCCAAGAACCATCGGTAAAAATGGGCTTATAAGTGGGAAATCGGGAAATAATTGTGTTCAGGAAGTCCTGCATAGCGACTGATCGGGAAAGGGAATTGAAGGATAAAGATCGAATAAATTAAAGGAATGAGAAAAATAGGTAAAGTTGAAGGAGATATAAGCGAGTTTACTAGTAGAGATTGTGTTTGCCGAGTTAAGGACGCGAAGACATTATATACAACAATATAACCGCTAGCTTACAGAATGAATGCCAGCTCTGAAACAGATAAACACTAACGGGCAAAAGGCGGTGTCACACGTGTAACGATTAATCGTATACAATGTAAACAGTACGAAAATCAACGAAATATTCAGAGAAAAAAAAGTTGAAATTAGCGTACGCAATAAACGTCCGGTTACAGAAATTATTTGATTATAGAAATTACCTACATTGCAACATTCATGTCTTCCATTATTAGCGGCAGTTGCAATTAGTATATATGTCAAATGCCTTTTCATTGCCTACAGGCATGTACATCACTAAATAATAACGCTAATGACATTTCTCAGCTATTTGATATCGTGTCCCTCGTCCTTTGATGGAAGCAGCTTGTTTAATATGGGTGCTGTTAAACGTATCTTTGTGATGCATTTCTATTACTATTAGCAATTGAAATAACCGAGATCGGACGAACTTTTTCTTTTTTTCTATACCGGTAATATCATTGTTGTTGAGCAGTCATCTCTGATCATTCTCACGTCTCCCCCGTACATTATAGACAGTGTGTGTGGGTGGTAATTTTCAAAAATCAAATCGATTCAGTCCGCTTTTCCCATTTTCAAGTGTTTAATCACCTTTTTTAGATGATCTGGAAGTGCGGCACATCTGCTATCATTCGAATAATGTTCACAACATGCCATGTTTTTATTACGTCGTTTATATTAGTAATAATCGGATTGTTTTTATTTCTAGCTGCAGCTTCTTGCTTTAAATTTTCGAGTAGTAAATCGAATTAAAGAGATCTTCGAATTTTATGTTTTCCGCATATTTCTGTAAATCTTGCATGATATTTAGAAAGTATTTTTTTTTTTTTTTTTTTTTATAAATGGGCTCGGTGTTAACACTGACCCAACTACATGGACCTAGATCACCTACTCAGATTCTGAGGCGATCGGAGATAGAAAGTATAAAGGAAAGAAGGAGGGGAATAACGGCTGGAGATGGGAAGAAAAGGATAAAGGAAGCAATTGAAAGGGGTAGGAAGGTCCAACGCGAAAAGTTCGGCGTACAGATGACAGCACTGAGGAAAAAGAGGAGAGCATTCGAAAAGGATATGGTTAGGGTCACATATAAAGGGAGGATCAGTTGAGTGGAGAGAGCAAAAGGGAGAAGGTGAAAGAGAAAAAGAAAAACGAGAAAAGGGAAGGAGGGAATGGCCAAGTCTCAGTCTGATTAAAGAAACAACAGCCGAGCGCCGAGAAAAAGGAAGAAATTGGTACCAAGGCTGTGAATTGGGAGTAGGCTGTAGGAGGAGGTAGAAGGAGGAGCGATTGGCAAAAAAGGAAGGGTAGATGTCAACCCACAGTCTGGTATGAAGACTTTCGGAGAGGAAAAGGATGTCTGAGGCAGGAAAATGCGGAAGGAATGGACCATTGAGAGACGCTGAACGAGCTAGGAAGTCAGCTGCTTCGTTGCCCTCAATGCCAGAGTGGCCAGGAACCCATAAAAAGTCAATAAGGATAGAACGTGCTAAGCACAGGTTGGAGATAGAGGCACGAACAGGAAGAATGATATCATTAGTAATCATTTTTGGAACCATCAGTGAAAATTTTTACATGACGGGGAAATGAAGAATTTAATATGTGGACATATTCACTGACCACTGTGCTCTGAGGAGTGGAGTTAGCACGAAGAGGAAGAGAGGAGAATGAGACGGGAAGAAAGTATTTTCTCTTGATGTTTTTAGCGTTCTTTTGAATGTTTTCGTTTAAAGTAACTTATACCGTCCGCAAAAGAATTTTCATGTTCCCGATAAGTGGTGTTTTTTTTAGTACGTTAATGAAGCGCGTTGTCTTTGATGTTTTCCCTTAAATGATCTAAATCTATAAATAATCTAAATTTACAATCTCTCCTATTGTTTGCCATGTTTCTTCGGTAATAAACTTTCTTCTTTTCCCGATATTTCCAGTAACGTTTTTACGTGTACTTTTAATTTCATGAAGAATTCCCCTAGTAGTAATAAATGGTCCGAAAATCTCCGGTCGGTGATATTTTAACTAGTTTGATTTGTTTTATCCGTACCGAAATCATTTGTTATCGTATTTATCTGGTGAACATCGCGTAACCTATGTTAACTTGTCTATCCTTCTTTCTGCTCCATCTTCTCAGCCGAATCGATCTCCATTCTTCGTTCCATTTATTTTATATCCTCTATAAGTGCGGTTCGCCGTTTCCGATTCTAAAGGCGTCCTTCAAGTCACCTTCTCTCCTCCTCCTCCTCTCTGCTCTCGTCTCGTTCCATCCGCATAGACTTTCTATGGGTTCCTAGCCGTTTCGATATAAAGGGCAATGACTCAGCTGACTCTTTAGCTCGCTCAGTCGCCCGCAATGGTCCTTTCCTCGACTCTTTTCCCTCTTTAGACATTCTTTCCCTAATCATTAGCCGGACATGTACCCATCTTTTTTCTCAAATCGTAGTACCGTCTTACTCAACCGGTTTTCCCTGCCTTGGTTTTATTCTATTCCTGTCTGTCGTCGTTCCACTGTTGCTTCCTCAATTAGACACTCAGGATCAATCATTCTCTGCTCACCTCTTCTTGCTTTCGATTCGCTTTGTCCCCTTCTGCTCTCTGCTTTCGTCATGCTTTTGAGCCTCCTTGCATTTGTGATTCTAATCATATCTTTTTCGAAAGTTCCACTCTCCTCAACTATATACTTTCCTTCGCATTGCCTTCAGTTTTTCCGCTACTATTGTCCTTTGTGAGTTTCATTTCTGACTGCCTGGCTATTTAGTTCTATCTATTAAATTATCACGTTATTACAAAAATAAAAAACCTGTCTATTACTGTTAAATTATTAACTACGCATAACTTTCCCAATTCTTTCGCCTCCGTGATTTCGATCGCCTAACCTCATAATATGTCTAATACGGTTATCACGACTTTAAACTTCAGCTACGAATTCAAAACAAAAAAAATTAATTTGTAATTTCATGAGAAATCATAATAATAATTTAGTAAACTTCAACTATTTTCGTAATAACACGTACGCATAAATTTATTAATATGTAGATTTTGTATTGAAATTTCGTTATTTGCGCTTTTTTGAGCTGTATTCTCTAATTTCATGTAGAACTATAATTTTTTCTTCCGAATGGCATTTAAGTGCATATATTCATATTAATAGATGCAATTTTAATTTTGATTACTAATATTTATTGATTGATCCCAAAGTTGAATTTTTCACTTTCTTTGACACCATCAATTCAACACTCTGTGATTCTTTTACCTTTGAAAGCTGAATGGTAAAAAAATTACCGTTTTCTCCTTAATGTGAATTTCTGCTACATCCCATTTAAGTCTAGACCAGAAATTTATACCTTTTTCTAACAACTGATTTAATCCTCGTGTATTCTAGGTGGCTAATTATAAATATCGTTTCTTTCTAGTAATATATTTTCTTCGCCCTGGAGTTTGCGTTCATCGAGCCAGTCGCATATTCCGAGAACACCTATCCCGGACACAGAATGACGCTAGACGTTACTAACTTGTACGGTAAAACAATTTTCGTTCGAATTATTCAGTTAATGCTGTGTACATCTCCATCACTTTCCTTATCACAATTAACATTAAAAATCGCCTGTGTGACAGAACCTTTAGAGAAATGCTTCTTCCATAGCCCCATCCAGCGTTGACGCAGCTGTTTCCTACGTTAGTTGGATATCCTCCATTTCCAACCGACAATGGCGGTTCGTTTAAAAAAAAACAAATGTGTATCCCCCCTGGATATCAATCTCAATCTCAGGTGCCGTACGCTACATAGCGCGTTGGCGCAACCTATTCGTACATTTAGCTGTACCGATATATAGGTTGTGTACCAGGCAATTGTAATATGCAACGCAGGTGTACACACGCAAGACTACATTCGGAACTGATTGGAAATGTTTGATTTATCGATATACAAGTGCAGTCCGGTGTGGGTCTGCTGTGTACTGACCTAGCGCACATATGATGTTATACGTGGTGGTTTGCCATTGCCTTCCACGTGACTATTAGCGATTATTTATTTATTTAATTCTTGTAATAAGTTCGTCGTCGCTCGGGATCGAACCCGTGACCGCCATATCGGAAGTCAAGCGCTCTAGCAACTAGGCTATCGCGACGACATATCCCCTGGATATATATATATATATATATATATATATATATGTATATATTGTATAAAATAATACAAAGTATGAGATTACGACCGGGGAAACCTCAAAAATAAAAAAATACATACTGTCAAAGAAACAAACATAGTACACAATAATCGCTAAAAAATAGAAAATGTCCTAAAATTCCCCTATACACCAGTTCATAAATGAAACTGACGTTAGTAAAATAGCACGTATCCATAAATAAAAGAAAATTGTGTAACGCCCAGCGTACGGCACTCGTTATTTCTCTAGCAATATCGTAAACTACGAGACTAAATCCGAACAATGATTTTAGAACATAATGAGGCCGTCGCGATAGCCTAGTGGCTTCAACTCTTGATTGCTGACATAGTGATCAAGAGTTCGATTCCTAGCGACGGCCAAAAAAGAAAATAGACTACTTTAAAAATGAGAAACAAGCCTATTTAGTAAGAAATAGAATGATTTGATTATGGAGTAGTTAGTGGTCAAAAGGCATTCATAGCCAGGCCAAAAAGAAAAACATAATGTCATGAAATTTAGCCTTGCCATTGCTTCTCACCCCCACAAATTTTATTTATTTCTTTCTAATAGCTGGAAAAATAAATAAATAAATAAATAAGTAAGTAAGAAGTACGCGCGTATTTTTCATAAATTTTTAAACTAAAAAATTTTTCAAAAAATAACTTTACTAATAAATTTAAAACAAAAAAATTAATTTGCCATTTTGCGAAAAATCGGAACAATTTTAAAAACGTTCAGCTTTTTTCGTAAATATTTATATCTCATACGAATAAATTTATTAACATGTGAATCTTGCATTCATTTTTTCATATTTCGTAAAATCAAAAAATAGCTGTTAGTAGTGATTTAATCTAAAGAATGACCGATGGGTTTTTTTCCACAAATACTTGAAAAAAAAAAATCCGAACATGATGAGAAAATTAATACTAATAAGATTATTATTATTACGATTATTATTTTTATTACTATTACTATTATTATTATTATTATTATTATTATTATTATTATTATTATTATTATTATTATTATTATTATTATTATTATTATTATTATTATTATTATTATTATTATTATTATTATTATTATTATTATTATTATTTTTATTTTTATTTTTATTACTATTACTATTACTATTACTATTATTATTATTATTATTATTATTATTATTATTATTATTATTATTATTATTATTATTATTATTATTATTATTATTATTATTATTATATTTTGCTCGTCGACTTTTTTTTTTTTATTATTATTTAAGTTTCTACTATAGGAAAAGAGGTTGCTCCGACCCAGAACTTCTACGCTAGTGTCAGCATGTTAAATCTCCTGCGTCCTTTCCCCGCTTTTCCGAGTACTTTCCCGCTGGAAGCGAGTATGAATAACCGGTCCTTCTGTAGTTTACATATTTCGTTTTCCCAGCCATGGGCTTCCGAAACAATGACAATTCCGTTAAATTTAATCTACGCACCACTTCCTGATTTGTAATCTTGTCCGCCTATTTTATCCTTTCCATTTTCCGATAACACCACCTTTCGAACGCGTTTACCCAGTTTTCTATATTATTCGTGATTGTCCATGTTTCCGAGGCGTATCACTGAGCACCATACGTAACTTTCCAGTATTTTCATTTTTGTGTTTTATTTTTAATCGCTGAGCTTTTAAGTATGCGTTCTATATTATTAAACGCACTCCTTGCCTGCCCTCTGTACGTATTTCGATTTCTTCATTATCTCAACCATCATCTGTGTGATTCTTACCCCTAAATGTGTGTATATTTCTTACTTGTTCCAGTTTTTTCCTATTAATCGTTACATCCAGCGGTTTCATGTTTTCTTTTGGGCTTTTACTAATTGCTCATCCACTACGGGCATTAATTCAGCGTAAATGATGATAATTATTTAATTATCGATATAAAGCTCAAAAATTTGAAGTTACATTCGTACGAAACACCATATCTACCCAACTATACTACAGTGACCGGCTAGAATGTTAAAACGAAAAACGTACAACTAACCTTTGTTGAAGAAATACTCGTAGACCTTTCGGTTATAATCAAAATTCCAGATAATGAATAATAGGCCATAAAACGTAGTGTAGAAAATGATTACTCCTATGCTGGCGGTTTCTTCATTTCGGCGTGCTACCTATATTTGGTAGCACTATTTTGTTATTCAGATTTATAGGATGTAATCTAAATTAAAGCTCCCAGTAGTGAAATTTAAATGCTCAATTTACCGTAAGAAGCGATAAAGGTTAGTGGCCAAAGTTTAAATTTTCACGCAATTTTTTTTTTTTTAACAAAGTCCGAACACCAATCAAAATCGTTTCCTATGAAGACTTGATAATTTATGAATTATCTATTCGGGGGACTTGCTTTACTTTACTTTAATGGCGAGTGCACCATGTGATAAATGGTGATTCGATTTATTTCAAGTATTTTACAATAAAATAAATTCCTCACCGGATGATAATTTCTCAATTGTACATCACTATTCCGACGAATAACGAAGAAATGATGAGCACACAGTCGAGAACAATATGACTATAAAACTTGGTTCCCCCCGGCCGTTCGGGCATTCTTGGTAATGAAGCGGCCGTTCGAGTTATTGCTTCTTCCCACCTGTTTTCTTAAGAAAAGTTCCATCCCCTAATTACCTTTCGTTGTGTAAAATTTTTCTTCTTCTTTCTTCTTCTTTAGCGCCATTATCAGTCCACTGCTGGACGAAGGCCTCCCCTAATTCCTTCCAGCCGTCGCGATCCTTTGCCTCTTCCCGCCAGTTCGACCTAAATTTTCGTATTTCATCCATCCAGCGTCCCTTCGGTCGTCCCAAAGCTCGTTTCCCATCAGGTTTCCAGAATGTCAATAGTTTTCATCATAGATTATGGTATCGAATGTATTCCTCTTTTTCTAACAATTGTTCTTTCTATCCGTCTGTTCAACCTAGCCTTCCTGTTTACCTATTGTTCTCTTTGTTTTCTTTACTTCGTCGTTCTCCGTTATTCGTTTAAGTTTTTAAGCCATACTCTATTATCTTTCTCTCATTTTCGTTTTTCGTTGGTTTCTTCTTCGTATTGTCCTCTCCGCCTGAACGAACAGCATGTTTGCGATGCTGATCATATATTTATCAAGTGTTTATCTCTTTCTATTAAACACTCTGCTTTCTATTCCAATTTTCTGCGAATTGATATTGTACCTCCTATATCTTGTCTTTTCCTTCGCCACACATCGTTCCCATTGTTTGTTCCCTCCTACTAACAATATCTGACCGCATCAAATTTTTAACTGATTAATTTCCCTTTCTAATTTTTTCCAAGTAAAGGTCCTTGGTTGACGAGTCCAATAAAAAAAAAAAAAAAAAAAAAAAGAAAAAAAAAAGGCTATAAAATACCAAAGAAGAATACGGCCATTATTTCTGGACAACTCACTTTTAATTTGTAAATGGAAGTAATTTATTTTCAACAAACGAGATATTATACCAAGTCGCACCCATTGAAAATAGAGTCTAGCTGCTCCGCTGGTTCCGCATTAAACTAATTGTAAACTTAAGTAAATTCTATGAACCAAATAAATCGAAAAAAGTTCATCCAGAATTAATAAATAGATTCTAAATCACAACAAGTTATAACTTTTAACCTGGAAGCGTCGTTTTTTTTCCCCGAGGAGAAGAGGAGAGGCATCATGTATGACCATAAAAACCGGCGCAAGTGAAATTTTTGAAAGTTTCAACGTGCAGCAACCAGAATCGAACCCAATTTACAACCCAAACAAAAAAACACCGTCTAACCAGCTGTGCCACGTTGGCTGGCTTTAACCCGGAATCGGTTGATTATATATAATTATCGACTTAAAAAAAAAAAAAAAAAACTACCCAAGAGTGCCGATGCATCCTCCTTAGTAAATAATAAAACCCGGAAGAACCGTAGGGCAATCGCGGCAGCATAGAAAATAGTTTTTCACAGCTACTTGCGTTGTTATCGCTAAATTTACGGCCTACGTTATTAATGTAATTGGACGCAGTTAACGAATTTATACGAAACGTCTTCAAATAGTTTGGAATACCATTTCTAAATAGGAGAGAAGAGGAAAAAATCAGTCTGATAATATTATTAGAAGTAGATTTAGTTTAATCCTCACCGTTCCACCCTTTAAATGAAAGTACAAATCTTATCGGAACTTAAAAAGCAATATTTGCTCTTTCTTCAAAAGAAAATATCGCCAACATATTTTTCGATTTCTCCTTTTAATTCAAAAAGTCCGTGCCCCATAGCGAAAGATTAAGAAAATAGATTTTACGTATGAGGTAAAATTCGTTTTTTTTTCAGAGAAATGATAAAACTTGAGCGAAGTTGGTCAGTTTTTATTAGAAAATAAAATTAAACGGCAGAAACGAATTTTCCGGATTTGTAACAGTCAACAAAGGTTTTTTTTTGGTAACTGCTTAAAATAAATAGAGGTAGTAGAAATGAAAGGTTGTTGTTCAAATCCAAATTGACGTTCTAGATAAATTCGATAGACTACCAACCGCGCGGTGTTCTGGGGCGACCTAACATTTAAGTCATCTGCGAAAATGATTGATTTTATTTTATTTTTTTCCATACGTGCTTACAGCATCGTAGGCTAGCATCGCGACGTTGAAAGGGGGTGTTAAATTTGATTGTAGGGGTTGGTATCTTGGAGAAACTTGAAGAAGACGGAAACAGAATTTTCTGAGTCTTCTAGGAGTGATGTGATGGAGAAGCTTTTGTATGCTTTTTGACGTGTGAAAGTGTACTTAGCTTTTGTATGCTTTTTGATGCGTGGAAGTGTACTTAAGCAGTCAAGTAAAAGGTGACGAATAGAAATCGGAGCGGCTGAACAGTTTGAGGTGAGGGATGCGAGTAAAGAGAAGGCCGTGTGTGAGAAGAGTATGGCCGAGGCGCACACGTGCGAGAAAAACTTAGTTCCTTCTATCGAATGAAAGGTTTAATTTACATTTTCCAATAGAGGGCTTTAAGGAGCGAAGATAGTAGTGACCAAAGTTAGTTCACTGTTGTTTCTTCTAGTTGAAGTTTGACGGTGCGTTGGAAATCGGCTAAGGGAACTGGAACGTTTGGAATTGGAAAGTTTATAGCACCTTGTTTTGCGGTTTTATCAGCCGGGTTGTTGCCCGCTATGCATTTGTGGTCGGGTATCCGTGGAAAGGTGACATGCAAAGACGGGTTTGAGAAGACGTGTTGAGTGATTTTTTTGGCGAGGGAGTGCTGCTGATGGGCCCCCATTGGTTTTGTAGACTCAATAGTGAATATAGGGGGAGTCGGTTAGTAGCAGATATTTCTGGTTATTGAAATCAAACAGTAACTGGTATTCAACTACTCTGTTTGGTCAGAGAACTCTCGATATCTGTTCCTATTCAAAAAATTTTTTTGCAAATTTTCGTTGATGTTAAACAATAGTAGTTAAGGTGCTTAGCTACCAAATCAATGGTGCCATAGGTTATCGAGACTTGTTTCGTTCTAGATCCAAGTCGCTCCTGGGTTTACCCGGACTAGAATAAATGGGTAGTAGAGAAATCTACGAAAATGAAAGCGACTGAGAGAGAAAGGAACTGATCCTCCTACTCTTATTAGTACTGTCGAGTACATTATGAAAAACTTGATTTCACAATCGCCGACGCCCTGTCAATGGTATGGAACCTACTATTAAACAAGAGATTTAATATTACTCCACCTTATTTATGTACGAATGATAAGAGAGTAAATTTCAAATTGGATTTTTGTGCAATAATTTGTAATAAAAGTAAATTTATGGTTGGTATCAAAAATTAGGTTTCATTAATGGCATTTTTTAAAATCAAAGTTCATGAAATAATCCACTCGAAGGAAACATTTATAAAACGCTTACTCGAAAAGTATGCAGAGGATAAGGATATGTTTTTTTAGTTACCAAATTTATTCCTTATCGATATCTGTAGTGCTATTTTCATGTTCAAAAGTTTAGCCACATTTTAATCTGAGATTATAATGACGCTTAACCGCAAAACATGTTTATGTTTATACGTGCACATTGGTAAGGTAAAACTAAAACTGAAAGAATTTAAACGACACTCGAATAAATACATATCAGTCAGTAGCTTGTTATGCCTTAATTCATTTTAATGCAAAACTATGCAAATCGGAATAAAAGAGCAAACCTCTCTTAATAGTAAACTGTAGTCTGTTTCGAATAATCCTGATTAAAATCTAGTCGTTTGCAAATTTTTTTCTTTTAATGGAAAATTCGAGTAGATTATTATTTTGCAGATACTCTTACCGTAACACCTTGAAGAAATATACATCATCTTCATGCGCGTGGTCTTACGCAAGTATGATATTTAAAGAGGAACAATGGAAAATGTTTATAAAACAAACATAAACGCATTCGCTTAACAACAGCCAAATTTGAACGATAACAAATGTATATATATATATATATATATATATATATATATATGTATGTATGTGTGTATGTGCAATTAATTCTGTGCAGATTTAAACCAAAATATGTCAATGCACATAAACTCAACTAAGAAACGGTAATTAAACACTACTGTAATTAGTAAAATATTATAATGTGTCTATCCATAATATCATAATAAAATTACTAACATTTCACAGTTTTCAGTACTGTTTTTTTTTTTTTTTAATGGACTTGTGAACGTAGAACTTCTCCGACCGGAAACTCAACAGGAAAAAGAGATAGTAATTCAATCAGGTATTGCTGGTACGAAAGAACTAATGATAAAAACAAAGAACTGTGTAAAAGGTGTCTCCAATAAATTACACTCGTACTTGCGAAGAGATACGAATCAAAAAAATCGATCAACCTCTTTAGGAAACACTTCGGATCAGATGCGAAACAAAAAATAAGTTACAAATCAAAGTTTCTTTCATTGTTTGCTTCTTTTTCTATTTTCTTTTTTTTTTTTAACTCATCATTAAACACCATTAACCGGAGAATTCGAACAAAAGTCAGAAAAAAAAAAAGAAATTTCGGCTAATGACGCCTAATGACAATATCAAATTAATTCGAGAAGGTAATATTTTTTAAAAAGCATTTTTTTTTTTAATCTCATTTATTTTTATTTCTTCAATCGAATCTTTTAACACACGGCTGTTAACTAACGTGTTGTTATGTGCGGAATGACAAAAATAAGGAAAGGAATTGATTGAGAGAAACCCATCACTTTCCTTTTTTCCGAGTTCTCACAAATCGTGAGTGACTCAGCTGCAAATGCTTAAGTAGAACAGATATACAAACAGCGCCGAACGCGGTAAGTGAGCTAAAATAAATTTACAGCGATACACATATTGGCATCTACTGACCACTGCCGATTACCATTATTGGGACGGAAGTCGAAAGTGAAATTAAGAATTTTAGAATTAATGGCAATTACACAGCATGGCGTGTATTCGATTCTCAACCGAAGTTGAGCGTAATCCGTTATTTTCAACAGTTAATTTCGAAAATTATAATTGCGATTTAATTATAATGCATAGAGATACGGAATAGTAATCAAATTTGCTCCGGAAACCGGGAATTAATCTTCGTTAAAGCAAAATAGCCTCTTGTCATTTTGTATTTTTTTCCGAAAATCATAAAAAATGTTATCTCCACTTTCAAACGCTTCGTAAACGATGATTGTTCGAGGTAGAGTAATGAATCAAAAAAATTAAAATAAACTAGAAATGACGCCATTTAATATGTAATTTATTAAAAATAGCAAAAAAAAGAAAAAGAAAAGGTAGTTCATTTTTTAAACAAAACACACTTCTAAAGCATGATCACCGCGGAGAGTTTTTGACATTGAACTAATCTTTTTTTTTGAAAATTTGAAATTACACTCTTAAGAGTCCCCGCTTGAAATCGCTGCTACCTCTTTTCTGATGGCTGATTTCAAGGCGTCAAGGTCTGCTGGTTCGTCCTGATATTATACCCCCCCCGGCTTTTCAGATGACCCAAAAAAAAAAAAAAAATCTGGCGGCGTTATTCCTCGCGGCGGTCAAAAGAACACTTAGTGTTAAGCGAAATTAATCGGTTCGGAAATACCTTTTTTTATCTTTTTTTTTGCCAACTCTAACACATCGCGAAAAATGTGCGACGTGGCTCCATCCTGCTGGATCCACGTACGTGAGAAAAGTATACGTTTCTGTCGCAGAGAGGGGGGAAAAACCGTAGATACCAGTTCTTCTAAAGTGCACATTTAGAAAATTTATTTCAATCGGCTAAGTAATTCTTATCTCTTTTTTTACGATATAAATGTAAAATATATAGCCTTTTTAACATAACGGTTTTTTCACATTAACCAAACGTAAAGACGACTTTATCATCGATATAAAGCCGATCCTCGAACAGAGACCCTCAAATGATAATTTTTTTAAATGCTTATATGTAAATTTTTAACTGAATTTACGGTTTACGTATTTTCAGTTTTACAACTTCCCAATTTCTAAATAACGCAAAAATGTGTAAAATAACTTTTACGCGACACAAAAACGAATCAAAATTTTCATATTACTTCCGACGTTTTTTTTTTTTATTTTTTTCTTTTGCGCTAGATTCGGTATTATTACTGCTAGTTTTAATGATTTTCACCTATAATACACGTTTCCCCGTATCTTCGAAAAGATTTGCAATACTTTTTTTTAGTGACTTTCTCTCCATTTTTGACCCAAATCAATCTAAATGCTCGTAGTACAGCTTTCACCTCATATACGTCTTAGGCAGGTAGATTTTCGTGGCTGGGTGAAGAGTGAGATTGAAAAATAGAATAAAATCGAATGGAATAGTTAATTTATATTTCAAAAATATTCATATACATATATATATATATATATATATATATGTATAAAAACATTGTTTCACGTAAGAACAAATTTACATACAAATATACTCAGTGTAAGGATACCTATTATAAAGGAAGAAAATTAAATATCATTTCATGAATTAATAATATTTTTAATAATGAAGAAATCAGGCTAAGTAAAGTATATGGAAATTACGGCCGATATAGTTGCGGTGGTTTATTTAACTTTTACAATTGAGGGGAAATACCTTAAATTCCTTCGGAACTTCTCATTATGTCTTCATAATATGGGTGATGCTGAAGATAGAATAACGCCGAATTTATTTCCAGATGATAGTGCTTTCCGCATTTTAATCGACATGTTAAATTTATCCGGATATTGATATATATATATATAGTAAATAGTAATCTCAGGATAATATGCGATTTTTGTGGACCTGAGATTTTCACTGTAATGCCAGTGTGCTCTAGGCACATTCTATGAGTTATTTACACACTTTACAATTTTTTCTTTGGCAGAACTAAAAAGGACTTAACGCGTACAATTGTAAGAGTCGTTTCGTATAAAGCAAAATATGTAGTCTATGTGTAAGTGTGATTTGCAAAAAATACTCTAGGTTAAATAAAAATTCAAAAAGTTCAATTTCCTTAATTTGTCCCGTAAATGTTTAGTACAATCTTTCCAGGATAAAGAGGTGTATTATTTAGAATCAATCCGAAATATTTCATATTGTTTATTCTTTCAATTCAAATAGAATTATTATCGTTAATTTTTACAACTTAATTTAAAAGTTGTCCAACTGCCAAATCTAGAACAATAAAACTATAGATTGTACATTTCTTTTCGAATAGTTTACACTCGGGGATGGTGTTTCAGATAATTTAGAATTTTTAAAATTCCGCTATAAAAACGTATTATACGAATTACTCAAACAGTGTGCACCCCATCGTCAAAACAACAAATTTTTTCATGAACATTCATTGATGTAAATGAGGAACAATCAAAGAACTCAGCACACTTCCTCGAGGTCCGGCAAATTTTATTTCCCGTTTGTGTCGGTTCGCACTTACCTAATTTTTGTTGTTTGATATTTTCCCGCGTTATATATACGAAATGATAAAATTCTAGCTAAAATGGTAGTTTAGAAATAGTAAGAAAGATAGTATTTCTTATTAAACATATTACTTCTTGTTTATTTTTGTTAGTAATCCGATCCGAATTCTTTGTTCATGAGTAAGTACAAAAAAACATACAATATATATTTCTCATTGAACTATTCTCATTCATATTACAAAATAAAAATTAAAAATAAATAAAAAAGGCAAAATATCGATGACAGTTGAGTTTAAAATAAAATAAAGATGGTAACATTAATAGTTTTACTAGAAACAGTACTCTAAATATTAGTTATAATTAAATCCATAGGGGTAAAATTTATACAAATCTTTTATAGCATAAATTAAGTTTCTCTGTTATAACAAATTTTTTCACAGAGGTGTTGGTTCTTTGTGGGAGATGTCCCCTGCCCTCGCCCTGGGGATCCGCTACTATAATATGAAAAGATCATGTATACAATATCATAATAAACGAATCGATTATGTAAAATATGGGCAATAATATAAAATAAACCGCAATCACACCATTTACAATTAATGTGTTCTTATTGAATAGTGCCACACATTCGTTATAATTTTACACATATAATTTTATATATATATATATATATATATGTGTGTGTGTGTGTGTGTGTGTGTGCGTGAAAATATGTATGTATGTATGTATTGCACTGGTTACTTTTAATAAATGTTAGTTCTAATTAAGCCATTAAAAAATTAGATCATCTTGTTTAACGCTATTACTATACACAATTATCTTCCCAGTAATTGTTTTTAAATAATATTTTTAAAACTACAAAACATGAATACAGAAGTTTTTATTAATTAAAAAATCGCAAAAATATCCCGACAAGTTTCGAAGAACAACGCTCAAAGTTAAAAACGTAAACAGTGAAAACAAGAAAAATTATTGAACTACATGTTAAGATTAAAATCACATGATCGATATCGATTTACAGAATAAATATCGAGAATTTATTAAAAAATATTACAAATAATGAAAGATTTTAAAAAATTTGGTATTAATCATCTTCTCTCTTCTTTACAAAAATGCATTGCCTCTGTTTTTCGGATTATAACGATAATTTCGTAATTTATTTAGTCTCCCAGGACAGATTTTTGTAAAACAGTAATAAATTTTCACCTATAAATTATTCGTTGTAACTGTTTACTTTCGACCAGCCAGGATTTGAGCTGTTCATTTTCGGCTTATTTTCACTGTTATCGGTAAATGTCTTCTTTTATATTAACAGCTAATTTCTCGGCTACATTTACAATAATATTCGGTATATTTTCATTAGCGGGAACACACCATGAACTTCAACACGCTGACCACATCGGTCCAATTGATGGGCCAATAAGGTTAATTCTTTAATCTGGCTGTCCTGAGCTAAAGAGTTTCCCGTGATATAATTCACCTCTTCTCAGATCTTTAGTCTATACTTAGTTGAACATTATAAGGAGAGAACCATTTCATCGTATTTGTGGCTGAGGAATTCGATCGATTTTTCTATTTCAATTAATTCTTTAAGTATTTGAACATCAAACTGACTGCTGACTGAAACTCATCGATTTACACATAATAAATATCTTGTTAAAAACACAGTTGTTTCCGAAAATTATTTATTACGAGTAATCACTGTGAAAGTTTTAAGTATTTAATCATCGATTTACAGTTAGAAACGTTTACTTCAACCGGTTCTCGGGATCACTTTTTAACCTTTCTACCGGTTGGTTTTGCTGTCACTATATTGGTCAGATTTACCAATTCCGCCATATTAACTTAGAATTTGACGACGAAGAAGCCGTCTGTGATCCTGACCATATTCTCTTTGAATGTCCATCCCTCGTGAACGAATGCATTTCTTTTTGTCCTCCGATCTGTTATTAAACTCCCGAATCCTTATTGTGCCTCGTATATCTTATCGTTTCCGTCGATCTCCGTTGTTCCTATCCTCAGTTCTTTTGTCTTATCAATATTTGACACCGACTCTACATCGAACTGATCCTTCGTTTCGTTTCTGGGCGACGATCCTTTGTTGACTTGCCCAAAGGGGGATAAAAAAAAAACTTAGAATTTCCAAATGTATATTATTACGAAAATGAAGCTGGTTTACGTAATCATTGACAGATTTTATCGATACACGATGGAGCAGCGAACACGAACAACGCACGTTATAGTAACACACAAAATTACGAATATATAACCTAACATTAATTATAAATATAAACGTATTAACTACAAACGCAGCGTTAGCATTAATTTAAATGCATCTGATCCTCCTTATTATAGTGTTGTTACTGTGAAATTTTACGCAACTGGTAAATATTGCAACAGGTAAGCAAATAATCTTCGAACATGCCAAATATAGCACAAGCTGCGGCAGTCGTATCCGAGAAATATTATCAAAGTTTACACTGTTAGAGTTCAAAATAATACACATAAAGTAAATAAGCTCCGGCAAATGCAATTCTTTGTTCATGTATAATTGAATAACGACATTTACATGTATTTTATAGTTCCGAAATAATGCCTGATACGTGACAAAAGTAAACAATTTCACGCTATTTACGCAAAACGCAATCTTCGACCATAATTTTCCTTTCTCAGCAAAATTTTAAAAAAAAGTAAATAAATAACCGGTATTCAAAAAATGAAAAACTTGGGGAAAATGCCCACGGCTAAATTTTAGTTTTTTCTGTACTGCCCCCCCCCCCCCCCCCCGCCCAGTTTTTACTTTTAAACTATTTTTAACCAACGCTACAACACTTTATCGAATCAGCCAACGGTACGTGAACTCTCATCTTAACGAAAAATTCGGCTTTTGAGAAGAGGTTTAATACCTCCCTAAACCTCCTATCGGTCACGGAGCCTCTCGAATAATATTGTGAGATGATGCATTTCGTCAACTTGGCGATATAAAAATTAAACTTTACCGCCCTCAGTGTCAGACTTTGAATTTTACACTTTAAAAGTAATTCAGCGCACAACGTTGTCGTCAAATTAAAAATCGTATTAAATAATTATTATTATACTCAATCAAAAAGCATTATCTCTCAGTGACGGAAGAAATCGATCCTTATAAATCAGCGGTTTTTAATCTTTTCCGCGTTTATCGCATTATTTTTATGCGACTTTCCAAGCATGTTTAGTAATGTAAAATTTTAAGTTTCTTTGAAATAAACAATAAAACAAACAAAGTTATCAATCAAATATCTGTTAAATCTGTAGATTAAAGAAAAATAAGTGACTATATATATATATATTGATACGGATTCGGTACTTTTGGCGCTATCTGTTATTCGACGTTCGAGCTAGAAATTATTCTTCGATGTATTCATTAATTCTCGGTTTCTCGAACGTCGATATATTTTACATCGCCGTTTTGTCTTGTCTTGGTAGCTTATCTGCCCGATACCAAAAATCCTCGAGATCAGTGGCGTGATCGGCGAGTACACGGTCGCGCTGGGGTAGAGACGCAATAGTGTCTGAGTGGTAGTGGTCAGTGGCCAAGGCAATGATATGCGCGTGCGGCAAGAAGCGCAGAATAAGATGTGCCGAGTAATGTCGAGCCGAGAGAACATTATAAAAGGCAGGGTAATTTACGCGCTAGTAATTTAATATGTTCTAGAAAAATCGGCGGTTATTATATTAATTGATAAGGTACCGGGTAATTTCAGCGAGCCGACTATATCGTTTGGAATAGCCCATCGTGTACCGAAATCTTCATACGTGCATCTTGCACTATAAGTCGATAGTCAGATTAATTGTTCACGCGAGCGAGTCGTGTTTTCTGATGGCTCGAAAAAGAACTTTCGTTGTAATTTTGTCGTTGCCGTCACGTGTTACCGTTTAGCCCAGTCATTGTGAAAATTCATCGTGCATTCAACGCAGTCTACCGAATTTTCGTTTTTTTGTATAAATTTCTTTGTGCTTACTAGTCTAAACCGCATTTCTTTTCTCGTATGCATTTATTACGCGGTTGCGTCGCTTGTCTGTGATTATTATGAATACGTACGTTCTTTTTTAATAAAAGGTTTTCATTTTGGACACGTGGTGAGAGAAAGGGTCTCGTGAATTCTCCTGCTGGAGAAACTGCCGTTATTCCGGTGTCTTTTTTATTGTTTCGTTGTTTTCTTTTTTACTTCGGATATTAGTAACAATAATAATAAAAAATAAAAGCCTAATGCTCGAAAAAGGGGTTTCCGATAAATTTTAAGTGTTCGTACAAAATAGCGTCCGGAACAGTGACCGAGAGTATCGATCTGCATCATCGGGGATAGTAGATTTGCATCAAATGGCTCCCGTAACAGGGACTAATCGAGGATGAGCGGATTTGCATCAATATACACATTTTTACAATATATTTCTAAATTTCGTATAAATTTAAAATTTAAAATTTACCATAATAATATTTCGCTATTTCTGTGAAGTTCAGGAGTGGTGGTCCACGAACCTCGGGTTAAGAACCGCCACTTCGGTAACTGCTGAAGTTGTGAAAAGAGTTTCGGACTTTTTTTAGTTTTCATTCAAACAGCTTTAAGCAGTGTATATGTTCTCAAATTTAAGCCCTTTAATTTAAAAATCGTTTAATAATCTCCCCTAGCAATATGGAATCTGTACGCTTCACATCCTGCCGTACGAGACATCCTTCTACTCAACTCCCTCGGACTTGCTAATATCCAAATCAATTTCCTATCTAGTCACGTAGGAATCTCTGGCAACGAAGTCATTGATTAAGCTGCTAAGGACGCTTCCTACCTTCCCAAAATTACCTTTTTTTATCTGCTTCTTTCGATATCAGGTCCTATATGAAGTACCTGATTTTCCATTAATCTCGATCATCTCAACCGCCAAATCAGCTCTTAACGATTAAAAATCGAATGTCTTAGTCCCTGCTTCCGTTCTATTCCGATCCAAAAAGAAGAACATCATCCTTACCCGACTTAAAATCTCCCATATCATCGCCTTCATTCATTCGCAATTCAACGTCTCGATCTTCCCACTCGTCCCTTCTGTCGAAACCACCTTTTCAACATATCACTCATTTCATTATCGTGTCCTTCACTTCAACCTCAAAGATCATTAATTTTCCGTACCCAATTTCCGAAATTATTTCTGAAGACTTAACTAACATCGACAACCCCTTCCTCTTCTTGAAAAACCTCAAACTTCTACTACACCTCATCTAATGCCCCTCGTAGTCTCCAATTGCATCTGGCCCGGTAAATAGCTAAAAGCGCCGTCTTTTTTTTTTTTTTTTGTGTGTGTGTGTGTGTGTCTTTTTTTTAAAATAATAAATGAATAAATGAATTTAGAAATTTTTGGACCTTGTTCTGAGGACGTAAAAAAGTCAATTCCGCGCTTATTTTAAAACGAGAGGCTGTGGAATTTTTAAAATTTTTTTTCTGAAAACTTGCTTTTTATTTTTTTCAAAATTTGAGCCCGTTAATAACTTTTGGGATGACATTTTCCACGATTTGATGAAAAAAATACGTGATGCGAAAAAAAATTAATACGATTTTTGTCCCGAGCATCGCGGTTAAGCGTGTAATAATGTAAACTCAATCCTTCAGTGTACCCTACTTCTGCTTATTTTTAAACTTATTATGGATCTGTTCTTTGTTAACATTTACACATTTTCGAAATTGTTGTTGCAGAGAATTCAGTATTTCGAACATGCCGCTGGAACAAATGAAGTGCGGGATTCTAAATCATCAGCCATCCACCGGATTCGGTTACCCAGTATCGAGCTCCGAAATGCTAATATCCGTATTAATTACCGGTGCTATTTTTTTACAACACTTTTGATTTAAATAAATATAAACAATGTAGAATTTTCATTTTACGAGAATATTTTTAATGATTTAGCCGCCAAAATGTGCATTTTTAATCTTTTACTTTAGCGTGTTTTGTTTTTTTGGTTTTTTTCTATTTATTTATCCATTTTCTCTTTATATAAGAATAAGAAGAAGAAAAAAAAAAAGTTGTTTATAAATTTTTACTTTTACAAAGTTAATCTACTGGAATGTAAGGCTAAAGTGTTTTGCAAAACTTCTTAGCAAGTAAACGATGCGTGAAACCGTTCACGAACCCGGAAGTGAATTTAACGAAAAACGCGTGAAAAAAAAAAAACAATTTTAAATTTAAAGAAAAAAACGAAAAACAATCGAATTTTATATCGTTAATACCGGATATATAAATGTATATGCCCGGCATATGGTAAATAAACACGCGGTGTTTTTTGAAAGAATGAAAGAAGAAGGTTTTTTTGTTGTTTTTTTTTAATTTTAATGTTTCGTTTTTTTTCATATATATATTTCAGCAATTATAAGATTCCAACGTGGCAAATAATGCACACACGTAGGGTATGTACACCATGCACTAAATGCACGCTAAACCGTGAGTCGTGGTTTCGTCGATTTTTATGCTTGTAATAATCGTTGCATTTTAGATAATCGTCTGTTTTTTCAGTAATAGGAATAATTTTTAATTAATATTCTTCGACAAACTAAGTATACATGGCAAATTATAACTTTTTTAGTTTGTCGCAATGGTTAAGAAAATAATTTAACGAAACCATCAAAGGAATATGTATTTAAAGGAGATACTTTTCAGTATGTTTCTTCTAACGAGGGTTTCAACGTAACAATGTGAAAAAGAAGAAGAAAAAAAAAGTAGTTGTATAAAGCTCGATTTAATTTTTTTTTTAAATATCCAAAAAAAAAGGCCCTGCTTAAAATTTCACCATAGTTAATTATACTGCAAAACAAAAAACCGCATTTACATTAATTATCAAGAGAGTGAAAAATCTCATTCCACTTGCGCTTTTATCTAACGTAAATAATTTTTTACACAAAGACCAAAAGGGGATAACCTTTTAAGATATACACATACATATATATTCATATAAAACTAGAAACTAATTATAATTGATACCTTTAAAACAACTATTTTACTGGCTCAGCATTAGAGTGTTACGTACTTTAGTCAGAATAGTGAATTTTAAAAAATTCTATAATTTTCTCAACCTTAGTATTCTCTTATATACAGGATGTTCTATAAATTCGTTAACATTTGAAAAAATCATATTAAAAAAATCGAATTGACAATAAATTAGAAATTATTTATTCACGAGATAGCCAATTCTCACGGGAATTTACCTTTTAAAAATAACATCACCTAAACGACCCCCGTTTCGACTTTTACACTCTTCTAAGCGAGTACCAAAATTTTCGAGTATTCGTCGGCAATGATACCACCGTGAGATCGCAGAAATTTCTTCACTGATTTTTTCTTCTAGTTGACGCAGTGTTTTTGGTTTACGGCTGTAGACACGGTTTTTTAAATAAGCCCACAAAAAGAGAAGTCTACTGGGGATAAATCCGGACTCTTGGGTTGCCATGGAATGTCGTCTCTCTCGGAAATCAGCTTTCCCGGGGAAACGTTTCTTTGACCACCGGCAGGGACTCGTTGGATGTGTGACTAGCATCTTGCTGGAACCATGCGTTACGATTATAGCCAGCAAATCCCAGTAGCTTCAGTGCCCAGAACTCCCGTAACATTTTCACATACTCAGCACAACTAACGATAATCGAAAAAATAGAGGCTAATGATTCCTTTTTCTGAAATTGCAGTCCATAACCTTAGGCGAATGAAGTGGCCTCTTATGTTTAGCTTCGGGATTTTCACTGCACCAGTATCTGCAATTCTGTTTGTTAACATGTCCGTTGGGGTGGAAATGGGCTTCGTCAGAAAACAAGATGTTGTAAAAATTACTGAATCGATCCAACACATTGTTTCGGTATATGATTGGCGTAAATTTAAATCATTAGGGAGCGGCTGGTTTGCTTCACATTTAGTGTCGATCCTGTCTCTTCAAACTTCTGAACCCATTTCTCTATTAAAGTACCACTCGGAGTATTCAAGTTGCGTAAATCGTATTCAACGCCAAATAAGCGTCTCACAATAATGAGCGAACTATTGTTTAAATAAAACTGTTTAACACAAAAAGCACGTTGCAGTCCCGTAAAACGATCAATTGTGATAAAACTTTTTGCGGGAAACGAACTAGCGATAAGACCATTCCCCGTGCCCCGCGTGGCTTGTGTTTTTGCGTGGGAAGTTAGATTTAAATGTTAACGAATTTATGGAACACCCTGTATAATTGCATAAGTGTACCTTTTGCATTTGAAAACTGTTTTCATTATATCTCTTTAGGAAAAAATTAATTTATAAAAAATATTACAATAGAACGCGTAAATACCCCCTTTTTTTACCCGATCTATAAATAAACAGTGAACTGATTTTTACATATATTTCTTTCTCAAATCAACAAACGAGGGCTGTAAAGCGTGTTATATGCTCTTAAAGTTGTCGATGGTGAACGAAAGAGTTAATATTGAAAATATTAATATTAAAAGTATTAATATTAAAAATATTAATATTGAAAGTGTTAATATTAAAAGTGTTAATATTAAAAGTGTTAATATTAAAAGTATTAATATTGAAAGTGTTAATATTGAAAGGATTATTATTGAAAGGATTAATATTGAAAGGATTAATATTGAAAGGATTAATATTGAAAGGATTAGTATTGAAACGGTTGTTAATATTAAATTAAATACGATTTTGAAAAAAACGATAAAGTTTAAACTTTAAAAGATAAGGGGTTACGTAAATTCAGACCCGCGGTATGTCAAGCACAATATTCGAAGCAGTTAGATTATCATTTAGTACACCGTCAACCTGTAAAGTGGATATAACATGGAAAACGAATTATTGTTACTCGCATGATACGCGTTAAGTGATAAAAGTTTAATCTGCGCAGACTAAGTACCACCGGTAGAAGAGACCCCCGCATAAATGGAATGTCAATCGGAACACTCTGCAATCTGTTTCTCACGGAATAGATGGGGGTGCTGTTGTCAATCATTCCCAGCAACAGCCAGCGACGAATGATTTGCATCCGCACACTTTCTAAACAAATACCGTTTAATGGCGTTAATCGAACGACTTCCCGATCCGGGGGGCTCCCTGCATTATTGTGCGTGAAAAAATCCACGCTTTTCTTCCCCACGTAAATGGTATAGCTTGATTTTCGTTTCCGTTAAGAATTTCTCATTAAGTTCTCCAGTTTTTTACTTCCGTATTGCCACGGTCCGTCTGGAATGCTTCCAGCGGTTTTCCTGCTTGCTCTTTTACGCGTTATGATCAGTTTTATCGAACTTTTTGATTTTTGTTTTCTTTTTTCGAAACGAAAGCTCGTGAAATTTGTCCGAAAATTTACTACATCTTTCACGCATTTTGCGATTTCCTCTATATAGCTTTCCTCAATATATCTTTCCATTATTTTTATTTTTAAAATAACAACGTAATTTACTTTTTACGAGTATTATTATTTTTCAACGAGTGTCTGGCGCTGGTAACTCTCCGCATAAATGTAAGATTTTACTTCTTATTTCGACATTGCACATTGTCAGCGTGTTGTTCGATTTGTATTTATTAGTCTCCGAACCGGACGACACATTCAATTCTTATTCTTCTTCGCATTCACAGATTTCCAAAAAAAAAAAGTAAATTATTGGCATCGGGTTCTCTTAGTTTTTCAGTTTCGAATTTAAGGTAATCTCTTAAAACAGCGGTGGCGGTATATCGGTCCGTAATTTTTATTAATCAACTGATTCGTTGTTTCTCCAGCGCCGGTCGCAAACATGAATACATTGGGCTTTTTCATTTCAAAGGCCTTATAATTATGCTGAAATCTTAACCGGTTTTTAAAAATACGTTCATGAGCCTTATTCGCAGTCTGTTAAGTTAACAAGAGCTTATACTATTTCATATCTTAACATTTACACATCAGCGAATAAATAAATTATTCTCAAAGTTGTAACGACAATTTAAAAACATTCGATAAGTCCGAAAAAAAATTTCGACTAGTTGCATTGGTATCAATCGTATTGCACATTTTGATTAGTATGTATGTGTGCGTGTGCGTGTGTGTGTAAAACTCGCGGTAAATCATACCGGGCAGTTATTGTATTTAGTATTTTACTCACGAAAGGTAGATTTAAGCAAGATGCTCCACATTTTTTCCATGTAAAACATGCATGTCAAACTCGTTCGTCGGCCATTATTTACACACATTAAACGTTCCAGTTTAAAAATGAACACAATAGTTTCGATTAAACGTGTAATAATTATATGTAATACGAAAAATCAGAATAGTAAAATTTTATTAAAATGAGAAAAAAATTCGTGAAGAGGAAATAATATTTTATTCTATTGAAGTTTTTCAAAATCCGAGTAACAGACTAACGCGCACACATTGGCTTCATTATTGTTAATCGATTTTGAGGGCGTAGCCTATCTTATGGCAAGCCGTTTTACTAAACCTACGTCTTGATATATTCCGCGTCGTGGTCCAAAACAGATGAAAAATCATAGATCAAGAAGCGAAACTGTGAAAGGTTTGCCCGGCAAGAAATCGGCACTCGGTGTTTTGTCAAGTAAAGTAAGTCCCATACCCTTGACAGGGTGTCGGGGATTGCGAAGTTAAGGTTCACATAACGCAATTAGCACCTCAATCTGGTGTGATTAATAATGGTTCAAGAGCGCATAGCAACCAGAATCTCGTAACAGCGATCGAATAATGCGCCGCTCTATAATAACTAGACATGATCGCGTATTTCACGTTACGCAAAAAAATATAAGCGGTGTATCGAATTTTTCAATAAACCGGATAATCTGCGAATATAAGAATGCCGCCCGCTTCCAGTAAACATCCGTAAAGAAGACTAAAACGGATAAACGCGCGATGCGTATTGAGCGCGGAATATAGGGTCTGATTGAAATGGAAAATCTGCATGTCACGCCATTCGGTGTGACTAACTGTTGAACAAATTATATAGAGAGCTCCGTTTGAAATTGGGGAAAAAGTATTTCTCGTAAATGCTGCGAATTGGAATGATATTTTATAAATAGTTCGCATTTTGAATCGAACTGGTATAGCGAAAAAAAAGAGAAGAAAAAAAAAATTTTGAAAAAATCAAAAAGAAAAAAAATACTGTTTAGTAAAATTTGTCGCGCGAGAAAGTTCTTATTGTATCGCTAACATCTATGCGAAAAAATATGCGCATTTTATATAACCTTTTTGTACATTTTTTTTTTTTTTTTTTTTTTTTTTTATTCTCTGCATACCTGTCGGAGAGAAGAGATGGGGAAACCTGTCAATTTAAAAAAGGCATAAAAACACCGCAGAAAGCAACAATATATCCTACTATGTATTTGATATGCGCCAAAATCTTTAAAATGAGATTATCCTTCTCGAATATTTGAAATAATAATTTTTCTCCGTTCAAACTGTTTCTCCTGTGTCAAGAGAAAATAAATAACTCGTGTAGTAATTTTTTTCACTAGAGTGAACTGTACTATATAATACTAGTTCATCTGTTTAGCTAATGAACTGTACCGAGAGATTATCGAAGCGACATCGATGAATTAAAAACGATTCCACGTAAAATTTGACGACTCACTTTTTAGGATAAGTTCGAAAAATATATCCCCTGTACCCGATTACGAAAAAAAAGTTCCCTTCGAAATTCTTTTGGCCACGCGTATACCGACGGTCAAAATAGGAGTATTTTTTTTTTTAACATCAATTATTTAAAATCGATTACTAAATCTTTTGGTTTTTTTTTTATTTATTTTTTTTGGGGCGTCGATTTTTTTTTTTTTTAATTAATTCTTCTGCCAACGAAATTTAAAAAAAAAAGAAAATCGTTAAATTTCTTTTTAAAAAATTGCCCAAGAACGTAATAATAAACGATCTTTTTTTTCTTTTTTTTTGTTTATTCGAGCGCGTTCAAAAAATCTCCATCGCGAGCCACTAGAGTTTGACATACATTTAACGTGTGGAGCATCGCACACTTTACCAATTATCGTAATAATCGCACATATCGTTGCAATTGCTCACTTACATTTTTTTATTCTTCATTATTTTTTTCGTTTTCATACTCTCACCTTTTAACGTTAAATGAACACAACACCATTAATTTAAGCGGTTGTTCTATAAGCTAAGATTTAAGATTAAAATTAAGTAAATTGAATCAAGTACATATCATGTAATCCGGTAGACGCGGCGGTCGTACTATTCGATCGTAATCTGGGGCATCTTTATAATTATCACGGTTTTAAGGAGATTTGTCTTGTTTTTTTTTGTTTTTTTTTTGTAATTTGAAAATACCCTAAGCGCTTTCTGCCCTCTTTAAATTGTTACTAAAACTATTTTCCGCTTTTTATTACTCAATATGCCTTAAGATGCGATTTTGAAAATTATTTTCAAAACGATTTTTCGTTTTTTTTTTGTAAAAATAACAACTAAACTGTTATTAAATTCAAATTAACACTGCTAAAACACATTCGTACGATTAAAACTTTATAAAAAATTTACCTAGCTCACTATAAAATTCGTAATAATCTGGTAAAAGAATTAGCGTCAAAAATGAAACACCGGATCCGCTTTTTTGAAAAAAAAAAATATACGGAAAAGGGAAAATTGTAAAATTCTTTTTTATCACCTGCTGAGGAAAAATGTTTATTCTTGAACGGAACTATTCCACACAACGCTTAAGATTTAAATTTTTAAGAGACGAATTAAGAAAAAAAGGTAAAATTCTTTCGCACACAAACGATGTTGCCAGATTACAAATCGAATGTAGAGATTGCGCGTTCGCGGATTTATTCTCTAAGTTATGTTAAGTACGTTGTGTGTCTCTTCAGCACGTTGCAAGTCATGAAGACTGTTTCAATCACAATCACAATTTGATGTACACACACGGTTTTTTTCACACTTTTTTATCTGTGTGTGTGTGTTCTGAACACTAACACAAGAACACACGCAAACACACAAGTTTACGCTCACAAATGTATCTCTCACATTTACTACATATCGTCGTTTTGAAGAATTTTAGAGTCGTGAAAGACTGCAATTACAATTTCGCACTACTTTTGCTCACAAACATATCACGAATTTCACATATCGTATAATAGAAATTGTTGATCACTTTATTTTTTAATGTACCACGACTAAATTGTTTTTCACTTTGAACTGAATTATCACGTCTTTCATTACACCTATTTCGTTTTCTCCTTTTCTTTTCCGTTTTCTGTGTGCGCGTGTATGCGTGCCATATTAACCACACTTGTTCACTCGTGTTTGCCTTACCACCACATTATCAGATTTTATTTTATGTAGACATATTTTCTTTCAAATTATGTAATAATATACGTGTTAAGTATTTCTTTTTTTTTTTTTTCGTAATTTTTAATAGTTCTTCGAGGAGTAATAATCGACATTTTACTTTAATAAATTTGTTGCTTTTAACTTTTTCTCATTGTGTTTATTTTAAATTTAAAATGTTTATTTAAAATAAAACTTTTTGTCATTTTCAAGCGGTTTTGACCATCGTTGTCACTGTACTTAACAAAAACCTCGTCTTCTCACTCACCCGGCGGACGGCAAATAATAGCTAACACAATTAAGAATTATTCAAATAATGTGTTGTTCTTCGTTTATGCGGTTACGTTTCGAAGGCTCGAAAAAAGCATATTTTTACTGATTCTTTTTTGTAACATATCAAATGAAATATTATTATTCAAACGATTTAACATGTCAAAGATACACATTTGACAAGTACTTTGTGAAATTTTCATTTAGAAATTTTGAAAATTCAGTCATTGCGGGACCTCATTACCTTTGAACCCTTAGAAAAAAGTTCTCTCGACGTTATCAGGATAACTCATGACAGATTCGTCTAAAATTAAAAAACCAAATATTTTCTGTTAGTAGATATATGTGTATAGCTCATGCTTGGGCGAATGGGGGGGGGAGGGATTTAAATTAAAATTTTTGACCGAGTTTTGAACAACAAGTCCCACTTTGTGGTAAAATTTGCACCACGCATTGCCTTGTAAAATTAGTTGTGATGAAAAAAAAATACCTTCGTTTAAGCGCTGGAAGAGTGTGCAAAATTTGAACACGATCGGTTCGTAACTTTTTGAGAAATCGTAACAACCGACTTCAAAAATAGAGTTTCGCGATTAAAGTTTTAAATTGAAATAACACGCGGAAAATTTTTTTTTGTTTTAACTTTCATAGAATCGCCGATTCATAAAGTAAGGGACCTGTTGCAACGGCAATATCCAGGGCACCCTTTTGCTCTTGCCTGTGACGAATTCTTGCTTCTCTAGTCCCAGCGTCAGCTTTTTTTTCTTCGGCTATGAGTGTGCGATTCTTATCCTCTTTTCGGGAATGTGACTGTTTCGGCCAAGTTTTAAATCCATACCGTGCTTAAAAAGTAATAAAGCTGAGATTCCGTCGTTGAAAGTGCCAGCAGCGACGAATGCAACAATCTCGACTACCAGCAGGAAGTATTTTTGGAGTTCATTTTCCAAGTGAACTGGTTCAAACTTTCATTATTATTCTGCGTAAAGCTACCACAACACACTGCTCCAAAATCTCTTCTTTGCTGAGTTCTTCATAAATGGGCTTAATAGCTGATGAAACGTCACTCGGTAATGGATCATAATCGTGTTTGAATGATGAAAGAGTGTTCATAGCCGAAGCACACTACCAAGCGCACCATGCGACTCATGGGCCATTTGGACATATATCGTGCTGTCGGTTTTTGTCTATGGAGTTATAATTAAAATAAGTTGCCCGTATAGCGCGTCTTTCATATTTTGTAGCGAATCGGAGTTTCTTCTTCTTGAAGACAGGCCGACGATAAACTGTTAATTTATCGATCAATTTTCCGGCAAGTTTGCCTTCGCCAGAAAGAATTTTTTTTGCTAATTGTTTTACCGGCCTTGATTTGCTTTTTCTTCAACTGTTTTCGTTGACCAAATTAGCCCTGTTCAGAAAGGGAGTAAGAAGAGCTGTTACGGATTCATCAGACTATAACGTACAGCCTGGGGTACGGAAATGCTAAGAAAATAAACCGAAAAGAAAAACCTAATGCCGAGCAGAGTTATAAAAAAACTGCATCGTGTTTGTAGGCAAAATTGAAATCCGGACACAGCAGAAATGTTTCGAGTGTGCATGCACATATAAGACGGTATAAAGTCGCGTTTCTCAAACGGATGAGTAATAATGTACGCTCAGTCGTTGCTTATTCATTTTGCAGAAATACGCGCGAATTGCAGAATACTGTATAATCAAAACGGGGTGAATAATGAAAATAGTCTCGTTCGGGAAAGAACGGCACGTGCGAAATACGTCAATTAGAAAATTTCGGGTAATGTAAGTCATTCAGGTAGATCTCAAAATTAGTGAACATTCGCAGAATTTCCGATATTATTTTACGGTATAAACGACAAAAGGTCGAATTAAAAGTACGAACACTATAAAGGTGTAGTAGAGAAGTTAGCGGTCTATGACCAGCGTTCTATCCACCGAGAAATGGAGAGAAACCCCCGCGTAAGTGCTCCCCAAACTGGTTATACAACTGCGGGAACGTGGTATAGAAGTGAAGTGCAATTCGTAATTTAGGATATAATAGACGTACTGCACGCTCTGTATATATACCTTATGTATATACCAGTGAAATCAGCCGAAACAAGCGACTTTCAGTTTGCCGAGAAATAACTTTCGCACGATGAAACGTTCTGGCATGATTTACGGACGAGTCCAAATTTAAAAAAGCTAGTTGCCCTTAGAAATTGAAAGACAGACAAACAATAGCTAAGCAGCTGCCTCAATATACCTGCGACACGCCAGACTGACATGGCCTGATGGGCGGAACTTCCGAAGGCTCTATCTCTTAGAATTTTACTCCAATCAATTTAAAATTTCGGAAGAATAGTCTAGACATATTCTACTATTTAATAAGACAAAAAGAAATACCGATTTCTTGAAATTTTCAAACCCACCTAACCCCTTATAACTACTCAAACTGTTCCTTATAAACACGTACGTATTATATCCGGTATTTATTTCATTCCGACGTGTATCTGTCGTCGAGCAGAGTATCTTTTGTCTCACTATAGTCGGCTATTGCTGCCACTCTTCCGGATACGTGGTCGCTCCAATATGGATTACTGTTACTTCACGTGTGATGATTGCTGTTCCTCAAAACTCGATCACGTCAAAAATAGCTCCGCCTTTGTTTTAGAGCCCGGAAATCTTTCCCAATATCCGCTGTTCAAGCTAAAACCCATACCGGTCTTTCCACCTGCACACAGGTAGGTTATACCGTTTCCGTCGATTGCTTCTTATTCTCACATCTTACGTAAGTGTCACTTTTCCGCCAATAAAACGTCAGTTCTATCTCTGATCTCTACCCGTCTCCTTCAGTTTTCTCACCATACAGATCTACACTCGCAAAAAGCCTTTCTTCAATTTTTAACAAGCGCTTCTCTATTCTCTTCCGTCTATACACTTTGAAAAATCAAAAATACAATCGGGCCTTTTTTTTTTTATTTTTACACGTAAAAACACACAAACTATATAAAAAAATCCGGTTTATATTTTTATCCGCCACCATCTGCCCTCTTAAATTTTTGGCTACGCTACTGTCCTATTATTTAAGATATGTGTACATATCTTTCAGTGGCTAAATTAGACGATCCTAAAAAAGCTAAATCGTCACTCGGGAAAATGGACAGAATATTAACCGCGTAAGGTAAACTACTTATTTTCTTCTGTTCTTTCCGAATGTAAACAAAAACGTAAACGAACTGTACAGACTTCAAAAACCCAACGTTTTAAGTAGGATTATTAATTGTTGGTAAAAATATTGAGTTAGCCCGAATATTTACTAAATTTTACTGTTACAAATTTGTAAAAGAGTAAACATTTTATCAAAAAAAAGCAGCGGAAATTACGATATTATTATTATAATAAAATTCTCGGTTATAACAACGAGGAGGACTCGTATATTTTAGAATGACTAATATTGTGCATATTCTAAAGTCGTTTTAATGGAAAGAGAAACCGGGGAATTTTCGAATTTCACCTTTTTTTCCGAATAGCGGTTTAACGCCTAAATTTGCTTCATATTAATAATCGGTAATGATAAAAACCGGGCTTATTTATAACTCTTCAAAGCGGATAGATTTTAATTACGTTAAAATATTAATAAACCTTCTGCTAAATGCAACAACTGAAATTATTTTCACAAGATATATATTTAAATAATAAGATTTTCTTGAAGGAATTTCTTTTCCTCTTTTTGTCAAGAACTACACTCACCTTGCTCACATTCGAAGGATAGCTAAACTTTTATAAATAATTTCAACATTCTTCTGGACGGCCTATTCATTGATTCGGTTACTTTTGTTTACATTGAACTTTAACGGGGATTACCCTCGGTTTCGGGTTTCTCGAAAAATTCTTCTCTTTATACTTAAAACTTTCGCTTCCGATAATGGATAAAGGTCAGTTCCTTTAAAATCACCCCGAACCACGCTCGAAGTTTCCATAGTATACATTAATTTTCTTATCAAATATCTGCTTGCCTAATCTTTTTAATGTTTTTTTTTTTTTTTTTCGGATAAGGGATGAATAAAACTACTATTTTCTAGAACTTCTTTATGATCATATCCATTTTTGAAAAATTTCTTCTTTACATCTGTTTCTCTTTAGTATTCCAAGTCAAGAAATTGTTCGCAAGCATGCTTAATCAACATGTTATTATTTGCTGTTTCTAATAGTGGAGATTACCTCTCACACACTGCTCCATCCAACTATATTGGTCTTTTTGTTTTGCACACATTTTGACCCATTTCACTGTGCTTCCGGCAATTGTTCACCTGTAATAATAATAAGCGATAAAATAACAAGAATTAACGGGGTCCAATTTAAATTTCACGAACTGTTCACTTTGGGTCCGCACTTTTCGCGAGACTAACAGAAAACTATCGTCTCCGCCCTTCTCACAGTTATACTTTTTCTTCAATTCTTCGAATTTTTCCTTTTTGTGTTCTTCGCCAATTATTTATTGTCTCTCCTTTCGCCCTTCAAATATCAATGAAACACTTAATTCGTGTCTCTTCTCAATGCACTAGAACATTTTTTCTTCTCAATTCATATTTCCTTTTTTTTCTAAAGTCTTTAATGTTTTTACACCTTTATTAATGCCGCTTTAATTAATCTATCTTTGTATAATATGCCTTTGGCTCGTATCAACATACTTCGGGGTTAATTCGAAATAGTTGTCTTTTGCCTTTTTTTTTTCGAACGTATCAAATGTTATCAAATATCCTCGCCCCCTGTGTTAATGAAAAACGAAAATACACGGTTACCATTATTAAACACGATCGAAACAGGAAAAGTATAAACCATGTCGTATTCTTGACGAGTAATTTAATATTCGCAACGGCCTGTTTAAAGAATAGCGGTACACAATTATTTTATTCGCGTTATTAATTTTTTCCATTGAACTGTTTACGCTTTTCTTGCAATTAAAAATCTGAGACTTCGTTGATGAAATATTTCGTTTCGTTAGTAGTTTTGTTTACTTACTAATTAGATCGAACATGTTCTCTCGTAACTTGTTGTTATATTATACGTTATTAATCTCATTATAATGCGCGCTTAATAATTAAAATTAATTTTAACTAGTTTTGGTTACACGGTGTTTTCGAGGGGAAATTTTTCGAAAATATTTCTTTTAAATTCGAGCGCGAAAAATCGATAAAAATGAAATAATAACTAGATTCCCCTATTATATCACGCTGAAACTGTACTGAATTAATTTCAACTCTACAGGCCAAACAAATAATCTGTGAACACATTTACGAAAATCGTATAATCATCCCTAAACCGAATCAAACGAAGGAAAACATTCTCTTCTTAATCATACGCAGCAATCACTTTCTCGCCTGCAGTCACTCTTGCACAAACAGAAACAAACGCCAACAATCTCACGAACACGCTTGCAACAATACTTCCCGAACTACACTTACAGAATGATTAGAATATTGAAAATAATGCGACGGACCGCCAGCGGGCTAAATTATAGTATATATTTTAAATCTGAACAAAGTAGATTTCCGAAATTCATTTCACTAAATAATATATTTCGTTATGTTCGGACTTGTACATATCATCCAACGCGTACAAGTAGTTCTCAGCTTATCATAATTATGAAACATCTCAAATTTTCAAAGTACAAAAAGGACACATCCTATAAGCAACCGCAATTATTCAGTCTAGCGCGGAAAATAGCCGATTCCGTGATGTACCGGACACCCGAGAAATCACTCCTGATCACTGCGTCAGACCGGGTTGCTTTAAGAAGCATTGTGGGCCGAAATTTTAATGCTAAACATCCATCACGACCAATTACTGCAAAAAGTAGAGCGCAACTTACTTTAATGTCTTATAATACGGAAAAAAAGCTTTTTTCACCTTGTCACCGCCTTACCGAGACGCAAATAAAAAAAGTTACCATCAGACCGTTCTGAAATATTTGCCGCATTAAGTTCGAAAATTTTTATGAAACATCCCTAATTGGAAAAAAAAAATGAGAAAACTGTAGACGATGAATCAACAATGTTAACTTAAGACTTAAAATTTTAAAATTGTTTAATCCGTGAAGCTGCCTACAGAAGTAGAAGCAGGGAAAGATTTGATTACCTGACATCGGTAAAAAAAAAAAAAAACGATTTTCTACATAGACATGAACTAAAAAAATAATAGCAGATTAACCGGTGCTGATTAATTAAAGAACAATTTAATAAATACAATAACATGTTCAAATAAACTTAAAAAATAAAGAATTAGCTACTAAAACTGCGCTAATCTGTAAGCTAGGAGGTTCAGGAGAAAGAGTTCTTGAATGCGTTCGAAGGAAGTGATTGGCAAGATTTAGGCTGATACAAGGAGCGTGTTTTCCATTTATGGTTGTTTGCACTGAGCAAATGTCGCCGCCGTACGCTGTCGCTACCCTTTTGGCTCGTATTTCCGACTGATCGAATTTTAGCAGATCATGTGCTACAGAGTGCGCAGACCTGAATGTTTGCCATATGTATTTTCGCAAATGCTTGACCGACCTGTGTTCCGTTTCAAACAAAGTAAATAAAACCGCTAAAGTTTTCTTTTACTAATTTAATTAAATTTAAATTAAAATACATACATACATGTACATCTTTCTCTCGAAAACCATTCTAGAAAAAGTAGGATTTGATATATATATATATATATGTGTGTGTACATTAAAAATATTCATTGGTGCATAGTGAACATGATGTAGCCATATATAGTAGTACTTAAACGTCAGACAAAATTAGTAAAAAAGTTATTTGAAGAAAATTAATCGACAATTAACAAAAAAAGTAATATAAAATCGTTATAAATCGAAATAAGGCTGGATATTCAACGTATTGGTTAGAAAAACCGTCTGAGAGTACTATTTTAAATTACGAAATAAACGTTATTCGGCGAAGCATTTATAAAATTCTAACAGATTACTCGTTCATTTCGATTTTATTGAACTTTTTCTGACTTACTGATTTTCTAGTCATCCGGCTGTATGGATCCCGCAGATTACTCTATTGCCTCTCTATAAAAGTAATTAAGCTCTGTGAACCATGCACAGAATATTTTTAAAAGGCTGCTCACCTTTAATGCTATTATTCTCTTACCTATTCGTAATCTCCTCCTCTTTTCCAACAGCGCTAATTCTTTGTCCGAAGCTACCGTGAATCTTCTTGTAACTAACAACATTGCGTCTTCTTCAATCTTTAGTCCACTTCCTACCTAATTATATTCAGGTTGATTAATTATATTACTTATGGTTATAATAATAGAAAATACGGGACTGACTTTTTTTTGCCATACAGTTTTTTTTCTTTTCCTTTACGTTCTTTTTTCTGCTTTTGATGTTTTGTTTTGTTTTTATTTATCTGTTTACTTATTTTATTCCAATCGTTCTAATTTCTTCCTTCCTTTTCTTTTCCGATTATATCTTAACCTCTCCTTCGTATAGGATTTTAAAATATTCAAACAATTATCCTAAAAGCGAAATGACAGCAATTGCTGTATTAATAATTGAATGTGCTGATGCTACAATGACCTACATCACTATCGGACTTTGACATGTTCATTTTAGTGACTTCTTAGCTCCGTGTAGTACGCGTGTCGTTACACTTTCGGGACCCAGACATACAATTACTATTTTATGCTACAATAGCATATGTACTACTTTCTTCATGATGAGACTACTACCGTTAATGCCAGTGACTGCACAAATCGCTTTTTTGACTACAACGAAAAACAGATTGCTTATACTGATATCTGTAAAATTTCTTTCCTCACTAATATTTTTCTTCCTAACAAGTTGGATCTGTTTTTCTTTATCCTCCTACATGTCACCTCTCTCGTCTTCTTTTTTATATATATTTATACATATATATATATATATATATATATATATTATCGTGTGCTCACTCTTAATGGCCCATGAGTAAGAAGCCTTTTGAGCTAAAATCTAGCTATCTCACGGCGGCTCAGTCCGCCGTGTTCACTGAATGTTAGAAATAAAATATAATTGTTAACAAAATAATCTATGTTTATACTAATAAAAATTTATAACACTTGATTTCTCGATGACTAGTATGTTAATATCATCATTTTATCGAACATAAAAAAAAAAACTATTCACAAATAACCTACGACAAACAACAATTAATAAAAATATATATAAAATTCTTCCGGCAAAAATAGATCTAATTTAAAAATTGATGCGAGTCCGCTTTGATAAGAGTAACTCTTTTAGAGCAAAACGGATACTAAAACTGACTAAATCGCCGATCAACCGAAAGACTCGCTAAAACCCGGGTAGTCGATCAGTTGTCGGTATTGCCCGACCAGTCGTACCGACACATCATACTTATCATACGCGTAATTTTTACAAAATTACATTAGTCGGGCAGTACGTCTAGCCTTTGTTAATTTTACGTTATTATAATTATGTTGGTACGGCATCGGAATTAGATTCCGACTTCCCTTTAATCAGCTATTTTACTTTACCTGGTCCGAACATTACTAGAGAAATATATATACGAAATACTATGCTGTGTGTGTTGATCTATAAGAAATAAAATAAAAATATAAAATTTTATCCATGTTTTTCATTTCCCACAGCATAGTAAAACCACAATTCCAATCACAAAATCAATATTTTATTTACGTTACTCAACTGTAGGCTCATGACAATATATATATATATATATATATATATGACGGTAACTGAGAAAAGGTACATAGTATGTCAAAAATGCGGTTTTGACTTGACATTTTCTCGGACACTTGAAAGCATTCTCTTTAACGTGAAATAGGTCAAACTGTTGAAAACAAATTTTTTCCTCTTGTAATTCGTAATTGTATGTTTAAGGATTACCTTAAAGTGTATTATACTGCAAAACTTAAAACGCGTTTTTCTCAAAAACTTGTTCTCTGACACTATTCACATTTTCTCAGCGACTGTCACATATGTGTGTGTGTTTTCTCTGACATTTTTTTGTTCCATCAACAGTTATGCTAAAGTAATGGAGCTTCTTTGATGTAAGATAAAATTGTTTCCGAAACTTTATTAGTGCAAACTTCTAAAAATTCATTTTGGCTTTTCCAAGACATGTAATGTGTAACTGTTTTTCCAGCTTCCCGGCTTTCCGAGTGAACTTTTAAATCAGAATCATATTTACTAGTCAATTTCACCGTTGATAGAAGGAACTTTTTCGCACAATTTTCTCCAGTTATCGTTATAACCGCTACCTTCCATAACAAACTTAGATGTACTTGATTTTGAATTAACTGAACGAAATAATTAGCACGGGAAACAAAACAGTGCAGCCATAGAGTAACTCCAAACCAACCAATCTAGAATAAATTTTTCCATATTTTGTAATTCTATATTTAAAATTTCTGTTGGAAATTTGCAATTTGATGAGTCTCCGGGAAAGTTTGATGGATGGTTCAGAGGACCTTTCAAAATAATCAAGTGTCGTTCTTGCGAGGAAATATATTTCTATGTGCCAGGATCATTGTGTATTCTTTGAGTTCCTTTTAATAAATCATCTGAATTTACATTTTCTATTGAATGATCATTTTTTTCCATTAAAGTTGTGTTTTTAACGTTTTTTCTTCTAAGCACAATTTTCGATTGGCTGATTTAAAATTTTACTTACTTCATTTTGATCGCTATCTTTATTTATGTTAGATATAGCAAACGGATCTAAAGAAGTTCTTCGACCTCTTGAATCTTCTACTTCTTTTAACTTTTTAATTTTTCCTTTTTTCCGACCCGCTTAAGTAACTTCGCTTCATTTTTAAATAATCTAGAAACTTCTTATTTTCGCAATATTTAATTATACATAAAAATATTAGTTAAGAACTATTTCATAACGTTTTAATCATTCACATTACATTAAAGAGGCAACGTTATACAAAAGATCGCCTTTGAATATATTTTATTTTGTTAGAACTCGCTCGATTTCTTGTAAACGACAGTTAAAAATACCATACCTTTATACACGTAAATAATTCGAATGTTAAAAAAATCGTACGTAGGATAGTTGATTGACCCCGGGATCATCATAATAAAGACAACAAAAACAACTTATCATTATTCATAGGTTAACTTCACATTCATCTCCCAGGCCCACTTCACACCATACTTGCCGTGCACTTCATTTAATTATGTTACATTTGTATCGTTTAATATAAAATCTAAAATCTACAGTGTAAAATCTGAATGGGGATTGATGGGAGTATTTTATTTTTTAATTTTTAGTACTATTATTATTATTTATTTATTTGCAGAAGTACTGGGTTAGTAGGTTTTGAAAATATTTAATATTTTTTTAGTAAAATGTTATTTGTTAATTTTAAAACGGGCCCCAATCATATTTTTGCCCCAGGCCCTCCAAGTTTATGTGGCGGACTTGGCAACTAATATTAAACGGCCCTTTTCTGTTCCAACGTTTACTGCAGTTATTTCGTAAACATGTGTGTTGTAAGTATAATGTTAATATTGATCTTTAGGGTTCTTAACTAGTACCATTGGATTGTTCCATCAGGATGTTGAGTGCAATATGTTATATATGCTGTTATGCGGAAATTATTAGCATAACACAGATAACATTCAGTAATTAATGTTATATCGATATAGTTCTCATACGGAAAAATTTCCAATTCAGTTTTCCTTTGCCTGACACTATTTGCATTCCATATCATTATCATTAGAGTTTACTCTGTGATAATAATACAGTTTGTCGGCATTCGGGTAGAATTTTTTCAATAACTTTAGTGAGTAATGTGTAATTAGTGGGTTTATTATTGACTTAAACTCATTGATGAATGTGTTTAACATTTTCGAGATGTCATTATTATTTGTTTCCGTTTCATGTTTTGTATTATCCTGCGGTAAATGGAAAGACGTTTGATGAGAAAACGATAAAGCCTAAACAAGGTCTACAGATGAAGAGAGGAGAGGTGTATTGGATTCAGACAAAAAGGGCTGGGATAGGAGATGTTTGAAACGACGAATTTGGAAAAGTTACCATATAAGAAAGTATAGTAACATAACTTGAAGCGCATGAGAGATTTGCATGACCTTATCAGCATAAAAGAACCACCCTCCACCTCGTGGAGAAGAGGATTTTAAGGATGATTCAAGACTTTAAGTGAAGAAAAATATAAATAATCATTACGTTCGTGGCATGACAAACGGAACTGATTTGTAGAATAAAATGATTTTTTAAGTTTATTTCAACTGCAGATGGATTATAAGGCCGGAGAGGGTAAAGATTACACCAGATAATTTAGAAGAGGAGATAAATAGATTAATATTAAAAAGAGAGTTCTTAAGGAACTATTCAGTTCCTCATCGGCATACGCTACGGAAAGAAAAATAAATAACAGTGTCATCTGAAAATCTGTTAAGCATGCTTTCAAAAAGTTTCCTTAGAAACTAAAGCAATGAGCGGAAAAGCGGAGGAATTATTCTTGGGGATAGGGACAGCAACGAAGGTATTCCATGAATCAGGAACAGAACCAGACTGAAAGAAGGAGTTGAAAATGATTAGAAGGAGTTGAAAATGATTAGAAGGGTTTCGAAAGTCTTTACAGATAGATTATTGAAGATGGAGCAGCAAAACAAAAAAACTTATGATCAGGGAAGGAGTTCGAAAGAAATTCAGAGAAGGCAAAGTTAGAAGAAAGGAAATGTATCAGCGATGAATAAGGAAGGCTTTAAAGGTCAAACTTCTTCAAAATTAGGAACATAACTAGAAACTATGAAGTCTAAGAAAAAAGAAAACTTAACAGGGAAGCTACAGCTAGATAGGAGTTCAGAAAATAAGTTCCTAGAAACTTCAGCTAGCTTCCAGACCTAGGAAATAGAAGTCAATCAAGATAACGAAGAATAAAAGCATTTCTAAAAGTCATTCTTAACGCGTTTGAGAATGTATCAAGAAGGTATGAAGAGTTCAAGGTGAAAACTAAAGTATCTGAAGGTAGACAAAGTTTGTTTAAAAATCCACATTCAACCAAAGCAATAAAACCCTTAAAGAATTCCTGTTTTGCCGAAAAGTGAACGAGGACAAGGAAGACAATGTTAGAGCAAAAGAGATAAAATTAGTAAGACAGATATTGGGAAATAGAGATGAATCAACAATAGAACTAAATCTATTTCAATCAATTTTAAATAGAACCTAATTGCAGACTGCAGAAAGAAATGAAGAAGAAAGATAGGAAGTTCTTAAGAAAAATAAGGCTAGACACTGCGAAAGGTGTACTATTAAGAGTTCACGAGGAATTTACTGCTATGTCGAAAGAAATAAAGAATAGATCGATAGAACTAGAAATAGGTGAGAACTTGAAGATGTGCAAGCCATCATTTAGGAGAATATGACCGGAACCGTGCCATTTCTATTATAACCTTAACGACCCAATAGAGGTGAGTGAAAATTCCAATCGCTGCCGACCATAAATGGGCGGGGGATAAAATTAAAAATTAAGTCGGATGGAAAATTGCAAGGAGGAGGCAAGCTTGATACTTTTGCGATTACAGAGATTAAGACGTGAATTAAATTAATTTTAAACAAAATTAATCTGATTTCAATTGAAATTCCGAAAATTTATAATCAACAAATGTTAGAAGAGTTATTTAAGCGGACTGTACTTAAAAGAATTAACAAACGAGAAGTATAAAAATGTAATTTATTGAAATATTAACACGACTTGGTAGAACTACGACGAACAACGTACAAACAGAAACTAAAAACGTAAATGCATTCGAGAGCTGAATATAACAAATATATTGCGATAAGATAAGCGGTAACCGGTTTTTTATGCTAGTTTCGGCCTAAAGACGGTAACCGGGTTTTCACGCTATTTACAACACCGGGTTTTTACGCTATTTACAACATCGGGTTTTTACGCTATTTACAACATCGGGTTTTTACGCTATTTACAACATCGGGTTTTTACGCTATTTACAGTGTGAGTATTTACACTATTCTCTAATATGAGCCTAACAACAAATAAATAAGCATCAATATGTATTATCAATGTGTAGGTAATAAACTAAGTAAATGTTAATCTCAATCTACTTTTGTGCAACGAAATCATTAATTCTGAAGATAAGCTGCGTGTCCGTATTTTTTTTAAATTGAATTTTGGGTAGTAACATTTTTTGTAGCGACCATTATTTAACATTTAAAAATTTAAAAAACATTTACTAAACATGAAAACTATTATGAAATTGGAACAAAAATAAAAGAGAATATCACGCGGCACTTACCAAAAATGGAGTAATGAAGAGAAGGATCAAAAATTGATCCGTAATCCCTTCTGCATCAATATTGAGGAAGTTGCATAAGAAATCCAAGAAGTTTTCGAACTACAAATTGATAGCAACCGTAACGATATTTTTGAATTTGGCGTTAACCTAGAAAATTTTTATTTGAAAAAGCGACTTTTTTTTTCCCAATCTTTGAAAACTCGTCTTACAGTATCTTGGGATTTTTTAACAATTTATGTGAACAGAAATTTTCTGCGCACCTCACAAAGAAAGCGTTTCAATGCAAATAATGATATGCGTTTAACTTTGAGCGACATTGAATCAAGAATTTCATAATTGATAAAACAAATGAAAACTCAAAAGTCTCATTGATTTTAGTAAATTCTGATGGTTTTGATTAAGCTTATTACTCATTATTTTTTATAATTAGGTTGAATATTTTATTACTACTTAATTATTATAAATAAAAGTAATATTGGTGTAAACATTTTTTTTTTTTTGACTTACTATTATGAAAATGATCCGTGGTACAAAAAGAGTTAGTCAAGTAAGCCTTGTTCACTAAGAAATTAAAAACCACAGCTTTACACTGTTAAATCAATAGTTGTCTCTACTCCGTTTTCACTCTTCGTTGCCTTTTTGTATGGAAATGATTATATGAAAAATTACAAACACATATAACATCTCAAGATTGAATATTAAATCAAATGTGCTAGAAATGTAATTTCAGGAGAAAACTACATCTTTAATATTAGAAATGAAAAACACGCAGGTATTATCACAGACAAATGTAGATTATATTATTTGAATATTTAAAAAACACTTGAATTGTCATCGCGATTTTCAGTTAGGTGGAAGAACCAAAGAACATACCAGTAAAGATAGGCCTATATATATACATATATGTAAATCTTTATATATATACATATATATATATATATATATAATTCTTCTGTGCGTGTGTTTGTGACTGAACTTCTCCTAAACGGCTGGACCGATTTTGATGAAATTTTTTGTGTTTGTTCAAGTGGATTCAAGAATGGTTTAGATTCACAATTCGGTCCACTACACGAAATATGAGGATTTTAAATAGTTGAGATGAGACCAGGGGCACAGAAATGTATACGGGACGAATAAAAAGAAATTAACAAAAAATTAATTTTTAAATAAAATTATAAATAAAATGATTACCACGGTAAAAATAAACTAAACCTAAAAATTTAAATAAAATGATTACAATATGGTTATTTTATTAATTTCTGGTGTAAGTAAATACACACCGCTTCTGTTACTTCACTTTTTGCGTTATTGAAATCATTAAACTTCCATGACATAATCTAAACATATAAGGCGCGCGCTCCTATCTAGCTGCTGTACTCATTACGGAGAGTTCAAAAAAAAAGTGGTGTTTTCTAAAATATCCTGCAACAGAGTTTACTACCGGGAACGTTATAGAAAATCATGTAAAATACTCACTTCAATACCTCACCGAATTTGCACAATGTATAATTTTTTCCACTCTTCAAAACCCTTCACACACTAGTTACATCTGAATGTAATATTTCAATTAGCACGCGATTCAATAATAACACAAAATTACGAAATTTTCCCAGCGCCAACTATCGGGTGATCTGCTTTTAAAATGATGGTTTTATTTTGAAAAAAGTAATATAATAAACTTTACTCTGCTATTAGTGAGCCAGTTATTTTATCCCAATAATTCCTTCAGACTCACCCATCCTACCCAAACGTTTGCAATTTCCAATTCGCTTGGCATTTGCTATGACTATTAATAAGTCACAAGGTCAAACAATGACAATTTGTGGCTTAGATTTAGAAAATCCTTGCTTTTCGCACGGCCAATTATATGTTGCGTATTCGAGGGTTGGCAAACCATCGAATTTATTTGTTTATACCCCTCAAGGATTAACTAAAAATATTGTACAATAATTTTATTTTTTGTACATTAAAAAATATACCTGTTATGAAAATAGCTTGAGTTTTATCTTTTTTACCCTTTAATTAAAACAAGTTTTTTAATTATAGCTTCTAAATTCAACTTAGCTCATAGTATACACAAACACATGCTCACACGCAATCAATAGGTCGAATTGTGGTAACTGTATACATCGTCAGGTATTGTAATAGCTTTTTTTTTTTTTAAATTTTCATCAAAACGGTCCAGATTGTTACAACTTATTCAAAAAAGTTTGAAATTTTCGGATTTAAGACGAATTTATGAAGAAAATTCATTTTTTTTGCCGTTTTTGGCCCAAAAGGAAGGTTTAAATAATTTTTTATCCGTAATTTTTAAATTTCCATAAAGGGCTCCTGTGTTTTGTTTTGTATTTTGAATTTCGCTTTTAAAGAGTTATCCGGTGACGAATTACGATTTTTTTAAGGGTATTTTTGAGGTCGTTCTAAATTCCATATTATATATTCTAGATGGTTTTTTGCCGCCCAGGATAATCGTTCAGTTTAAAGTTGTAAAATGTCACAGATAGAAGTTTAATTGTAATTTATGATCCAATTGCGATAAGTCAAACCGTTTCCGAACTATTGTAGAAATAAATGTTTTTGTCGTTTCTGAACTATCTGATTGCGATTCCGTATTTTATAGTGTGTACGGAATCTTAAAAACCGATATAAATTTACTTTAAGAAATTAGAGATCATTAGAAATACGTTTTTTCGTGTATAGCCCATCATCAGCTAACTGCATAGAGTACACACTTTATTAAAAAGTATATAAATTGAGTATTTACTTTAAATTTTTAATATAAATTTATACTGATTTTTGTTACTAAGGTGAATAATGCCTTGCTGCCGTGAATTATATTCATTTCAATGTAATTAAAATATTTGTCTTTTTGGTTTTTGCACATTTATTGAACTTAATTCATTTTGAGTATTAATAAAAACTAAATTTAATTCAGCTAATAAATTAACACAAAATTTATTATTTCTGTGACGGTACGATGTTCGCCGGATCAGCTAGTATATATATATATATATACAGGACGTTCTGAAACTAATTCAGGAAATTTGTTTTATGCTATAAAGCTCGTCAAAATGAACACAAAAGTCCTGAGGGAAAAATCATTTAGCGAACAATTGATTAGTTAATTTGTTTTATTATTTAATATGTTTTGAATAAAAATAAAATAAATACTGAAAAGAAGTAAAATACGTATTAAATGTAGTCGTAAGTACATAGTCAACAAAGTAAAAATTCAACCCAATTCGTCACATTTTTTCAAATCAGCTTACCTAGTTAGTTAGAGAATATTCCTCTATAAACTGGACTAGATATGCTGTTTCAACACGATGGAACATCGGTACACTGCAAAAAAGTTGTAAGAAAGCATTTGGATGGAGTCTTCCCAAATAAGTGGATAGGGCACCTCGGACCGATTAATGGTCAGCAAGGTCTCCTGATATAACTCCTCTGGATTTTTTCTTGTGGGGCTGTACTAATGAAAAGGTGTATCGTACACCAACCAACACACGAGATAACTGCTTATAGCGGATTGTCGCAGCATTTGACGGCATACGACGAACACCAGAACTTCTGCAACGGGCTGTAAACAAGGTTACGCGAAGAGCTGAGTTGGTAGTACAGTAAAATGGTCAATATATTGAGCACTTGCTCTAATTGACAAATCATTGTTGACTATACATTTACGGCAACATTTAATACGTACTTTACTTATTTTCAATATTTATTTTCTTTCCATGTTACAAAATACTGATTTATAAGAGAAAAATATTTTTTCATTTAAATTAGATAATTAAATTAATTACAACTAATCAACTATTCGCCCAAATGATTTTTCCCTCCGGATTTTTTTATTCATTTTAACGAGCTTCATAGCGTAAAACAAATTTCCTGAATTAATTTCAGAACACCCTGTATAATAAATTTTTAAACACGCCAATAAAGGACCTCAGCCCAGCAATGACAAGAGAGAAGAGAATCTAATTAAATGCTGATTCAGTCAAAAATGGGCAGAATGAAGGAACTAAGAACTGCGATAATGGACCAGGGAGGGGGGATATATGTGGCGCAATAAGGACCAGAAAGTCTAAAATATGACAAATTAAAATAAAGAATGATTCATTCCGTCGAAAGTATGGGCATTAAAGAGAATATGTTTGAAATCACGAATAGTTTCGAGATCCAGATGAGTTGGGAGAGGGAGATAAATGAAAACGAAAACGCGAGAAAGGTAACCCGAATGTGATTAAGACGCAAACGAATAATAGAGATTACAACGGAATTTCGTAGAATTCACAAAATTAGAAATGAGTAGGACGAACCGATTGGATGGACAGATAGAAAGAAAGATTGTTAGAGAAGAAAAAAGTATAAATATCTGATCAGAATCTAAGAAGAAATTTTGCAAGCGGGATTTTATTAAAATAGAGGCAGGAGGATGAAGCAATAAAAAAAAAAAAAAAATTGTAGTCAAGGAATCCACCATCTCATTATCCTCAAGGAGAGTGAGAAGATTGTAAATAAGAAGTCGAATAGGGGGAGTGATAAAATCACATAAATAGATGGGAAAATGAGAGGAATAGTTTAGAAGACACTCGTGGAGCCGGAGATAACCAAATAGTTGGAAACGAAGCGATGAGAAGAGATATAGACAATAGAACGTAAGATGGCGAAAATTCAGCGGTAAAAATAGTGCAGAAAAAAGGAAGCCGACAGGACTCAAAGTAACTGGTATCACGAAAAATGAATGTGGCTCCAACTCCACGATCCAACTATCCGTAAAAATTATCTTATGGGATGGAAATAAAGATTTAATGGTACTATGGAATTCCTGTTTGACTACAGATTTAGGAAAAGATTTGGCAATAAAAAGAAAGATAAATTATTAAGATGGGAAAGAACGGCGAAGTCGAACGGAAAGTAAGGAAAATTATTAGTCGAAATAGTATAAAACGAGAAAGAACTGAGACGTAAAGAAATATAAGCTAGAATAGGAATTTTCTTGGTACTAAAGCGCCAATTTCGTAAAATGGGGAGGTAGAAAGGAATAAGTCTAGAGGACGTCAATGATAGACGATGGAAAAGAAATCGATAACCTAAATAGGACCTACGAATAAAAAGCGAAGGCATTTTAAACTCGGCAAGGAGTGCAGATATTGGGAAAAATTTAAAAGAACCGCGAAAGAGACGAAGGCAGGAATTTTGGATGTTATCCAGTTTGTAAAGAAGAGATTTAGAGGCACAGTCATAGATGAGAGAGCAATGGTCGAGTTTAGAGCGAATAATGGATGTGTGAAAGAGGGACCCTCTTAAAAGGTTCAGTCTCTTAATAGCAGAGGAGGAATGAAAATTAACATACTCACAGAAGGACAGAAGACCATTACACCGGGATAGCAGAAACAATATTTACAAGGGATGAGTATAGATTTAAGTATACAATGATATTTGCTGGATTGTAAGGTGAAAGGGAGAAAACAATGCAAGAAGATTCTGCAAAGGAACAACTGAAAGCTATAACGAGGAAAGAAATTGTTCCAACATAGCGAAAAATAAATTAACTTTCTCACTGGTGTACATAGTAGCATGAGAAGAAGAAGAAGAAGAAGAGCAAAATGACATCGGCAAAGAACAAAGAGCAGGAACCCATAAAAAGAGAAGCAGCTGAGATGGTATAAATATTGAAGAGAGTAGGGCCAAGATAGAAACCTTGAGGAAGATCGCGATAGACAGTTCTTATAGTCTAGAGAAATTTAGAAGAGAAATAGATATAACGATTCTCTTCATGAGATTGATATTGAAATGAATTGAACAGGAATATTGCAAACTACCATATTATCTCGCAAAGTAGGAAGATGAACATTATATAAGGCGCAGAAAACATCAATAAAAGTCGCAGTGGTGTACTGTTTAAAATATCTGTATATGTGGGAAACAAAAAGACTGACACCTGAACGGAAGCTGAACATACTGGAAGGAAATACGTTATTATACTCCAGCGACCAAACAAAGCGTTTGTTACGCATACCCCCAAATAATTTCCTAAGACAAGATGCCAGGGAAATAGGACGTGGAGAAGAATTTTTCTTAGGAACGGCGGGAATAATAAAAGAATCTCAGGAAAGAGTTGTAATAAAGTTAATTGGTATAACAGTTATTGAAGTATACAACGTGTTATTATAGTTATTTAAAATTTAATCGTGCTATTTTTCTATATATAATTTTTGTGCGCCAATTCAATATTAAGATATATCTGAGAATAAATAGTCGCATTATTTTAATTGTATTATTTTAATAAATTTAATTTAATTGTTTTTTTCTTTATATTTGTTTTCATTTGAGTACAGTGTGTTTGAAATCAAAAAAGTTTTTTATATGATTTGTGCGTTTAGTTCTTTTGAATTTTTGCAGATTATTTTCTGCTAAAATGCTACAAATAAAGAAATTACGACGCTGATGACAGAATATATTGGAATTACTATAAGAAAAACGTATTAAAATTCTTGCAGAAAAACCAGCAAGTAGTTGTATATCGATATGTTTTGATTTAATTTTTTTTTTTTTCAATATTCTGATACTTCTGTTAATCCTTATTAAATTTCGCTTGACAAATTCGGCGATGCGATAATCGATGTGATGCAATTCGGAGAAGACGTTTTATTCAATATAAAAGGACAACTATCGCAAGAGGAAATTTCCTTTTTTTATTTTGAAAATATTTCCCTTATATTATTATTTCGCTTGTTTTCTTTCGTTCTCATTATTATTCAGGAGACATCAATGCATAGTGCGCGGTGTTTGGATTATAAGAATTAAGAAACCGGTGGTGAATGTTTGTTTAAAATTTCATTTTACAATGCAAATATATTCTTTAACTTTTTATCTATCCATCGATTTACCTATTTAGATGCATACGCGCGTATGCACGAACACACGCGTATATATATATACACATACATATATGTAATATAACTCGGCCATTTCGGCTTCGCAAGAGGCTGTGCCCCTTGACCCTCTTGCTTTCATTTCTGTCTCTTTCTCTTCTATACTTAGTATAAAATTATCAAAATTTACAACGTAATTCTTACTGGCATCAACACAAAAAAAATAACATAATCACAAAAATCCTAACATTTAACTTTCATTATATAAAATTAAAACATTTTTTCGTTACATATTTCGTTACATAAAATTGTGACATTTTTTAAATAACAATAACAAAAATCTTACAAAACATAACAAACGTTACATAAAATTGGGACATTTTGCGTTACATAAAATTGGGACATTTTATCTAATGGGGGGTGGCCTAAGAATTACATTGTAATTAATATATATGAAACCCAAACCTTCAGACCCCACCAAAGGAGATTACCTGGACCAACAGATATCTGTTGGTTTTAATCGACTGAGTAGTTTTTATAAAAATGAAATATGTGTTTGTAAAACAAGCAAAATCGTTTTAGATTTCGTTACAGAATTTTTTTTATTACAAGATTTTCTCATTACCCATAATGTAAGAATGACACGGTGATTAATATACGAATATACGAGATGAAATACACGTGACGATCAGGTGAATATTTTACCGTACAAAATAATCATAATAATAATAATGTACAATAGATATATTAATAAAGTCGGTGTTGAATTTAATGTATATAGTAACAACAATAATATCAATAATAGTATTTATTTTATTTAATTAATAAATTAAAATTTCAAGATAAACTATATTGACCAATCTTTTTTATTTAATTTTATTTTTTTGAGCTCCTAAACATAACCCCCATCGACTTAGTATCTAAATTAATTATATTGAAATATTTAAAATCACACAACAATTTATAAGAAAAGACATTTGGTATTGTTCATCAATACTACTTGCAGATTCCTTAGAGCTGAATATAATTTATGTCGAAAAAACAACATTAAAAAAGTATATGATCCACAGGCGCACGACTTTATTTATATCAGAGAGTGATGTACGGACAAATTCCAAAAGCAGTCTCATCTCTCTAAGCAACTCCTCATTCAACTACCGGGCGTATTCTCTTATTTGCACATTAAAACATATATTACTGTCGCCTACTGATTGCGGTTTTTCTGTTGGCTTCGTACGGATTCCTTTCCAAGTCGGAATACTTGGTAAGAGCACAGCCGATGCTACTATCAAATCAGCGAACCAAGAAATACTTTTTGTTCCTAAGTTTTCGCAGTAATCTTTTATACTGTATTATTGTCAAAATCCAACTGAACTATTCCAACACTCCCTATCCAGCCTAATATTGCAAACAGACCATGTGCTCTTTACCTCTTAATGATACCACTCCATGCAGGCTCATTTACAGATTTCAGCTATGAGTTAATAAACTTTCGTCATCACTCTTCTATCAAAACCCAGTACCTTGAATTGACCTAGGACTAAATCTCCATTTATTTTTAATGTTTCAAAATTTAGAAATCAAATTTCCGCGCAAAAAGGATGAAGAAATTTATAAAAAAGAAAATCTCATGGGAAGTGGAATAATGTTCGCTTCGACCTGACCTACAACGAAGAAATAGGAAAGGAATAAAAATCGCCGATTATTAGTTGGATGCAGAGATTTTGATTACATCTAATTTGTATAGATTTCTTAGGGAACTGCTACCAAAGATGACGAGACAGCCGTAAGTAGTATATTTTGGATGGTCCGAGGACACAAAGGGATGCCGCCGCGCTAATTAGGCCCCCTGGAGCGTGAGTACTAGAGCATATTCTTTTCCGCGGTCCGCCGGTAGCCACTGCCGTCACCGCGAAGTGTGCCGCCCGCTCACACACACGCATCGGTCGCTTCCGCGCTCTTTTTTCAAAATTCAGGGCGTAAGTATTCTAGCCGGGTTCCAAAAATTATGCTATCCAATCGGGCGTACATCCCCATGCACCTGCATTCCCACGCACGGCGCGTTCTACTATTATGTGTATGTATTATACAGGAGTCTATTTGTAATATATGTATCATAATTTTTAATTTTAATTTTCGGGGGTTGGAAGGTGTAAAATTTTGGCCAAGTGTTAAAAACGTTCGAAACTCAACACTTAGAACCCAAAATTTTGAAGGAATTTTCCGAGTCGCGCTCTGTTCCGGCATTTTTTTTTTAAAAAAAAAATTATTTTTAAGAAAAACATCTGATGGTTCCAGCGATCGAATGACGGCAGGCGGGTGTGCTGCTACGAGGGGTGAATACCAGACGTTCGTTCGATGTTTTTATTATTATTATTATTTTTAACGGAAATATTTGAATGTTCCAGCAACTGTTTGAGGGCAGCGCAGGTGCAGGGGGTGAATTCTAGACATTCGTTCGTTCGAAATTAACTACCCGATCATCTTCGCAGACCTCCAACGTCGTTGATGGAATCCTAATCGCTACACGTTCACACACACACATACACACGCACACGTCTAATATTTTTATTTTCAACGAATATTTTTAAATGCCATCCCCGAGGAGTGGCGACTTTAAATGGCGGACGATTGCATCAGCTAGACGTGAGATAATTCAAGATTCTTTATCTCTGTCTAATAAACACAAAATATAGCTATAAACATGTACATCTTACCATTATGGCTGCCTATAAGCGCATGCTTACGTCACACCACGCTCCTCAGTTGCAGGGGTGCATGTGAGATCGTCGAAGCTGTTAAATAATTTTAAAGTGTATTTGTTTTTCAGAGGTTGTAGCGCACGCGTTGAAATTAACATTTGAGTAAACTATTGAAACTGTTTCAGTTTATTTTCACGATAGAAAGTTGTTTCTTTTATAATTTTTAAAAAAAACGAGTAATATTGGTGAAGTTCATAACGAGCGAAATATAATTTCTTCAATGATGAATGATTGCGATAATATTGTTACGAGCACCAACTCCGATACAACAACTGCAGCAGCAGATTTTATTCAAAATTTTTTTAAAGATTCGGATGTAGACGCCGTTATTTCAAATATACCAGATCTACCATCTCCGATACCTCCGACACCACCGCAAGCTTATTCTCAAGTTTCATCACCAGCATCACCGCCTCTAGCAGAATCGCAACAAGCATTTAATATATTTCAATCATCACCGCCACCACCTTATTCGCCATCAACTCCACTAGCGTCATCAACTCCTGTTTCATCTCCGCCGCTTACACAGATTCCGCTTTCGCAATTTTCACAACCACCTCCATCACCACTACAACATTCAGTCGCACAGATACCTCTTCCTCCAGTATCATCGCCACCAATATTGGACTTACCAAAGGAAATTCGATCTCGCCAAGCGGTGGTTTACGTAAAAGATCCAAAAGATCCGCACAATAGAAGAAGTTTTATGTTCACAGTGCTGGCAAAGTTTGCGCACAAACCGTACAGTATGTGGCAGTTCAACGTGTTGGAGCGTATTTACGATTTTTCAGATTTACACACACCAGTAGCCGCGCTAGGAGAAATCGAACAATTCGAAAGACGAAATAAAGTAACTATTAATCTATACAAATTAATCGAGCCCGACAATGTAAGCACTACCAACTATACTATTCAAGTGGTCCGCGCATTTCACAAAAATACCGGGATGTTAGATTATCGAGCGCACACAAATATTCTGTTTTGGGGATCAAAAGGTAATAATTACCAATTCGCCTGGATAAAGAGATTGAGCAAATTAATGCGAATGCAGTTACGGAACGCGAAATATGTTTGCTGGTCATGCTTAGATTCGATGAATACGGATTACGACCATCTCAATAGTATCAAATGTGACGGTGATAGCTGGCGCAATATGCACTGCATGTAAATAAAAACCTATTTTCATATTCATACATATATATCTTTTTTTCAAAATCTTTTTTACACTGTTTCATACAAAATGCATGTAAACTTTATTACAATATAATAAATATTTTTCATATATTTACATTTATTATTTCATAAACTTAAAATTTCGATTTTACTATCGTTGTTAACACATTTCCAACTTCCTTTTGTACTAATTCCTCTTGATCCTTACATTGAATAGTCGAATCAATATTACGTAACTGGTCATTTAAATTATCTGTTTTTGCAGCTAGCTGAGTCGTATCTAAAACACGATGTACTTTTTCCTTTTTAATTTCTTCATGAAGATTATCTAGCATTCCCTTATAACGTTTTTCTATTTCTTCACGCTGTTTATCGATTATTTCCTTAGTAACATATTTATCCAGCAATACGGTCACTTTTCCGCTTAATTCGTTTATTAAACCTCCAAGTATACCAATTGTACCTTTCACATTATTTTCATGCTTTGAAAGTTCACTCGAAACCGTATTTAATTTATCCGATAATTTTTGTATCTTCTCGCTACTTTCTAACGATGCGAGGATAGATTTTAATCGCTTATACGAAATCACTTCAGTTTCAATCAGGTCTTTATTTACAGTGCTCACATTTAGCAAATCTTTTTCCTTTAAAATTAAAATTTCCGCTCGAATCCAATTCAATATTGGCAGCCTCCGTAATTCCTCCTTCAGGTATATATCTTCCACTTTTACGCAATGGCATTATCTTATAATTACAATATTTCAACTCCTTAAATTAAATAAATTGCAAAACACAAGCAAATGAAATCTCAAAAATTCTATATTTATAATCAAATCATAGTTTTTTCTCAGATTTTAAAGTAGCATGGCTAGGTATTTGTGTTTCTAGGGCAAGTAATCGATTGTAAAGATTATCTCTACAACCCAATCATGTTCTCTAGTAAAACTTTTCTGTAATCTATCGAGTTCTCTTCTATTATTTACAAGCACAGCATCGAATCGTTGTATACTATCATCAATCTTATTAGTCCCAGTTTTTATCACAGTATCCAATCGTTCAATAGTTTCATCAATCCTTTTATCTGCGGCTGCTATTTTATCGCTAAATTGTTGTACATTATTATCAATCTTCGCATTCGCAATTTTTAACACTTCATATAACGTTGTCTTTGTTGTTTGTGTATCACTGTCGATTTTTTTAGCTGATTCTTTCACGCCGGCTAATTCACTCAAAAGGGTCTTCACCTGATCATCTAAACTGCCAAATTTGGAAAGATATTCATTCTTACTAGTCTCAATTCGTTCTGCTAAATTATTAATATCTGCTCCGAGTTTATCATGGGCAGCTTTATTTTTCAAAAATGCGGAATTAGTTTCTTCTGTAATCAGTTGTTTTAAAATATCAATCATTGTTTGAACTTCACTCATAATTATTTCCTGCAAAGACCCTTGAATATCACCCAACTGGCCTAAGGTGACTACATCTTTTGCTTCAACACCATCGGCTACGTTAATTATTCGTCTTCCTAAAATGTTGACATGATCACTGGCTAAATTAATTTTTTCCATGAGCGCATTTATAATGGCTGTTTTAAAAATATCAGAATATAGGAAAAATTTCATCTGTTTGTAAGATATTGCTTCAGATTCTGCAGGATCGTGATATATCGTACTGATATTTAATAAACGTTTTCCTTTAAAATTATAATTTCCGTTAGAATCTAATTCGACAGTAGCACCCTCAGCAATTCCACCTTCAGGCATATATTTACCACTCTTATGAAGCGGCATAATTAGAGCGACTAAATATTTACCAAAACACTATTATCGATCCAGGAATTTTCTGAACTGGGAAATCCAAGCCACTTAACTAATGATTTTCTACCTTTACGTTGAATAACACGTTCCACCAAGTATACGTCGGGGTAAGATGTTTTTTGTAATTCTTCCGCATAAAAAGTACTAGCCAGTGGTTTACCGGTTCTGTCTTTTAACGTATACGTCGTAGGAAAAGTAGAATTTACCGTATTTATAGTAAATAATTCACCAGTCCAGTTAGGAGTATAGCCTTTCTCTAATAATGTTTTAACTTTACTAATACGAACTACATCACCAACTTTGAATTTTTTTGAGTTGCTCGGAGAAGTGAAACGCTCGATGGTGCTACTACACGCTTTCGCTACATTTTCTGCAACATTTTTCTCGACAAGTTTATTTACATCCGTACCATGTATTTTTGTATTATATTTTTGTGTTAACTCGGGCAATACGGGCAACCAGCGTTTATTTCGATTAGCTGTAAATTCTTTCCAAAGCCAATTCTTTATCGTTCGATTAAACCGTTCTACAATACTCGCTTTAAGGGGAGAGTAAGTACTGTAAATATTAATATTATATCGATTTAAAACAGCTCGTACTTGAGGATTATAAAACTCTGTACCTTGATCTGTTTGTAAATGTTTAGGAGGTTCAACATTTCTTTCAGATAAAATCTTTTCTAGCGCTTTCGCAATTATCGGACCGCTCTTTTTCTTTAAAGGAATTGTCCAAACATATTTAGAAAATGCATTTATTACAACTAAAATAAATTTATGTCCTCGATTAAATCGCGCATATTGAGTCATATCAATCAGATCCGCTTGCCATAAATCATTTAAACCTAAAAGTTGCACACATCGCGTTTGATATCGTTTCCTTGCAGGGCGATGAAGCTCATCAGCTATGTCACGTTGTAATGATTTTGACGTAAATGTTTGTTTTGCCGACATCGTCTCTCTAACACTAGTATTAGTAATCAATAAGGTAACTGAATGTATCCTTCTTCAGCCAACTCTTCTTCAATTGACTGAATCTCGTTATCTACACCAGTATTACCACTTTGTTTAGACGCGTGTAATAATTGCAAACGTTCAACCAGTTCATTCGGATCATTCCAATACTCAATTCGAGGTTTTTTAAGACTTATTCCAACAACGCGAGATGTTTTTCGGTTCGTGATAAAATGTTTGTAATAGCCTTTTCCACTATGCTCGTTAGAACGAAACAACGGACGAATTATATTCGTATATTTAGAATTCCTAAGACCTTTCAATCTACCATCCGCACGTAAATGAGCTCCTGTAAATTCCAGTAATTGTTTATATAGTAGTAAATCATCACTCGTATATTCATTCTTATTTACATCCGTCTCCAATAGTAAATGCATTACACCGGAAGTATAAGGGAATCTCACACGATTATTCCCTTTTCCTATATATATATATTTCTTTTCGATCTTCATTCCACGAAATTGGTGTTGTTCCCATCATATACTCATCAGCAAAAGGATTATACCTTATTCCATAAATCTGATCGTTAGGTGTTGGATCATTTCCGTCAATACGAAAAGGACCTAAACCACTTTGATCAAATGAGCTAGAACCTAATTCATCATCTATATCATCATCAACTTTATCTTTCCTGACAGTGCTATGTACTAGTTTTCGTTTCGCAACTGGAGAAGCAGTTATTGTATCAACATCCTTTTTCATTGTTTTAGGTTTTTGTAATGCTTCCCGAATGTCAGATAACGACTTCGTAACTGGTTCCAACACAACAGCTGCAGTATTTGTGATAGATTTGGCCTCATTTTTCACCAAATTATATTTATTTGTAATATCTTTACGTAATTTTTCCAATTCTTCCTTAAGATGTATTTCTTCATCAATTTTTTTCATAGAATTCACCGGAGCTGACATTTTATTTTTTATCATTAAACTTTTCATCATCATCTACAATTATAAATTTATCAAAACCACGACGAAATCGCTCTTTATATACTTCACTCTCTTTATCAATCACAAGAAATCCGTATCTACTTTCCCAACACTGTCCACAAATTTTTTTAAATTCTAGAAGCGAACATGCACTATTAACATGTTCATCGTATATGTGTCGCATATTTACATCATCCTGCGCAAATACAATAATAAAATTGGCATTATCCCTTAACATATGTTTCGGTATCTTTACATATGTCTGACAAAGATAGAAACAATCTATATTTTTATGACGACCCATTGAAAAGTAATCTCGTATAGCAGAACGATTACTACATATTGGAATATCATCAAAATATAAATATCGAATTTTGATTAATCGAATCGGGTTTAGGTAACTGTTCCTCATCTGAGAATGTATAATAACCAATCTCTGGTATTGACTTGTATATTGTATCTAGTAGTTTATATTTCGGTTGATATAAAGAAGTGCTGTATATGTAAACATTTTCATATCGCAAACCATTCGGATGAGTAAGCATAGTTTATAACGAATTTGTCTTTCCACATCCGCTTGGACCGATAATTAAGCACCTTATATTATTTGGAAATAGCGCTCCATGTTTATTAGAAGCCATTTCACCATTAGATTCCAGCAATGCCAATGCATTACTTGTGGGTAATTGTACATTCTGTGGTATAAATTTCATGTTGTACACTGTTTATAAAGTGACATGAAACATTCACAAATACTATAAATATATAAACATTCAATCGCTAAGACGAGTGTTTAAAAGTATATAGGTTCTGTGCTAAGCAAAAATCGAAATGAAGAAAAAAAGTTCACGTAAAATAAAAAAGATTAAAAAACGTGGTCGTGGTCTCGGTACTGTATTAAATAGAGTTATAGATAAACTTCCATTTCAACTGCATTATCCGGGATATAATTACTTAGGTCCTGGAACAAAGTTAGATCGACAGTCGAGTAGAGGTGTAACTGGAATAAATCCATTAGACGAAGCAGCCAAAGAACACGATATAGCATACCGTGACTATTCAGATAATAAAAACCGAGCTGAAGCAGATAGAATATTAGAAAATAAAGCTTGGGAACGAGTCAAGGCTTCAGACAGTAGTCTCGGAGAAAAAGCAGCTGCCTGTATTACCACAAACGCTATGAAGATAAAACGAAAACTGGGTAGTGGAAGCCGAAGTAAAAAACGCACAGGAAAAAGGCTATATTTCAGAGATGTACTAAATGTAGCGCGAAAAACTGCTCGTAAAGAAAAAACCCTCAGAGGCAGGATGAGAAAAGCGATTAAAGCAGTTAAAAAATTAAAACCATCAATAATTGATAATGATAATTTTAGAATTATTCCAATTACCAAAATTGGAGGAGCGTTTCCCCTTGTCCCCTTATTAGCAGGTATTGCTACATTGGGTGGAATTTCATCGTCAGTATCATCAATAGCAAAAGCGGTCAAAGACGTTAACGATGCTCGAAAGAGTTTTAAATCAGGTAGCGGTACGATTAATAAAAAAATTGGAAAAGGCCTTTATTTACGTCCATATCGAAGCGGACTAGGATTATATTTAGCGCCATATACAGGTGGTGCGAGACGTAAACAGTTTTTTCGAAATTAATTCTATACCGACCAACAGAGCTTTAACTAATTTCGATATTTTATCATATGCAAAAAGATTACGAGTCCCGAATTTTAGAGGAGTTTTCGATCGAGATGGGTTACCTGCCAAGCCTAAGACGAATGAATGCGCAATTATTAATTTAGATTCGAGAGAAGGCGCGGGAACTCATTGGACTACATATAGAAAATACGGAAGGAGAATTGAATATTTCGATAGCTTTGGCATATCTCCACCCAGAGAGTTAATAGACTACTTCAACAAATCAGCTCCTAATGTAGATGTGTACTACAACAGACGAGTATATCAACAGTACTCTGCAGTAAACTGCGGCGCATTATGTTTAAGATTCCTAACAGATACACTACCTGCACCAATCAAATGATTTTGTTATTACTATATAAGCACAAATAATTTATCCTCATTTGCTAATTGTAATTTTGTATTGTTTAATTATTTTCTCTTAGAGCAATAAACTTTTCTATTTACTTTTAAATAATGTCGTACTTATTTCAACTAAGTGGTAAATCGGGGAATTTAACCAGTAACGTATTCCCTCCATTATTGTTATCTAATAGCCGTCAATGGAGTATTGGATTGGTATCGCTATCAACATATCACTCTATACATAACGTTACACCAAAATGTAATACGTTATATTATTACGAAAACAACCCAGTGCAGAATAAAACAGAACCAGCAAAGTATATTACACTACCCAATGGATGTTATGAAATTGAAGATATTGAAGAATATTTACGAAATATAGTATTACATTGAAAGCAGATGAAAGAACATTAAAGTGCATACTTCAAAGCAAATATTTTCTAGTTTTTGGGCCCAACAGCATTGGCCCTCTGTTAGGTTTTGATGGTGTGTCACAAGTGTTGGAAGCGCAGAAACAGCATGCAAGTCCTCAGACTGTACAAATAACACCAATCAACATTTTAAATGTGTACTGCAATTTAGCAACCGGAGGATATATAAATGGTCTATCATCTCATCTCATTTACAGTTTTCCGTTAAATATATCACCTGGTTACAAAATTACTGAAAATCCGAAATCCATAATATACTTACCGGTAATATCAGAGTACATAACAGAGATAAATGTATATATAAAGGACCAGAATGGTAATTTAATCGATTTTGGTAATGAATTAATTTTAAATTTACATCTAACTAGTTCGAATTAGTTCTATGCAGTAAAAAATGCCTATCATATATAATGCTAAAAGTATATATAAGCAGCAGTTGCCTTCGTTTCGTTCGATAGATAAACATATAAATACAAGTAAAAGTAAAAAATTGTTGAGTAGAAAAAGTATCAATATATTGAAATCATTGGGTTACACAGTGTTGGTTGAGTAAAAGAATCAGTTCAGTGTAGTGCATAATGGAACATATTTTGGAGATTGAATCATCTAATACAGTAGTCGATTCGATTATATCAGCTAATGAAATACACACGCATAAACCATACGCAAGTTCAAAGTTTGGTCCTAGTGATGAAATAAGAATACCAGTTCAACAAAAAGATGTTATTACTTTACTGTCAGAAAGTTGTCTAGTACTACAAGGCACTGTCTCTCCCTCAGTGGAATTTTCAATGAATGGTCCGCTCTTTTTATTCTCAGAACTACGGTATGAAATTAATGGAACTACAGTGGAGTGTATACGTCATCCAGGGATTACATCTCTCATGCGGCGAATATTATGCTCAGAAAATATTAAATCGGACTATAATTATAGTACCTGCGCTTTAAATCCATCAGATTTACAAATGTTTACACGAGAGATAAAAACTGTTGTTGAGACAGCGACTTCATCGACAGAAGCTGCTGTAGTTACAACCCTAGAATTTCAATTTATTATTCCATTACGGTACATTTTTGGATTTGCAGAAGATTATCGACGTGCAATTATACGCGCAACACAAGAGCTTGTGTTATTGAGATTGAGTAATGACAAGAATGCTTTCTCATCCACTACTGATAAGACTATTAATGTATCGCTGAATACAATCGCATGGCAACTTCCATTCGTCAAGTTGAGTGACAGAGCAAAAATATCGCTACTTAACAGAATAAAAAGGATAAAGCAGGCACCTATTCATTACAGAGCTTGGTCTCTTTCCATTCTACCATCACTTTCAAACGTTACTGATCATAGTTGGGTAATAAAATCAACTTCAACTGTAGAGCGACCTCGTTTCATAGTCATTGGATTTCAGGTCGATAAACAGAATAATCTAGCGAAAAATGCTTCCACCTTTGATCATGTCAATGTAACTGAAATTTGTGCTTACATAAATTCGATACAATATCCGTATGAAGCAATGAATTTAGACTTTGATCGAAAAAGGTTTGCCAATCTATACCTAACCTACTGTAATTTTCAAACAATGTATTACAGAAAAGATCCGCCACATCCAGCAGTAAGTGTAGAAGATTTTCTCAACAAATATCCGCTCTTTATTATTCCGTGTAATTTTCAAAACGAGCTTCTAAATGATGGAAGTCCGCTACAAGTGCGAGTGGATTTTAAGACTAGCAAAAATATCCCTGAAAATACGGTGGTTTATGCTCTTATAATACATGATAAATTAACCAGTTATAATGTTTTAGAATTGTGAGGGGAGAAGAAAAGCAATATAAAAGACGTTTATTTAATAGTTTGAATTTAGTATTGTTTTGTATGTGGTCGATGAATGTGTACTTATTTCTATCTTCTTCGTGTTACTGTTATTTGTTTTAATTAATATAGTTTCCTTTTTAACAAAACTATTTGTGTTGATTTATTTTTTCCATTATTATTTATTTGGCAATATTGACAATGTTGCCAGAATTCGAGTCCGTACATGACGTTATAATTGACTTTCAGTGTTTTAAAAGTAATGATAACGCATACATTATTAAGGAGCTTGCCATATTAACTTTAGATGGAGAAATACAATTTCATCAAGTTTATAAACCACTAATCAACTGGAATATATTAACCAGTAGTAAAAGACGTACAAATTTGTGGCTCACACAAAATTACCATTCCATCCCGTGGAATGCTGGAGATTTCAATTACAGAAATATATCTATCGATTTGGAAAATGTTTTAATTAATTTACAACCGTTAAAAATTGATGTCAAAGGAGATGCCAAAATTGAAACTATATGGGAAAAACTGATGGTGACATCGCTTACAGATTATGAAATAATTAATTTAGAAACGCGTTATGGTATGCCAAATTTGAGAAATTTAAATAATACGTATGATGCTATATCGAGCACTATAAAATGTGATGACACACCGATGGAAAATTAAATATATGCTCATTAGGGAATGTACATGTATAATGATGAAATGGTATGATATGAAAGTCAGACCTGTTTTATCTGCAATAAAGTATCCTATACAGCAAGCATTACAGAAAGTTACAGCAGAAACATTAATTTCTGAGTGTCCTGATAAAATTTGTGATTTTTACAAGAAATTACCCGAATCAGTGAGAAAAAATGAAAATGTTAAAAAATGTTTGCCGTGTTTTAAACACCATAGATTCGATATACCTGATTCATTGCAGCTCAGCGCAGTTCATCCTACCTTAATTAAAAATTGTAAACAATGTGGACATAAAAATGTAGCAGATTTTTTGCAGGAGATGTGCCCAGAAACTTTAGGAAAAGATTTTAATAATGGTGATCAATCAATTTTAAAAGAAAATATAGTTTGCGATTGTGATGGTCCTGAACCTACAACAATACAAATTTCTGCTCATCATTTCTTTGATTTGTAAACTTTTTTTTGTTTTTGTAATTTTCATGTTTTAGTTGAAAATTTTTTGATTTTCAAATCTTTTCATTTGTAATTTTTAGTATTTTTAGTGATAAATTTTTGAATATATGTATATAATTCATAAAACTAGCATTTTCTTCTTATTCTTCTTTACTGCAACTTCTTCTTTTCTTCTTTTAACCTATATAGTTTATGCTTAATATTGAAACAAATACATATTATACATGTAGATAATAGTAAAATCAAAATAAAACACATTGAAAATAAATGAGTAAATACATAAAACATGTATTTTTACTTTTTTTTTTCATAAATTAAAAAATATATACAAGGAATAATACAAATATACACAAAAATATATACATACAAAAAAAAATATTCATTACGAGCGGAATTCTGGATAATAGTAAATACAAATGCTAATCCAGGAATTTGGATCTGTTTCGAATTTCATTTTTATAAAATCTACAATCTTAATTGCAGGTGGCGGACACCTACACCCCTTGTTTCTATGTATAAATTGTTCCAGAAACTGATGGAGTGGCACAAATGGGGGCAAGTTTTTTCTTTGTGTTGTGCAAACTATTATTATTGTTTTGGAATCCATTTTTTTTTTTCTGAAACAGACCCTATCAGATATTAAATATATATATATGGGAATAAAAATTTACAAATACAAATATACACAAAAAAAATATACATACAAAAAAAACAAATATATACACAAAATATAAATATATATACAAAAGAAAAATATATACATATAAAATTTACCTTAATCTAACGCGTTTTGTGGGGGGGTTCACCATCATCATTATTGACTAGATCCTTATGCCCAATGGCTAATGTATTAATATTATCTGATAAAATTACACATTTATCGTCAAGGCAGGAGATCGCTAACTTAGATAACTTAATAGTATATAGTTCATGATTGTAATATGGTCATGATCTATGACACGCTCATCCCTTGCTAGCACAGGTGGGAGGTAGGATTCGAGAGTGACCCAATGACAATGGAAGTAATATATTCCGATATTAGTAAACAACCCCTCAGCTTTTCAAATCACTGACATTTTACCGAAGATTTTATCTTCTTTCATGTAACGATTAATGGAAGGACCATTACCTGAAGCAGATTTCCGCTTAGAACAACATTTCAGGATAGTCGATATATTTTTGTGTAGTCCCTTTTCCATTAACTAATTCACATACGTTGTTAATAGAAAACTGGTACATTCCATTTCGGCTATATATCAGTCATAAGAAATATCCCATTAAATATGTCCGTCTGAGAAACGAAAATATCTACAGCAAAGACCATCTGCAATTATGTCAAGAATATAGTTGAGGGGTTGTATGTATCGAACCTGATTTCTCATCTTCGAAAAGTCACGTTTGATAGATCAATTGAAAGGGTATATAAGCACTTCTATATATCGAATCTCCTCATTTATAAGTCATAGCTGGACTCAGATCGCAGTAAATATTTCTGACATGCTTTTACAATTGTGGACTTTAAAATTTTTCAAGTTCGATTATTTTCTGTTTGGAATCATCCAATTTTCATCCAAATCGGTAAGTAATCGCAATGTATTTATTTATTTATTTAATTAAAATATCGAAATTATTCTAAATTATTTTTAATTTTCATACATCTCTAATGAAATATGATTGTTATGTTTTTATTATTATTTTAATTTCTCTCCATATGCAATTGAGAATACGTCAACACACCTTTTTAAATTACAATTTATATGCACCTCTCTCGAAATTTTATACTAATATATAATTAATTTTGCACATTTCTGATCCTTTTTCGTTAAAAATCAAGCGCAGTAACAATTTTAAAAAAATGTAAGTTACGCTACCGCACCATGTACATTACTATTTTTTTAAATTTCATTTACAACATTCAATTGATTTTATATAAATGAAATAGCCGATCTTTCGAAAATATAAGAATTGAAATATATGTTTACACGAAGCATAAAGTTTTATTGAAAATTCATTTTCTTACATAATATACAATCCGGAGATTCATTTTTTTCCCCATTTCTCATATCATATAATATCTTCCAAAAATTGAATTTGATTATTCTCAACTTTACAAATTAGTAATAGTTAACATCTCAGGATACATATAACAAAATTTCATGGTACATATTCTGAAAATTCTTAAAACACGAGTACAATAATATAAAATTATATATGGTTACACCCAACATTTTTTTTTTTTTCTCAAAGTAGTCTACATCGTGTATATAATACATGTTTTTGCTTCTTTATTTATTATTAACATTATTTATGTGATATGAACGAATATTTTTATTACGCTCATTTATTTTTACGTAACATTAATTCTCCTTGCAAATATATTTTATGCAACGTTCCCCACGATTTTTTTTTTGGCGTGAGCTGAATATGTTTTTTCCGTGCAGTACCGGGAATTTCAAAAAAATTTCATTCGAAGATAAACAAATAAACATTGGTAAGTAAACATTCATATTTTTTTATTTTTCCTCAACTATTATTCTGTTAGATCCTTTCAGTATTATTTATTCATCATTATTCAAAGTATATATTCGTAGATTTTTTTTATTATACACCATTTACTCATATTCCTCAATATTCTCGCTAAATTTTACTTATTATCCTATTCTTCAGATAATATATCCGGACCGAACTATAATTTACATATTATTCATGTATTATTTGTATATTATTTTTATTGAATGATTTAACATGTAATTCCTCAAAAAGAGAGATTATTACCCCATACGGGATTATTTAGAAACTATTAGAAATTTTTAATTTACAGTCCGCACACGCAAAATTATTTTGAAACCGATAGAAATTTAATTATTATTGTATCCATCTACACATGTATGTAGTTATTTTTAAATGGACAGAAACATTTATACTTTTGGAACATTATTATTTTAAGTTTTGCTATATTCAGATGTTGAATTATTCTACATATTTTGAAACTATTGAACATTTTTATTTAATCTTTTATATGCGAAGTTATTTATTTTTGAATATGATAGAAATTTTATTGTGTTATTTTTTCATTATACTAATCTTATCTTTTAATTTGTTTCCTTAACTGGAATTGTTGATCGGACATGGAGAATTTTAAAAAACGGTTTAACTAGCGCGGAGATATCACGAAAACGTGTCCAAATCACGAAAAGCAGAAGAAAACCAACAAACCAATTCATTTTCACCGATCTTTTTCTCTTTCCAGTAAGTACTTGAAATATTTTATACTTATACGCAACATATATCACATTTGAAGTATACAAAATACAATCAGTAATTATTATTTTCATACTTTTTCCATTACAATTTCATAAAAATAAATATATTTACAAACGATTTTATTTTATGCTTCCGTTTTAATATATATTTCACATTTCATTCAACATAAGCGTCTTAACCTATTACATTTCATACATTATTCGATAATTTAACTTTTTTTTATTTCATTCAAAAGTAATCTTTTACAGTTCATTCATTTTATCGTCATTTTTTAATTATCGCTATTCATATTGAAGAAAAAAAACAGCCTTTCTTACGTCTCATTATTTAAACTTTTCAAATGTGGTATATGTTTTATTTATTTCCATGTTTATTATTGACTCATATCTATTTTATTATGTGCATTTAAATAAATGAACCTGTGTTGTATGCTTTTTTCTGTATATGTATTTACAATGTTGAATTTTAAGAATGTACGCAATCGATCATGTCAAATTTTAAAAGAAAGTTTACATTTCGACTATATTTTACGATACTTTATTTAATCAAAAATATTTATTCAAAATCATATTTTTAGAGCAATTTTCACAGAATAAAATTTATAACTTTGAACGAGACGCTATATTTTTCCTTTCCTAAATTAGTACAAGTAATAGGTATAATTACATGCACACATGCTGTACTTATTTTCAAACACTTTCAATCGAAAAAAAAATGTATGTTATTTATTCGAAATCATATTTTTACGCAAAAAATTACGACATGTAATCAATATATATGTAAGCAATTTATATTTGCTTGTTTATAATTGTAAATGTGCGTCATTTATCTAAATCCATATTCTTCGGAAAAGTTCTTAATACTTAAAACATAATTTAATAATTTCATCCCGTAGATATGTATTTTTTCCTTCTCAAAATTAAAAAAATAAATGAATGAATAATGGAAATATTTATATATACTTACAAGAGATATATATTTTCAGACGAAAAAATTTATATTATTTGGAACATCCTCAGCAACATTATGTACATAAAAGAGTTAAGATATAAACAGACGGCTTCTAACGAAACATGTATTATAAAATGAAAAATTAAAAGAATCATGATATTTAAGATAATTATTAAAAAAAATAATCACCGATTAACATTTGCCGGAAAATTTTTTTATACTTTCTATGTATTATAAGTCAATCACTACACAGAATCTGAAATGATTGATCGTTTCGATATATCGAATTATCGATTTCATTTTATTCGATATGAAATAAAATTAATATTAAAAAAATTAGCGAATATTTATTCAAAAAAATCATATTCTTTCGGGAAAAATTTTTAATACTTGAAATAAATGTATGTAACAGATATATGTCTACACGCGCATGAAAAGTTTATATTTCATTATATGTTCAAATCATACTCTTTAGAAAAATTTTCAACACATGAATATAAAAAAAAAAATTATCATTTTGTCTAATTTATATATTTTTTATTTTTTTATAATAATATTTCATGTTATTGTATATATTTATATAAATGTCGTACAGTGTTATGCTATTATCGCGATCTGAGTCCAGCTATGACTTATAAATGAGGAGATTCGATATATAGAAGTGCTTATATTCCCTTTCAATTGATCTATCAAACGTGACTTTTCGAAGATGAGAAATCAGGTTCGATACATACAACCCCTCAACTATATTCTTGACATAATTGCAGATGGTCTTTGCTGTAGATATTTTCGTTTCTCAGGCGGACATATTTAATGGGATATTTCTTATGACTGATATATAGCCGAAATGGAATGTGGTCGTTTTCAATTAACAACGTATGTGAATTAGTTAATGGAAAAGGGACTACACAAAAATATATCGACTATCCTGAAATGTTGTTCTAAGCGGAAATCTGCTTCAGATAATGGTCCTTCCATTAATAGTTACATGAAAGAAGATAAAATCTTCGATAAAATGTCAGTGATTTGAAGAACTGAGGGGTTGTTTACTAATATCGGAATATATTACTTCCATTGTCATTGGATCACTCTCGAACCCTACCTCCCACAGAGTGACATGTTGAAGTACTAAATTGTCCGAATAACTCTCAACATATGCTGGCATAATGCATTTAGCAATATCACTCGAACACAGTCGCTCGGAATAAAACGAAGGGTATAAATTAATGAGATTGTCGAATAGATTGAAATAATGTGTGTCTAGATTTGGACCTTTGACTCGACCTTGAACAAACAACCGATGAAATTATTCCGCATCTGGATGATGCAATTAACCACCACTTAAAAGTCGCCACTCCTCGGGGATGGCATTTAAAAATATTTGTTGAAAATAAAAATATTAGATGTGTGCGTGTGTATGTGTGTGTGTGAACGTGTAGCAATTAGGATTCCATCAACGACGTCGGAGGTCTGTGAAGATGATCGGGTAGTTAATTTCGAATGAACGAATGTCTAGAATTCACCCCTCGTAGCAGCACACCCGCCTGCCGTCATTCGATCGCTGAAACCATCAGATATTTTTCTTAAAAATCAATTTTTAAAAAAAAAAAATGCTGGAACAGAGCGCAACCCAGAAAATTCCTTCAAAATTTTGGGTTCTAAGTGTTGAGTTTCGAACATTTTTAACACTCTGCCAAAATTTTACACCTCTCAACCCCCGAAAATTAAAATTAAAAATTATGATACATATATTACAAATAGACTCCTGTATAATACATACACATAATAGTAAACGTGCTGTGCATGGGAATGCGGGTGCATGCGCGCCCGATCGGATAGCATAATTTTTGGAGCCTGGCTAGAATACTTATGCCCTGAATTTTGAAAAAAAAGCGTAGAAGCGACCGATGCGTGTGTGTGAATGGGCGGCACACTTCGTGGTGGCGGCAGTGGCTACCGGCGGACCGCGCAAAAATACGCTCTAGTACTCATGCTCTGGGGGGCCTAATTAGCATGGCGGCATCCCTTTGTGTCCTCGCACCATCCAAAATATACTACTGCTGTAATCAATTATCTTCTCCAGCACGATTTCTGAAGGAGCAGATAATTAAGTTTTCAGGCTGCAATTGCGAATCCCAGTTTAGTTATAAAAAATTACCAGTTTATAAGTTATGGTTCTGATGTAATCTACAGAAAACTACAAGATTATCTCCATGGGATAATATAGTACAATTAGGGCCGAAATTTATCTTATATAGTTCTGCAGTATAAATATTAAATAAAATAAGAATAGATTCCTGATACAAGCCCATATACAACGATCTAACTATCTGACCATATAACGAAAGCATTAGAGTAACTCACCACTCAGTGGATAAACCGAAAAACTGGTCGGAATCCCGGTTTGGTTGAGAATCTCAGCTATGGGCAATATAAACGCTAACAAATGCACGTTTAATATGAGCTTGCACAGAATCAACACAGTCCAGACTACCGAGATCACTGCGAAAGCCAAACATATTGGTTAGGAAAAGTTCCGATGTTCAAGTCACCAATAAAGACTGTTATAGGAAATAGGTTTTTTTTTTCATAAACAAGAAGCTAAGAAAATAATGCGATGTGGTGAAACTTCATTAATGGATGTTTGAAGTTTCTTTTGTTAGGATAATCTTAAAGTTTTTCTAGTCTTCAGAAAAAATGTTAGCCAATGAGAAATTAATAAAGCGAATAAGCAAGATATTTAAGTAAAGATGATATAAGGTGCGGTAAGAAATACAATCTAGGCTTGAGACGACTTTTTTTTCAATTCAAAGCGTACATTAATTCTAAAATGTTAATAGAATTAGCGAGCGGGTGACGAATTGTGAGGTTCCGCATAACAAGTTTCGGGAAATTGGCAGCATGCAAAGAAGCTGGATTATATTAAAAATGTTCACACCAATCGAAAGAATGAATTCCATAGTTAAATGGCTTGTCATACACATATTTTTGATCTTCTTAACTGTAGACCAAACGAAATTTACCAAAGTGTTTCTGTTGATAGATTAAACGTTTTTTTTTTTAGCGTACCGATTTGCGCTTTAGTATGTAATTTCATTTTAAAGCTTTTTGCTTCTTAAAGGTAAAGTAATCATCTAAACTCTTAGATTTGCGAAACGTGTGATATAAGTTATTTTTATCGTTAATGAGTTATGTTGGGTTTAACCATGGAACTGGAGGGGCACTTCCCGCAATAGCTGAAATAGACGTATTTAGAAAAAAATTATCATCTGAAATTTTCTATACCAAAGGCATAAAAAAAACAAAAACAAACATTAGGTTAAGATATGTAGTCACTTCCCAATTGGAATTAAGCACGGACCACTTGTAACCAAATGTTTAAAGATATAAGGATTAAATCGAAAGCATTTGATGGTCTTTTCGAGGTTTAAGTAGTTGTGTGAAAGTCGCCATTTAGTATTAGTTTCGAATTCTTAATAATTATAACAATACAAATCCCCCCCACTCCCACCATGATACTGACATTATGCAACCCTAATGTTTATGATGAGTATTGAAATTATCGCAAAATATAATATATCAGGAATCGGGTAAGTTATTAACGAAGTTAAAATAATCTGCCGGAAAGAAATTGTTTTGCGGGAAATAATAAAAGGAAAAATTATAACACGTTTTGTTACACGGATGAATAGAAGCTGTAACTAAATTTAAGAAGGAATCGAGCTAGCACCAATATTAATCTCCTCTTGTACGACATTATTTCCAACTTGACTACTCTATTGTCCCAGATAAGTGCAGGGAAGAAGACAGGCTCAACCATGTATCGGATAATAAGGTGGCATCAATTTTTATTAAGAAGGAAATATTTCCAAGTTCATTTTATTTCTTCTGATACTTGTACAATTCCTCCTTAAGTATATATTTTCTTACTGCAAGTTAAGAATAAAAATAAGAGTTGTATATGTAAAGAAGGTAAGAAATATCAGGAAGTAAAGAATAACCAATCACGAATATATGTATATCATTGTAAAAGCAAATCAAGTTATCTAGTCAAGTTTAGCCATAAATCGTATCTAAGCATTAATAATTAAATAACTTACAAAACACGAATATGTTTTGTAATTGCATATTTGCATCCTGATCTTCGATTAATAATATACATTTTCGTCATAACTGATTCAAAATCCCTGTGATTGAGCTGTATTCCTAATAGTGATGAATGGGAAGAAGCGACTAAAATATTGAATTTACGTTACATAAATGATTACACTTTTAAGATTGCGTGCAAATTCCCTATCGCTTGTAAAGACTAAAATCATAAATTAGTTTAGAAACTACAATCTACAGCTACTAGCAATTGTACCGATTATTTCATACACAACTTGCAGAATGATGATTTGTCTTTTTATGCTGCAATGCTCTCTCAGCAGTATTTACAATATTAATCTATAACGGAAAAAACTTTCAGAAAAAAACATATTTCCCGCTTTCTTCTTCTTCTTCGTGCAACCCGATTCGGGTATAACCACTTTTCATGGATTCAGCCATATGACAAAATGCGTCTCGATTTCTTGCAATCTGGAGCAATTCTTCTACTTTTGTAACTCCAGTCCATTGCTTAATATTTTGGAGCCAAGAAATCTTTCTTCTTCCTCGTCCCCTTTTCCCTTCTCGCTTAGTACGATAAAAATAGTCTAATACAGTGGTTTTTGGAAAATACACCTTGTAATGTAGCAGTAACCTGAAAACTATCATCTTTATTACATTCCAGAAATTTAATTATGTATAACGAATTTTTTCTTACAAACTGTCTGTCGAAAAATTATAGAAAACCTATAAATTTTAATAAAGTTTCAGGAGAAACTATTCGATTTCTACTTACGCTGTATTTTCGCAGCTATCGAGGCAAGAATTTTGATGTTTAATTTTTTTACCGGACCAACAAGTTCGATTGCTGAAGAATACACTTAGGGTTTTGGCATTTTTGGATCAGTCATGTCCATCATATGGACAATATATTACGCAGTAATTTTATATACTAATTATATCAATTTGGTGACTCTGCGCTGTGAAATAGTATCCAGTAGACAACGATAAAAATTGAAAACTAAAAATAAATTCGCATATCATAGTTCTATTATTACTCAAATTCGGTAAATTGTTAATGATTACGTCTTAAGTAATGCTGTGATTTAAATGCTCGTTCCCCGTGAAGCACAAATATTGAAAATTATCAACATATATAGTAAAAGTAAAGTAAGTCCCATACCCTTTCGGCGATTGTGGAATTAAACTTTTCATAATGTACTAAGCTTAACGGATCTAAGGAGAATACTATGGCCAGTTGCTTTCTCTCGACTGCCTTTATTTTCCAAGATTTCTCTGGTACCCAAATCAATTTCAGATTAGATATACACCTGGGAACGATTTGGATTTAGAACGAGACAAGTCTCGAAATCGCGTCCTCTGGTTTAGTAGCGAGGCCTAGGCTACCGCGCTACGTCGACCTATATCGCTCATTAAATACAATAACGTCATAACTCAAAAAATAGCGAATTTGAGTTATGTATACAGCTGGAATGCATTTTACGAGTACAATTAAAGGTTAGAACGCCATATTCGTAAATAAGAAACTCGACAAAATAAGCATTGCTCTTGGAAAGTGTACACCGTTCAAATTAGAGTATAAGTGTAAATGTTAATTTGCCTTTTTTTTGCGAAATAGAGTTTTTTGAGTTATGACGTTATTGTATTTAATGAGCGAATTATAGAGGCTACGCAAAATCCAGAAAACATAGCGGCAGCAAATATAAACAATTAGTAGCTAATACATCCGAATTCACGAAGATGGCAGCACTATGCATGTATATATTTTAACGTAAAAAACGTAATAATTTTATCTGCAGTAGATAAAGTAGCAAAATCAATCTCCGAAGAAATTCAAGAGTTGTCTTTAAAAATCACGTTGAATTTCATGTTTCTTTTCATACATTTTTTTTTTTTTTTTTTTTTGATGAAGTGCCTCATTCATAACGTTTCAATCACTCGATGTTATATAATAAGGGGGCGTTCAAGTATAACGTAAGCAAACTTTCAATAATTTTATACCTCCACCCCCTGAATAAGCAAAAATGAGAAAATTATGAACTCCCCCCTCCCTCAAATAAAAAGACGCAAGAATTGTTTCAAAACTTTTAATAAATATCAAAATTTAAATTTAAAAGACAGCGTAGAATTATGTAATTTCTGAGAAAATTTATTTATTTATTTTCGGTAAAAAATACGAAAAGAACTTCGGTATACCATAATAAAATAATATAAACAGAATTATTAATTTAAATTATAAATATTGTTTTGGAAACACTTTTATTATTTTATAATTATTTTTATCTTACGTAAGATTTATAATATACCCCCCGCTCGGTTTGTCAGCAACCCTCCCACCCCCTAAGTTTGCTTATGTAATACTTGAATGCCCCCTAAGTCGCTCTAATTAGCAAGCCGACAAGTTTGAACACGCACGTACATCACGTTTTATTTAACGCGAAGAGCGCTAATTTTGTTAAAATTTCAGACAAAGTTCGCTATTATTTCACGTTATGATTATTAAGTATCGAAGCCATTTCATAATAAAAGAAAACACAATATAGCCGACAGAAATTATTATTGTAATGTTATAGTCGTTTATTAGATCCTGAGAGAGGCCAACCACGAAATTTTAATCTGGTGGATTTTATTTATTTATTTTGTTTAGTTATTATGATTATTGTTAGGACTAAATGATCAATTTGATTTTTTATCTATATATTTAACAATACCCTACACGAATCTTTCAATACCGGTCGACCGCTGCAAAGCAATTATTAATTATAAATACAAGGCAAAACAATGATTATAAAATTATTAATGAAATATAGTATGTTTCGCTGTTGTCGATGATGATACTGGAACACAGCAATGACGGGATTCGGAAATTTCGGTGCTGATATGGAGACGACTTTGGTTTAACTTTTCGTCACGCAATAATTTTACAAATTCCCGATCGATGTAAGAACTTCAACAGGCAATTTTCACTATTTCGCGCTGCAATGTTATTGCTTACTAAAAAAAGAACCAAAAAAACTGTTGTTTGTTTTGTTTTTAAAAATTCAATTTCTTTAACCAGAGGTAAACCGCGACTAACTTTAACTAAAAAATCATCGTCCGATCTTTTTTCATTTCTTCTTCCTTTCCGGCACGTGGCCACTGTCCTTTATCGAATCAGGTACTCGCTTCTCCTTGCAACAGTGGTCGATGATTAGACCTAACCCCGACCGACAACAGAATTTCAGGCACACGCGCGTTTTTTTCTTTTTTTTTTCGGCTCGTCAACCGAGGATCTTTACCCAGAAACCATTAAAAAGGGAAATGAATCAGTTATATTCAAACAATAGGAAAGATGTGCGAAGAAGGAAATATTGGAGGCAGAATACGGAGTAAGAATATCAATTCGTAGCAAATTGGAATAGAAAGCAGAACGCTTAATAGAAAGAGACAAACACTTGATAAATATACGATCAGCATCGCAAACATGCTCTTCGTTCAGGTGCAGAGAACAATACGGAAAAGAAACCAACGGAAAACGAAAATGAGAGAAGGATAATAGAGTATGGCTTAAAAACGCAGACGAATAATGGAGGCAACAGAACGCGCGCTCATTTTCACTTGCACCACTCTTTCCAAATTATCTTTACTTTTATTTCATATTATTTTGACACTATTTTTTTTCTTTTCTTCTTTTTTTATATATTTCCTTTACTCTGTAATGAACACATCAAACTTAATTAATAAAACAGATTGCTGTTATAATATTTTATAAATAATAATTTCTGTCAATTGTACCGTTTTTTATTTTATTATACCATTATTTTGTCTAACTTTTTAAAATTATATTCATATATGTACGATAGAAAGGAATATAATTAAACACTACTTACAAAGCGAAAAATACTAAATAGGAACTATACTTTCCACTGCCTACGAATGAGTTAATGAAATTAAACGCTAGGTTTGTTCATTTAATTTTGCAAAATTAAAGTACAAATAAAATGAATTAAAAAAGAAGTAACGTTTGAATTTACGATTTTTTTCTTAAAATTATAAATATATCGATAAAAATAATTTTTTGCAAAATTAAATCTCTAAACATTTTGTTTCTGTAAAATATTATTTCTCTTCGTAATATTACATTTTCTAGTTTAAATGTAGATAAGTCCGTAACCTGTTTGATAAAATTTATAAATATAAAATAAATAAAGTCCTTAATAGCGAAGAAAAATAAATACAAACTAATTTATTTCGATAGATTAAAATAAAAATTACTCATTTTACGAACGTTTTCGAGCATAGTCTATGATCGGTTAACAGAAAGTACAACGAAGTAAAACCACATTTAATTACGCCGATACATCAAAGTATATTCGGAGTTTTATTTCTTAAAACTAAAATTATACCAAACAATATCTGTTTAAATAAAATTTGCATAAAAATAATGTAATTCCTAATTATGCAACAGTTAAAATAAAGAATAAATCTTACGCAGCAATAAAAGCTAAAGAACAAGCTGAAAAATTTTGGGCAATGTGTTTTTAGTTTTATTTGAGTGTACTTTTTAGCTGATGATAGGCTATGCACGAAAACGTTTCTTTAAATTTAGGTATTTACTTTTTTAATTTATTAAAATTAATTCAAAACTTATTTTTGTTTATTACGGGGAATTTATTTTATTTTCCAATTTTTCTGTTTTTCTCTTTTTAAACAAGTAATTACGTGAATTGTATTCAAAAATTTTCAGCGTCCCTACTATATTGCACATACTATGTATGTGCCCAGCCATTTCAGTTCACCGAGTCTCATGGAACAGTAATGATAACGTCATTAGCATCCTTGCTAACTCATCGGCGGCAACGGCATCCGTCTTTCAGTTTATTAAGGTAACCAAGTTAATAAACTATCTTTAAATACTGGCCGCACATCTGTTTGCTGTAATTGCCTTGGCAGCTAAGAACAGCACTCTAGATGGTATGCTAGATACATAATAACATATATGTACATATATATATATATATTGTAATGGATTCGATACCTATAGCGCTATCTTTTAGCGGTGTTCGAATTATAAAAATATATTTCGTTGTTTAAATCATTTATGTCGTGATTTATCGAACACCGCGTTTTATTCGACGTAATCGCGGATCGTAGTGGGTATCGGAGATGCTTATCGGCTAAAATCGAAATTCCCGGACACGGTCGAACGGACGACTGCGTCAGGTGAGACGGTGTGCGTGTGTATTGTTGGTAGCGGCCGATAGTGGAGAGTACTCTACGAGTCCGAGGCGTAGCAGCTGAGCCGAGAACATTGAGCTAAGGGAAGTTTGTGAAATCCGTAGTCGCTTTATAATAAGGGTTATATAGAAATATTCTAGAAAATTCGACGGCGTTCGAATTAATTGATAAGGTACGGGGTAATTTCAGCGATTCAACCATGTCACTTGGAATAGCCCATGGTGTACCGAGATCGTCGTGTGTGCATGGCACTATATTACGAGAGAGAATTAATTCGATGTTCAGTCAATAATGGTCGATCGTTTAATTTGGTTGTAAAATCACGTCGTTACGTGTATCTATTTTTACCCTAGTCATCGTTAATTTCCGCATACATCTATCGCAATTTTGACCAAAATTTCGTTTTCTGTTTAATTGTAATGTTTGGAATTTGTTTCTCCTGTGTTTTTTTTTCTTTCTTTTTGTAAACTTTGTTTAAATACACGCGTTTTATAGAAGGCTTCTTATTGGACGTGTGGTGAGCCCGTGACATCTCCAACGCGGAGACTCACGCTACGCCTTCGAACGGTTTATTTTCGCGAATTTTTATATAATTTTTTTTTATCTCGTAATAAAAGCCTAGAGCTCTGCGCGGCAGAGTGTCTATCCGGTGGTGACAAGCCGTTCTTGTCTCTGGCGCCCGATATTTTGTTTAAACTTAAATAAGGATCGACGGAATTCATATTAAATGGCTTCCCCGAGAAGGATCGACTGAATTTGTGTCAAATATCAAAAGGGTTTTTCGAAAACAGGGAATCGAAAGTTAGATTCATACCAAATGGCGTCCGGAACAGTGACCAATAGTTAGATTTGTAACAAATGGCTCCCGTAACAGGGACAGCCTAATCGGGGATAACAGATTTATAATAATATATATATACAGGATGCGGCAGCATAACTTGCTTTTTTAAAATGCGCCACTTTTTTTTCTACTAAATTTTTCTAGAGAAATAATAACAGAAAATCGAAATAAAACTGCAAGGCAAGAAGCATACATATTGCCCCAATGGGGAATCTGGAGTATGTTATTTCGATTTTCTGTTTTTATTTCTGTAAAAAAATTTAATAGAAAAAATGTGGCGCATTTTAATACAGCAAGTTATGCTGTCGCACCCTGTATGATAAACTGTGTGTCATTCGAAAAGTAATGGCGTTAGAAGTGAAACTTTGTATGGAATGCAATGAATTTTAAACGAGGAAACAAAAAAAAATACATTGAAGTAAAGAAAAATTTACTTATAACAAAAATGATTCGTTAAATCGATAGCAACGTGCAGATAATCTGGAATCAAACACTACAGGAGTTTCACTCGTACGTACGTATTTCTTGTACCGTAATTAGATGGTTCAGAAACGAGAAAAATATCAAATAAAAATCAATAACTCATGAACAGTTTGACTTATAAACTTCAAAATTGGATCATAAACTACAATTAAAATTATTTTTAAAATTATATTTGTAACTTCAATCTAGCCGATTACCCTGGGCGGCAAAAACCCCCAAAAACTGTTAAGAATATATATTGTATTTAAAATGACCTCAAAAAACACTTAAAAATTCATAACTCATCACCAGATAAACCTTTAAAGGTGAAATTCAAAATATTAAATCGCAGAAGTACTTTCGTAAAATCAAAAAATTACGGTCAAAAATGACTTAACCCCAAAAATAGCAAAAAAAGGACGTTCACATAAGTAATAGCTCAGGTAAAAATGTTGTTGAAACCAAAATGTAACTGAAATATATGCATAAAGGACCGCTTTATGGGAAAACTATAATAGCCAAGCTTACTTTATATTCAGACCATCGGGGCGCCAAAAGCTCAAAAGTTTCAAAATATATATTTTTTTTTTCGGGAATTGTCGGAAATGCAACCATAAGTCATTTCCCTAACAAAACTTTCAAGGTTGACGAAGAGTTCAAAAACGCGCGAAAAATTACGTGCTCCCCCCTTAGTGTCGCGACTATTCTAACTAAAAATTTTGAACAAGGCTAAAAACATCCGCATCCACCGATACTTCACTACTTTAGAACATTCGGTACCCAACTTTATAATTCGACGATCAGGGCACCGAAAGCCCAAAAATTTTGAAAACAATTTTTATACTTTTAAACTGTACACGTAAATTGCGTTGAAAACATCAACTTTAGAAATTAAATGATATTTTAAATAAATTAATCAATTTTACAGGAAAAAATGGCAAGTCCGTTCTAACTATATAATAAAAAAGAGAAATGGTGTCTAGAAGGGGACAACCGATAGGAACGAAGTTCCTTTCACTATGAAGCATACGATAAAAAATTACACAGTATAAATCCCGTATGAATTAAAACAAAAGCAACAAAAAATAAGTTTAAATAAAATGTAGACGTGTTTAGAATTGAGCTTATACAGCTGACCGCGCACAATGCTTGCTGATCGAATCCCGATACTAGCCCGCACGCACACACACACACGTATACATAGGCGTTGCCAACGGAGGGCATTGGGGGCAGCTGCCCCCCCTGAAGCCTTGAAACTTTTTAATCAACTGGCCATGATGAGTATATGCGCGTAATCATGGACAATTTGGAAGACTTTTATAATAAACTAGCAGAACAATTTGCCAGTAACCCACGAAAATTATGTTTTAATTAAGATTTTATTCTTATTTAATAAAATATTAAGCCTTTAAAACTTATAAATTCTATTTTTCCTATAACTCATATCCTCTTTCTATCATCTCCCCCTCCCCCCTGGTCATCGGCTGGCGGCGTCCTTGCACGTATATAATAGAAAGAGACAGACAGAAAAAGAAAGCGAGTGAAGGTCGCCTGAAGAACGACACATAACGCTTTTTTTCGTTAGTATTCCTTTTCTGCCAGTTTACTCCTACCGACAAGCCTCGTAAAAGAACTGCGTTCCAAAAATAGTGTCCTTAAATAAACAATTACATAAAAAGCAATATTTAATTCTTATAGAGAAAAAGGAATGCATTCACCCAGATACCAAGAAATTTTTACACTATACTGGTTAAGTCATTTTGAATTTTCAAAGTCTAACAGCAGATATGTAATCACGACCTAAAACCCCCCTGCATATCATTTTTTCAGAAAAAATAGTGATACTAAAAAATCATATATAATTTATTTGCGTTAGGGGGTGATTTACCACCTTAAGGAACAGAAGAAAAAAAAAAATCCCGACATACGTCAACCTCATTTTTTCATTGTTCATAAAAAAAAATTATTCATTAATTTTTAATATCCTTAAATTTCTATATTAAAAATTAACAAAAAAACATGCGATTACATCCTGTAAAAATAGGGAATCTCAATGAATTCATCACGGAATACTTTGACTTTTTTATGGGAAAAAAAAATTGATTGGTTACAAGGTTAATAGGGGAGATATCTACAAAAATCTATTTTAAAAATTACATTTAGCATTGATTTTAGCTTTCTAAATCATCAAATAAACCGTTTTAGAAAAATAAATAAATAAAAAAATAATTTTTTAATATTTTACAAGTCTGCAAAGTTTCTAGAAAATTAAAGGAATACATAGTAGTTCTACGACTTTCCCTGTAAGTACAGTTGAGTTTACTTCATTATGGCACACTTTTCCGAATTAAATCACTATTACTAGAAAATGAAAATTCCGTTTTCCTACTACGCTTACCAGTTAGGTCAGTAAGCCAGATGCATTCGAATCTGTCCGAAACAGCAATTGAAGCACTCATGTACACCTTGAGAGCTGGTAGTCGAAAACATTAGTAATCAAACGAATTTTGCAAAGCAACGTTTCTCTAGAAAATAAAGATGGAAAATATTACTTAAAAGGGAATGATATTTTTATATTTAGCCAAGTTCCATGAACAAAACTTAATTCGGATAGCAAATATCGAGGCTGTGGCTCACACAACCATTCTTTGTACCGATATTAATAGCAACATCAAAAACCTCATGCTGAATTACAAGACGTGAATTTCGCAGAAGAAAAATCCAAGGAAAATTTAAACGTATTACTAAGAGTAACCTGCATGTTCATAACAGAGGATACAGATGAATTTTCTTGCGCTAGTGACTAAGCTGTTTAGCTACCAAACCAGTCACGGATTCGAGACTTGTCTCGCCCGAATCCAAGCCGCTCCCAGGTGTATAACTAATCTGAAATTGAATTGGATACCAAAGAAATCTGCGGAAGTAAAGGTGACCGGTAGAAAGGAACTGGCCCCAGTATTTTCCTTAGATCTATTAGGCTTACTACATTGTGAACCTGTATGGAACTTACTTTACTTCACTTTATTGGAGAACCATTTTTTTTAGAGTAATAAATGCTCATTTAAAATGGCTTTAAATTTTATTTACAGATTTAACACATTTACTTCATGCATTACTGAAATGTTGCGTGATATTCTCTCCAGATACAGTATTCTAATGCCGATTGTGGCTGATAATGTTACCTCGTTTTCTAAAAAACTATTACAGCAGTTCGTTTCAGTGTATGATATTCGTCATGTAACAACTACATATCGTTATCCGCTCAGCAATGGACAAGCACATATTGAAAAAATTTTCACTACGTTCGTACTGAGAATCAATAAAAAAGCTTTAGCAGTTCTTATTTGGCTATAGACAAGCTTTAAACACTACTTTAGACGGTCCCTAGCCAAATTGTCGTTTGAATGGAGATTTGGTTAATCTTACACATCTGCGTTGATATGATTTAATGTGAATAACTGAGAAGACTTACAATCTCCTCAAGTTTGATACTTCTTTTAATACCCTCGGAAAAAGTAGCCGTCTGTAATTGTTTTTTTTTTTTTTTGAAACGCGTCAACTGTGGAAATTAACCCAGCACTAGTGAAATTTTCGGAAGTTACGGTTCTGCCCAAACGAAACACCACTGCCTAACCAACTTCACCACGCTAGCTGGCTGACAAATGTTTAAGAAATCAGTACTATTGTTAACACGGATGCAATACTAGGTTACAAATCATCTGTCAGCAATTTAAAAAAAATAAAACAGCAAATACATAGTCACACTTATCTTAAGATATAAAATCTTTAACACCGCAAATTAACCGCCAGAGAATGAACAAACAGAAAAACATTTTCAGAATTTAACGCCGCACCTCCAATGGCAGAAATTTAATTATCGTAACTTTATCGGTTACAACGTATTAAATTCGTAGTTGTAAAGAATGTTAAAGCGGTGAAAAAGTTTGCAATGCCGAGTTACCGATGTCATTGAAAGTCAAAGAGACTATTAAAATATATATCTCTAAAAAATAGGTATATACTGCGGTTCCTGTTACAAAAACGAAATTAATCGCATTTATTAAAAATAAATACATATATTGTACAGAATAAATAATAAAACAAGATGTCAATAAAATGTTATCAACCGTTTACAGTTATTTAGAAATTACACTTGAGCATAGCATTTAAAATATAATGATATCAACTATTTTTGCAATTTCACACGTTTTATAAACATTTAATATTTTCTACAATTCCTTTTTAGAGAATAATACCTAAACACACGTTTCGGCTTACTGTAAAACAAGTTTTAGTTTAAAAAAATAGACTTACGTTCTTGACAGGAATTCGGCGATGATTAAGTTAAAGTTTGCAAAGTATTGAGCCATAGGGAACTTTTTGCAATATTCCTTTGAATAAAATCAAAACTCGAATTAACTTTTGATTGCTCGGTTTAATCAGTAATTTTCATAAATTTAGTCTATTTTGAAAATGAACTTTTAAAATATTCAATTTACAGATTAAAAAGAAATATTTTTAATACACGTTCCAGTAACCTTTGGTAATATCATATATCATATGATTAAATGAGCACAAAGGATAATTAATGATACATTGCAATAGAAAACTAGCACACGATTAGCACACATGTAAAGAAAACAATTCAATTTATAAGACTTTATGCATTACTAATTAAACAACTCCTATTTTACGTCTACTAAAAAAAAAAAAAAAAAAAACTAAAGTAACGAGCTAAACTACAAGAATTTAACATCAAAATTTGACGTTTTGCTATTTAGAATTTTTTAAGATAAATTTTCAAATTTTTATAAATATTTAATTAATCTTTTCCGTTAATTTTTTTAAAAATATGGATGCACTCAATATTGTTGGTTTTATTTTTCCTTATAATTATTTATATTTATTTCAATTACAAATATTAGCTCCTTGAAAAAGAAAAAAAGAAAAATAAACAGAAAGGAAAACACATCTTACTTTCATGTCGATTGAGTATGGAAAAGGATATTTAAAAAAAAAATGTCGTAATCATTTTAACATGATTTTCTTATTATTGCGATGAGCGCGCTTCTTCATAATAATATCACTGAAAATATGTTAGTCCAACTAATTTATTTATTTAAATTTAAATTTCCCATAACATTTTTGGTGATTATATTTTAAAGAATACAGTATTCAAAAAATAATAATTTCGACATGACATATCTAAACGGTAAATAAAAAAAAAAAAAAACAATAATTTTTAAATTATAATTTATTCTCAGCATAAAAATAAAATATTTATTTTTTCATCTTATAATCATTAAATATATCACAAAAACGGCACCGCTTAAAATCTTATAAATTAAGACATCAATATTTTATTTCATCGATTTCTATGTGTACATATATATATATATATATATATATATATCTTATAGTTAAAATAATTTACTTACATGACATATCACGCCGTTAGCAAATTAATGTTTCCGAATGTACATAAAAATTTCACTTTTTTTATTGAATTTCTCACATTTAAAAATAAACAAGTACACGATGATACCTAAAATTTATAACTAGATAATTTTATAGCAATTACATATGACTAAAAATAGTATTAGATTAAGTACCAATAGCATGAATATGACTACAAATTAACTCGAAGCAATTTTATAAAAGTTTTAATAAAATACGTACTAAAAATATGATCCTATTTAATAGTTAAACAAAAATTTAATTTAAAAATACTGAAGGAGATTGTAATACACACATACGTACGTGCACGGCATTTTATTTTATAAAAATCGCATTTATTCAACATTAATCACATCATAAACTTGGAACTAAATTAAAACTGGAAATGTTATAAAACTGTGCTACTTTCATTATCTACCAGCTCAATTATATTTTTTTAAATATATTTGCGCTTCCGAAAGGAACAATCAACGTACTCGATTGAATCTAATCGCTTTATTTTCTTACATCATTTATAAACTCTGAAACGCCCAGTTTCAGATTTTTTACGTTTATTCTGTTTCTTTTGACCTATTTTTTCTTTTTGTTTACTTACAATAAGCTTGAATCTTTTTCGAATTGAATGGAATTTTAATAAAACTTTCTAGTATTTTACAATTTTTCGCAGTTAATAAAGTATTTTTATAAATATTATCTTAAACACCAACAAATATGTAACACACGAAAAAAATGGCACTCAATTTATTCGAAACGAACGTTTATTACCGAGAACTACATTATAAGGAACTAGACAATAAACGTATTCTGTCAATATAGTATTTCAATCATGATATTTAACATTTTCCATTTCATATTATGTGTGTGTGTAAGTTGCTGTGCAGTTTGAGTATATCAGTTGTGTGTGTGCCTTGGTCTCTAGATATATAATTTTTTGTGTGCTATACACTAATTGGCCTTCGGGCTGTTGTATTGGCGGATCGATTTAATCAAATAAATAAATAAATACTTAATTAAAACTGAATGAATACCACGTTATCCACAAACATTATTAAAATTTCGATTAATAATGGGTGTAATTATAAATTAGATCAACGCTATATAAAACATTCTACCCTATAAAATAGAAGAATCACTTTTCCAATTGCATTACACTAGACGCCATAACATTTTACGCCGCATTTTACATTTCATAAATATTAATATACATGAAAAAATATGTATAAAAGAACAGTTATTATCGTCTGAATAGATTCCGAGAAACCGCAATTTAAACTGAATTATTTAAAAAAATATTTCGGTAAATATTTTTCATATTAACAAGGTAACTTAAAAACATCAACAATTAAAAACTAAATAATCAGTATAAAAACGAAATTCTAAGTAGTAGTGAGCAAATAAGAAATGCAACTTCACTTTTATTGAATATTAACTTTAAAAATTCATTAAATTAGTAAATTTAATAAGAAGTGTTTTTTTTTAATACAAGGAAATTTTTACAAAATAAACACTTATCTCAGAGACATGCTTTATATTTTCATTATCTACTTTTGCTTAAATAATTTTGTCTTTCATCTTTATTAACCCTTAAGCGGGCGCGCCTTTTGCAGTCACACTAGTGGGCGCGCAGCGGTATGAATAACGCATTTTTAAAATTGCTTATTTCATGAAGTTTTCTTTAATAATACCCGACATATGTTTTCAAAATAAAGGGAATACATCCACTGAACACTTATAAACAATATTATTATAAAAGATAATAAGAATAAGTCATATAAAGAAAAATAAAGACCGTGTTTAAAAAGTATAGCTACTTGTAATAAATGAAGGAGGAAAATAAAAGGAATTATTTCAACAAATTTAAAAATCGGTATGAAGAATAATTATTAAGAATTTTGAAAATATAACTACATATTTTGAACATTTATAAATATTATTGGTAACAAAAATAAAAACAAAAAATAGCATAATGTAGAATATGCGGGTACTAAGATCTAAACAAATGACTAAGAAAAACAATGTTTTTTCAACAAATTAAAAAGTGGATATACCAAATAATTAAAAATTAGAAAAGTAAAAAACAGATATTTAGAAAAAATTATTCATCGACTTCCATATCAACTAAACCATTTTACACTCTGTGCATGTAACTATTGCCGAGCTGTGTTTCTTGCACACAAAATTTCTGCAATTGGAACACCGAGTTTTACATTTATTATTTCTGTGTGACCCACACAATTTACAAGGTCCTACGTAGATCTGTGTTTCTGAAGCTGCTAGTGCAATGGTTGGAGCCGTATTTTTTCAAAAATAAAACTACATATTTTGCTAGAGATCCAATCTAGGTTCTTATTTTCAGATAATCTTCCATTAGAGAGAGAGAGATAAATTATTTAAGAAATTTAGGCGAGATATTTGCGTTTGTAAATTATTTGCGACAAAAATAATGTGGCCATTGATACCAGTGGCCATCTATTGGTTCATCTATTCGTTGAAAACAATGAACACTTCTGGTCAAAACTGTATCAACTATGATTACAGGTTTTCCTGTTTCTGGATTTATTTCATCATCATCGTGCATGCTGCTTACTTAGTAGTAGCACGATCTTGTTTTTCTTGGCGACATAGGATACTAATGCATAATCATTTTAATAAACATGAACCTACCTCACGGTTCTTAGTTATTGTGAATTGTTCTGGAATTTCTATTTTTTTTCAGTGTCTCTAACACGTGATTATTCCTTTTCCAATCGGATATTCAGCAAGAGGATAACTTGTATAATAGTTATCTGTAGTCAAGTTTCTGTTTTGATATTGGCTTTACCAATCGCTTGACAATATTAGAAGGTTTGTTGGACGTCTGGTATTCCCCTGTACATTGTTTGCCACAGCAAATTTCAAAATTGAAAGTATAAAAAGTTCTACTATCACACAGAGCGTATAATTTTAGGCCATACTTGGCGGGATTCTTTGGCATATACTGAACAAAACTTACTTACCTTCGAGGTCGCGAAGCGGTACTGGTGCCGCAAACCTGACTTGACTCACTTCGCGCTGTCATAACTATAAACTTATTGCACATACAAACACAAATCAAATGATGACTTGCGAGATACACTCTAGACATAGGATTCCTAACAGTTCGTAATGTTTCATTAATCCGTTTCATGGATGTCGCTGGTTGAATGATGTTTGCGACATGCATACCGCAGCGCGCCCGCTTGAGGGTTAAACAGATGTAAACGTTTTTATTTGACTTCCATTAATAAAAGTAACGTTTTACAATTAATATCCAATTAACTTTAACCTTCTACACATAAAATAAATTAATTATTTTAAGGGTATTTACTTCAATTTGAAATATGAAATAAACTATAAATTTAGACTAGTTTTTTTAAATTACAAATTACGGTAATGAACGAAAACAAAAGTGACTAAGAAGAAATAATCGTTTTAATATAAATTTCCGGTAGATTTTTTTACATAATCATAATTATTCAAAACACCTTCTTCTCTTAAAATACAATGGTTGCTCCGCTTTCGTCCGAACAAAATTACTTTTTTATTTTCATTACACGTAATCGGAAAATTTTTATATGGTGTTTTTAATTATTTCATCAATAAAAGTAATACTATATAAATTAAATTAAATTTACTGCCAACTGGTTTTCAAATAAATGGAAAACATAATAATTTTACATACACAATAAGTTACCGATATTTTAAACACGAGTATGAAGAAGCTTCAAATTTAAACAGGTTTATTTCAATTAAAAATATCACTAATGAAGAAACTAAAATAACCAAGAATAAAACAACCTCTTTAATATGAATTTCTCTCAGAAAGAATATTTTGCAATTCCAATTTATCCGTATTACTTATCATTACCGTTAACATTTTTTAAAATTTAAAATACCTCATAATTTTTCAAAACATTTATAGATTATCTAAAATATGCGATAATTTTTTCAATTAAAAATTTTTCATTTCAATAGATGTTTTATTATTTAATTTTCAATAATAATTTCTTTAACTCCTTAAAAAAAAATGTCTTGTTCATGGTTGAAACGAAATATATCTGTCTGAAATAACAAATTATATTATTGAAGAATTTCGTATTACACCAGAAGAATTAAATTAAAAAACTGAGCATTTATTACAATAATAATAATAATAATAATAATACCGATTACTCGTTGCGCGAAACAAAATAAATACAATATAAAAAATAATTACAAAAACTTCGATTTTTAATAAGTGCTGTATAGAATAAGCGAGGTTGAACCGAATACGAAGGAACTACTGGTTATTTAATGACTTAGAACTTAGGAGATTAACGTCAGTAAACTAGTAATTACCTGGTTATGAAATTTAATTTTCTTTTACGAGGATCCCCATTAGGTAATAGAATAATCCATTTTCGTAAAGCTATTATTGAAACAGACATGATCACGTAAAACGCCCCCAATACCGTGGAAATAGCTGGAACTTCTTTAAAAAATATCATTTGCCATATAAACGCGAACACTATATCAGACGTTCTAGCAACAGAAATAGATCCGGCATTTTCGAATTTAAATGCTAACGTCAATAAAATTTGTCCAAGAAAACTAAAAATAGCTAACGCGATAATTAAAACTCTATCGAGAATTAACTTTGGCGGCCCCAAAACGGTACTAGTTAAAAATGTTACAATTAATGTCTCTATTAAGGCGAAAAATCCAAAATTCGCCATAACAACTGCAAAATGTAACGAATTCAAAGCTCGTAATAAAACATAAGCACTCGCACCAAACAAAGTTGCTCCGAAAGCAGCTAATGCACCTAAAGGTTCGTTAGGATTCTTTTTTCCCAATACTGATCGATTTTCATCGAATAACACTGACGGTCTAGTAATCAGGAGAACTCCGATGAGCGTTAAAAATATGGTCAACACGTTGAATAAACCGCAGGGTTCTTTTAAAAAAATTCTAGCGAATATCGCTACAAACACCGGAACGCTAAAAACAATAACGGACGCGTCTGCTAAATGCATGTAACGAAACGCGTAAAAGCTCAGTATTAATCCTGTAGCACCGACGAAAGAACGCGAAAGCAACATAATTCGATAACCTTTTGGAAATACATCGACATTTTCCCAAATTAATATAGGCAGTGACGGCAGCAGAACACCAACAAAGCGACAAACAGCGAGTTCAGACGGACTTACATCTTTCATTGCCTTCACAATAAGTGAACAGAGAGAAAAAAATAAAGACGATATAGTTGCTAAGGTAATACCCATATATGGCCAACAATTACATCTCCTAAATAAAGTCGTTTTACTGACTTCGTAGTCTTCCGATACTTCTTCATTATTGTTACTCGAACTAGATAATTCTTCATTACTAAGTAATTGCATTTCCATGCCGTCACCCATATTTACTGAAACAATATATTTATTAATATCCATTACATAGCGGAAATAAGATCAAAAACAAATTTAACCATACACTTACAATACAAAACGTATCACTTAGAATTATAGACTCACATTTATCGTTTAAGATTACGAATGTATACAATGTTACTTTCTCAGAAAATAAAATTTAAAACATTTTCACTCTTTCCTTAATCTTTAAAGACGACTAGATAAAAATTTAAGTAGAAAATTTTAAAGTGGACTTTTTATTGGATTTTACTTCAACTTCAATTTTAAATATCGATAATCACAATTTACACTTTTTATCAGTGGGCTGATTATAAAATATGCATTTTTTTGATCAAAAATCATATTTTAACTTCTAAAAATCGTTTAAAAATAAAATTTACAGAATTAATAAAATTTATTTCTAGCTTTAAATAATTCAACTGCAATTTGATATTTTCCCCCCCGATATAATTCACACAAAGTATCTGATGGCTGCGTACAATATTCCCAGTAGTTTTCAAATTTATTTCCCTTATAATTTCAATAAAAAATATTAAACCCAATAAAAAAAAAATATTTTGACTTATTATTGTAAAATATTATTTTAAAATTAGTTTTTCTACGCTTTATTTGAAATGAAAAATTTCGATAGAAGTTTCATTTTGATTCTGTATCATAGGAAATTTACGATGATTTTACTAATTCGTGTTATTTCAAAATATATAAATGAATTTATTTTAATTTTAAATTTTACATTAAACAAATGCAAGAAATTATTTCCATTATTAATCTGAAATATACCGGTGATTAACTATACTAAAAATTGTTAATATTTAACGCGCGCTATATTGGTGTAAATTTTTATTAACTTTACCGCGCTTTTATTTTGAACCAATAGATAACTTTACGTTAATTTTTTGTAATTATAATATATCTTTTCATTCGATTAACTATGTTATAGTCCTGTCATTTCTGAAACTGCTTATCAAACATATTGAAATTTAAATAAAACAAATAAGGATTAGTTCCTATGGGAACGATATTCTTTATTTTTCTGTATGGTATTTAGGAAAATAAAATGGACGATATCAAACAAATTGATCTTTTATATATTTTAGGTTTCAGCGGTAAGTTTATAAAATAATTACTATAAACATATTCAGTTTACTATTAATAATGAGCAATTGAATTAGAAATTTATATAAAACTGTAATAAATAATATGTTTATATCTGCAAAATATTTTGCTAGTTTTCAGTGTAAATTTGAATATGTTCTCAAGTTTTAAATATAGCGGTTGGAAAATTTTAAAAAGCAATTAATTAAAATTCATTTTGTTTTTGTAATAAAAAAATTATAAGTAGATATTTTTTCATAATTCCTTTTTCACTTAAGACGTTGATTTTAAATATAATACTCGTTAAAATGGTACCTATTAACAAAATTTTTATCTCAAAAGAACCGGTTAGTTTTATATAATTATACCGTAAATACCTAAACAAATTGAAAATTGGTTAAATTTACATTTGATTTTTTTCTGGAAAATAAAAGCCACGTCATAAAGGAAAATCGAAATAACAGAACCGTTTAATTGAAATACGTTAAAATTTATAATTTCGTTTATTTTAGAGAAAACAATTTAACGACAAAGTTTAAAATGTTCATTATGTGATTTAAATGCTGAAATATTTCAAAATTTTATGGACATTTATGACTTCGTTTACTTTAAAAAGTGGTTTTAATTTCTTTTTTTAATTATTTCAGGAAAAATTCCGGATTGTTTCCACGTTTGTCACATTAATAATTCGATTGTATATCCGTGTGTGAATAAAATTATTGTGCAGGAAATTCGAAATGGCGCTCAATTCTTTTTAGAATGTGAATCTCAACCAATTACTTCAACAGCATTATCCTCTTGTGAAACATTTGTCGCTGCGTCGTATCTTCCTCGACCAGGATTCAAGGCATTTAAAAATTAATTTTAAATAATGTCCTACTAATTTTATCGTTTTAATCAAATTTGATATAATTGCATACTCGTATGTTTTAGGCTTTAATCAGTGTGTGGAATATCGTTGATCGATCGCAATATTTAAAGTATGAAAGTCATCGGGATAAAGTTCATTCATTAACATTTTCATTGTGCGGAAAATTTGTTATAAGCGTTGGCGGATTTGACGAGGACAATTCAATAATATTTTACGATTTAAAAAATAAAAAAGTTTTGTTTGGTAAAGCTATGTTTAATTAATATCATTTTATGGTACTTCCTTCACATTAATTTATACAAAGACAAATCAATAGTTTGTAAATATTACACTTTCTTCTATTTTTCATAATAAATCATTATTAAAGTTTATTTCCCTTTTATCTATGATAACGGATGAAGTACTGTTTTTTCCTTCTTATTGTAATAATAATGCAACACGCATTATAAATCAAAAAACCAGTGAAAACTCCTTTTTATTTTGATATAAAATAATTCTAAATTAAAATATATTTAATTCATACAAATATGATTTTTATAAATGCTCTTTTAAAAACGTTTTAGATTTGATTTAAATCTTATATAAATGTGATCACTGAAGATGATTAAAATACCATGCGCCCCGCTAATTAGAAACATTCTAAGATCCCGATGAAATATTTCAACTAACCGATTGCTTCAGTTAAGCAAGTAGACACAAAAAAAAGTGATGGCGCATAAAAATGGATATATAATGAGTAAACAGTGAACTGCATATACGCTTACATTTTTAGTAAAATGGAATAAATCAATTTAATGTCGCGGTTTCGTTGCAAAAAAGTTATCAAAGGTTCTCTGCTTTTCCGATTCATCTGTTACCTTCGTTAACATACTTTGTATAAATAATGTTGTTCAACATTCATTTTTAGCACCTACATGGTGCAAAACAACTTTCCTAAAAATCCAGTAAGTATCTATAATTTTTTTTATGTAATGGGGGTCAACCATTTATTTCATTTTTTCATAATCCATGTTAAATTCAGCAGCAGTTCCAGCATTAATACATTACAGCTTTTCTGTTCAGTAGGTTCTTCGCAACTTAAAAGGTCTGTATCAACATTTAAATCTAGTCTTCTCAAAATTTTCTTCTGAGAGATCAGTCGGTTTTTGAAGTGGGCAGTATTCCTCTTCTATTTCCATTTTTTTCAATTCGACGTAATGAAAAATTATACAAGTTTTCAAGAATACTTATTTTTTGTGATTTCGTGTGTCTTTCTGTCTGCACGTGTTGTTGCTCGGTCAGTGTACACGCGCATATATTAAAACAATTAAAATTTTTATGAATCTGGCATATACATGTAGTAGAAGTTATTTCATCGTACATTATTACGGATATATGGCCACCTTCAATTCTCAAATAATCGATATGTTGCTCCCGCTAACTGATTAGTTTTTGATATATTCGGCCGACCGCTCTAAGGCAGTTTTGTTTCAATAAAACGATTTTATCAATTATTCGTGGTTCATTTAAGCAACACTCACTGTACATTTCGTTCCTATTTCACATTTTTGTATGCTAACTAGTTTTTGTTTACACTTAAAAAAATCGAACTTACGAAATTTTCTTTAAATTTTTCAGTAGTAAAAGAAATCAGATATGCCGAAAAATTAATAATAAATTTAACCTTCTCCTACACAATTCCTTATTGAAAACAAAACAGAGATTATAAAACTATAAGAATATTAACGTATTTATAAAATATAAAAATGTGTCTTTGCACGTATGCATATCATAATTTACGATCGTGAAATAAAGGGTTATTTTTGCTTTTACACGACCAATTGTAGATTATAAAAATTAATAAATGTAAAAAATATTTTATAAACAAAAAATTTCACAAAAAGTAAGGATTAATATAAGGGTTGACAAAAGAACAGTATTAAAGGAATATATTTTGAAACTAAAAGCAAGAAAAAAAGTTTACTATATAATGCTGTTTTGAAAAACTACAGGTAAAGTGCTCGAACTCTTATTTCACCATAGCAGTAAAAAGGGATAAACCGAAATTACTTCATTATAAATTTTGCGCTATAGGTTATTAATGTTATATAATTTTTGATTAAAAAATACACTTTTAGAACTAATTTAAAAATTTTGAAGAATTACGTTTTTTACGTTCATTGGTTTTGTAAAATAGAGACAATTATATGTTTATGTACAAATATGCATAGAGTTGTACCATAAATCTTACAAAAAAAATATAAAAAAACAAATACCGGAACGGTTTTACATATCATAATTTTTTAACTAAAGAAGGCATGCAAAAACGCTAGTAAAGGAATTGCTACGTTTGGTTCGATCTAATATTAAGGCAAAGATGGCTATAAAATATTTCCTTAGCCTTCTTCTGAGTGCGAAAAAACTTTCAGTCATATATAAATTACTTTTTTATACCAAATTCTCGGAATACTGTTTTTTCTGTCAGAAAACTTTAGTGGCATATATAAACGTTAAACTTGATCTTATAAATATTCGATTTTAAACAATTTATTAGAAAATGTTTTAAAGAATGCTCTTTTAATCGATTTTTTTTTTAAAGAAAAGTTTAATAAAAGGAAAAAGTGATTTATTTATTTACAATTTATTTTTTCTTTAACTAAAGGAAGCATTTATGATTAATTCATCAGTGACTGCAAATCTTTATATCGCTATTTTTTAGCACAAGGTTCATTTACGTGTAATCAATTAACCTAATCGCTATTAAAAATGCTATTTTTGCCTTTCAAGAAATGACATGTTTTTCCAAGGGGCAACTTAAAAATGAAATATTTTGTTCACTTGATTTTATGTTCTCCTTTAATGTTTTTATTTCATGAACTGGAGCGCTCTCATAAATTGGTAAAGTATTTTCCATATCATATATATCTCTTAAATTATTCTTATTTATTAATTAAATGTTACTGTTATTTCAGGGAAGTTGTTTATTATATTTATTTCCGATACTGATGATAATTACCATAAACAGGTGCTAACGCGAAAAGTTCCATATCTGGTGATAGTACAAAAATAGCCACTTTAAAATTCAAGAACTACACAGGTTTCTCAGCTGGTGAAAATATTTTAAGATTATGGGCGGTAGGTAATAATAAATTGACGTATAACGATGCACATTTCTTTAAAGTAAAACGGAACATCCTATGCACGCAGGTATGTAAATAAATAATTCGTTTAAGGCACTATAAACGATAATATTTCCACAAAATGATAGAAAATATAGGGTACCTCTTTTCAATTATTTTAGATTAATCAAAATAGTACGTTGATATACTGTGGAACCTTTGCTGGGGATATAATAAAGTTTCGGCTCAATTCAAAACCGGATGTATTGTCAGAATTTGAAGTAACTTTTCTCGGTTGTTTTGGAAAAGTCATTATTAAAAAGAAGCTCAACGTAATAACGTATGAAGCCAAAAAATACGAATTAGGTAACTGTAAAAAATATTTTATTTTACACATAATTATATTAGGTCACTAATATGCGCGGTTTGAATGATTTTTAAAAAAGAGAAGAATATGAAAAGGTACATATTTTTTCCTCTTTATGTTTCCATGTTTGTCCTATAAGCGGTATTAGTTCATTTTCATACATTTCAACTTTACTTTTATTCTTATTATTTTTTTATGTTGCTTACATTTGATCAGTAAATTATTAACCAGTGCTTCAAAGAGGTTATACAAAAACAAATACCAAAATTTTTCTCTTCTGAGCAAATAGCAAATTAAGGAGGAAATTCGAAAAATCCATCTCAAACTCTAATGCCAGAGACTCATATTTAAATAACAAAATCGGAAAAATGTTAACATCAGAAAATTGGTAACGTTCAGTCCTAAAATTACTCATTTAAGTTTGTAAGCACAAAAAGTCTAAAGCGTACTTTCTTCTTCGCAGCTTCGAAAAATATTTGGAAGAAATTTATTTTATTAGGGAATTCTCAGTTTTCCGGTCAGAAGTTAGTAAAGGCAAATATTTTATCAATTATATCTGTTTATTTCACTTATTGTTCCTTTTACGTTGTACAGTAATTTATTTTAAACACCAATTTAAAACAATTATTTAATTTATCAAATACCCCGACGCGTGTCGAAGACAAAGCTTCATGATCACGGGAGAAATAATTGTTTTAAATTGGTGTTTAAAATTAATTACTGTACAGTTCTATCAATTACTATAGAATTTTTTTCCAAATTTTTTCACTTAAACTATATTAGAGCTTTCTCAAACACGCTTAGGACAGTTTAGTATGGCCCCTAAGAAAATGAGCAGTGTTTTATAATTTTCAATATTTAATGTAATTTTTGTAATTAATAATTCTAGCTGATTTCAATTTATTTAATAGCCAACACTGTTGATAGGTGTAACTTCCATATTATCGTTGGAGAAAGATGAAGAATTATTAATCGGATCTGGAAGCGGGATATTAGAAGCCGTCGTTCAAAAAGATGGGTTGAAAAAGTCTTGTGTAACAAAGCCCAGTGGTTTATCTGTTACCACCTTACCATTGTTTATTAAGGTCATTTTTGCACAATTATTACATTTATTAGAAAATGGAAGATCACAAATATTTAAATATATTTAAATCATCAACTTTTTGCTTTTTGTACATAATGTTACATTGATTCTGTAAAATGCTAAAAATACTCATAGATATATAACTTATAAATAAAATATCTATAAGTATTTTTCTTCAAAACTACGTAACATTTATGTTGAACAATAAACTCAATGTTCTTGCTGTCTTTAATTTAATTAAAATGCCAAGTCGGTTGATATTGCATTAACTGCATATATTCGTTTTTTATTCCGAGTTATTTGCTGTCAATGATTCAACGCATAAAAGAAAGAGACAAAATAATATTAAAAATAATGTAAGTTGCATTTCAGTTACGATATTATTGGTCTTCCAATATAAATTTTTTAAATTTTACAATACATTTTTTTTTAAATATTATATTTTCTAAATAGTAAAACAGATAACAAGATAAATAAAAATATACTTATCGCGAAAACGTTTTCAGGCAAAGTCCATCTTCAACTGAAAAAGAAAAGAAAAACACAAACATAAAACCGAACATATGTCGCGAATAAAATTATAAAATTTTTTAAATTAATTTTATATCCGTTCCATCCAGACTATATTTCTCTAGTATTTTTATTATATTTCATGATTTATTCTATCAAATGCTTTTTCATAATCAATAAAACAAGCTCAGATTTCTTTGTTCAAATTCATAATGGGCTGAACAATTAACTTCAGTGGCGTGTTAGCGGGGGTCAACGTGGGCTGTCGCCCCCCTAGAGGAAAAACTGCGGTGGTAACGCCCCCTCAGAAAAATATATATTATACCAGTATATATAAGAGTTATTTATTAAAAATCCAAGAAAATTAAACGAAAAGCTAAACAAATGCGAAGAGAGATCGTTCGAATTAATAAAATTCAATTTTTTTTAACCATATTAAATATTATATCACCGTCATAAAAATAAAATTAAGCGGTCACCGAACCGAAAAAATAGAAACCAATAATTTCGGATAGTTGGAAAAAATAAAAATTCGATAAGAGAAAATCATTTAAAGTAAAAAAGAAAAACATTTTTATCATATTTCACTTCATAATTAAAGTTTCTCCTTATTTATATGAAATATTATTAGTAGCGACAAAAAAACTACATTCTTTTTTAATTTATTTATGTAGGTCTCTCTTCTTCACACCAATTATTTTTCTCTTGCAAGCAATTTTCGTATTATTCGATTATTTATTTTCAGGTATTTCATACGTGATTTATCTTTTATTTGACTTCATCATATTGAGACGGATTCGACATTTCTTACGGCCTTTGTCAACGCTGTCCGAGCTAGAAAATAATATTTTTGGCAATAATCATTAACTTCTCGGCGGTCTCGGCAGCGGGCAAAAGCGGCATGGTTGTCAAAGACGCTTTCTTGGCTAAAAAATCGAAGGATCCCGGCACAGATGTTCTGACCGCTGTGCCGGGATAGCGAACTGGTTTCTATGCGGGTGGCCGAAAAGCGGAGAAAGAACCTTTGCTGGCGGTATAGGCGTTTGAAGTGCGTACCGAGCTATGTTGAGCCGGCAGAAGTTTTTTGACAAAAAACCCGAAAAGGAATACCGGCAGGGTAATCGCCGCTAAATAAAAATTAACGACCAACTTTGTAAATAGATCTTTCGGCGGTGTTTTGTATAATAAATATTTTTGTGTAAAATTAGTCGTTTTAGCGAAAGGCAAGAGAACATCGAGCGATCCTCGCCAGACACATTTTAGTCGCTCGCAAGAGTCTTAGGCTGAACGTCGTCGAGGCTCCTTTGCCTCAAGCAACTCGTCGCGTTGTCGTTTTGAAAATCGTACGTGCTCTGCCGCACGCGGTTCTCGTAGAAAAATTTTCAATGTGTTAATTTGTTCATAAGTATACTTCTCGGGTGAACGCCAAAATCATCCTGTTAACAATTTTATTATAATTTCTTTTAATCCTAGCGAAAATATACGCGTTTAAAGTCGAAATCTTTCTTATTGGACACGGGGTGGGTCCCGGTGACATCTCCGCCGCGGAGACTTTCTTTTTTCGTTAAACCTTAGGAAGGCCTAAAGATCTACGAATTGAGTTTCCGGTAATGACACACCGGGGTTAAGTGTCATTGGCGCCCGAAATCTTTCTTTTATTTGTTTTTATATTTTTTTATTTTATCATCGCGGAAGCTGATCAGTCACAAATGACTACCGGAACAGGGACTTGTGAAGAGAGTGAATTCTTTACAATATTTAATATTTCTTCCGTTACCTAAGATTTGCTCTCGCACGATACTTTCCTATTCAAAGTGCTTTTTGCTCTCATTATTACTGTTAGTTTTCACCTAGTCCATTTGCAATCTATGCTTCCATTTTTTGTAATCTTCATTTGCATTTTCATTCTGTTATCCAGTTGTTTTGTAAAAATTTTTGTTATGCTAACATTTTGCAAACCGTCTACATTCTATTTTCTTTTCACGTTATTATTATCTCCGTTTGGTACGATTAACACCGTTCTGCGCTTAGCCATAAGTAACTTACGATCTACATTGCAATCAGTGCTTAAGAATGTGTGATAGCGTTTCACTGCGTTATTGAAGTACCTGATTTTAATTAATATATAATCTATTTGATTTCTATCCCTTCCATCTAGGCTCATACATGTATATAGTCTTCTTCTGTGGTTCTTAAAGCAAGTATTAGGTACTATGATTTTATTTAGTTCTGCAAAGCCCATCAATATTCGGCTTCTATCATTAATTAATTCCGAGCCATATTTTCCGATTACTATGCCATGTCATCTTACCCCTGCCTTGAAATTAAAGCAACCCATTAGGTATGTCGTTTTGTTTCACACTTGATGATGCCTCTTCTATTTCGTTACAAAATTTTTCTGTTTCATTATTACTATATACTACTATTAACGCAATACTTGTGGTAATTAGCCTCGGCTTTATACTTATTTTTACACATAATACTTAGATTTCGGAACAATGCTGACGATAGATTTGCTTAATAGTATTTTAACTATTATTCTTATCTTATTTTCTTGTTTCTCTTTTCCAAATATATAAATTCCTAATTATGATTCACATTAATTCAGTCGTGTGTTTTGTCCATTTCAGTTCGTCAATTCCTTGAATATTTGTATTTAATCTCTTCTATTCTACGACTATATTTGCTAATTTTCTTGTTTAATAAATATTTTAATATGCCAAGTTGTTATATTAAGTTGTTTTGCAGTTGTTTTTTGACTTCTCCGTTTCTTGATGACATCGGAATTTTGTTCCTAAATCTGTAGTATAATCATTCCCATCTGCAGAGTGCCGCATAGCAGTATGATTTGTAGTGAAGAATTCTGAAACAAAAGATTTAATAATAGAACGAAGTGATGTAGGACTCCATTAGTGAAGGATTTGGTCAAGTTAAGTGAATCAGAGCATGTCAGGGATCTGTTATAATTTGTAGAGATCAATGTATCTACCGTTAATTGTATCACGTAGAGCTCTTCTAAATTAACTGAAAAATCGTCCATAATCGCACCGTATTCACAAAGGTTAAGCATCGTTGTATATCATTTTATAATCTTTGTGTTTTCTAATTTTTTCTTTATTGTTAAATTGATTTAATGTATAGTCGGGTGCGTTATCAAGTTCATTAGAGATATATTGGCATTGATTTGATGAAAATTATTCTTAACGTAATAAAGTTCCCGAATTTCGTGCATTGCAGTATAGTCTAATAGAGCAGCGAGAATGAAAGTCATGTTCAAGAACTATTAATGGAAACTGATGTTCACCCACTGGTCAAAATTCGACCTTACTTATTATTAAAAACTGGAGGAAAACATATATCAATTTTCATATTTCCAAAATTTTTTTTCTTCCATTATGCATTCGTTCATTGTGTATATCTAAGAACGTACACTTTTATATGTACGTACAATCCAAACAGTTCGGTACCATTACAATTGAATAAGAAATTAATTCAATAAAATAACAGTAAATCACAATTTAAAAACCCTCATTTATTGATATTAAATGACACTTCAAGATTTAGTACACTGTAAAAAAACCAATAATGATGATTATTAAGAAAAATTAAAACATTTTAATAAGAACAAATTTACTGACCATAGCGATTTCATTCTCATTTTTTATTAATTCGTATAAAATATCACATATCGTTATATTTTTTAAAACTATTTAATTAAAACTCACTTAGTAACTTCGGTTTAAAGAATAGAAGAAATTTCAATTTATTTTTAAATATCAGTTTTATAGTAAAATAAATATTAAAAATATGAATAGAATTGTACCAAGTTTAATTTTCAGTTACTAAAAAAATTTATCGCAATAATATAATTTTTAGGTAGAACAATAAATATCAATGAATATGTTTTTATTCAGTAATATTACTGCGTAATTTTTTAATGAAAGTGGATAATTTTAATTCGGGATAGTAATTTTATTAAGAAAAAAAAATATTGAACATTATATACCGAATTGAGATAATGAAATTTCATATTAGTAAATAAAGTCACGTTATAAAATATTGTAGGAGCTAAAAATGTTAATCATAATATTAATCCGTTTAAGATAAATTTAAGTTCCGATTTTAGTTTGACTAGTTTGGGAATCACTTCTTAATAAATAGTTACTTATTTCAATGCCCTAAGATTTTTGGCTATTACAATTGTTTATTTTTTTTTTTTTTTTTTTTTTAGTTGACGAATTTAACTTTTCCAGAATACTTAAAATATTTCTGAAAACCTCTAATAACTTCAGAATTAAAATGGAAATATTAATTGATCGAAGTTTTGATGAATGGTTGCAATAGTTACAAGAAAATAAGTGAATATAATTGCACAGTATCCAAATTAACAAATGTTCGTATAATTGTAATAGCCAAAAATCTTAGGGTATTGAAATAAGTAACTATTTATTAAGAAGTAATTCCCAAGCTGGTCAACTTTTTAAAACATATACTAAACATTTTGTATCGAAATCTAAAAAATCCAGAGTGTTCAGAGCATGTGCAACCATGGGCATCGCCAGCGGGGGGCAGGGGGCAGCCCCCCCTGGAGCCTTGAAACTTTTTAATCAGCTGGCCATAATGAGTATTCATAGGCACGTAATCATGAATAATTTGCCAGAAACCCACGAAAATGATGTTTTAATTAAGATTTTATTCTTGTTTAATAGAATATTAAGCCTTTACAACTTATAAATTTTATTTTTTCTATAACTCATATCCTTTTTCTATCAAACTTAATACTAGTATGTCTACTTTAAATAAAGTTAACAAAACATATGAACCCCTGATTTTCAATTTTTTAATGTTCTATTTACTTCTAAATAAACTTCTTGCAGTGAACATGATTAATATAAATAATATATATGAATTAAGTTTCTTTTTATAATTTAAAGGCATAAAAAGTATTGTTAAGCACGTTTGTTATTCTAGGTAATTTCTTTTGCTCGTATAATTTTTGCAATAATTTCTTTTAAAATTTTTAAATAGGATAGCGAATTATTCTTACAAAGAAATATTTTAATACGGAAGAAGAAAAAAATCGTCAAGTTGTAATTTATGTGATATTTGTATAGTTGTAAGCAATTTTGCGTAACCGGAAAACTATAATTTGTTGTATTTGTTTCGTGTTATGCAGGAGTGTCATAAAATAAAATCATGTTTATTATGTGAATTTAAATTATCATAACGAATATTCTGAAGGAATAACCGGAGAAAACAAACAAATACAAATTATTTATATACGTTATATTATTAAGTACTGAAATGGTAATTTGGTAATTTATATATAGTTTTACGTTCTGCCGAATTTATATTTAACATAATTCGTTATAAATTAAATTTATTGCGTATTTTATAATTCCACTATTTTTCGGAGATATAGTTTTGATTCAAACTATATTTTTAATTAGCTTGCATTCTTTGTCATATGATCGTTAACATCAACTGCTTTGCTACACGTTCGTAGTTACGTTTAAAATAAATTTAGGATTAAATTTTTGTGTAGAAATAAAGATAAATTTACATTTCAGAAAAAAAGTGTTAATTTGAAATCACGTATTACTGCTATAAAGCCGTTTAAAGCCGATTTCTTCGTCAGTACGGAAAAAAATGAAATATTTAAAATTAGCAACGACGATTTTGGTATTCGAATCGTAATCAACAGTTTTCCTTCAATCAGCATTTCAGTCGTATATCCGTGGTAAGAATAAATATCTGTTTGATTCACGTCCGTTTCCATGAAATCTAATAAAAAGATCTTTAAATTTATTTATGAGGGAATTTTTTTGAAATTAGAACTTATGTATATTATTTGCAGTTAGTTGTACCAATATTTTCTCATTCCAGTTAATATTAATCAACCGAATTATTTAGTACTCGACAATGTTTTCATTTAAAATTCTCTTAATATAGTTAGTTGTTTATGTATTATTCCAAAAAAGTGAAATGTTCTTTTTTTGTGTTTTTTGCCTCTAGTACCGACGTATTTCCTACGTTTTGTTTACAGGAATTATTTTATTTAGTATGAAATTTCTGAGTAGAACCTTCAGTTTGGACCTTACCCCTATAGGAATAACATATACTTCTTTTGGAAGAAATACGCATCATATCTTGGGATTCGACCAACCATAAAGTAGAATATAATTGAAATTAATCAAAATTGTTTTGTATATACGATGTACGTAAATACATTTTTGATATTGAATAACATAAGCTAAATGACTGCTCGGGTTCACTTTGTTATGGTTTATATATGTTCTTTTTTTTCCAATTTTTTACTACTTTAATATTCTGTTATTTTTCATAATTTCTATATTTACTCGTAACTTTTCCCCCGTTAATCATTTTCATTTATTCGCCCCTTTTCTTTCATATTTTTCTCATTTTATTTCCGTTTATTTTCTACTTTTTTTTAATTTTAATTTTTGAAACATTTCTTTTTAACATTCTTTATTTCGATATATACTTTATCTGTTTGTTTCCATATAAAAAAAAAAAAAAAACGCGATGCTAAATTAGTTTTATTTGGTTATGGAAAATTGTTATAGACAAATAATTTGATATTTGTTTGAATTTCATTTTATGTATTAGTCACTTATGACGCGTGAAAGTTCGAAATATTTGAACGGTAGAGTAAAAAATCGCTTTATATTTAAATTTAATTTTTTATTTTTTGGAATTGCCAGTCGAGGGCATTACCAAACATTATGTTGTGTTAGTAAGAGAGAGGGGGAAATGAATTAGAATTGAATATTACTGGAGAGATAGCAATGAAGGACGCTATAATAGAAATGATTACCGGGGATGGAAGTGAAAGAATAAACGAAGCACTGCATGGCGTAGGCAAACCGAGTTTCAGGAGTTGTCTATAGAAGTGAGAGTATTCTATAGATATAGGCGCGCATTCGAAGAAGATGTGATTTGTGTCGCAGAGTATATCAGAATCCTTCGGATGGAAAGAACAAAAGGTAGAAGCGGACATAGAAAAGCGAAAAGAGGACGCCGGAAGTCGACTGCGATCTAGGCGAAGCCTGCAAATCGAAGAGATAAGAAAGCGCGAAAGATGAGGGAAGTCATAGTACCAAGGATAAGGAGGAGAATGAGTTTGGATACTAAGATAGGATTTAGGATTCGAGAATAAAAGGGGATAAATAATTTCTGGAAAGAACGTTAAGATTACAAGAAGAAAATGTGGATAGAAATTGGCCAGTCTGAACGGCAGATCGAGTTAATGAATCAACCAATTCATTTCCCTCAATGCCAACGTGACTGGGGGACCATAAGAAATCGATTTGATGAATGGAACAAACGCTACACAATGCAGTGACAAGAGAATGAATCAGGGGAATTATGAAATCTGAGAAGTGACAAAGAAGAGGAGGGGCGATAGACAGTAAAACACCTTTAGAATCCGAGACTATCAAAAATTTATTGGATTACCGTTGGTGGAAGTAGTATATTGGATAGCATGAAGGATAGTTGAGTACTCCGCGGTAAATATGGAGCAGAAGGAAGACAGTTTATAAGATTCAAAATAGTTGAGTGATGGGACCTAAAAGGCAGCCCCGGTACCGTCCGTTGTTCTGGAGCCATCAGTAAAGATAACAGTGTGAAAAGGAAATAAGGATTGCATGACATGGTTATATTCCTGTCGGACTATATGAGCCAGCAGGTTCTTGTAAAAGGCGGAAAGAGAGTATATCTTAGGCGGATACAGCAAATTGGAGTAATTAAACGTGAAGTAAGGAAGTTTGTTATAAGAGAAAACGTAAGGAGTGAATTGATTAAGTCGTTTGTATATATAAGAAAGAACAAGGACTTTCCTAGGAGAGAAGCGTCAGTTATGTAACATGGAAATATAAGAGTTAATTCGGACGAAGAAATAGGAACACGCTGAGTCAAGAAACGATAGCGAAAATAATACCGACGAATATATAGAGGAACCATATTGGTTTTTGAAAGAACTGCAGCAGTGGGAGACAACTTCAAAGATTCAAGGCAACGACGGAGATAAAGGTTCTGTACACGATCCAGTTTGGAAAGAGCTGAATTGTAATTATTATAAACAAATAGTTGTTTTTGAAACATTTCTGGAGATACAATTCTATGTTCATAAATTTTTAGACTTGGAGGTTTTTAATGTGAAAACTTTTTGCAATGCACTTAATTTGTAATAAATAATAAACTGAAAAAAATATTATACTCCACTTATAATGAAATAGTTTACTTCTCATTATTCTATAAGATAGATATAAAAGTAGTCGGATAATAACATCATTACTTTATTCCTTCATTTAGGTCACTCCTTAACTAAATAATATTAATGTACCGATTCTTTTTGCTTACAATTGAGTACTTATACATTTTTTGCTCATTAATTTAAATTGGAACAGAATAAATAAACTAAGAAGTCTACTTATAAATATAATGCAAATAAATCCTTTAATACCAAACTAAAATAAGTATAAAATAATTTACTTTAATAAATTAAATAAATACCTGTTTTCGGGAATATCCCATCATCAGCTATAATATAGGCTACACTCGGTTACAACTAAAAACACACTTAATCGAGTGTAGTCTATGTTATAGCTGATGATGGGCTATTCCCGAAAACGTTTCTACATAAGGTATTTATTTAATTTATTAAAGTAAATTATTTTATACTTATTTTAGTTTAATTTACGTTTTATTCAACTGATATTGATGAAAACTTTAACATATAGGATTCAACGCGATGAACAGTAAAAACATCGACTTTTATGTAGTACCACTGCATTATCTATCAGCCACATTTATGTGCAAAATCGATGAATTTTATGAAAGTTATAATTAAGGTTACAAATTTTATTAAATCTAGAGGATTAAATCGTCATGAATTTCAGGCTTTTCTTAAAGTATCATTGCGGAATGTGAGAATGTTGTTTATTTTTCTGATGTTCGAGACTTTCCCCGGAGAAAAATGTTGGAAAGAGTATTTGAATTGAAGGAAATAATTTTTATCTATATGGACAGCAAAAAGAAATTCGTGACCGAATTTTCAAATCCTCAATGGTTAGCAGATTTTAAGTTTTTAATTTAAATCATGAAACATCTTAATGATTTAAATTTTAAATTGCTAGGAAAATTAATAACCTTTACGAGACTGCATGGAACCTTTTTTAAAAATAAACTAATTTTATTGGAAGTTTTGAAAAAGCGATTAACTTATTTTCTATAATTATCCCAGTTCACACATTCCGATGTAAATGTGTTTGCTTCACAGCATTAATTTAAAAATCGAATATTCACAAATTTTCAAGAAAATCAAAGTTGCGAGATCTTTGAATGTGTATACCGAAAACATTTCCACCAATTTTCAAATGAAAGTAATTAACTTGCAGAGTAATGGAAGTTTGAAAGGCAAATTTCACTCGGGCTTAATCGAGTTTTATAATAAGTGTGTATGTCGGTAAAGAAAATTTCCCAGCTACTTTGAAGATGATCTCATTATTTGGAAATACGTACTTTTGTGAACAATTGTTTTCAAAAATAAAAATCGTCAAATCAAAAGTAAGAAGACTGACGCTCGTTTGGAAAGCACTCAGAATTAATACCATCGAAGGCAAAGCTAATATTGATTAACTTGTGAAATTTACTTTGTTATACGTATAATTGTCGTCGCGATAGACTTCCGTTACTGAGGTCACGGGTTCGATCCCGGGCGACGACAGAATTTACTACAAAGAATTAAATAATGGCAACCACACTACGTATACCATCATATGCGCGCTAGGTCAGTACACAGCAGACATACACGGGGGACTGCACTTGTAACGCGATAACAAGCAACTACAATCAGTTCCGAATAAAGTCTTGCACGTGTACACTCGCGTTGCATATAGCAATTGCTATGAACACACTAATACTTATGTCTGTACAGCTGAGATGTACGAATAGGTAGTCGCCGACGCTCAGGAATTAAGTATGGCACTATAAAGGAAAAGGATACGTATAATTAGAAAAAATTAGTATCGGAAGGTCCCGATATATATGTAGTATTCTGTATTGGAACACCAAATAAATACAAAAAATTGATTTTTAACGAAAAATTTGAAACTAACAGACAGTCTATTTTTATTTATACAATCAAAAGGTCTCGAGCTGTAGAATTCATTTTTTTTTCTTTTTTTTTTCTTTAAAGTTTACATTAACTTTCGTAACTTCCGTTACGTGAGAATGAAATATTTTTTATATAAATGATATCTTCATTTTCAAGCGCAAGTTTGACTGGTAAACGGTTAATTAATAGTTGAAAAATAATTAATTATAATTTTTATAATATATAATTCCGCACGCAGAAAGATTGATTAAAATATGAGAGCACTGGAGTACGAAGTGGTAACAGAGTGATTAGGGGGGAAAAACATTGCCGAAATCCTATAAGATAAGGGAGTTAACTTTTTACGAACTCCAATGTAAATAACTAGTTGTACAGAAATTTCAGTGCATAATTTTCAGCAGCAGGGCTAAAAATTAACAATTTTGAAGTATCGCAGACAAACCATTTTCGATTACTTAAGCAACTCGACGTTTTCTACAATTCGCTCCGAAAATTGTACTACTTTATCCGTTAACGGAAAAAGCTTTTGTTAAAGTCTGAATTATTTAAAAATTCTAGCTCAATAAATGATTTCGGTGCTTCTATAAAAGTACGGCACTCGTATTTAATTAAAACGGAAATAAAAATACTAGAAGTGTATTAAGGGGGGGGGGGGGGGGGGGGGGGGGGTAAAGTTAATTTTGGTAAAAAAAGGCTTATTTTCAATAATTTTTCTTTATGTTCCAGTAAATGCAAATACATTTTATTAAGTGTAATACAATAAAGTAACATTTGAACAATATTTTCAGAAATTTTAAATAAGAAATATTAAAAAATAAGCCGTTAGCAGCAAATCTTCGGAGAAGCCTCAAAAAAAAGTTGTTTTGCGCTGGACACTATATCTCACCACTGTTTATCTGAAATCAAAAAAATCAAAATGCTACTGATAGTTAATCATTTTCTTGAGGTAACGCTGGGAGGATTTTTTTTTTTTTTGATTTTTTAATTTTTGTTAACACTTGGAAGTCAAAAACGCGATTTTCGCCTAACAAAATCGACAATTTTTTTATTGTAAAATAGGTAATAATTAAAAAAAAAAAAAAAAACCCTCCCAGCGTTACCTCGTAATTGATGTGCAGAAACACTGTACAAAATTTCAAAAGAATCGGTGCATTAGTTTTCGAGTTACAGTGTCCACGGACTTTAAAAATGTCAAGTGCGAGAAAAAGGCTTTAAAGTTTTGTGTACAAAAAAATTTGACTTAAACATCAGTACGCGAGTGTTTCTTCTGATATACTTATTCAGAGTCACCCATAAAGCTCATAAAGCTCACAGCTTTCAGCTGTAAAATCTAAGGCAGCTTTTTGCTTTTGTCAACGTAGAATTCTGCCTTCTTTACTTTCAAGTGCAGCTTGTTGCTCCACTCTGTTTATGCTCGTTCAATCTACTGCGCGCGTCCATTCATGATAACTTGACCCTGTACTGATGCTTATCTCTTGCATAAATTGGAGCAAAGCAATACAGCCCTCATTGAACATACATGAAGCCACATGAGCTGTGATTTCAACCACAGTTTAAGTTGATTCAAACTTTCATTGTTGTTTTGAGTGAATCCTCCAAGATACGCTACAGAAGTGCTCCCTTACTCAAGTCTTCATATATCGGTTTAATTTCTTCAGAAACGTCACTTGGAAGTGCGGTGTAACTGTGTTTGAATTACTTCGGGGCATTTGCAGCTGCAGCTTTCTGCCATTCATACCACGAGTCTTGACCTCTCGGGCATTTGTCGTGCTGCGGTTTCTCGTCCATCGAACAGTAATGGTAGTAAGTAGCCCAAATGGCACAAAAATATTCAGTTTTTTTTTTTTTTTTTGGACGATGCACCTTTTACTTCGACATCGTCTGTCTTGCGTTTCTGTGGAGGTGTTACTTTTTTTGATTGATCTAATCTGGAACTGGTACTCTTGCGATCTTCTCTGCTAATTTTCTTCGGCATTTTACTAATAATAAATACACAATCATAGCGAAACTAGAAAATACGAAGTTCAAAAGAGCACGAAACAGCTTCCAGGTAGCCGCGCTACGTAGCTGCCCAGTAGGTGTTCAAAACCGGAGCGGAGCACCGCTCACTCAACAACTCTATAGGTTCGTTAATTTTGTTGCGATCGATTTCAAATTTTGACACAATAATCTTGAAATGTTTTACATTCATATAAGCAAATTAAAAAAAAAAAAAATGCAAAAAAAAAAGTTTAAAAACTTTACCCCCCTCCCCCCCTTAATTAAAACGGAAATAGAAATACTAGAAGTGTATTAAGTTGATTTACAGCTAATAATCTGAAACGTTTTTTTGTTCAATAATTCCGACACAAAACGTGTTTCCAATATGTAATACTATTTAAAGATTTGGATGTTCTTATTGTTACGGATGATGTATTAACCTTGATTTTTCAAAAACATTTAATTTCAGCAGCTCAAATCTGAATATAAATGTGATAGAAACAAAAACACTTTCAGGAAAACCGAAGAAGAAGATTAAGGAAATAATGCCGGGACGTGTTCTTTTGCGTAACAATTAAAATATTCAGCTAATTAAATTCAATTAACTTAGATAAAAAATTAATTATATTTATACTCAGGGTCTTGGTATCGTAAATCCAGTTTCTCAGTAGCGAGATTGAATTATTCTTTGATCTCTAGTTACGCAATATAATATCTACGGTTTGGGAACGTATTAAATATGCACCCCTATTATACATATATGCTTATCCGTAAAAACTAAGAATCGGGTTTTCAGCTTCTAACTCAATAATTCGGTAATCTATTTTATTTAGCGATAATGCCGAGCTTTTTTCAACAACTTGTCGGAACAGTATACGTCTGTGGCGAATGAACGAATATATCCCGGCGATGGAAATAACGGTAGGGGATACAATATGCCATTCTGCAACGTTTCTTCGCAACGGAACTATTGTAGTATCTTGTAAGTTTTACTAACATCTGTGAAAAAACAAAAAAATCTCTATGAAATTTTAAACGATCTTTAAATGCGCAATATGTTCTTGGTTATTTTCGATTTATTTCAGTTTGGAACGATGGTTATGTTCGAGGTCATACAACTGACACGGCAAAGTTATTACATCAGATTCGAACATTTCAGGAGCCTGGATACGCTATTATTTATTCTTCGGCTAACAACAGTATTTTGGTCGGAGGAGAAAACGGACAGGTATAAATCACTTTTTATGCAGATTTATCTAGAAATTAGTTTTAAATCACACCTTAATTTACTATTTTATTTTCACATATGACCTATTTGAAAAGAAGTAAACCTATTATGTAGTCCACGAGTGAAAGTGACGTACGTTTAAATAAAATGTTTCAAAAGAATTTTTCTTTAAATGAAATTTATCGGTGCCTGTAAAATTTGCTGGGTAGAAAAATTGACATCGAAATTGAAAAGAACCCGATGATTGGCACGGATATCTTAAGGTGTTATTTTTTGTTCCCCCCCCCCCGGTTTTAGGTGTATTTCTCATTAATAATTAACCGCGCCTGTTCAAATGAATAATAAAAGTTTTATTAGCGAGTATCCGGAGGTCACAAGTTCGAAACTTGTTCCGCAGCTCAAGTCGTTACCACGTATAAACTTAATGTAAAATGAAATATTGATTATACCGAAGAAATTTTGTAAACTACAAGCGCCTTAGAGGAAGGAACTGACCGCAATATCCTCTTCAGGTCCATTAGGCTTATATGAAAAACTTAATTCTACAATCTCCGAGAACCCTAACAGGGCTATAAACGATTTAATTCTTTTTTTTTTAACACAGTGTTTGAGATGGTCACCATAAATCTGAAGCTAGGACAAATTGAATACCAAAAATTCACCGTAAAAACACATTCACTCGAATGATAATTTTTTTATTAGTAACATTGTTTTCTTTTTCTACAAACAAAATTAAATATTGTGGATAGCAAAGAAATAACGGTTTTTTAAATAAAAATAAAAACTTTATTTATAATACATTATCTCTACGGCGGCGGCTCCGGTATTGTCGCTGCAGCGGTTTTCAAGTTAATTTTGATACACTCGTGCAATGTTTTTAATCATATTCTTTTCTTTTTACAAAAATTAAACACGCAAGTTTAAAATTCCATAATTGTTTATGTGATCAGAAAAAAGTGAATGAAACGCAGTATGATTTATTACACTTTTCGAAATACAAATATATTTATAAAATCAGCAATTGATTAAAACTCGCTTTTATTTTGAATAATTTTTATACGATTCAAAATAAAACGTTTTAACTTTCGATAAAAGTAAAAAATAAAATATTGTTAAAATTAAGAATATTTCAGATCGTAAATAGTTTTTACATAGAAAATTTACACAACGATTAAATGGGTATCAATATTTGAATAGAGAATTGCTATTAATCAATTTGTCGAATGTTTATTTATTATTCAATGGGTACGTTAAAGGTCGTCATTTATTTTAGATTTATCGTAGAAAATTTCTATAAAACATTCATTTCAGGTAGCATTTAGTTTATCGGTGGAAAAAGAGGAAGTTTTATAGAGGAAACATATATAATTTTAATAATGAACTCATATATTCTTCTTTTATATATAAAAATTAACCGAATTATTTTTAGGATAAAAAAGGCAAATTTAAAATCTTGCATTTTAACAGTATTGAGTATTTTGGGAAAAGAAGCTTAAAATTTTGCGCGTGGAAAATTAAATTTTTTCTGTTCGAGAGTGCGGGGACCGACCCCCCAGAGGCTGGGCCCAGGGCTATAGCCTTCTCAGCCTCCCATAGATACACTGTCCAGATCAGTTAATGAAAATAACGTTTTTTCCTATTTCATTTGTTACTTTACTGATTTTCATCGAAGTAATTCGATCCATTTACTTTTTTTTATATTTTCTATTAGTAATATTTCAAATATAGATGTGTATATATATATAATGCTCGTGTATTATAACTTGTTTTTCTAGATTGTCTTTGCGCAACTTTCAGAAACCGATAAACTAACAATAACAGCCAAAATATCAAAACATACTGGAAAGATTTTATCTGTTCACTCAAATTTAGCTGGAACTCAATCAGCAACATGTGCTACCGACGGTTTAATTATAATCTGGAACACCGAGTACATTTAAATATGATATATAGACTTTTTATTTTAAAATAGTTGGTTTAAAATTTTATTAATTGACTTCAAGAAAACACGACAAAAAAGAGCAAAAAAAAAACGAGATATTTCAGGCATATCTTAAAAAGTTTTAATAGTATAAGGATTAAGCAGAGCACTAATCATATTTCTCTTTTTTGCTATGTTCTAGGTTGAAACAGAGCAAACGGATTATATTTTCTAATACCGTTACAAATTGTGTTAAATTCCATCCGAATTTAAATAATTTAGTTTCATGCGGTAATGACAAAAAAATTAAAATTTGGGACACCGAAAATGGAACTCTACTAAAAAGTGTAGAAGGTTCGCTTTCATCTTCGCTTAGCAGCATAGACATTAGCAGAGACGGAATGTACCTGTTATCTGCTGCGATTAATAATATTATCAAGGTATCCGACTAACTTTTAGAGAAACATTATTTTTTACACAATTTTATTACACGAAATTTATTTACTGCAACTTGTTTTAAAAATACCTCCATGCGGCTGGTAATTTCTGTATATATTAAGTACTTGTAAAAATATCGCTGATAACGCGATAATAGATGCAAAAGTTAAAAGAGTGGAAGACAGCGTTTTGAGCTTTAAAGCGAGAAGAAACCTCGTTAACTCCAAAGCGCACTATCATTTCGATTAATATTTAACCAAACAGAATAACATATATGTGATGCGCGAACCAATCACCGTTAAACACCTATTATTTTTAAGATATCATTTCGAAATTTGCCAATTTTGAGCCTATTTGGGGGGTGTGGATTGAAAATTTTTCAATTTTTTAATTTTCTTATTTATTACGTGTGGTTAGTGCTGCGTATATCAAATTTTAGCTTTCTAGGGTATTTTGATCATCTTGGATGAAAATATGTCGGTAAATTCTTTGCTTAAAATGGGCTGTCTGTTTTCGAATACTATTAATTATGGGAAAAGTTAAAATTTTAGTAGTTAGTAGATATTTTAAATTCTACCACAAATTTTAAAATTTATGATACCTTAGGATAAAAGTTACAGCGCCTTTAAAATCTGTTTTTGAGCGTTCCGATAGAATTGGAGTGCCGACCAGTTTGTCCAATTTGATTACATGCACTATACCGCTAACCGCGCACGTTGATACTGATAAAGAAGTCGACAAATACCGGCTAATACGAGAAATACATTGTTGATTAGAGAACGGAGAAATTAAAAAATTTTGGGTTAGTATCTATGAAACCGACGGAGAAACCCTATAAATATTTATGTTCTTCAAATTCATTAGCGTTAATTTGCTTACGCCTTGGATATTATCTGCAATGAGACTGAGATGTAACTCTATACCTTTATATTCAAGTGTATTGAAAAATCTCGCATCAGGTCCGACAAAAAAAAAAAAAAAAAAAAGAAGCGATTAACAATTTACAAGAGAAAATTTTTAAATTTCACGTTAAATTTAAGAAAATCTCGAAATTATTTTAATATTACAAATATACATGTTTTTTAGTTTCGGTTTTATTAAAATTTCAGGTATGGTCGTATAATGATGATAATGTGATTGCAGTTAATTTGGATAATACTGAACATATTTCCAACATTCATTTTAGTCCTGATCAAAAATTTATCATTACTTGCACCACGACCGGATGTGTGGTATTATATAAAAATCCGTGCCAAGTATTGTAAAAAGAAATTCGTTTTTTTCGTGGTTTATGCGGTATATTTTTAAGCGTGGATTTTTAAACGTGCATTTCAGAATCAATAAAATTAAACGAAATGTATTGCTTAAATATATTTTTTGGTAAACCATATATATAACATATATAGTAAAAAAAGAGAAAAACAAAAAAACACTCATTCAAGCCGGCACCGGAAGACAATATTATGCACAATCGCAGGTTTTATATACCAACTGGTGAATTACTCCATTTTTAACTACATTATTATTCGCATACAGTTTCTTCGCGTTTGTCGTTATTTAGATGTGTTTTTTTCTTTCTTAAAATATATTTTCATGTTTCACATCATATTCATTCATCTTATTATACCAAATTAAATGGTAATTGAATTCTAATACAACTGGCATTCGGGTATTCTGCCCCAAACAGCACGCGAGTATCATGTTTATAGTAATAAAAATGGTTCGTTGAAAAAAAATTATTTATCTTCAATAATTAATTTTAGGAGAAAACTGAACGATATAAGGTTGTTAAAAGCTTATTAAAAAAATGTTAAGTATCTCCACTACATGCAGATACATCGGTACATGGATATGTCTTATTTTTCATCAGCTAAAAAATGTCCAATGTAAAATTCCAGAAGGTCTTCACTCTTCTGGCTACGAATCGATACTCCTTGATACAATGGTAGCAGTAGTTATTTTGATGGTAGCAGCAGTTCTTTTGATCACCCATATGATTAATATCACACGGTGCAGTTGACATAACTCATATGTTTTAATTAAATAGCGTTAAAGTTTTTGCTCTTAAAAAAAGCTTGACGAACGCTGAGCCCCCACCGGTAAGACATATCCATATCAAAAAAAGGAAAATAATAATAATTAAATAAATGAAATCAAATGCAAACGATAGCAATTACATTCAAAATACAATTTAAAAAGCTGATTTCCACGTAAGTGAAGAGGACACTGTACATACCAAACGAAATTGAAAAGTTCTTAATAGAAAATAAGTTTAAGTTACCAGCTGTGTAATTAGTATTGCAGGTAAAATGATCTTATAACAAAAGCATAATTTCAATCGACTGTTGAAAGATCCGGTCGGAAGCCTATGTTGAAAGTGAAAAAAAAATGGAAAACCAGAATGGAATAAAATCGAATGATAAAAAATAAAATTAAGCATTTTTTTTTTTTTTTTTTTTTGGGGCTCGCAAAACCAGGGACCTCGTCCAGAAACAATAGGAAGAAAAGTTAACTAATTAAAACATAATTCGATCGGAAATGGCAGAAATAAAGGAACCAATTAGAAGAACAACAGACTGAGACGAAATGGACAGGATATGGGAAGCACAGTAGGGAGCAGGAAGCCTTGACTTTAAAAGGAATAAAGGGAAGAGCGTTCCGCAGAAAGAGCAGAATACTCAAAGAAAATGTGATTAGCATCACAGATAAGTTCCTCATTCGGATATAGATGACAATAAGGGGAGGAGAGGAAACCAAAGAGAGACGAAAACGGGAAGCGGGCAATAGAGTGTGATTGAAGCGTAGACGAATAATAGGGACAATAACAGAACGTGGAAAAGAAGGGAATTCTGAGAAACAAGAATTAGTAGGAAGGTTAGGTTGAATTGAGAGGTGGAAGGAACTATCATTGGTAAAAGACGAAGGGTCCATATCCGACCAAAATTTAAAATGAAATTTCTTACTAAAGGACAATAGATTACTTTTTAAAATTAAGCATTAAGAAAAGTTATAAACACGGAGGAATTTGAGTCACTGAACTTCTTTAAAACGAAAAGTTTCGACCCTGTTTATCGGATACAGGTTTTATTGTAATAGTTTCGGTTCCCCCTGTTTTTAAACGAAGCTGACGCATCAATATTTTCATCTTTATTATAATTACCACAAATAGCGTCAACGTGGGTTACTTTAGCCCAAAAATAAACTTTTTTCACAGATTTTTTGATATTTCTTTTTTATACTTTTTTGTATATTTTTGTGATCGAGGTTTTATTGTTAAAATTAATTTAGTATAATCTTAGAAAGTATTATATCACGTTTTTGTTTGCGTGGAATTTTATGTCAACGTTAGATCTAAAAAAGGTTTCGTTCTGTAGAAAAAAAAATTAATTTTTTAAAATTATGGATCGATAACTCTAAAAGTTAAATTGAAAAAGTTAACGCTCAGTACAAATAATATTTAATTAGAAAGTTTTTAATCAATAAACCAAAAAAAAAAAAAACAAACGACATTTCCGTCTATAAAACTAGGCAAAATTAGGGATCAACGGGAATTATAAGGCTCAGTTAATTTGAAAACTGTCTTTAATAAAAAATACAAAAATAATACTTATTCCGGTTACAGAAACTTGAAATTGTTTTCACGTCACTTTTTTTTCACTTCCTTTTCTTCAGTTTACTCCGGACTAGTTGATTCGCTTTTTTCTAAAATATCGAGAAAATATATGGACTTTCCGAGGAGCTATTCGAATGATTTTCATGTGTGCTTGCTTTAATGTTTATATAAAAACAGATTTTTTCGATTAGTTCCAAATTTACAAGTTGGTTCTATGGTAGTTTGCTCAAGATATTTTTCTTTAATGGAGAATATTCCTAATTCATTCAAATTAGCAATTATGTTTTAGTTAGTTTCAATTAAAATATCCAGAATCTTCGAGATGGCTGTTTTTCAATTTCAACGGGCAGTGGGTTAGCTAAAAGAATTCTGAATTACGGAAGTATTATTAATAAATGCTATTATTGTAATCAAAATGCTCCACAGTCGCCAGATAGTTTTACTCTTGGCTATTTTTTTATTATATATTAACACCAGTAACAATTACAGTTACTTTGGCATTTAGCTTCTTTATATTACCTAAGGCCGATACCTGTCTCATCGCTGAATTTTCTTCTCCATTAGAATGTATGTCGGCGCGTATGGTCTATTTTTTATATGATCTGTTTAATGTCAATAAGAAAAAAAAAGGAAATAGGGATGTACAGTGACGTGTCAACGTTTCCCAACCAGTGAGGGCAAAAACATAAATCATCCCCATACGTAAAGAGGCCTATATTATATATAATTACACATGCAACTACATGTTCGAAAAGCGATAGTTACTAGTAATGCTGAAGCATTAACGATATTTGTTATAATAAATATTATTTGTACTGATTTTATATTGTAAGAAATTATGTGTAATGAAAAAGCATATAAAAATAAAAAATAAAAGAAAATGTGATTAACCTATTTGAATTTGACATAAATTTTATTTACCTGCTTTCCGTTTAATTTTCTTGCATTTTATGAAATAACTGTTATATATATAAATATATATATATATATATATATATATATATATGTATTAGGGTAATATATGTTTTTCCGAGGGGCGTCGCTCCCGCAGTTGTGCCCCCCTTCCCGTTTAATACGCCACTAGGGATGTACTTCTGGCGCTGCTTAGTAATTTATAGCGTTATCGGCGTTTTTTCGTTATGCACTATGTTGTTCAAATAAATTTATGTAGCAGCGAATGTTCTTAATATACCATATTGTTCAGTAATAAGTAAATAGTTTACGATTGTTATTAAGCTTTCATAAGTTGCAAATTCGTTATTTTTAATAATGGTAGTCTTTTAATTGTTTTTATTTTTAATTATTTACTTATTTAATATAATATGGCATATCGGAAATATCGGAATTCGTTTAAAAAAATGTGATAATTTTTTAAAATTTGTAGGTGATCATTAAAAATATGTTTAAATACATACCTGTCTAGTACAAAGTCGTAAGAATCAACTGTAATTAAACGAATGAACCCATTCCTATTTTTCGAAGCATTTTCTACTTTTCTTATAAGAGAATTCTCCCGCAATAAGCAACGCAAAAACTGATTTTCTTGGTTTCATTATTAACGTGATTTAAATGGCATAAACGATCTCACGCATGTCTACGAGCAAAGCACAGTAATAGGCAGCAGGCATACCTTTAAAATGACTCCATTTTATTATTCTTACTACTAATTTTATCTACAATTCATAGGCAGATCCGCCTGCGAAAAAAAAAAATCTAGCTACGCCAATGCCGATAGGTCTTTGCTTGCATTTTAACGGGTGAAAATAGGGAGTCCATTATACTTCTTCGCCAACCGGTTTCACCAAAAGAGCCACGTTTCGCCGCCGGGAATAATCGAATGATGTCATAAGTAAGACTGTTAATTATTTTAACTATTGCGTAATATTAAGAAAACATAAAGCGTAATATATAAAAACTACACAGTGCTGCTCTAGGTTATCGCGCTTGCACGGGTCAATTATTTTTCTTTTTGACTGTTTCCAATTACCGAGATTTCTCTGATATTCAGCTCGCTTTTGGATAGGCACCAAATCTAAAGTTTTTGAACTGTCAGCTCTTAATTCTTTAAACTAATGCCGCCGACTAGGTTGAGAGAATCAGTCTTCTTCTTCTTCATTCGCCGTCTCCATCTCGAACGTTGTCGATCCACAATTGGAATTTATTTCTATCAACAGCTGTTCGGAAAAGTTCTAATGAGGAACAGTTGAACCAGTTGTTAAGATTATCCATCCATGAAATTTGACGTCTACCTCTCGATCTCTTCCCGGCCACAATTTTACCCTCAAGTAGTATTTTTAGATATGATTTGATCCTCTTAAGATATGTCCCAAGTATTGTAGTTTCCGTTTTTTGATGGTTCGTAGTAGTTCAAGGTTCTTTCCCAGTCTATTAATTATTTCAATATTCTTTACTTTTTGCATCCTCGGGACACGTCGGTAGCAGTACATCTCAAAAGTGCTGATTTTTTTGTCTAAAGTTGAGTCTAGTGTCCAGCACTCACAACTATACAGTAGAAACAAAATGGAAATACAGTAAAACCCCGATTATCCGTATTAATTTTGAATTCATCATGCACGAATACGGGAGAACACGATTAACCCGTCGCCGGCCGTTCCGCGAGTTTTTATCTATCCCGAGCCTTGCAACCCACGTAATATGTGGGTCGGGAGGCTCTTCATTCCATTTCATATTATGAATTGATAGCTGACCATTTACGATTGCAATTGTATAATTTTCTGTATTGTTTTGCTTTATAATAAATACGTATAATACTGTATATGAAATGATAGCTGTGGTGATATAAAACCCCTTTTAGCGAGAAGGAAACTGGATCATTTAGACTAATTTAATTAAGTAAATACTGTATCAATGAAGAGACGAAGAAATAAGGACACAACAGGTAGGGTACAAACAAAAATTTAAGTGAACGTAAGGTACAGAAAGAAAGTGTTATAAAAAGGAATAGAATTAGACTAGATATGAATTTTTATTAAAAAAAGTCAGTCAGTTTCTTCTGTCTGCCTGTCGGGAATCTCTTTTTGTTTTATCTTCGTCTGGAAATTTTCTAACTGCACAATGTCTGTGAATATTCTATCTGTCTGCTGCTCGAAATATGTGATCACAGTCTACATACAATACAACGCAGTTTCCTGGTACTAGCGTTTCGACTTCCTCCTCATTTTCTGATTCAGAATGCGCATTGATTTCATTTAAAATTTCTTCATCAATAGAAATACGCTTAAGTAAGATCAATTTCATAATTATCTATCCACTCCTTCATATTTTCATCATCAACATGTTCAAATTCGTTCCCATCACAATTTGGAACCTTTTTTGCAGGAAGCACGCGAGTGTTAAAGAGATGCACGGTTAATCGGATGCCAATGAAATTTATAAAACGAACATGGAAACGTTTAAAATAAGTCTAAAGTTGATAATAACGATAAAACGGAATGTTTATTATAAACTTTTTATTTCATTTGTCAAAATCAAAATGACGGAGCGGAAAGTGATGGTTTTTAAAAAAAACTCAACGTCCTCTTCGATGAAGTAATTTCTAAGTGGCGCTTAAATTATAAGAAACAAAAATCATAGAGCCTGTTTTGTAAACTTTTAAAGTTTCGCAATAGCGAATATTAAAAAAAAAAAAAAAAAGAAAAGGAGATAGAAAATATTAAAATTTTTATTTGAAAATAGTTGCACTTATTTATTTGTGTTCACTATGTAAAACAAGCATTTAAATAGAATGAAGATGTTGAAAAAAAATTTAGTGGACTTAATTTTTCTATGAATATTAATGAGTTTCTCTCGAGAAAAAAAGGAAGCTTAAAAAGAAAAAAAGAAAAAAAGAATGAAGAAATAAAAGTAAAAAAGTAACGAAACGACTAAATTTTTATTAAAAACGAATCGTATTTAAAGCGGAATATCAAATATTTAAGTTCTTCCCGCGTCCAGCATGTAAAAAGTAAGCATGTATTATACGTAAATGAAAATGGAGATGATGGAAAAAATTGACGGGCTTAATTTTTCTATGAATATTAATGAATGTCTAGTGCGGAAAAGATGGACTACATTCGTGCGATGAAAAAAAATCACGTAACTGTGACAGGCTAACATGTATTCGAAGTGACAACTGGTTGCGAAAATTCTTACTTCATGTAACATAATTAACATTCTATTTAAACGTCATCGCTGCTGCCATTTGCAGTGCGCCAGTTTTCTTGCGGTGTAGATACGAAAATCGGGAAAAAAGAAAAATTAAACGCACCTTAATCGAATAGTTTTGTTCGTCTAAAAAGCTGCTTTTCATCGTATTAACATTAATTTTAATTGCGCCAACAATTCAATTTTCTGTTTGTAACAGATCGGGCATAAATCTAGCAAGATGGCATCATCCGAAGAAAGACTGTTCAGAGGATTCTACAACTGTGTCCGACAATTCACGTTAATAAGCCAGAAAATTGAAGTATTATTAAGGCAATTTAGATGTTATCCTTTTTTTTTCACCTATTACCTCGTATCGTTCTGTTGTTTGTTCGCATATTGCGAATCATTGATGACAATAACTTGTAATTTCCATCAAATTGACATGGAATCGCCTATAAATATCGGATTCTGTAATTTTAAGGTGCCCCATCTGCATCGATAATTTCCTTCTCATCACGCACAAGAGCAGAGAAAGTAGAAAAAAAAAAAAAACACAAACGAAACATGCAGATAACAATATTGCGCAGTTCACGAAATGGATAAAAAGGTAAAACATTTCGTAGAAAACTTTTTCAGACGCTGCGACTTTTGTCTTAATTTAGATAGAAAGATTGAATCCGAAATTTGTTGTAAAATTTAAAATATCTTCGAATTACCAAAATTTTAACTTTCTGCAGCTAACTATGCATCTGATAAATTCCCATTACCTTCCACGAGACTATTAGCGGTTATTTATAATTTTATTCAATTTATTAATTGCCGCTCGTTTTCAAATCCTAGTTTAGTAATCCAATCCTTTTTTAGTGTTACTCAGCCGTTACGACCTATAAAAGTGTGTTACTCATATCTGTACAATACGAGAAAAAAAAACATAGGTAGAGTACCTGCCAATCATTTTTGGTTGTGATATAGAATGTATATACACACACATAAATACATATATATATATATTTATATACAAATTCTTTTTTTTTGGTATTTTCTTATTTTCAAATATATTATCTCATAATGTAGGGGGTAAAAAAATGGTAATATTCATTTTCCTCCCTTGTTGTGAAGTAGCAGAGCTTCAAAATGTCACTTTTTAATTAGTAATTTAAACTCAAAGCCTTTTTTATCGTCTCTAGACTATTTCTAAACAGAGCTTGAAAAATATTTATATATTATTAATAATTCATTACGTCATACTTAGAAGCATATCTTAATTCTCAAAAATTAATTTAAAAGATCATTTAAAATAGATTTAAACAAAAGTACAATAGGTGTGCGGCTGTTTCATGTTCGTGTAACGTGCGTTAAATAAATATGTTTGCATATTTTTTACATCATTCAAAATAGAATAGTCCTAAAAATAATGAAACTTATTAAATGTAACACTGTTGTCACTATATTTATATAAAAAAATGATTTTGAATTTTCATGGCTTTTAATATTTATATATTTTTTACAAAGTTATTAATTCGCAATAATATGCCAAATATCTTTTTTTTTTCTTTTTTTTTTAGTAATACGCATTCATGAATAATATAAAAAAGAGGCACAGTGTATGGCTATATATTATTCATCACTGTTATTTCAATTGTTCCCCTGGTACAACACGGGGACGGTTGAAACATTTAAAGTACTGTACGTTTTTTTTTAATATTCTTTGCCTATATGAGCATAAGATAAAAATGTAAATATATTTAGAAAACTTACATATTGTGTAAACACTATAAATTAATTTAGAAAATGATAAAAAGTTGGCGGTAAAAAAATAAAATACGAAAATTTTGTCAATTGCCCCCAGTCCCGCTATTGCCTTTTTTTGTTTTTTTTTTATTTATTTATTTATTTTTTTTTTTGGAATTTCTGGTTTACAATTCGCTACTGATCTTTAAAATAAAACCTCGCAATTATTATTCAAACTCCTGACGTAAGATAGCGCGTTGGTCGGAATTTACAATTTACCAGGGACTGCTTTAAAGTTTGAACAAGTACAAGATATCCCGAAGATAATTACAAACTGGTAGCTCACAACGGAGTCCTGCCTTCGTGTGAATATTTTGTACGCTTTAGCCTCAGACTAGCTGGTCGGTTTCCCGATGGCCGCCGACTATATAATTATATAGACTTCAGCTAATTCAAAACGTCATCTAAGGAAGGAGAGAAAAGGGAATTATAGACACGCGATATTACCAATTAACCGAGGTGTCGATCACCGGCCGGAATTTGAGTCTAATGATCATAATCGTTCCCGCCTGGCCCTGATTATGCCACGAAGCAAACTAGTTTACACTTAATTTTATCTAAAAACTCACACGATGATGTGATTTACCGAAGCGTACGAAGTAAAGCGTGCCTAGCGAAATTCTCACCCGAAACGTTTACGACTACGATTCTACTAATTGCACGCTGCAAATTTGTCTTACACGTGTCGAAAATTATCTTTTCCTGAGCTACCCGGAAAAGAAAAAACATCCGATAAATAGAAAATTTTAATTTTCCGAAATTGTTAAAGGCCAGACGGAGTTTCATGGTCGCGCATGTCTGACAAAATAAAAACGCGTAAAACTCGAATAAGACAAAAACATTTCAGAAAAAAACGGAGAAGATGATAATACAGAGTGATAAAACGTGGGAAAATAATCATCGATATTAAGTAAAACTTCGCCTAGTACCATCGGTTCGGCGTGAAATGTTTCCCTCGATATCTGCGATGAAACATCTTCAACTACATGTTCCGGAAGAATAAGTCGGTAGAAATCTTGAAACGAATTTCAATTTCATTTTTAATTTGCTCTTTAATAATCGGCTTAATGAAAACAGCCTTTAAACCTTCCACCGTGGTCGAACTATTCAAAATCTGTGTTGATCTGTCACACGAAAAGAACTTGGTGAATATGCCTCATCTGCTGTAATTTATCAAACTATCCCGATCGAATAAAACTATTCGCACACGGCTCTAGATCGGATTCGATTGGTTGTGTGCAGTCGTCGTAGATCAGACGGATACCATTACGCATTACCAAATATGTTTTCAATTCTATCATTTGCTATCAAACTTGCCGTTGACTTCGTAATCCAGTCTATGTTAGATGCTCTTATCTGCTCCGAGTACTTATTTTCGCTTTCCTTTCTACGGCAATTTCATTTCTGATCGCAATACCCCATCGCGAAAGGCATTATCTCATCGTTGTCGCAAAAATCGAGTCCCATTACATTCGCATAAACACCGGACCCGTAAGAACACTGTGCGAAATGAATTAGTCGACCTCGTCGCAAAGAAAGCTGCTGCCTGCTTTCCCACCCCGGATATTACGACTCCTCTACGCTGTTAAAAATGTCGTTGAATAATAAACGGTCTGCCAATTTTGCACGAACTCCTTACATCGAGTAAACTTCACTTAATTCGGATACATCACTGCAGACTAACAGATCAGAGGAAGTGACTGCGCATTGACCACGCTATCCTACATTCCGACGAGACAAAACTTCTGGTCCCACTGGTGACGTACGTTCCATTTTAATATCCATTCAACACATCCTCCTAGAGTGTTCAAGATTTTTTATTAGGTCTTTCCATCGTGCTGTGTGATCTACTCCAATTTTTTGAAACAATCAAAATTAGTAAATAATTTTTTCATTAAATAATTAACGATTTGAATTATTCATTTACGTTTACATCTTAATATTTTGATTACAAATATGTAATTATAAATATATAATATTGTCGAAATAAATTTATTTTCAGTGATATTAAGTTTTTCTTAGTTAACTTGAAAAAGAGAAGAGGAGAATTTATCGAATATGCACGACAATTCTCTTGATCGAATAAATCTTTCTACTGAGAAAACATCATTATAATTAAACAATTCGACGATAGCTTTCAGAATCCCGATTACAAAGAAATACCGACACATATATTCTTATTAGAAATACCAGCCATCAGAAAGGCAACATTAAAATTTACTAATAATTTAAATTAAAAATGAGGGGTAGTTCGGCAAATGTCTGTTTACAAATTAATCCGATGCAAAACAAGTGGGTACTGCGACCGACAGTAAATACTACACCGATAACTTTCACAGTTTATACACGTATTTACTTCAAAATTCTGCATATGCCAAAATGTAGACAAAAAAACTAAAACCAAACACCAATTTTTTAAGAGTCTTTTTTTTTTTTTAAAAAAAAACACTTACAGCTTTACTATTTTTTTACAGAACTGTATCAAAATGATACTGTCACTATTTTCAGATTTTTGCACAATAACTAAATTAGCTAAATTATTTTTTTCAAATTTTCTTAAATTACTCTAAAAGCTCGGAAGAACTATTTAAAATTTTTACATGCCGGTTCAACATTAATACATAGTGAGTGAAGTGAACCGGAAGTAAATGGTGTATCATATGTAAACTTGAGATAAAATTTTGACTGCGACCTACATACAAGTACGTACATACAGAGACACGCACACATTAGTGTTTCAAAAGTGTCCTTTTTTAAATGTGATTATGTTGGGGGGGAGGGAGTGGTTCCATTTTTAGCGTCCTGTCACGGTCCATTAGCGTCATGTCTCGGGAATTATGCAACGCTCTCGACAACGAAACGAGTGTCTGTATTACTGCTACATGTAAGAAGTTTACTGTAGTCAACAAAACGATTATATATATATATATACAAAAATACATCTTGCATTGTAAAGTTCAGTATTACTGGCAATAGTGATTGTTCGATTTACCGTAAGTATGTTAAATGTTGGTTAGTGTCAGTTGAGATGTTGACTGCAGAGATCAACTTTGCGAGGATTATAATGAATTCTAACTGTGACTGACGATGGAAAATTTTGTGCCCTTCAAAGGCATAAAGAAACAGAATCGTGTTAACAACAAGAAGCTGAAGCGTGTAAAAGGGGTATAGAATGAGCTAAACATTATAGCTGGACAGATATACAGATACTACTATTCCGATTGTGTTCGGTTGGAAACCTGAATGTCGCTTTGAAACCGTCAGAAGAAGAGAAGTTATTAAGATTGCAACGATAAGTGGTACAGCTGCTGATTAACCAACATGTTGATGATAATCGGACAATATATTCCATTCTTTTCTCATCACTGACGATAAAAATGTATCTTCAGTTTAGACTGAATAAATTTGTAACTGATAATGAAACTTTATATTTTGTATTAAACCAACGTACGCAGCAAAAAAATAAAATATTTGTTACTCAAAAATGTGGCAATGCTTCGATGTTTTCCTGTGAAGAGGAGATACTTTCGTTTCCCTTTTTTCTTCTGAATCACAGAGTTTTCAATTTCCGTCTTTGGACCGATTACACAGTAACCTCCACTACTACTGGTAAACTAACAAGTTTTAGGTAATTTGAATTCAGTATTAGAAAATAAAAAAACATTTAAACTTTTAACGTTCCCGCCCATACGAAGATAAAGTTGTGCAGCAAATAACTCCATATTAACTCGCAGCAAAGTTTAATGTGCACCACATCGCACCGGACCGATGGAACGAAAAAAAGTAATTTCACATACGGCAACTGCAGATATATATATATATATATGTGTGTGTGTGTGTGTGTGTGTGTAAGTAAGTGAGTAAAGTAAGTCCCATACTCCCTTGACAGAGCGTCGGGGATTGTGATGTTAAGGTTCACAATGCACTAAGCCTAATGGGCCTGAAAAGAACATTGGAACTAATTCCTTTCTCATAAGATCTGCTTTTACTTTTCCAGATTTTTCTGGTACCCAATTCAATTTCAGGTCCGGAAACCTGAGAGCGACTTGGGTCCGGAAACCTCTGGTTTGGTAATCACAAGGATCGTAACTACTAGCCTACCGCGCTATCGTATATGTATGTGTGTAAGTACAGGAGATTATACGCGTACACCGAGCTTGGGTTAATGAGCTAATAATATAATAGTTGAAAATATTCACATTATAAATTACATTAACAACCGAGAAAATGAAGTAAGATCTTCCGAGAGAAAAAGAATAAAGTTCCATATTGAAAATAATTAAATTCTTATAAATGATATGTTAGGGAACTAATGTAAAAGAGAATAAAAGTTGTAGCGATAAAACGTTTTTTAACAAAAAAAATATCGATTTCAAGATTTATTATAAAAATTTAATAAGAACGCACTAAAAAATAAAAAATAATGATTTAATAAAGATGCACTAAAAAGTAAAAAATAATTATTCTATAAAAAATATATTTCAGAATGATATATACCTTAAGGTGATCAACATGGTAATTCTTACACAACACTGATATCTTAATTAGAGTTGGCATAAAATTCATATTACAATATCTAGGAACAATTTAATGAACATTTAATGCAGTTTTTAATTATTATTTTAATATGTAATATGAATCCTACTCTAATTAAGGTATCAGTGTTGTATAAGAATTTCGATAATATTACTGTCTAAGTTATTTGTTTTTTACTTTTTAGTGCATCTTTATTAAATTTTTATAATAAATCTTGGTCAGTATTTTTTTTTTTAAAAAAAACATTTTATTTTACAATTTTTAACATTATAATTGAATTTTTTTTCTTACTAAAAATCAACTTCTTCGTCACATAATTCTACATATTTCATGCTTAAAAAAAAAAACAAGTTCAGTCGGAATGATGTTACATGCGCTGATATAATTTATGTTTACATAATGCTAAATTCAAAACAAAGAAATTTGATTTTTTGCGGCATAAAGAAGGAGAGATACGTCATTTTTCGCGCTTTTTTGAATTATTCGTCAACATCGAACGTTTCGTTAAAGAAATGAAATACAATTTCCTTTAGCCGACAAACAGCTTGCTTTCCAACGATATATCACATGCCCGGCAAAAGAAATAGCTTTTTTCAGAAATGTCAAGCTTGATTTTAAAGTTGGAAACCCAGATGTTCCGAACCAGCGAAATACACGGGGATGCGCATATTTTTAACTTGGTTCAAAATTTTTAGTTATAATACTCGCACCGCAAAGAGGCGAGCCACTTCGTTTTTCGCGCTTTTTTAAACTTTTTGCCGACTTTGAAAGTTTCATTAAGGAAATTAAATACAGGTTCGTTAAATAGCGATCTTTCCAACGATATACTACATGACCGGAAGAAAAAACTTTTTTTTCGAAACTTCCGAGCTTTCGGCACCCCGAGAGTCTAAAAATAAAGTTGTAAGCTCGGCTATCACATGGTACCTAAGTTGAATGGTACTCTTTCGAATGGGAAAAGAATTAGTACAATCAAGTTATACGTGAACATAAAAAAAGAAAAAAAAAAATAGCGACGAACGTATAACCTCCTTTTTTTTTTCTAATGCATCTGAGAATAGTCTAATATCCTTCATTAATTCTGTCGCTCCTGCTTACGTTTCTTCCTTTTATGAACTGTACTCCAGTACATTCCCGCAACGCTCCTCCTCTCCTTCCCACTTCTTCACTTCGGCTTTCAATTTTAATGAATTAAAATCAGTTCTATCCAAATATTCCAGCCCTACTCCGGGCCTTGACGATATATCTTGCTCTTAAAAATCGATCTGAATTATTCCTTAACTTCCTTCTCAATCTTTTCAATTCTTTCCTTTCCAGGGATATAATTCCTCCCTCGTGGAATTATTTCATTATTTTCCCTATTCCTAAGAAAATTTCTTCCTTACGCCCCACTTCCTTGGCATCCTGCATTAGAAAATTGTTTGTATGTTGAACAAGCGTCTTGTCCGGTAGCTGCAATACTATAATGTGCTTCCTAATAATATGTTCGGTTTTCGGTCTGGTATTGACTCTCCTGAGTGTATTTGAGTTTTTTTGTTTCTTATCTATATAAGTCTCATTACACTCTTTCATTGATATCTCCTGTGCTTTTGATAATGTCCTCCCAACTTTAAAAGGTAAAATGACGGCAATTGATATTCCAGACAATTTCACTTTCCTTGTTATTAAGCTCATGTCCAATCGTTTTTCTCCTCCATTACTCGACACTACAAGAAAGGTTTTCTGCGGTCTTCTTCAAGGTTCTTCCCTCAGTCTTACTCTTTTTAACATTTATACTGCCCGGTATCGCTACCCCTTTCTTTAAATTCCCGCTCTTTATTCTTTGCTGATGATATTCTGTTTTTTTCCTCTTCCCACGATATTGTTGCAGTCAATGGTGCTCTTAATTCGTCCTTCAATTCGCTTGAAATGCTCTTGCTTCAATTAACCTTTCCATTTCACCTTCTAAGTCTTCCTACGTTGTATTTACCTTTCGACCTTATAATCCTGCTCTTGTTAATTTATCCTTAAACAGTACAGCTCTTGCTCGTGTTAATTGCTTCCGTTATCTCGGTATCTTCCTCGATAGTCGTCTGACCTTCTCCGAACATATCAAATATCTTTCCTCCTCCTCTACTAAACGGTTAAACTTGCTGACGGCCCTGTCTCCTACTAACTGAGATGGTGACCCTTACATTCTTATTCTTCTGTATAAATCCATCGTCCGTTCCAAGCTCGACTACTGTTCGTTCATTTATGCCTGCGCCTCTAAGTCCCGACTCTCTAAACTAGATATGATACTCTTGCCTTCGACTCTGTCTTGGTACTCTTAAATGCTCTTCTATTCCAGCACTGCTTGCTGAATCGAATACACCACCCCTGTCTATCCGCAGATCTTATTTGGGCTATCGTTTCCTTGCTAAACGTCTTTCACTCTCATCTTCTACTCTCATTTTCTCCTACCTTTCAATTTTCCGGAATTGGCGTGTTGGTGCCTAGGAAAATTCCTATCTCATCTCTTATTCCTCTCCGTCTTAGTTCATTTTGGCCGTACACAATTCCCTTTAATAGTCTCTACCGTATTTCTCCTTTAACTTCAGTGATCTTTGCCATCCTCCCAGAGTATTTATTTTGCCTACACTTTCGAAATCTCTTCCTCCAGCAGTAATTAAACGAGAGTTAATTCTCCGTTTCCTTCTCATGTAAACATTTTCACTGATGGTTCTAAAGGGCTTGATGATGTTGGTGCTTCTTTTATTCTTCTAGATGATTATAACTTCTCTGAGTCTTTTTGTCTTCCTTCGTTCTGTTTCATATTTACTGCCGAGCACTGATGGCTATTTTACGTTCCATTATTTTTATCTCCTCTAATCGTTTTTCTTCCCAATTTCTGATCATCTCCTCTCCTCTTTCTGATCATTCCTGTGACTTTATTATTCTCCGTATACGCGTTTTCTCATTCGGACTCTTTGTGGGTTCCTGGCTATTCTAGCATCTCTGGTAATGAGGCGGATGATTCTTTGGCGCGGGACGCTACTTCTTCTTCAAAAAAATCCCATCTTCTAATCTCTTGCCATTGTGTAAAAATTTCCATCTCAGATTTTGGTCGAATATGATTCCTCCTTTTCTAATAGTCACAAACCTAGTCTTCCTTACAATCCGTAGTTCCTTCTGTTTCCTTCACTCCTTCGCTTTGTTGTTGTCGCCATTATGCGTTTGCGTTTTAATCATTCCTTGTTACCTTCCGACCGCTTTCGCTTCTCGCCAGCCTCTTCCCCATGCTGTCCTTTCCATTCAAGTGATGCGATTATTTGTGACGCTGATCACGTATTTATTTCTTTCGGTGAAGCTTCCAGCTCTGTACTCCCGCTTGCTTAGGCTTCCTGCTCTGTACTCCCGCTTGCTTAGGCTTCTTGCTCCTTTTTGTGCCCGTTATATTTCCTTCTACGTTGTAACGAATCAAATGAGTTAATTTCTTAATTTAGATATTATTTGTATAAAAGTAAAATGTAGAAATAATGATAATAGGAATAATAATAGTAATAATTAACGAATGTAATCATGAAGGGGAAATAAAGAATTGTGAATAGTTTGCGTGTGCGATGTATGTATGATGAGTTCGGAAATGTGGAATTTTGGTTGCGACGTAATCGGTTTGCGTTAGAAAAAATTCCAAATAGTCTAGTCTAGCGAACTCGCTAATACGTAAGCTGGTGTGTGTGTATGTTTGTGTTAGTAATACAAGCGAGTGTAAATGACGTCGCGGTATTTGTCGAGGCTTGCGATCAAGTGTTAAAAATGAGAAATTTCGCATTAGAAGCGATGTCTAGGCAATTGCTCGGCTACGCAAATTATTAATATAAATACACGCGGTTTTCGAACCGGGGGCTTCTTCTTTTTCTCGCCGCCCGATCAGCGTCATGATCGATCGGTTATCGTTTGTGGCTAGTCATATGAATATTATTAGCTAGTCGAGTGTAGTGTAATCACGATAGAGTAATATATATTTTTCGTTTTATTTAAATTTTTATTTTTTGTTCTGATTTTATTTTATTTTTTTGTAGTCCGATCTTCGTGATTGGCGCTCGGGTAATAGAGGATTGAGCAAGGGACACTGCAGACTGCTCTGCGGTGAGTACGAAGGGCTCTCCTCTCCCCTTTTTTGTTTTCCGTGTTTTTTTCCTTTCTATACATATCTTTATTTTGAAGAAGTTTTCTTCAATGGCGCCCGAACTTAATTGAAATATTGAAAAAGACAGAGAAAACCATAACAACGTTTAATGTCCCTCTCATTGTTACCTTCCTATTAACGATATCTGATCGTATTATTATGTATAACTTTCTTCTTCCTCTAATTGTTTCTGGGTGTAGGTCCTTGGTTGACGAGCCCAATTTTATTCGTTTTTTTCTTCAAAAAAAAAGTAAAGAAATAAAAAAAATCGGTAAAGGAGCATGGCGAGCATGAAAACACCTACGAATTTGTAATAATTTCAAAAATAAAAGTAAATGTTATGAAAGTCGCTATTAAATAATTTTTGTTGTATCGATATTTCTTATATTTCAAACGATGTTAAACCGAATTATTTCTCAACCGGAATTTACATTGACATCGCTCCGGCTGTTTTATAAAATTTTATCGAGAGCGTTTAAAAATTGAATCTTTAATTTGAAAACGGCGGTATTTATTTAAATTTTAATAATTAATGCATCGGATATTAAGTCGAAATATATATATATATATATAGCTCTAATTGACTGAAATAAAGCTTTCGACTCTTTAAAACGCCAGTATTTATTCGCGTCCCTTAAATGTCAAGGAATTTCAGAAAACTACGTAATAATAAGAAATATGTGTAAAGATGCTAGAGCTAGACTACGAACAGACGTAGAGAAGGTCGCCACTTTGATATTAAGAAAGGGGTTAGACAGGGAGACCCGTTATCACCGGTTTTTTATTTTAATTTTTAGAAAGTTGCACTGTGGTAACAAATATTTAAACGTAAATCGAAAGAGAATTTCCAATTTAAGATTTGCGAATGATATGGTTCTCTTGTCAAGTTCTTTGGAAGAACTTAAAAACCATGACAACAGAATTAAATGATATGGGGAAAAAGCCGGGCTTTCCATAAATATCGAAAAAACGAAAATATATACAAAAAAAAAAAAAAACAACGACCGAAGCACTAAAATAGTCCGAATAAACGGAATGGATATATGTAGCAATAATAAATCACTAAAAAGGTACCTCAGTCAGCAATTATCTTTCGAAAATCGGACTGAAAAGGAGGTAAATACTGGAATAACGAAAGCTTGGAACAAATATCGGGCAGTTAAAGATATATTTAAAGGTCCTTTTAACAATTACCACAAGAGTCTAATTCTCAACGTAGCTATTATAATACTCACTTTAGCGTATGGCAGAGTCAAACGTGGTGTCTGACTTCAAAAATTACTAATAAAATAGAGGTGACACAAAATACAATCGAACGTTCTATATTAAATATTAACAAAAGAGATAAATTTCGTAAAACAAAAAAATACAAAAAAATAATATAGTTGCAATCCTGTATTAAAAGATGAAAGTGGGCTTGAGCTAGTCATGTAGAATGAAGGATGACAGATGGACATATACTTCCTGGTTTCTCGCACATCATAATAGAAGACTACAGGTGGAGGGATGATTTTAGTAATTTTTCACTTAACGAAAATTTTCAAAGAGGTAGCTACAGACAGAATGGGAAAAGTTGCAAGAAACCTTTGCTCACCATGGGCTGAGGAAATTTCATATTTAGTTCTACGTTACTAGCAGATTTTGGACTGTCAATTAACGTCTCAAAATTAAAATATATATGATCACATGAATAATAAATTGAATAAGAGTCCCTTAAATATAGATCAATGTGGTTTAGATATTATCTGGTGCGTTCAAAAATAGATTACGGGTCCATATTGTACGATAGTGCTAAGAAAGCTGAACTTCAAAAACTGAATGTCATTCAAAACAAGGCGATACGATTAATTACTGGAACCTTATATTCGAGCCCAGTACAAAGTCTGCATGTAGAAACAAACATACTTCCGCTAGTCCATAGAAGAATGGTACTCTGCTTGAAATATTTCATAAACCTCTCCTATCGCAAACTAGTGCCTACCTACAAAAATACCTATAATCCAAAGTATGTCGGACGACTATACGCAACCAAAACTAAAAAACCGAAACCAGTTGGCATCAGATGTAGAGATTACACTTTGAAGAATTAAACTACAATCCTCGAACCAGACTAAACCACCTAACAAACCTACCTCTGGAAACCCAAAAAAGACTATTAAAGTCTGAATCCAAAAATGTTACAACCTTGATGGAAAATCTATGGCAGGCAGAATGGGACGCAACAAACAATAGTAAACTTTACGAAATAAAACCAAATATCGGAATGTGAAAGTCCTCGTATAGGACGTCAAGAAAAGAGGAAACTATTCTAGCCAGACTACGAATTGGACATTGCCTCCTCACGCACTCGTACTTACTAAGTCGGACACCAGCCCCATATTGCGATCAATGTGGAGTTCAAATCACAATTCAGCACATTCTACTGGAATGCAGAATTTACACAAATCAAAGATATAGACACTTTGGCTCGGAACCAAAGGTTACAGAAATACTTGGAGAAAATGCTAACTCTGTCTTCAACTACTTGCAAGACTGTAGTATAATTAATCTAGTATAGCGATTATAAATGTACTCAATACTCGATATAAACCCCGTATATGTATTATATTTAAATTGTTGTAAATCTATACTCGCGTCGCAAATAACCATATTGAATATTTAAAAAAAAAAAAAATATGGTTTAGATTATAAACATGTTACTCAACTTAAATATCTAGGGATAATTATTGATAGTAATTTAAAATTTTATAATAATTTTTTGTTTTTATAAAAAATAAAATAAATAAATTTTTACTTATATTTAACAAATTATACAACAATCAAAAGGCTGTAAATTACAAATATTGTACAAGTCAGTAATACTAAGCAATGTATTTTGTATGGCAGTATCATGTATACCGCGATATGTTAAAAATACAACGTTTTAAGAAAATGTTACATAGCTATATCAAAGACTTTGTCATTATAAAGCTAATTAAATCGTATAGATTATCAAGCAGCTTTAGTTATTGCAGGACTTAAACCGATGGATATGGAAATCGAAAAGCATATCACTCTATTTAGTATTAAACACAACATTAAGTTGAATAATGAATTTAGTTTTAGTAACGTAAAATATATTCATAAAAACCTGTTTACCTATCAAAATCAATTTTACTTGACGTTAAAAAGTTAAAAATTATTCTGGAAAATTAATATAGATAAATTTCAGCAAATTTGGAATAATTACCGTCGGTATTGCATATCAGAATTTTCCGGATGATATTAGGGGGAAGATTAAATAATAAAATTTTTACCCCAAATTATGGAATATTTAAAGTGCACTTGTATAAATATATGTAATTGCGGATTCGGAAAATTGTGTTAGGTGCAATTTTCAGGACAGCGTGTATCATTACAAGGGGCTGCAATAGCAGTAATATAATTATTGAAGGTACTACTACGGAACAACTGATGATAATTTTAAACAGTTCGATCAATTTATAATAGAAGAGGTTAAAAATCGTAAAAATAATATTCATTTTTATTAAGGCACTATTTACTATTCTTCTTCTTGTCGGTGCTGTATCTGCATTAGATGTTAGTGACTATTCTCTTCTGGCGATTTCTCTGTCGGCCATGCTGTTCCCGGTATCCGAATTCCCGTCCATTTTCTCGCATCCTTCATCCAGGTTCTTCCTCGAGCTTTTTTCCGCTTCAATGGCCGATTTTAAAATTTCATATTTTTGGTTTCTCACAATGTGTCCTAGATATGCAATCTTTCTTCTTTTTACTGTCTTAACTCTATCTCTTTATTCAATCTGTTTAGTATTTCCTGATTTCTGATTTTATCTATCCGTGATATCTTCAACATTCTCCGATACAACCACATTTCAAACGCTGCTAGTTTTTTCTCTATGGGGATTTATGTGTATGGTCCACGCTTCCATTCCGTACTGTAATATTGACCAGATATAGCATTTTACCATTCTCCATTTAACATCCCAGTTCAGTGCATTGTTTCTAAATAAATTTTTCATTTTCATAAAAGTAGTTCGAACCCGTTCAATTCTTAATTTCGTATTCCGAATTCGATTGATTCGACAAGTTACAACCGAGATATTTGAATCTTTGTACTTGTTCTATTGCATAATTGTTAATTCTAATGTTAGCTGTTATTTCTGAGCTATTTTTACTGACTACCGTAATTTTTGTTTTCTTTTTATTTATTTTTATCCCCCTTCCGGAACATTCTTCCGTTACTCTGCTAACTGAATTTTGTAGGTCATATTCGCTGTCCGCTATCATTTACTATTAATAAATTATATTTACACTTTGTAAAACAGAATTAATATGACCCAATAAACTGTTAAATTTGTTGCCACATATAACTGTAATGAATCTTACAAAATACATTTGCCTCATCGCTAGTATCCGAAATGAGGACAAAAAAAAAAAAAAAAACTTCTTTTTATATGCAATTAAAATGATTTTGTTTTATAGTTGAAGAATCTCCGTAATAAAGGTTTATTTATTTCTTTTTATTTTAATTAGTTTTAAAATAGTTAATTTTAAGATGCCGGGGATCGAATCAATTATAGACGATAACAGGTCATTTTTGTAATTTACATATATTTGTTATTCTGGTCAAGCTTTTATAAGTATCATAGTCTAAATTCGAACGGAAATATGCAATTGTAAAGTAATCGTTATCATTAAAAGTGAGCGCACGTTTTTGTTGTGGTTTTTTATTGGAAAAAAAAGACAAAAAAAAAAAAAAAACAACAAAAAACGAACGAAACACAACAAACGATCGGAGCAAATGATGCCGGTCGAAATAGACCTATGCCATATTTCACATGTACAGACTGTTGACAGATCGTAAATAAAAGTGCGTTATTGAGCACGTAGTTTTCGCTAAATAAATACCAGCTCGCGTACGCGCCTAATAAATTATATGACGAATCTTCTGGCCAGCCGTTTAATTTATGACAGATCATAATATTTTAATACGATAGACTAATTTATCGGTGATTGCAAAATTCGGCTCACATTTCAGCCTACTCGCTAATATTATCTCTCGAGTATTTTATTCATTTCACTTTTGAATAATCAACATTTTTCGTTCGTCGAATTCAAAAAATAGACATGGTGGAATTTACTCGCGGCGACCTGTGTAGCTTGAAATTGAAATCGGTTTTCTAATGGAAATAGCGCTAAACGATTTTTAAAACTTTTCTTATTCAATGTTAAAATACGGAGTGTGTATGTAACTCGGAAACACGTGTCGGCGTTTGTATGGAATTTTTCATCATCATCATCATCATCAGTGAATCAGCCTGTCGGCTGGTTCGTCCCATGTATCAATTGCTTCCATCCAATCACAGGCTTTCTTCTTTAATTCCTGATACGTCGTTATTCCACTTTCTTTTAGCGCTGTGTCAATGAGTGGTGTTATTCGTGGTCCTCTGCGTGGCTTTTTCCCTATTATCTTGCCCTCGATAACATCTCCTGAAGGATATTTTGGTTCTGACGGAATGCATGACCTAGCCACTTAAGTCGATTTTCTAGTATACTTCTTTTTCCCTTTAATATTTCTAGTACTAGTTTGTTATTTATTTTTTCGACCCAACTAATTTTTTCTGTAGGCACCGCGCCAACACCACATTTCAATAATTTATCGCGATCTCTCTGCTTCATTACCCAGTGGCCAAGATGTTGCTCCCTCAACTCCTCACATACTGTGCGACTGTCCAGCACTATCACCCCACCGGCCCCTTTCAATTAATAAAAAAACAGTCACCAACACATTCTTGAGAATTCCCCCGATGCAATTTTATCTGTAACACAGTTTTTTATCAGAACTAGCGGAATAAGCAGAAATCTACAAAAACAAACTATGCACCCTCGTATACTGTAATAGCCACAGCAGTTAAACACGGTACCTGGATGTGTTGCTTTCACAAGAAAAAAAAAACAAATTACCCATGATTCCGCACCGTACACTGACCATACACCAAAGTTTTAACCGTGTTTTTGCGTATGCTGACGGACATTGTTTTCTGCGTAATGAGTGTGTATCTGTCGTTGAAAGCTTTTTTCCCCCATTACTATGCGATTGTTAATCTCCATCCATGTTATGTACTGTCCTAAATATCTGAATGATTTTACCTGTTCTATTATATCGTCTCTCAGTTTAATATCTTTATTTGCGGGCAGGCCTTACCAATGGCCATCACTTTTGTTTTCCTAGTGTTAATATCTTCATACCGTACTTTTCCATTACTACATCTAATTTACTAATCATTACTGCACGTGTTTTGGAACTGCCTCTTCAAGTAATACTTGATCATCGGCGAATTTAATTACATATGATGAATTAAATTTTCTGTTTTTGTATTTATACCATAATTATGTGAACAGAAATTGTCTTCATTGCGTAGTATAATCTTTTTTTTCTTTTTTTTTTGTTTTCCGTTTCAAATAATAAATTTACTTGATAGTTACAATTTTTATGATGAAATTTAAATTGGCAATCCAGTTTTTGATGACACTATAAACTTCATTTACACCGTTCCATTTTTATACATCGATTATGTATGATTTCAGTATTCTTAATAATAATACTAATAAAGCGATAAACTTAAATGAATTTTAATTAATCTCCCTTATAATGTGAAAGATTAAACATTTCTTTCCATTATGGTTTATTTCTTCGAAATACTGATTTAAATTTATTATTTACTAATTCTTGCGCACTGCAATCTAAAACCGGTTACCTTTACAATTACATCCTTGCACAATATATATGCAGTATCAGCAAAATTGCATATAATATAATTTTCTGTTTCTAGCAAATTCCCCTTAAATAGATCTGAAGGAACTACCCCATGATGACCGGTAATAAATTGCAAACATTATAAATAAATTGATTATTATTAAATCTGTCGTTTAAATTTGAGAACATAAACACTATTTTAATTCTGTTCTATGTACCTTTTAGGTAAACTGTAATAACTCCTATGCTCGCCGTGCCGTAATGACCCGGGCAGTTATACACGGAAAGCGAGTGGATAGTATAATAAAAAAAAAGAAAAAAAAATTATCTGTATTTGAATTTATTTAGTTGTAATAGATTAAATTACATTTAAATGATAAAAAATTGGCTCAATGGTGAAAGTGAACCAAAACAAAAAGAAAACGGTTTATTCAATTAAAAATATAATAGTAATTATAATAATAAGTACACGTACCAATGCAGCACATTCTAACAACGAGTTTTTCTATATATACTATACTATATATATAATATATATATATTTTTTTTTTCTGATTAAAAAAAGAGCCACAAATATTGAAAATGAGAAATGTAACGTTAAGTATAAAAAACAAAAACCGATACGAGAACATAAAATCTACATTACTCGTATAAAAATGAAGAAATATCGAAAAAAATAAAACGATTAAAATTAAAATTAACATGTGTGTGCGGAAGAGAATAAAATTTCAACATTATTATCCTCCTAAAGAGCAGACTGAATAACACCATTTATCCGCGCTAACGCTACAAAAGACAATTTTCCTGAGAAATGTTTCTGTTTCGCGGTCACGTAATCTGTAATATACCGTTTCTTTTCTTAGACCGAGGATGCACCTATGTACATTTGTGGATATCCTTTAATTTAAAGTTCAATATATAGATATGTGCAATGTTTGCGTATATACAATGCAGTGGCGAACACATAAATAGGGAAACACTAAACTTAAAAGCAATATGGTGCGTAAAATAAGGAAATCGGTAAGAATTCCTAAGTATGCAAATACTTTGTTAACACAAGTCGGCGTAAATGAAGCGAATATTTCGAAACTGTACCTCAAAAAAAGGAAAGACGATGAATGCTGGTAACAGCACAAATGTAGGAAAATTTCTATAGTTTTTTTTTTTTTTTTTTTTAATAAATTTACAAATATAAATCTAGGCGCTGTGTGTAACTACCTGGTCTATTACCGCACCTAGACTCACCGGAAATTACAGAAGGCGGTGCAGTCTGTTCGATGCTGCAAAATTCAACACAGTCCGGATAGTTCGACAACAGATACGGGAAGTATGTGGGCACCATTTCAGCAGATGCTCTACGGTTGGCAATGAACCCGCAAAGATGGCAGGTAGACGGAGGGAGAGCTCCTTCAAAGACACGTAATTGTGTGACAGTGCAGTGTGCCCCAGACGCAGTCTCGATAGGATCGAGAAATCCCTACGTGAGACGGGGAGCGGCGGCCACCATGGGTCGGTGTTCTCGACTTCATGGACCTGAGCCAGATCGTTTGTTCTGACCATAGTTTGCTCCACTCTTCAGCAAAGTGCATCAGAAAGACTGATGACCCCAATCGAGGCAGTACAGCGTTAAACGGCATCGGGCTAGATAGAGTTGCCTTAGCGGCCAAGTCAACCCGCTCATTGCCGGGAACATGACCAGGGGGACCTATAAGAATGTGACATATACCTCAGATCGTGAAAGTTGGAATGAGAGGTTTTTTATTTTAATTAATAGAGAGTTGCAACTGTCCGGGCTCTGGACGGCTCTGAGAGATTGTAATAAGGAGGGCATTTTGAGACGCTAGGCTTGAAGAATATATCTGAAGACAAAGAAGGATCCCAAACATTTCTGCCTCTAAAGTAGAGCAGTAGTCGTTTAGGCGCTCGGTGTGCATTACACTTCCAATTTCATAAGCGCATGTAGTTGGTAAAGGAGAATTAGTAGGACTCGCTTTAGCTGCGTCTGTGTACATGTGAATGTAGTTAGGGAAGGAGGCGAGTTTATTTAATACTACTTGAGACATGGGTATAGAAAGGTTAGATGTTCTTAATCTGCTAAGGATATGTTTATAGATGTTGAGACATGAATCCGGGACGCTATAGCGGTCGAATTAACATGGTGGTCGCTCCAATTTATGCCTACCTTAGAAAGAAAAGTTAAAGCCTTGACCAATTGATCGCCAGGAAAGGATGGGAATGGGATTTGGAAGTTCCTGGTGGAAAATTGATCTGATAAGGAATAACGAAAAGAATTTCGAAAGGTGAGATAATCGTGAATAATAGATGAAGGAGGAAGGCGGCCCACCAAAGCACAAACACCCAACGAAGGAGAAGTCCGGTGCGCCCCAAGTATGATCCGTAAAGAAGTATTACGGATTAGATTTTAGAAGAGTTTTATTAGCAGAAGAATACGCCTTAGGATAAAGGCTTTGTATACTGATAATTGTACTTGTGGTTGGATAAACATTTCAAGATGGACAAGGATTTCATGCAACTACGCTTAAGGATAGACATGTGTGGAGCCCACGATAATTTTTCATTGAACGTTCAGAAGCTTTATGGAAGGAAGGAATGGGATAGGTACATGTTTTAGGTAGAGGGTGATATCGGGATTGGAAATAGGACGACGCTTCTTTAGGAATTGGATACATGCAGTTTTTGAGAATGAGAAATCCCAGCCATTCTTTTCCGCCCAGTTTTGTAATCTATTGATCGTTGACTGTAGGAATTTCTATAATTAAAAAGCCGATAAGAAACGTTAAATCCTAGTTATACACTATGCGTGTCGGCCTGCCATCACTTTCTTATATCGGCGGGGAATGGATGTAGTCGGCCCAATGCGTTGAACGGCATGAAATTCATTAACACTGGAAGATGTTTTTTTCTCCGACGTCACTCCAAAGTATCCCAGTTGCACTGAGATAGGGGAAACTAACCTCGATGTATTGATGCCATTATTGTTTCGGGGAAAGTACCGAACGGTCTTCGAGAGGTCTGTTTTAGAGCGGTCATCAGTTTGGAAAGTCATCGGGAGATTATGGAAGCAAACGGCATTCTAAAAATATCCCCTCATGTGCACATAATTCCGTTCGGTGGAAAATTAGACCGTTTCGACTAGGGCCAGTCTCTACACTGTTAAAGATTTGTAGCTGTTATTGTTTTGTTTTTTTTGATTTTGCATCCGCCCAATGCCGCAATTTTCACCGCTGTAATCTCGAAGCGATTAACAGTTTACGGAAAAATTCATTTCCGAGAATGTTTCTTTCTTTTGTATGTTTAATCGATGATAGGTTGATCAGTGTTTTTTTTTGGGGTTTTTCGGACTTGCCGTAAATTTACTTTTTGCCGGACGGTGCCGTTTGAATACAAATTTTAGCAGTAGACGTCGTGCTGCGTGTTCGTTGATATTTGTTTAAACGGGAATTTCTTCATGAAGGTACCTTTCTGCGGGAGGCGATGACTCGTGCGAATAATAATAAAATGACTGGCAGGTTTCGGCACGCTACTGGAATACACGTGATATGAATCATGCGCATACGTTGTTTCGTTGTGAACCGGAAGTCGTTGTAGATGCTATCAGCTGTTTTGAATTACTATTTATTGAAAGATGCAATTATTGCCGTCCCTCAGGAGGTACCACTTCAATCAGTGACATACGTCAGATGTAGTATTTTGTCTGTTGTTCTAAATATCTTCATCCTACAACTAATTTTTAATGAAACCGCCTCTATTTATATGAAAAATAGTACGTTATTCACTTCTTTGTCCCGTGACAAAAATGTAACTACTAATAGTTATTTATTCCGAATTACTTTTTACATGCTAAAAGTAAGATATACAGGCGAACACGACAAACTGCGTAGGTGTCCGGATTACGTCAGAAGGCGGAGCTTGCAGTCGCACACAACTGTGGTGACTTCTGCCATGTATTATAGACGGTCTGGAAACACGAGGTCTGATTTCATTATCTATATTACACGTATTTATGACGTTTCTCTGTTGCTTCTAATGCTTCCTTTGCTGGTTTTTTTCTGTAATCGGCAAACATGCTTACTTCGTCGCATTCTAACTTTTCGAAAATAATATTTTATCGCGTAATGCAAAACTATTTTCGATCATAGCGTATTGCTTTTATTTTAATCAATGGGAAATTCACGAGTAATTTGACAGCTGCAAGGGTGCGTCGCAGAAAAATGTATGTTTTATTTTTACGAAAAAATAAAGTTTGGACAAACGGAACAAATATATAATTCTTCGTTCAGTTCGTGTTAATTATCATGTTAAATGTGTTTAATAGAACTGATGAAAGTCTAGGGTACGAGCCATTGCAAAAATTTCAGGAAAATACTCTACACATTCACATCTCGTTTCAATGACAAATCGCGAGTTTTCTTCCGTTTTGCGGAGCTTGGACAATCGAGCGCAGCTAGGAAGATGTTAATAATTAGGATTTTAACTCGGCGGGAAATTGATGTAAGAAAGGTGACAAGGATCGAAATAACCGGTATAGACAGCAAAATTAAGATGTAGGGAGCATCGTTCTAAGTCACACGATCACAATCTTCTGCTGGATGTACCCTCGTGAGATAAGTTAGCATAATCTCCTGCCATGCTGGCCAGGTAAATTGAGCGATGCATTTTAAAGACTACACTCGGAACTAATTGCAATTACTCGTTATCACAAATGCAGTCCTATTTATGCCTGTCTACTATACATCAACTAGCGCGCATATGGTGTGATATGCGTGTTTGCCATTGCCTACCATGATTAGCGGTTATTTAATTATTTTTATAATAATTTCTGTCATCGCCCGGGATCGAACTTAAGACATTCGTAGCAGCAGAAGTAGTCGAATGCTGTAGCAACTAGGCTATCGTGACGACTATTGTGGTAAGCGAGAATTCCTCTAAATTCAGCAAGTGAGCTCAGTGCCGTAACTAGGGTGGTGCCAGCGGTACCCAGGCACAGAGCGCAGATCCAGGAGGGGCGCAGAAATGACCAGACCAGGACCACAAACAATACCTATTATTTATAGCGTAATACGGTTGCTAATAATATAATATATTCTTCTTCGTTTTTTTTTTGTTTTTATACCAGTAAGGTGGCAAACAAGCAGACGGCCCACCTTATAAGTAAGACAAATGTTTTCAAATAAACGTTTTTTCACCTAATTCATAAACGCAATTTATATATACTTCCTTATTAATTAAAAACTCTACTAAGTACTCATAATTAAGTACACAAAAACGTAGTTTTTGGATGATAGATTTATTTTTAACAATCCATTTTATCGTCAGAACCAGGTAAGATTAGAAAATTTTTCAAGGGCGCAGTTATTGAAGCTCGCACCGGGCGCATAAAAGGCTAGTTACGTTACCGAGTGAGCTAAACATTTAAATAGGATATGATCAGGGGGTCAAATGAAATATGATCGTTAAATGGACCGCCGTATGGGGAAAGAGTGAGAGCAAAGCAAAATCATCCAAAATATGAATTTAGGGTACGATTGAATACGAAACAAATAATAACAGCAATAATGATAAAGCATTAATAGGCGTAGGTAGGATTGAAAAATAATGCGGGTCAGGATTAGAGAAAAGACTCGCCCAATGTCTGTAATGTTTTCTTTGGGCAGAGAGGGAGTTGTAATGTTGTTTTTGAACGGTTTTTTTTTTTTTTTTTTTTAATGAAATGCGCAGAATACACGGCCGAACGAGCTGAGAAGTTCGCTACTTTGTGGCCACCAACACCTGCATGACTTGGGGCATCGAAAGAAGGTAAATGATGATGCAATGAGAGAACGAAGACCTGGATAAGAGAGCTAGAACAGTTGGACTATTGTCGTTTTTACACGTGATCGGTTTTTCTTCTTTTTTACATATCGATTTATGTTTTATCTCGTATAGAAAGAAAAAAAGTCGCTGTTTGCGCTTTTGAATTTATCAAAGGAAACAAAGCATGTACCGTTATGGTGACAATTAAACGATTGTTTTATCTGTGAAAAGTATTTCTGTGAAAATTTTACGACGAAGTTAACGGCAAATTTCGGACATTATTTAAAATTCTTTATTTCATATCAGATGTAACGACGAACCGGTTGTTATAACGACCAGACTGATTATTCACCCCTTCAATGCCGTTATAATCGATTTTCACTATTCTCCCTATGCTTATGATTTTCTTGCTTAACGCTGTACCATTCTTGTAACCTTTTCTATACGTATAATACATTGTATTAATTAGGTATTAAATCAGTTTCCGCTACTATAGACTTCAGCCATCACTTCACTGACAATGAGAATGAAATGAAGCGGTCAGCATAATTGCTAATGGACGCTGTAAGGACTGTAAAGACGTTGCTTACTAACACCTTTCTCATTCACACATGTCTCATTGTTGAATTCCCCGATTTCAGATAAAGTTTCGTTTCTTCGTCTCGTCCTATCGTTTGACTGGACGAGTTAGCCTCTTCAAGGACATTTCTCCTTCCGAGAAGGTTTTTTTTAATAAATTTGAAATTAAATGTTCTTTAAATTCCCCGGCAACTGTACTCTTCTTTTTCTGCAGTGTCCGTTACGAAAGTGATTCACACGACATTAAAAGTATATAGGAACGATGAAACGATAAGGTGAGCAGATTTGAACATTTGTTAATTCTTTCCCGAAGAAAAAAGGATGTTAAAAATTTTATAGTGCCATAAACAGAAATATCACAACTGTCGGTTAAATTTATGTGTTGATGATTTTATTCGACTTTGTTTGTCTTATTTGCTCCACCTTGGCTATCAGTTATGTAGTTCTCCGTGGCCCATGTCTACGTATCGTCGATTCCTACCTGGATTTTTATATTAACAAGCCACAGTACCTAACGCGTGTTTCCATTTTCTGTCACAGTGCTGAATTATATGTTCTATTTTTGTACTTTTCCCGTCTTCCTCAAAGTAATCCACAAAAGAATTTATGAAAAGTGAGAAGAAAACGATGCAAAAAAATCAATTTAGATTTAGCAAAGAGGATATGAAACACGTGAAGCAATACGTTCACTTAATGTGTCCTAGCTCAAAGGTGTAGAGATGGGAATCATAGAGACTTTACTGTTGTTTTATTGACTACCGCAAGCTTTTCCACTGTGTAAAACATGTTAAAAGTTTCATGAAAGTACTAAAGAATATTGGAATAGACTGGAAAATCAAATTAATAAGTAGATTTTACTGGAACCAAACTGAAAAAATCAGAAGTGAGAACATGGAATCGGAAGAAATACGAATTAAGAAAAGAGTACGACAGGATTGTATATTTTCTGAATATACATATATATGTACATATATTCAGAAAATATTTTCAAGCAAGCGCTCGTATACGACGATGGTACTAACACTGACAATGTATCATATTTCGAATATAAGATATACAGATGATGCCAGTCTTAATCTGTGGTTAACATTAATCATTTACAAGAAATGCTTTATCAAATCAATAAGCGAAAAACATGGCCCCTAGCAGTAAATATCAACAAAACAAAATGTAATGCATAGAAAACGAGTGAAACTAGGGCCATTTCAAAAATGAAATTAACACAGTAAATTATCAAATCATCGACAGAGTAGTTCCGGTATTTTGATTCCACGAGCACACAGGTCAGTCTATCGAGAAAAGATCACATATAGAAAAAGCAAAAAAGGTTTTTTAAACATGAAAAATCTAATGACCCAGAAAGACATGTAACTAAGACTGCGACTTGTGCAACATTATGGTCGGTGCCAGTCTACCGTATAGAAAGTTGAATTCTCCCATCCATGCTCGAATCGAAGTACCGACGATGTGCATATATCGCCGTATATTGAAGACTCCATACGGAGATCATATAACCAATACACAACAAACCGAATTCCTGTACACTGTACGTTCCAGAAAATTAAAATATTGCGGCCGCATAAATAGTCATCCAAAGAAGTATCATTTACTTCAACTGGTCGTGAATATCGAAGGCCATCGGAAGCCAGGAAGAAGAAAGATGTGTCAGGAGCAGACAAGTGTCGGCGGTACAACTAGTCACCTACAAAATTAGTAGAGGTGTCTCAATGATCGGAAATGGCATAAAAAGTACTTTTCCTTTTCTAATATTCGCAACACTTTTTATTGGTAATTTTCTGAAATTAATTTTCAGTAATAACTGTCGATAAATTCGCGGTTAAAATGATTCGATCTTTTTTGACGCTGATAGTGTTCTCATGTTTCGACTTCGTTGTTGATGTAATATCTGATCAGATGTGGTTTTAAACTGTGACCATAGAATTCACTTTTGTATTCCGAGAAAGCATTACGTGCTACTTTTGATTTTTTTTCACGCTTTTTCCTATATACATATATATATATACATATATATATATATATATATATTGTCTATTCATTTTCTTAAGATTGATTTTTCGTCTATACAGGTCTGTACGCTTAATAAATTAATCAAAGCCTTCCTATGAGCTAATTATGATAACAGTATCATCTGCGAATCGAATATTGATCGCCGATACGAATTTCCTCTGCGCTGATTCCACCACCACTTGTTCAAAGATTTGTTTCGAGTTACACACACAACTCTACTTTATTATTGGGTGTTCGAAGGTATTTTTCTGCTGATAATAAAGATTCCTCTGATGTATCTCAAATCATTTTTAAATCTATTGATAACATTCAAAACACTATCTCTGATACATCTTTCTCGTCCACATAAAATTGCTTTTCCGAAAAGTTAAAAACAAAAAAGCAAAATATCTCCGTTAACGAATATTTCTATCATCTTTTATTATGTTTCATGATTTATCGAATACCTTTTTTTTTTTTTGGAATCCTCGCAACATACGTACATATCTTGATTTTACTCATAGCATCATGCGGGTGCTCAATCTGTTTCTAAAACCGAATTGAGTTTTTCCTAAACGATTTTTCAAATTCTTATGAACCCCTTCTTTCTGGATGATTTTTAAAAATATCTGTAGCGCATTTCTCATTCGACTTTTTAGTCTAAAATCGCCACATTTCTTCGCTCGTATTTGGGAATCGATGTATGAGGATTGAAGCCGTTGCATTACTGAAGCTGCCTTTTCACATTTTCTAAAAATAGCTGATTAATGATTTCTGTCAAAATATTATCTGAACCAAATAAACCTTACGGTTTTTTGTTTTCTCAATGGCATTCCTCAGCCGCACCATACTTCCTGTTCTGTTTCTAATTTTTCGCTCATTATTTGTTGCACCCAATAGTTTTTCCTCACGCATTCTTTTCAACGTGTTCTTCTTGACTCAGTGTCTGACGCTATTTTTCTATTTTTGATGACACTTGTGTATTTACAATTTCCAATGATATCTTTTAATTTTTTTTTTTTTTTTTGATAAGTTAAAGAATATCAAAATTCCGATATCATTATTCTGCGGCTTTCCTATATTATATATCGCGTTTCTCAATTTCTTAGGTTATTTTTTTTTCCACGGCTAACCTTAATTTGATTGCTGCTTCTAGCAAAAATTATGGTCGAATGATACATCTGTTCAAAGCCGTATTATTGCTTTTTTAACCGAGTTTCTTGAAATACCGTCCATTTAATTTCGAACTATCCTGCTTTATCCATATACTCCACTGTATGAACCCGCGTGGCCGCAGTTTGGAAAAGTGTATCAACAAATTTCATTGTAAAACTGAAAAATTTTAAAGTTATGAAATGGAGTTTTTGTGTAATTATTTCATTATAAATCACAAACATTTTATTAAAACACATAAGCCAACTAGCGTACAATGGTGTTCTGTTCAGATGGGACTTACTGACCCATTGCCGCACATTGAAGCTTCCAAAAATTTCACTTGCGCTGGGTTATAATGTCCATAGCTGACGCGCGCAAAATAAAAAACAAAAAAAAAATAAAAAAACAGAAAACCTAGATTTTTATTTAAGCGCACATTCTAAGACGGTGGCTCAACATCTCCTTAAAAAAAGATAATTTTTTCCCCTTGTTTTTGTTTCCCCTGGGCTTGTCAGCAACGGACGATTATCCATCAACACGTGTAAATAGTTGCAATTAGAAGTCACAAGATTCTAAAAAATGTTCCCGGCGGAATACTTGCAAAAGGACAAAATACACAAACAGCATAACTTAAATACAAAGCGGTGTGTATACAGGAATCTCATATTTTCAATGGCTAGCGACGCACATTTAAAAATTTCAGATTGAACTTAAATTATTTCTTTTATTTCATCGTAGGAATGGAGTCTGACTAAGAACCCTATACCAAGGATGGAGAAACAATGGTAATCAACGTGGATAAATGCAAAACATATGCATCCTAAAAAAAGAGAAGGAATGACATTGCTGAAGGTAAGAGTAAAAGGAGTTAACTGTTCCATACAAGGGCCACATCTGAAAAAGATAACTTATCAGTCTGTTGTATTCGATAAAGCAAAAATGAACGTAAACAGATAAATCATAACATTTATATCCGTGCCACTATCAGAAAATGTCGGTTGAAAATGAAAAGATATTTTCATCCGGCTTTGTAGTGGTCGACCTAGAGATTGACCCTCTCAAACTTCTCCTTAGAACCAAAATTTTATACTGGATAAAATGTCATTGGCAAAACTGGAGATGTAAACCTATGTTGATTTAATTTCCAAAGAACTTCATTTTTCACAATTATTCTCCATTACTTCACGTTTCTAATAGCTTCACTAACTTTTTTTTAAAAAACAGAAACATATCTTAATAAGCTTTATAAATCTACGTCGCTGATGTTTGATTGTTAACACGAAAGAGATGCAAAGAAACAGAACGATTTTAAAATTGTCGTAGCCTTTTTTTGTTTCTTCCATTAAACAAAAAATCGGTCTCCTGCAGGAAAATTACCCCACCTCAGGGAGTCTGCTATGAAAAGAAAAATCGAAATGCGTTACTTAGACAAAACAGAATTTAAGTTGTTAAAATATACGCGTCAAAAAAAAAAAAAAAAAAAAAAAAATGAAGCGAGCAATAAGTTTTACTTTATTACCGTGTCTCTATGCATGAACAAAAATAAAAAAGGAAATGGCACTCAACCTTTTTTTACGTCGGGTAGAAATAACAAGTACAAATGCAGAAAAATAATTTTTTAACAGATGAAGAAATTCAAAGTCAGTAAATTTTTTTACATGTTCTTCGTTCTTTAGACAGCGCCAACTACCTTTTTTAAATGATTTCTATCTTTAAAGAAAAATTTAATTTAATACCCGTTTGTAATGTAATTAATTGTCTTGAAAATATTTAAATAACACTTCTACAAAAGCAGAAAATTAACTAGCTTCTAGTGGACTTACGCCGTAGAGCTTTAACGAGAAAGAAATTGCGCACGGAAATTATATTGAAGCTAGCAGCATTTTTGAATATACTTGTAAAATGGAATCGAATGATTGGTCTCATTAAAAAATATCTTAAAAATGATAATAATTGGCCTTATTTTTTTTTTATTTTAAGAAACGTCAAAAATACTTCGAAGTCGAACGCGATTAAACACCAGTTGAACTTTTATCGGATAACATTTTGCGATTTAAATAAACGAAAAAAAATTTAACTTTCAGCTTAAGAAATCGTGTTCTCGTGTTCGTTGCAAATTTAAATTAATAAAAATGACAAATATGCGTACAGTTCTGAAGAGAGCCGGAACAGGTAAAAAGAAAAATTAATAAAGTTTGTAATAAATTCTATTTAGTAAATAAGTAATAGTAATAATGAATAAAATAAACAGTATATATTATAAAGGTTACGTGTTGGGAGCGACCGTGTTCAGAGCGACCATATTTAAAACTGACATCTAAAAAGAAAGGTAATTTCCTGGAAATCTCTGATATTATAATGAACTACGATCATATTCTATTACGGTTCTCTTATAAGTTATGTGTAATTTCTAAATTCGTTATTATTTACTTTAAACTTGATATTTCGATATTAACATTAACGTTAAAGTATACAATATTATAGTAATTTAATGCAAAATGTATATATATCATTTTTGTTAATGTAAAATTATAATAGAGGAATGGAAACGTACTCACATCCAGTTTAATTTTTCTAACAAAACGCACTGTCGTGTAAATGCTCAATAGTTTTAGTTAAAAATAAAATATTAATGATTTGAGTCTGAATATATGAGTACATTTCTAATCATGTGCTTATAATTTCTAGCAGTTTTAACAACTTGGCCGCTCTAGTTCGCATACATGTACCTAATAATAATGACCGCTGGTCGTTTTGAACACGATTATCCAAGTCGAATATAATAATAATAATAAAAAAGATCCGACGGTCACTCCGAACACGACACCTATTGTAAAATACTTATTGTAAGCAAATAAATAAATGCTTTGTAATTTTATTATGAAATAGCGGACTATTACGTGATCACTGCTAATTTGTGTATTTATTTATATAACAAGATTCCGAAAATTTTTCAATTTTTTCATTTATAATTATTTTTACAATTTCAAGATGCGTCCGAATTTTGTTATTAATCTTACGTTATTCTGCAATTAAATGTTTAGCGAATTTTGATTTTTCATCATAACTATACACTTGTAAAGCTTATATATCATGTAGAGAATGGAATCTTTTGGGTTTGGCATATGCACATTTTGTGGCAAGTATTGCGAATTAATTTATACATATTTTAGGATTTTGTTATATTTATTATTATATTACTACGTCCATCATGTTGTTAAAATATATTCATTTATTATATAAAATATTGCTAGTATTAATCATAACAAAACTGTTTAATAAGAAATGTTATAAAAATATAACACTTTATGCTGTAAATTAATAAACTATTTGTATTAACCACTTAAATAATAATAATAATAAATATAATAATCGCATAATTTAGAAATTTGGTATTAAAATGCTCGCCAAAAGTTACTTGTAACAATCTGAACCAGATGAAAATATCAAATAGACCTGGAGCGAAAAATGTAACTGTAAAAAAATATTGAAAATGGAACAGCGATTATTATTAATGAAAAAATTGACTGTGATAGTTAACAATTTGGAACAGTTTAACGTACTTTGCTGCGACTATTTTCGTTACGTTGATGTTTACGTTTATCGATTTATTACCTGCTAATTAAAAATCTATCTTTAGGGCCAGATTAATTTTTTGAGTTGAAACTTTTTTTTTTAAACTTATTTATTTAGGCTCGCCAGCTATAAGGCGTACGCAATGATTATATTGTTTTAAATTTCTTTTTGCGGGGCAACGGAATTCGAATCGACGTCGACCAAAATAAAATACCGCTACCTCACCAAATGCCCTTCAGGGTAACTGGCCTTCAAAATGTAATTGTTGCTGGAGATAGTTGATGAGAACGAAAAAGAAAAGGAAACGAACAAACGACATACCAAGTGCTCGTTAATAACCTACCTCACCTTGTCCCATTATTTATGTGGATACCAATCGGGCATTTCCGAAAACACAATTGTCGACGGGTGAATAAGGAAATTCGTTGCAAATATAAAGTCCACCTTATCAGACATTAATCGATTAACTAAATAATTGAACGATTTTTTTTTACACCTCTTGTGGAAAGCAAACATATGTTCTTTTTAAGGACAAAGTTTCATCACCGTGAAATCACCTTCACTTATGTCGCAGGGCCTCGTATTATTTTTCCCGGGTACGTCAAATTTTGATGTTTATCCAACGCAGTCATTATAAATCATCCCCCTCATCAAATACCCTAATGGCCATATAAAAAGCAATACGAGCGAATTTAAATATCAAAAGAAATATCCAATTGAGTTTTCGATTTAAGTTCCGTGATTACGAGTTTTTTTTTTTTTTTTTTTCCTGGGAGCGATAACAAAGATCCTATGCCCAAAAGAAATATTGAGGGAAAAGAATTAGCAGTTAAATAGCAATTCGGTCAGAGATGGATAATAAAAGAGAACCAAAATATAGGAATAACGGACGAAGAAGGAAATGACGCAAGATATGCGAAGGAACAGGTCAAGGATTTGAATGTAAAAAATAAATCGTTCATTTGAGAAGGACGGACATTCAAAAAGAATGTGATTGGAATCACAGGAAGCCTCGTCGTTCGCGTGAAGAAGGCAGATGCTAAGGAAAAACGAAAACGAGAAGAAGTTAGCAGTGAGAATGGTTAAGACGTAAGCGAATAATGTAAACAGTAGGGGAACGTCGAAGTAAGGGGACATCTCAAAGAACCACGGGGTTGGAAAAAAGCATAGACTGAACGGTCAGCTAGTATGATAGATTATTAGAAAAGGACGGAGCATAAATGTCAGACCAGTATTTAGAATGAAGTTAGGATATTCGAACCTGGAATTTCGGAAAAGAATATGAGCGGTATTTTATATAAATCAGGTGGACAACGCGCCTAACAGATTTTTTAATCGGCTTTCTATGATTGATATTGAAAGTATATTAATACACGGGCGCTCTCAATTTTCCGCTGAAATTATATCATTTACAAAAACTTTCATAATATATTTATAAAAGTATTCATCGTAACAGTAGATTCTTTGCATCATCTAACATGATCAACGTCGAATCGGAATGCGAGTAAGCAGACTACTGAAGAGGAAACATAATTCGCTAATCGAATTGGGGCCCCAATACGATTAGCCGACCAATTGACCAGATCAGGAATTTATAGAGTGATAACAAGTGAAGTTTTGGAGCGAACTAGATCGTCAAATTAGTGATTTCGGCTTTTTAGCTACCGTACGGAATTTGCAGAAGAACTCTTGGTCCGAGATAATCTAGATTACATCGGTTCCTAACCTTTCTAATCGTGATTTTGTCATCTTCTTCATGTACCAGTTGCTCACACAGTTGTGTGTAAACATCGGCATTAATAATTATAAAATTTGTTATCTATTACAAGTTTTATTAGCCCCACAGAGTAGAGCTATTTTACCCCCGGGCGAGTAATTACCCCAGGTTCGGACCTAGGATCTAGAACCACGTGAAAAAGCCGTGTATTCAAAATATTCAGGCTGTGAAGTGGTCACTACCGGTTCCAATGCGTTTTAAAAAATTATAAATTACCCAGGCTGATTCATGTTTACGGAAATTCTTCGAACCGTATGTTGCGGCCGATATCCACCGTTTTAACGTAGGCAGGAGGGATTTTATTATTTCAAAGCGCATGCGATGCAATTTTGTCGACTTCCGTTGCTAAAATAGTTCTTTATTTCGTACGAAAAAAATGTTGGTGTTCATCATAATGATTGTAGCTCCCGTCAGATGGAAATTCAAGTTCCGTTACGACGATGTGCTGTTTTACATTAATTTATCAAAAAGAATGCGACATAAACGATTAATAAAATGAATCGTAACCATCTTCCGCTGGTCATCGTCCTTGAGACTAATACCCACCTCGAGTCAATTTCAGTAGATTACTCATTGTTACCTATACATGTATTTAAATGATAGTAAAACTAGCCAAATGATAAAAATTGGAAGAAAAAAAAAGAACAAACTTGATCACTTTAATTTTGTTCTACAGTTTGTAATCCTTTTTCCGTTTATTATTTCTATTCATTAATACGCCGGATCTGGTATAACCGACGATCAAAACTAATCAAAACAAAATAAAACAACTTTAACGAGTAGGAAAATTTGAAACAAATTCTCGGTGCATTTGAGATCATTATTTTTTCGGAGTTTGTCAACATGGACATTGGACTCAAAACTGAAAAGAAAAGTGTAAAATTAGATATTTGCGCAATCAAAGATCGCAGACAAATAAAAAGGTAAAGAGGTCCCCATTAGTAAAAGTGACCAGTAGAAAGAGGAATGTTCACAACAAACGATAAAAGAGCATTTAAAAAGATACAATCAGCATCGCGAATGAAAAGAGAAGTAGAAGGGTGGATAGGACAAAATGGAGAAGATATAAGTGAGAAACGAAAAATCGATTTAGGAAGCAAACCGTACTCGCAGCATAGGCGACAGATTGAGTGAGGGGCAAACGCTGCAAAGAAGGAAAATTGAAAAAACAAGGATGAGACGAAAGATCGAGTTGAACAGACAGCTAGAAGGAATCAGAAGAAGAAAATGAAGAGAAACCATAGTTACGTCATCGTTTAGAACGAGCAGCTACAGAGAGAAATAAGATGTTAGATTTAAAAAAAAAAAACAAAAAAACATTAAGAGACCGTTTGGCAGAAAAAACAAAACGAGCTAGCCAATCTGCTAAGCTATTGCCTTCGATCCCTGAGTGTCCAACTTGGATAAGAGTAACGAAGAAAAAGATTATGAAGCAGAGAATATTGGAGAAAAATGACATAGTCGGTAGTGCAAGGGGGAAGATAAAATGGCCTATAGGACACTTGTATCTGGCATATTAAGGAGACATTCTAAGAGATAAGAGAAAAAGAAATAAAGAGAATGGCGTTTAAAACAACAGCGGACCCGACGTAAAAAATAGAACTAAAGAGAAGGAGTTCAAAGGAAAAAGAATAACGTGTAGCGAAGGAAAAAAGAGTCGGAACCAACCCCATAGGGTACGTTAGAGTCGTCAGTAAAGATAGTAAAAAACAGTTTGGGAAAAAAGGCTCAAGGTGTTTAAGAATTCCGGTTTAATAACATGCTGAAGAGTGGGTTTCGATCAAATGATGGTTGTAAAAACGGAATTAATAGAGTGAAGATGTGAAGCAAAGCTGAAGAAGAAGTATTTAGGCTTATCATGAGTGAAAGCATATGGTGAAAGCCGAAAGAGACGGACAGAAATGAAAAATAGTATTGGAGTTTTATTGGCGGTAAAACGCTAATTATGATGGATTAAGCAGCGTGAAGGAACACGTGTAGACGAGGATATAAACATTTAGTAAGAAAACAGGGTAGCTCAGACAAGATCTTTGAATGAAAAAAGACGGAATGTGAAATTTCGCACGTAGAGCAAGGATCGGAGTAGATTTTCGAGCTCCAAGGCAGAAGCAGAGACATTTATTTGGACACGATCGAGCTTGGCCAGAAGGAACCAGAAGAATTGTCATAAATAAAACGATAGTAATCGAGGATCGAACGGAGGACAAAATATTTGTAAATCATAAGCAAGATTACCGAATCATCAGTCCAATTAGTGTGAAAAAGGCAACTTATTCAGGATAATGGCTGATGGTCTTATGAAATGAAAAAATACTATTCAGGGAGACACTCAAATAACGAAAGGAGAAAGTAAGAGGGATTGGGCATTATTTAGCATAAGGTTAATTAAAGAAGGATCAAAAGGACGCAGTGTAAAAACGATACACTAGAAGATTTAGCAGGGGAGATAAAAATATGGCTATTGAATAAAGAGAGTTTTCTAATGATGTTAAGATATTATGACAGGAGGAATAAATGACGACGTCATCGGAAAAAAATAGAGGGGAGGAATTTAGAGGCAAAGAAGCAATTTTAATAAAGTTGATGTTGAACAGAGTCAGGCTAAGGCAGAAACTCTGCGCGATAATCCACGAAAGAGTAGTCTAGTTTTAGTGTAAAGAAGAGATGAAAAAATGGAAATTATGCACTGGAAAATATTATTAATTAATAGCAGAAGAAAAAAGAACTGAGATGTTAAAAAAAAAAACATTATATCAAGAAGAGAAATGCACTATCAAAGGCTGCAGGAATATCAAGAAAGGAAGCAAAAAGGAACAGTTTTTGTCGATAAATGAAAATACATGGAAAAGCTGCCCCTCTTTTTTTAGAAGTAAGGGAAGACGAAGAGTGGATTTGACTCAAAGAAATGATGATAGGAACGTGGTAACTTCAAAAGGTGCTCTTCAAAGTCCATCGTGAACAACTGAGGACAAGATCAGAGGAAGTAAGAGATAGATCAACTTGATAAAGGACTGGTAAAAGCAGAGGAACACCATCATTGAGAAGAAACAAATATTCTGAAGAATAAAATTCTCTAAAATCGTGCCATTACTATTGTAGTTGTGGTAATCTCAAAGAAGAAAGTGGGAATTCCGAGCATCACTTATGACGAAAGGAAAGGGTAGAGAATTGATAAAAGTTTGAAATTGAAATAATTCGGAAGAATATAAACAGAAATGAAATTAAAGGGTCTGGAAGAATTTCACTAAGTTAAGATAAGGAGAATTAGGAGGAAACAAGAGTTGGGCCTCGATGGGCTAAAAACTGGATATCATTCTCCCAACTAAAATAGTTAATTTCTCTCAGGATTTTATTTTGGAAACATTGTATCTGCGCAATGTTACTCGGCTTAGCACATCCCCAGAGTTGACATCCGTATGTCCAGATTGGTTTCAATATTTATTTGTATAGTAGTACTTTCCAGGGACAGTTCTGATTTCCTTTGCAAAAGCCACAGTAGGTTTCTATATTTCAAGTTCATTTCATTCCTTTTCTTTCCTATGTGTGTCTTCCAAGTTAATTTTTTATCTAAGTGAATTCCGAAGTATTTTACTGTTTCTTTATTAGGTGTAACCTTACTGTTAATATAAATATCCGATATATTACAGTTCTTCTTATTTGTAAACGTTATATGCGCAGATTTATCCTCATTGATCACTATACACCATCGTTTGAATCATGTTGACAAACTATTGACAGCTGATTGAAGATTATTATTGATAGTTTCTATTGAGGTGCCTGTACATAAAATTGCAGTGTCATCTACAAAAGTGGATTCAGACTATTTGACTCAACAGTTCCCTGTCTGCGGCCCCCGAACACATTTCATTCGCTTTACATCGAATACCTTCCAAGACATATATATGTATATCCTTGTTTCTTATTAGTCCATTTTCGGAAACGGTATTTTTTTTTTTTTTTTTTGTTATTTCAACATTATCGTCAACAACTCGTTTAAAGAACATGTCACAAACGTTTTTCAAACAATATCAAACTATTCAAATCTGTGTATCTCTGGCAATTCTAGACAAACCTACATAAAATTCTTGAAAAAATATATCTTTTTTTTTAGAGTGCAGTATGAGTATCTTACGAAAATGATATGATTTTTCCGATATATATATATATATATATATATATATATATATATATGTAGAATGTAAGTGGTAAAATGTTAAAATTTGTGTTTGAAGTAATTATGCTTTGCGCGAACATTCGAAACATTTTGCACATTATTTTAAAGTATAATAATAGGAATTATGGGAGTGCACGATCGTCGAGCTTATAATTGTAAATTGTTATGCGAACCGTTCGAACACGTGCATGTTTTTACGGAAAAACTAGTTTCGCTGGATCTTTATTTAAAGTTCAAACACCAGACTGATCAATAAAATCATAAATGCAGCAAAGAAATTATATAAATTACAAGTATACTTCGAACTTATAATTATATAACATATCTTTACGCACATTACACAATTATATATATATATATATATATATATAACTCGGCCATTTTGGTCTCGCAAGGGGCTAAGTCCCTTGACCCCTCTTGCTTACATTTCTGTTTCTTTCTCTTCTATGCTTTGTATAAAATGATCAAAATTTACAACATGGATATAACAACATAATCACAAAATCCTATAAAATATAACAAACGTTACATAAAATTGGGACATTTTTTGTGACATTTTTCGCTAGATAAAATCGGGACATTTTTTCTAATGGGGGGTAGCCTAAGAATTACGTTTTAATTAAAATATATATATATATATATATACATGTACATATACACACACATATAATATATATATATATATATACATGTACATATACACACATATATAATATATATATGTATATATATACATGTGCGTATTTCTATAAATCAAATTTACGGAAATACATGTTAATAAAGGTAGAAGATAAGCCAGTCGTAACATTTATAGAATCGACATCAAACTATTATTTATCTAAAAAACAGACATTTAAAATAAAAAAAATTTCGCGTCATGACCATTTGCAGCATTAATCGGAGAATATCGCGACCTCAAGATACTAATCAATTCTGTTCGGAACTTAATGATTTGGCGAATTTCCAGCGAGCCGATCAAATGAAAATCATAGCTCGCTCCAGTTGCACACATTTGTCGAATATTTTTCAAATCATTCAGTTCAACGTGCATCTAGTGACCAATCGGACGAATAGGAGAATAATACCGTCAAGTCGGCTGCAATGTATCTATACACTATCGAATGTCTCTAAACGAGACACCGGCAAAGCGTTATGGAATAATATTCGTAGTGCAACTTGTAGCGTGAGTCAAGGTCGTACATGCGCCAACTATTAAATATTCGGTAAACGACACTGACCGATGCCAGCCAACTTGGCCAAGTCGTAAGATTGGTTTTTCTTCTTTCGCTCATTGACACAGGCAGTGTCGTGAAAGATGAAGTAATAAAACAATTATAATGCTAATATGATCGAAAAACGATAGGACCAGAGCGGCAACTCGTTCGTTCGCTGGCCGGCACGGAGAGCGCGAACACTGTGAGACACATAGAGACAGGTAATTGAAATTCCGAGTGTCAATTTTAAGTTCGGCCGGTCCTACATTATAATCAACTAAGAAGAAGAGGCGTCAACGATTGCTGGGCTTTAACGTGAGTAACGTGACGCATCCGACTGTCATGGAAATACAATAGAAAATCAAGGTTCGGCACAATTATTACGAAATCTGGATATTATTATCTGAAGAAAACCTACACGCTAATGATAGCAATTGAAACTGGTGCCTTCTGGTTCGTGGTTTTCGAGTTGATGATAACAGCTCGAAGAAACGTATTCTTCTAAAACATGTGCCAAACAGATAGGCTTGAAAGTTTACAATTTTAGTTTTTGTTTTTTTAAGTCAACATTGAAATAGTTCATTTTCTGTTTACAATTAGGTCTGAATAAATGAAAACAGAAGAACAGAAATGTATTAAACATTCTCGCCAGAATTCACGAATGAAATAAAAAAAGTCGATATGTTTCGAAGTCTGTGGTTATCGTGAAAATAATATTAAAGTAACTTTTAACATTATTCGTAATAAACGCGATTACAGAGTGATTGCGAAGCACGTCGGCTGGTATATTGAATTCCGTTGAATTTATCATATTTCATTTTTCTTTAGTTTTCCCCGTTATTTTTCAGCTAAAGCGTTGTCAAATGAACTATTTTCAGTACAGTTCATTTGACTGCTTTTTTTCAATAACGCGAAGTATTTGAAATTTACGACGGAAAACGTCATTATCATCAAACCACGCGACCAAGAACCGAAATGATTTATATAGACATTTACGGTGAATGTCGGCGATCTTACGAACAGCATTCCTGTCTGTTGACGTGCTTGGCATCTCTGCACCTTCAACATCTCTTTTTTTTTACAGCTCCGGAACAAATACAGTTCACTCTAATAGCCGGATTACAATTGAACTAAATAAAAACGCCACAATGAATACTCTCTATAGGTGTACAAAGGAATACGAGCTAAGTCCGCTGCCCATTTATGAGACAAGATGTCGCAAGGAAGGACAACACATTTTGACTGAACTAAAGACATTTTTATGTTAGAAAGAACATACGCATATATATATATATATATATATATATATATATATATATATATATATATATATATATATATATATTAAAAGAAATAAAATTGTTTTTAAAAAAGAAAATAGCGACTTCATGAAATTTAGTGTTAAGAATTTAATAAAAATGCGCTAAAAAGTAAAAAATAATTATTTAATAAACGATAATATATTTTACAGAAAAGTATACTACCTTAAAGTAGGGATATTACGATTATTCTTAACAATATTGATTATCATTTGAATCTGGTCGGCAATGTTTAATTATACATATATATATCCATTTTACTTATGCGATTGTGCGTTTCATGATATATCCAATATAAGACCTTAATTAGTCTCGGCACACCAAATTCAAACTGAAACATAAATTAAGAATCGTATTAAATTAATATAGCAACATATATATAATAAAATCACTTGTTTCATAATGGCTTAGTATTGAAAACATCAGGAATATTTAATACGGTTTTTTTAATGATGCATTTTGAATTTGGTAGACTTTTTCAGAATAATCATAATCTGCCTTCTTCGAGGTATATTTTATTGCAATCTTTAATACGAGTAATTATTTTTCACTTTTTAAAGCATTTGTATTAAATTGTTTAAATAAATCTTCAAGTATTTTTTCCATATTTTATTTCAAAATTATCAGTATTTCATAATATAGATAGAGACCAAGCTCTAAAATACTGCGCTATTATATAATGTAAAAAGACGTGCTAGGTATTGGTTAAAAAATATAAAATTCAAATTTGGTTAGTAATAGGCTTGTAAATTGGCTTTTGGGGGTTTTCAATTTATTCGAATCTACACGCTTCCATGTGGTAAGTAATATCAATAATACACATATTGAAATTCCCATTCAATTTTAAAATTTGAGATGTTCACATTATGTTCTGATGAAATTAGGCAACATCGCCTAACTTTTTTTTAACGTTATTTGATGACTATTCAGTCAGCACTCATCGATACATCCCGGTATACTTATGTATGGGACCAGCCGAGACCGATACAATTTCTAATAAACAAAGGACATTATTATTGGAGGTAGACGTAATAATGTGAAGGCACGTAATATTTTACCTTGAGCTTGTAAATGGCACTGTGAAGGTTACTTTTTACAAATTTTTCGAAAAATATTAATTCACTAAAGCTCGAATCCAGCACGGATATCTAATACGATTCAAGGAAAAAGTACAATCTAGGCCAAGGGGAAAAACATCGTATTCACGTTCTACATTTTTTTAGGTTTTTTGAGATCAACTGATTTTTCAATTTTAAAAACCAGCTTGATAGTCAGGCATAGTTTATATACTAGTATTTATCCGCATGGTCATATATATATATATGCATATAAAGAACAAGGGAACGCTTGTTCTTCAGTTCAAATCTTGCGTAATTCAACCGAAATCAAATGTCCTATGTTGAGTACGGGTGTGAATCAGCTGGCTGATAGGGAAGTTTTAGTCTTGACTGTCCAAAACTGCAAAGCACAGTCACAAATCTACAAAGTATTTAAAAAGTCGGTACCGACACATTGGGATCATCCGTATAATCGACCTTATTAACTAATTCTTTCCGCTTCGTCAGTCATAAAAAAATACCACGGACGCCGTTAATACTAATTTTTTTAGTCGCTGAATCTGTCTTTGAATGAATACTTAAGACTATCGCACAGTGATTTACAATATTGAAACGGATTGAATTTTCGTTAATATTTGCCTGCAAAATAACAACTATGTTTAAAAGCCGGTAGAGCGCTACTACGACAATCAGGGAGATTATAACTTCCGATGGGACATTTGGTCACTCAAAAAGTAAGGTTCCCCTTAAGGTACAATGACCGGAGAGGAGCAAGCGAGGTGGTTTCGTTAGCAGCTACTAGTTTTTTTCATCTCTAGAGCAAGACTAGTTTAATTGGTGTACACTAATTGGTAGTAACCTCATCGAAAATTCGTGCAATGTTGACGTTTTGAGACGACGAAGGGATTATTTGAATGGAATTGATAGAGCGTGGGCAAACCATTAATGACGCGAGAGCTAAAACACTCGCCAATTTAAAAAAAAAATTTCGAAAAGAATTTACAATTGTTGCACGATAACGCACGGGGCCCAGCAAAGGTTACCCAAGAATTTATCGCCGAGTTGTCAATTGTACCCAACAGTAGGCCGGACCGTGCTCTAATTGATATTATGCTTTATTATTTCCTCAATTGGAAAAAAAAAAAAAGAAAATTAGCCGGCGAAAAACTGGAGGATCGCTTAAAAATCGAGTCACTGAAATGTTCAAAAAACTGAACGGAAAATTGTATATTGGAAAGTGCAAATTACAATATATGCGACAAATGTTTAAACGTAAAAGTTTCTTTTATCGAAAAATGTATATAATGTTCACAGAAGAATAATAAGTTTTAGATTTAATTTTCGCTCATTATTACGCCAATCTCACTTTCTGAATGACGCTCGTAATTGGCAAGAGGTTGGCTCTGAACGCTCCCTCGGGGTGCTACTTGTAATAATTAGAACAACCTTTTGCGGGGTAATTTAACCGATAATTTAACTAAAAATAAAAGGTTTTCGATTGTTTGATGAAATAACAAAAAGTTGGTGCTTTTCTATTTTTCTCGCGATTTCGAAAAGGAAAACAATTAATAGATCCCGTGAAACCGCAAAAAAAAAAAAAAAAAAAAGAAAAAAATCAAAACAACCAGAACTCTAAAAATATTCTCCAACATGACGTAATAAAATTCTAATTAAACATCCGATACCAGCTCATAAATGGGGAGAGATTATCTTCGAAGAAAATATGTACCGAGCGGTGTTTTTTTTGTTTTTTTTTCATTCTCCAGTATTCTCGGTAACCATCTATTAGAGGATCGGTCTGAACATCTTTGTGGTTAGAGAAAAACTCATAAAACGAAAATGATTAGTTAACGTAAACTCACGCAACATCCTTTGAATAGTGCGACAGAAATGATATGTACAAGTGTAAAGGAACGAAGAATATTTGATCAGGGTTACTTCTTTGTGGCGGTGACTCCCAATCGATTATAATAACGAGAGAGAGAGAGAAGTTGTAAATAGGTTCGACTCGGAGGTAATATAACGAGTCTTGAAAACTAAAAATGTTACGGTTTTATAAGCTGTCACTCTTGATTATTCGGGTTTTTTTTTCGTTTTTTATGTATGAACTAGGATTGTGAAAAACTCGAATCAAGTGATTATTCAGCCCAGCAGCTGGCTACAGGTATTAAAAAAAAAAAAAAGGTTATCTCCCATCTGGGGAGGGAAGAAATAAATAATATTACAATGTTACGTAACGTTTGTAAGATGAAATGTGCGTCATGAGTAATAGGGTGTTCGCGGAAGGATGATTGAAAATTCGAGAGCGATATATTAATTATGATACGACATTTCTTTAACCAGGCATAATTTAAATCTGAGAACCGCTCGAAAACCACCACACAAGGTGTTTACTTCCATTTCGTAGGAAACGCGAGATCTTCTTCCATGAATGATAAATCTGTTCGGCAAGTATATTCGTTAACAATTAGAATTTGCAACGAATACGCGTTAGACGAGATAAAAACGCATTCGTGATCTGGTTTTTTACCTTTTTCGCCGGACATTCGTTATTCGTTTACTAATGCTGGTTTTTTCAATCCGAGCGACAAAAATAAACCCGTGATGATGATAAACAAGAAGCGATCCCCCCGTGCGAGTTTAATACCGTATTCGACTTTGCCTCCCGTGTCACCAGCAGAGAGCGATTATGTTAATTGGGAGATTTTGGAAAATGACGTTAAAGGGCAACAGTTATTATCATTACTTCTCGTTAGCAAATTATTTTCCGTAATGGATGTGGCATTAATCATCGAAGTTTAGTGTTCTGGAATGTTCCGTGTAATTTCCTGCGCCATTCTCGAACGTGACGATAAAAAAAAAAAAAGAATAAATAAATAATCCATATTATCAATCGATATGAAATACACGCGCATATGCATATATATATATATATATAATGTATTCCGTGCGCGTACCAAAAAAATCGTGTTTTGTCCCGAATGATAGTTATGATTCTGCTTCGCAGGATGCAGCTATGCGATAATTTTTCGGTGATTTTCCATTAACTGGCTGTGAACGTAAATTTCCCAAAAAAGTAAGACAAAAATTGACATTAGCAGAGTAGTAGAACCGGAAACATGGCTTAAATTGAAAATTTTAAATGGTGTCGAAAGAATACACATTGGAACCAGCTAATGTTGCACCATTTGACATAGCATGAACTGTTAATATACGAGGGGGGCTACCTATATAAGTAATTATGTAATTGCGGCGTTACTTTATTGAAGGTCTCGCTAGAAAAACTGGGCCCGCTCTTGACCAGACTTATCCAACTATGCCGATTTTCTTTAAGCGATCAACGCGCCTAAATATTCCAGCTCGGAGCCTAATCGAACGATGCGATTAGGTGCCCCAGTATTTTTTTCATAGACGCGCGGCGGACGAGGGGGCTACCGATACTAGGAAATGGAGTAATTCAGGCGACACGCTTTTAACATCGGCGAACACAGGATCAGAGTTTGGTCGACCAAAAAAAAAAAAAAAAAAAACACAGCGTGAGGTCATGATCATTGATAGCGCAACAAACTCAATAGGTTCACCCTAACCTCTCTTATATGAAATAGCTGTCGTCCTCACTGCAGTCGATGCTTTCCCCTGTACATCAGCGAATGTTCTTCTGGATCGGAAACAGACGATGATCACGGTTCCGATAAAACGTTAGAATGTCATGAACTCGATTAGCGATCATCACGTTGTCTGGTTAGAGGACTAAACTGTGACGTCATAAATTACGGACTATTACAATCCGAATGTTTTTTACGTGAAGAAACGTCGAATCGCCTCGAAATGTTCTATAATAAATATATGTTTAATAAGTGTTCCCTCCGGTATTAGTTGGGAATTCCCTTCATTCTTATGTTATTACCGTTCGTTTATTGCTAATTGTTCGTAATTATTACTAAAAATAATCGTATAATTGTTTGTTGTTTTTTTTTTTTGTTTATTTACCAGCGCGCCGAATCGTAATAGCGAAGAAAAATTTCTACTAATAAATGTTACTATGCTGGGACTGGGGATAATTAATTGAATATGTTTTCAATCTATAAACTGTTCGTTGTGATTCAGGAAAATTAAAAACGACGCTGCCAATGATTGCGGATACCCTCGACAAACCATTGAACACACATTGTTCATGAATGCCCAAGTCGAGCCTTTGACAGAACTTTTAATGATATTTACGAAGTGTCACCATTATCGTTGATATGGATACGTAACTTAGATGTAACAACTTTCCGCATCGGACCATACGATAACAATAATAATAATAATAACAATAATAACAATAATAACAATAACAATAATAATAATAATAATTCATTGTGATTGCAATAAGCGAGCACTTTTGAATTCCGAAAGAAAATTCGGTATAATAAACTGAACGTGAACACTTATAAGAACTACTAACATGATGAACCTCGCGTATCAATTTCTGCGTTTTATCTTGCGCATTTATGTAAATAAAGCATTTCATTAATAGAAAAGAAGTGCAATAATTTATAAGTACCTCGTGATCAAACATTACTGGGATTTATTTCGAACTTGCGGATGAATCAAAATGCATTATATTCGTGAGTTTCGTAAACGTTTTTAAAAAAACATAACAATATTACCGTTCTATTACACTATTTTCCAATTTTGAAAGTCTGTATTTTTGAATATTTAAAATTATCACCGGGATAAATATCGCGTATAAATTTATTTGCGAAATTTCAGTTTTAACACTATTATTAAACTAATTTATTAAGCGTAAAATACAAGTTTTCGACCAATGCGAACACTGTTTGCATTTCCTAGAACAATTGATTCCTAGAAACCGCCTCCCTCCCTTTTTCTCTCTAGGGCTGTAAATAATTGTTTAGCCTCTCGAATAAAACATATTTAAACTGCTAACAGAAAGAGAGAAATCTGTTTTTAAAACATATGACCTATACTACTGTAAAATATTGTTGATATCTAAACTAATCTCTCCAGCCATAAGCCGGTGAAAAAATTGCTGATTTATTTTGCTCGTATTTAAATTATATCTGATACGAATCAAACGACGCATATTAGCTTTTTTGCTTCTCAGATTTAGCCGCGACTCCGTTCGGTTGTCTCTACCGTTCCTATGTGTGAACCACGCTGACTGCTGGAGCGCCATTTACACCACTCTTGTTCCATAATGAATTTTTTTTCCCTTGGTCACTAATATATATACATATATATATATATATATAGTATACATACACCTAAACCATTGAATGCGGTTTTCCCGCGTATACACCCATTAGAGTGTTTGCCTTTTTCTCCCTTTTTAAGTAAGCACGACATTTCCGTTAAAGATTTATTTCCTCTTTTCGCTTATCTTTTCTTTTGAATGAATTTCTAATGTAATGACTGAAACAAATGCACAACGATTAACGGGAATTTAAGATTTAAATTTGAATAATATTTCCATTAGCAGCTCTATTAAACTACTGTTTCAGAATTCTTTAAATAATTTCTCCGTAATTTATGTTTCCAAAATAATCTAATACAACCTATTTTCCCATGGAGCATAAATGAATAAATGAATGAATAAAAAGTATATTGAAGGAATATTGTTATAAACACTTAATGAAGAGAAATAACGCACACCGAGTGAAACGAAGCTCGCACTGCGCGCGCGATTAACATAACAGTAATACACTTAAATTAAGATATATGCATAAGCGTGAGAATAGAAGGAAAAGTACAAATAAACTCTGCTTAACTTTAATCTAAACGTTTATATATAAATTAAGATTAGTTTTGTTGCTTATGAATAATGGTTGAACATCTAAACAGGTAAGTGGCAGCTGAAAAAATAAAAGTAATTGAATATTTATTTGGAAAATAATATTGTTTGGCTAACTAGGAGTGAGAAGTGAATGTTTAATTCTTTTATGTTTATATTGTTTTGCAAGATGTGCTGCGTGTAATTCCCAATTTGTTGTTGTTTATATATATATTGTCGTAGACTACAACACCAATATGTCGTAAACTACATCAAAACTCCTTTTATTTTTTATTTACATAATAATGTAAATTTTATTATCTTTCGTTCTATTTAATTCTTGAAACGCTTCAAAATCTAACTAATATCTTAAGAAATTTATTCTCCGACAATTAGTGACTCACATCTTAGACTTTTATCGTGTATTACTGAATATCGAACCATCTGACTTTTGTCTTGCTTTTCTTAGGAGAATCTTAATCAAAATATGTAAATCCGAATAAAATTAATTTTTTTCACTTCAAAAATATCACTTGTTATAAAAAATGTAAACATGTTAAAATGTGACAACGTATAATATAAATCAATTATGAATAATGAATTATGAAAAAATAAAATTTAATTAATACAAAATTAAACGATAAGTGCCTTAGCATCAGCAAAAGTAGCCAGTAAATAATTTGATACGCATTGTCCAGAAAAAGCGTAACTCAGAAATAATAGTTGAATTTAAATTATTTAAAAAAATATTCATTCCTTCACCTGATATATGTATTCAACAGCCTGCGATTGTAAGTGAATTTGAATTATCTAACAATCGATCAACACTACATGTAGACTAGTGTGTACACTACAATATATAGAAAATCAAAGCCCCCTTGACGATCAATCTTTTTTCTTCTAAAATTCTACTAAAATAGTCGTTCACAAATGACTACGTCATTCTTGCCCGTCTTTTATTTTAAAAAAAGCTTAGCAATTGTACAACACAGCGGTCGACCTTTATTATCTTATATAAAGTAACAAGGCGTAACCAATAACGGGACGTAATCATGGGACAAAAAATGTATTGTAATCTGGACTAAAAATGACGTAATCATTATTGTATGTATATTATAGCCTAAAGTCATACTTTAGCTATATTAATCATTTTTGATTATTTATTTCATTTCGTAGATTTTTGAATATATTTTTTCCTATAAAAACTTATTAATTTAATTTATTTGTTTACATACGGCAAGAGATATCTTGTTATTTAACTATTTTCTTACGGTTGTTAAGATACCTAGTGCTATAGATAATTGTCAGAAATGTATTGCGTAATATGGTGAACAATAAAACCGTTTGTTTTTATTCCGACGAAAAAACGGACAGGACGAAATGTAATTTTTCTAACCAGATTATACATCTGGCATATCCCATTAACGTCACAACACTTGCTAAAATCACTTCGTTTTAAGTCGTATCCTACTAGAATACAAAAAATATAATCGCCAGTAATAAATGCACACACACTAAGCTCAACAGGACAAGGCGATGAAATAAGTAATTGGGAACTTTGTATTTTCACGGGGGAAAAAAAAATTCTCACATCTAAAATAAAATTAAGCCCGCAAACGACGATTAATCGATGAACGGATGAAAGAAGAGGCAAAAAAAAAATCGGCATCTTCGATTTTTATTTATTATATAAAAAGCCAATTTCGGACTTGCATTTAGAATCTTCAGAGTGTCAGTATGCGCGAGAGCGCTAGTCTACTCTTTAGAATCGACTGCGGGTAAAAACATATGCCAATAAAATAAATCCACTCGACTTGTAAAAGTAAAGCAAGTCCCATACATCCTTGATAATGTATCATGGATTGTGTAATAAAGCCGTTTAATAATGTACTTAAGCACCTAATGAATCTGAAGAAGATTGATCTCACATGGGATTCGCCTTTACTTTCCCAGATTTCTCTAGTATATAACCAACATTCAATATTGAATATTAGGTACATAGCCGGGAGCGACTTCTATTCGGAACGAGACAACTCCCGAAATCGCACGATACCTCCGGTTTGGTAGCCAAGTACCTTAACAAAAGTTGAAGTATGGACCGCAATTTAATATAAATGAGGCGGCGACTCTGAATTCGGAAAGAAGGTGATGGCGACCGGAGACTTTCAAAAAATCAGCTCCCTTTTTTGTCGAGAGATGATAGATCTTTTATTGCGGTAAAAAGCGGTCAATATACATTGCTCACTTTATCACTTCCGTTATTTATCTAATCGGTGTTATTCTCCTGGCAGCTGTTTTTTTATTTCCTTGCAAGATACCGATCTCATCCCGAGAGTGTTGTATATCGCTGGTCTATTAATATTAAATTCATTCCATAGTGAAACCACTGAATTCTTTTTGTATATCGCTGGTCTATTAATATTAAATTCATTCCATAGTGAAACCACTGAATTCTTTTTGTTGGCTAAAATGTTCGTGTTATCTCGTGTTGGTGGCAAGCGATACATAAGATTTCCTACTATATGCTCGAGTCGCCAATTTTTTTTTATGTTACGATTCTAAAAATGAGCTAGTAATGTGATTAATAAAAAAATTAAAATTAACTCGACTTCAGAGTCAAGATAAAGTCTACTTGCATCTACGCAGTTGACCTCAGAGTCAACATGTACTACAAGATGACTCGCCCTTCTCTGATAAATATCGTACGTCTGCCACATTATCAACATTAGAAACCCCGCCGGGTTCTCGCAGCCAGCCAATTACGTTTGCAGCGGGACATTACACTGTTGCTACCGTTTCGCATTTGTTGCATCTTTTTTTTCAGTTTTCCAACATCAGTTTAAAACATAACAGAAAATCAAATCAGGAAATACAATTCGAATTCCGTTTAACGCAAGATATATCTGTAGCAGCCCCCGATCGTATAGTTGATGCGTTATTGTCCAGCCCGCTTCGTAATTACAAAATTTTGCATCCAGATGTTTAAAAAAAAGTTATCAAGTATCACCATTTTAAGATCACGTTACAATGTATTTTCATATAATTAATACTTATGATTATGCGATAATTCGATATAATATGCTGTTAATCTTTCCGATTTTTTAATGTAAACGCAATTTTTTATAAAACGAAACTGATATATTTTTCCTTAACACTGTGTTCTTCGAGACATGCGATCATCAAAGTTTCATCCAGGAACTTTTTTCGAATTTTTCGATTTGATGCAACATTATGAAAAAATTAAAAACCGTTTTTTTTGTAAAAAAAGTTTTAGTTTACATATTTAATTTTAGTTTTTTATAAGAAAATATTCAACTGAATTTATAATATGTGTTAAAAATTAATACTCGAAATCGATTTTAAATTAACCAACGCGATGTTTTCATAATTGTCGTTCACCCATCGGCCGAGAACCATTCGTATTCGTCGCGTCGAAGAAAAATACTGTATATTTGTATGTAAGGCACTCACGAACACTGCTGCGCTGATACGTGAATAGAGGAATCATTTTTTTTCCGTCTTTGGTTCTACCGTTTTTTTTGTTTAATCCCCTGAGCTACAGTCTGCAATGTTTAACTGCTGCGGCTATCACGATATACCGAACAGGGTTCGCGACTATATTGCTTTAGCTATTCTGTTTATTTTAAGAAAATTAACGATTGAGTTTATCGGCGTTTGAGAGTTTGATAGCATATCGAGGAGTGTATTAAAACGGTAGGAGCGTCCGTGTTGATATGAATACTGTGCATTCTATTAATATGTGCTGAACGGTTGGGATGAAACTTCCCATACAAAAAGAGCATTAAGCCGGAGAAAATTACCAACTTAGATGGTCGTGCGAGATTGCAGTGTGACCAGTCCGCGGTCGGCTGATTATACTGAAGTCTCTGCCGGAACAATTCATTGGGAAGAGACAGAAAAGTCTGACCGCGGTCCATTGTTCCTTCCGTTCTCGTTTGCTTTTCGCTAAAAATAATTGTGCCATGGATGAAACGGGTGGTGAATATCTATTCTGTGGAGCTCGCAATGCTGACTGTGCCATTACGTTCGCGCCTGTTCATTCCCTGATATTCCCGCGTGACCGGGAACCCACATAAACGTCACCTGACTTTCAGACTTCTGCGTATCGATGACGATACGAAGTATTTGAGTACTTATTATATTTCTTGTGTTTTAGGGCTGACTATGTCTTCTAGTGCTGTCAGAGAGTCTGTAATTATTAATGTATTTTTGTTAGGCTCGCAAGAATAAATATATTGTAGCCCGTATAGGATGGCATACATTTCTGCGTCCAGTACTGTACGGCAATCATTGAGTAGTCGGAAAGAATACGCTCTATCTGATACTACGAACGCACATGCTATCGACGATGTGATTGTGGTGGGCTTATTTCTAGCACCATCTGCAGCTAGTTGATGCTCTATTTCACGGATCCTAGTTACGTTCCACGAACAAAAACTGTCAAATATCGGTAAAGTAACAAAAAAACGCCAGTATAAGTATCTGTTATTTTTCTTTTTCAAAACAGTTAATGTGGATGCCCAGCAAGAATTTAAAATTACCGAAGCCGATTATTGCTAAACCCGGTAGACGAATAGCAGACCTGTTCTTCGAGCATAAAAAGAGCGTCAAAATACTCGATAAAGAAATATCGGGTAACGAAGGAAGTGCCTTGCAAATATATGTATATTAACGAAAATCTCACTAGATACTATAAACATTTATTATGGCAGACGAAAGAAAAGACCAGAGCGCTTAATTATAGATTTGTTTGGACGAAACGAGGAAAGATTTTTGCAAGGAAAAATGAAGAGGATCGCATACTACGTATTCGGAACGAAGAAGATGTGAATAAATTATTGTAATTTTAGTTTCTCGTGTCGATTTTCGTTTATTTAAGTCGTCAGAATGAATTAATTACTAATTGTTGGTATGTGGGTAGCTCTGTATAAATGTGTATTCGAGTACGCGAGTTACGCAAGCGGTAGGGCGGTGAGAGGAAACATGGTAAAGTTTGTAGCATGGAAGGAAGCGTATGTGTCAGCGTTAAATAAATCAGACTCTACTAAGAGAATGCGGTGGACAAGGGTTTATTTGTCGGGCTGTATGTTTAAGCCCCAGGTTCAGTATAGTGATACGAGGAAAGGTAAGAGGGGAGAAGATATTGAGGCAGCATTACGTGATAAGAAGGAAGTGGTGTTGTATTGCAAGATATCAGTCATGTCGTGCGTATGTAGGTTGATAGATCAAGTACATGAGAGTAAGCAGTGCGGTACGAAGGGGTATGTGAGGTTGGCGCATGGCGATGCTATTATGTGCCGCAATACCGTCTGCGTAGACTTTTTTTATGTGCGTCAAAGGCAGATAATGGTCGAAATTCGTGTGTGACGATATATGTATATATTTTATTATTATTTTTTATGTTTTATTTCTGTTCTGTACTGTTTAGTTGTAGGTTTTGGCGCGCGGAGGTGTTATGTTATAGATGTGGGCATACGGGTAGATGTGTAGGCGTGTGTGTATACTTGAATATATGTCTATTATGTACTTACCTTAGGTGTATGGGAATTTATTAAGTATATGTATGTATATAATTATAATCAACTTGTATATTCAACCTTCCCTTCCACGTTTTCCATGGTTTATTAACTTTCCTTCTATGCGCCGTTCTAATCTCTCTGCGATTTGCCGCTTGCGTTTTGGGCATAGTTTGCTCCCTTCCTCATTGTTCCGTTATTCTCTCGTGCCTTCTCCTTATTGTCCATTGCACCCTCCCGGCGATCAATGTATTTCTGATCCCGATCATATAATGTTCAGTTGTTCGTCGCTTTCAACTGAACAGGCTTCTTTTTATTCCTTTCTCTTACAAAACGGCATTCCTGCTCCATACTGTGCTTCATGCATTCTCTCCCTTCCTTCTCCTTCGGTTATTCTAGCTCTCGATTCTTTTCTGTCAGCTATCTCTGATCGTGTAAGGATCTGAGTCTCTCTTTTCTCTCTATTCCACTGTTCTTAGGCCAATGTCCATGTCGACAAACCCATTTAAAAAAAAAAAAAAAAAAAATTATAATCAAATTATTAGCTTGATAAGTGCGATGCGAATGGAAGCCATAATTGTGAATTTAATTCACATATAAATCCAGACTTGGCAGTTTTACATCTATTCTTGTTATAAAAGTTGAACTTAAGATAAATAGAAAAATGATTATGCAACCAAATGACATCTCTATTATAGTTCTGTCACAAAATTGAGTGTAACGAATACGAAAACATAAAAAAATGGAATGCAGATATAAGTAGAAATTTTAACGGGAAAGAGGAAAATAGTAAGAATATTATTAAAATAATCCATTTAAACATTCGAAGCATTAGATGCAATTGGGATGAGTTATTAATACAAATTCATAAACAGGATGTTAGCGTAATAGTTCTTACCGAAATAAACATCAAAGAGCGCGAAGCTGAATATTATAACATAGAGGGTTATGAGAAATGTGTAATTGAGAAACCACCTAACCGTAATGGGGGAATAATGATATTGGCGTCAAAGGCTTTCAGCTTCAAGGTGGTTCACGCGGGCAATTCTGCTGCTAACAGCATTACTGTAGAAATAAGCCTAACAAAAAATGAAAAAATTTACTTAATGGCAATTTATAGGTCACCGAGTAACAACGTTGGTCACTTTCTACAGGAACTCGAAGAGAGCCTGAAAAAATTAGATGGAAATACAAAATTTATTATCTGCGGAGATTTCAATATTAACACTGATTCAAGGAGTAAAATAAATGATCAATTTCTGAACATCTTATCAAGAAACGGTGGAATTCGGCTAATTAAAGAAACAACTAGAGAAGAGGTAAGAGCAGGTCGTATTACCAAATCTTGTATAGATAACATCTTCATTAGACATGCAACAGAGAAAGTAATGGCGGGAATTATAAAGACAAAAATTTCAGATCACTACGTACTTTGTGGTGCACTATGTGTAGATAGAGACGAGAACTTGAAGACCGTTAGTACACGTGGAATCTATCTGAATGAGAACTTGTTAAAAGATAAAGTAAATGCTTATCACTGGCAGGGTTTGCTTGGGAAAAGAGAAGTGGAAGAATTAGTAAATAATTTAAAAGTAATATTCAATAAACTTTATGACGATTGCAAATTTACTGGATAGACAAGGAGGGAAAGGAGATACAATCCTATTGCAGCTTGGATGAATAGGAAAATATTAAATTTCATACATATTAGAGACCTATATTACAAAAGATGTAAAGGGAATAATTCAAATAGAAGATATAAAGAACTATATAAGAAATACAGGAATTTAGTAAAGCACGAAATAAGACAAGAAAAAGAAAAATATTACCAACAGGAATTACTAAAAGCAAATAATAACATTAAAAAAACCTAGAAGGTAATAGATCAAGTAGTCTGTAAAAAAGGCCTATAGTTATAGATGAGGCAATAGGGAAGAATTTTGATGGGTATCGCAATGCGGCGCGTGAATTTCAAAAATATTACATGGAGGCTATCGAAAATCTGAAACATAATTGTGATATTAGACTCATTAGAACCGACAACGTGAATACTACGGTTACGTCATTTTACATACCGAAAGCCACGAGTGAAGTGATATAAAACATAATTAGGAAAATGAATAAGAATAAAGCCCAAGGACATGATGGTATACGGGTGAAAGGTGTAATTACACATGCGAAAAAGCTTGCTCCGCTGTTAACAAAAATTATTAATGAATCGGTAAAAGAAGGTATATTCTCCAGGGAGTTAAAAGTAGGGATAATAAGACCAATATATAAAAATGGGGATAAAAAACTCTGTGAAAACTATAGACCAATTACGTTAATATCAGTTATTGCTAAAGTGGTTGAACACTATGTAGGTAACTATCTTAAATTGTACCTAGAAGAGAACAACCTAATATAATCATAACCAATATGGGTTTAGAAAGGGGAAATCAACGGTAACTCTGCTCAGAACTTTTACGTATGCGATAAATAAGGGATTAGCATCCGGCAAACAATTTTTGATAGTCTTTCTAGACCTTACGAAGGCTTTTGATTTAGTGGATAGGGAAATATTGATAGAAGACCTAAGCAAAATTGGTATAACAGGGAAATATCTTAATTGGTTTATATGTTATTTACATAAAAGGGAAAAAATTGGTAAAGAATATAGTGATATGGGGAAAACGAAATATGGAGTAGGACAAGGAACCAAATTATTGTATTATGAACGCCAAACTTTACGCATATGCTGATGACATTGCTCTGGTAATTGAACACCAAGACGTAGAAATAGCAGAAAGGCTGCTTCAGGAGGACTTGAATATGGTTTGCAGATGGGTACACGGTAAAAAATTATTAATAAATGCCAAAAAATCAAAAGTGATAGTAGATTTAGAAAGTTCGTGCCTAAAATAGTGTTGCACAAGGTAGATTGCCTTCATGGATCGGAAGTATGCCGTTGTGAGCCGTTAGAAACGGCTGATAATTTCAAATACCTGGAAATAACATTCGATAAGGTGTTAACTTGGAGAGTTCGCATAGATAACATTGCTAGGAAAATTAGATAATGCCGGCGTTATACAAATTAAAACAAGTTGTTATGAATTACAAAACTACGAGACTGTGTATTTTGACTCATTAATAATGACTAGGATTAGATACGGAATCGAAATTTGGGGGGAGGCCAAAAAAACGAAATTAAGGATGTTTAAAAATTTTGTTACCGAATTGGAGAAATGCGAATCTTGTAACGAATTCTACTTGGTGGGACAATAATAAAGAAATGTCGCCAAAAATGTTTTTTTATTACAGTAAATTTTTAAGGTATAAAACAGAAAAAATAAGATTACCGACAAGGGAAAAGGTGTATGGGACTAGGAACTATGACAATTTATGTTTTATAAGACCTAAAGGGATTATTAATAATAAAATTGACAATGTTGAAGAGGAAGTAGTCATTTACTAGGTAACTTACCAAAGGAATAAAGAGACGAATATAATTGAATATATGGAAAGACAAAATAAAAATATGGTTGATTGCGTGGTGCAAAGAATAAGAAATGGCTAGTCATAGGAAAGGGACAGCGATAAGACGGGTAATTGATTGAACGAGTAAATAATTATAAATAATGTAATGGAAAAAAAAATAAATAAATAATATTTGGTGCCCCTAGCTGCATTACTTATGGCTTATGTGAAAATATTGTGGTACGATGTGCGATGGGTATAAATGTTGTGAATTAAAATTAGACGTGGAATAGTAAAAATAGAAGTGAAGTTGAATTAAGTAATTATATCTAAGACGAATATGATGTATTAGATTTAAGATGTATATGATGAATAAACGATATAATTACGTTGGGAACCCATAGACGGGCAATTGACTAGTGAGACCCGCAAATTATTTTTAAAAAAATCGACTTTTCAAATAATTCTTTTCATTTTAAATCACTTAAGAAAAAAATACCGCACATGTAAATATCAGACAATTTGGATATATTATAATGGTACAAAATAATTTTACAAAATGTTTCCTTCAAATATGAATTATCTAAATATTGAAAATCGTTCTTTAAAATGATTTATTATTAAGTAACAATACTAAATTCACCTGCCAGTTATACAACTCGTAAGATATTTTTAGAATTTTATGTTCTTTCACGTATTTTGTATTTGTGTGCCAGTCTGTAGTTTATTATTGTCTCTTGTAAACGCTTATTTACCGCTTACTTAATTATAAAAGTATTGAATATACTTCAATAATAAATTTTATTTTACTTTATGGCAAGACAATTTCTTGTAGTTAAAAAAAAGCCACTAACTTTGTGCTAGACCAATAGCACCACTGCACTTTCCAACTCATAAAAGGGAGTAGAGTAATGGTGTTATTTACTTTTTTTTTTTTTTTATAATTTACATTATCTTCTGCTAGTTATTATTACATATATGAATATAAGAAACGTTTGATTATTTTATTATTTTCGAAATTCATTCTAAAAAATGTTCAGAACCGATAAAAATTTACTTTGTGGTGTTACGCGGCAATTTCTATTACAATTTGGGCAACATACTTTCGTAACGTAGAAAAGTTACAGATTTAGCTTATTACTTCCAGTGTAAGAATGACGTAGATATTAATATATACTCGTATATTATTTATTTTTAATAATATGTTTATTTTAGTTTGCTGTTATACCGAATTTAAACCTGGAATCATTAAAATAGTAAGTATAATAAAGTTTGTAATCCTACCGTAAATGTTAAGATTTCGAGGGAAGATAAAGAAACAATTATAACTTTGAACTAGTTTATAGGTTCAATCACTGTCATCATAGAGCTGGGTTAACCTGAGCGGTAATAATTTCAATGCTAATAAAAAGAACACCGTGACGCAAAGAAAAAAAAAAGAGTTCTGCACTTTATGTATCGGATTCTGACGGTACGTTCGTTATAGATAAATAGATACGGATATGTCGAAATAAATAATGTTTATTCAGATTCAGATAAATGTGAAAAATCTGTTTAAATGTTTCCTGCAAAGATGGTGTTTGACTTATTTTTTACATTCCATTGAGAAAAAAATTAAGTAAAAATAATTGCGGTTTTAAACGACGATCGATGTTTTGAAAGGAAAATAAGTCGAAAAAATTAATGGGAAAATACGCCGGTTAAAAATGAAGAATAAGATGTTATCTCAAATGAGTCAGTCTGATTACGAAGAATATAGCTTTGAAAGAAGGTTTAAAGGTTTTAAATGAAAAAATTCTTATTCCGTGCACGATCGATGAACAGATTTCGAAGCTTTTAATATGATACAGCAATTAAGCGCGATCGAACAGTTTATTCAAGTCAGCCGACGCTGTCAACGCTCCTGTGGAATAATTGCTTCGAAGAACTTTACGAAACTCACTCAAACTGAATACATATCGATTTATAAAATTCCATATTATGAGGTATCAGGGGAATTCTCATATTACCGTTATTCGAATTATTCTTCCGCGGCGTTAATAGCATCTACGGAATTATTTAAATTCTGCTCCTTTTGACACGTAATTCGGTTAAATGTATAGTATTTTAGATAGCTCTAAACTAAAACCGATTTTTTGTGACAGTTACTTGCTTTGTTTTGTTCTTTTTTTTTTTTTGGTGGAGGGGGGGCTATTAGGCGTGCTTAATAATCACAGAACTATTTTGGTTCTTTAATTGGAGGTAACCTTTTACTGCAATTTTCAACCAACCACGATAAATGGAGCTGCGAATTATATTATTATAATCTTCGTCATTGTGCACTTTTTTTTTTTTTTTTTTTTTTGAAAAATATGTATTTATTATTTTTTACATGCAAAACTTTCGTCAAGCTAAAACGCTTGTCGACGAATTATCCTTTGAACACTTAACCATCTTAAACTTAACTTTATACATAATCGTGTAATATTTACTAATCTTAATCGATCTTTTTACTTATCAATACTTAATCATCTATTTCTATCTTTTATATTCAATGTTTTTTTCCGAGTTTTTTTGTTGCGCCTTGTCATTTTATTTTATGTTTATTATTTTTTTCATATTTTCTTCTTCCTAAAGCCATTTCTTTATTTCCCTTTCCCCTATTTTTTCCTTCTCTATTATTTCTTTGGGTATTTAATTCAACATCTGAGTTATAATATATATTTATCCGTTTTGCTAATCTATGTTCTTGCTAACGGAAATTAGTACGAAAGTTTTCCCATCAACTCGTACTCTGTGTTTATTCTTTCCCCCAATTCAATTTTCTGTTCTGCTGATATGTACTCTCATATCTTCAGTAATAAGTACATTCCTCTTATGCTCATTACGTTTTCTTTTTTAATTATTTCACTTTCAGTTTCTCCCCTTCAGGATTTCCTATTAATTTCAAGCATTCAATTTGTAGTTTATTTATTTTCGCCGAGTATCCTGAATTCCATATCTGATCCTCGACTCTACTAGCGCATAATAAACTACTTTTAATGTTTCATTTGTTGCATATTTCTTTGATGTATATAAAGCTGGTAAAACTGCTCTTATTTTCTTTGCAATCTATTCCATATGTATGTCCCATCTTAAGTGTTGGTCCATCATTACTGTCCAAAAATCTTTATACTAAGTTTAACTTCTGACAGTTTTTCATTTCACATTCACTTCTTCCTCCCTAATCGAGTATGCAAATTCATTTGAGTGCATTATTATATTTGGACAATACAAATCGTAGCTGTCTCTTTTTTCCGTCTCGCCACTAACATAGTTAAATTTTGAAGAGAAAAAGGGGGTTATCGGCGGTAAAGCTTTTTTTTGATGTTTCATACTCATGAGTTTTCGTATTCATTGTCAAACTACGAATTATAAAACCTACGGGTTTATTCCAAGAATTCTAAGCCCTAGCGAGAAACCAAAAATTTGGAAAAATTCTTGTGCGCAGCCTAAAAAACGTTAATAGTTAAAATTTGAATTTCTGAAAGAACATAGTTAAAAAAAAAAAAGTATTTCAGTTTTATAAAAACTTAATGTTATATCTGAGAATTGTAAAAATATTTTATAAGTCTTTTACTTTCTACTCGTAGTATTTTTGCTGAAATAATCTCACCATTTGTTAAATAATAAAAATTCGAAATATTTTTTGTTTAAAATAACTTGGAAAATATTTGTGATTAAGAGCTGCTTTTTACTTGGTGCCAGAATGATCTCTCAAGGGTCAATAAGAAATGCCGTGGAAGCAGATAGGCACGCTTATCGGTTTACACCCTTCATTACAATTATTTGTAGATTGTGGACTGTCCACGGTCTCCTTGAATTTTAATAATTCCAGTACTGTGTATTCTTTCACCATGTCAGCAACAGTTTTGTTTATGATATTAATCATCCGCTGTTAGGCTTCTCGAATAAAAAATTTATTCTTAGAAAATTGATGTTCCTGGGTATCCGCTCGCGTAACTTACTTTGTTTGTAGGTTCAAGTGTGGGCTACTCTTTTTAAATATTTATCATAAAGGGGAAGTTATGCAATTTCTATTTCTTTTACGCTTTTAAGACTAAGCTGAATAATTAGAGATTTTTTCTTTTATCTTTAATTCTTGTCGTTATTAGAGCTCTTTAGATTAAACTTTGCATTAGTTTTTAATTTAATTTTAGTGGCAACTGATCAAAAAAACAAAACAAAAAAAAAAAAACAGGAAAAAAATTCGGTAATGTGATCGCAACTAAATTATTAAATTTTACTGGAGATTGTGCAATATTATGGAGTCATTTTCGATCAGAAGACCGTTTGTTAAACAAACACTCAAGTTAGACAAGAATTTAAAACAAATTGAGCTCTATATATTTGTTATTTCGTTTAAAAGTAAAATTATCGGCCAATCGATAATAAATTAATTTTATTAAAACTTCCAAAATATCAGTACGGCTTCTAGAGGGGATACGATGCGAGAGATGCGACGACTATACTGGTAAATAATATTTACCGATAAGCTTAAGCGCCAACTGGTATTTAATAGTTCTCTTTATCGATCTAAAGTCGGCTTATAATAGTGTAAATTTGCAGATTTAATATACGATTCTCTCCAAATCAAACAAAAAAAAAAAAAAAGCAACTAATAGATTTGTAATTATTTCTATGATAGAAAATTAACGGCACCATTCTAAGGCGGAACTTATGTCTCTGTGAGTGCAGATAGAGGTTTGTCCCAAAGTAGTGTTCCGAGTCCTCACATTGTATACAAGAATTACACAGATAAAATGTTAAAATTATCCAGCAGTATACAGATGATTCCGATAGCCTAGTTGTTAGAGCGCTCGACTTACATTACGGAGGTTATGGGTTCGATCCCGGACGACGACAGAACTTATTACAAAGAATTAAAAATTAAATACTCGCTAATAATCACATGGAAGGTAATGGCAAACCACCACGTATTCATATGTGCGCTAGTTTAGTGCAGACAGCAGACATAAATAGGGGACTGCACTTGTATACCGATATATCAAACGATTGCCAATCGGTTCCGGGTGTGGTCTTGCGTGCGTACACTTATATAGCAATTGCCATGGGCGCTGCCTATTCTGTACTGCTAGTGTACAAATAGGCAGTTACAATGCTCGAAATCGAGAGCGATACGACTCAGAGAGATACATATACAGATGATTTAGTAAAATATACTTCACACAGCGGCCGATACGAATACCGCTAACAAAAAGAATCCAAAAATCGTTAACTAATCTTATAGCGTCATCGAACGAATTATAAATTGGACTAAATACGGAAAAGACTCAAAATGTTATATAATGCCCGGGAAAAGAATACAATCGAGTTCGTCACTTGAAATAAATAATAATTTCTTAATAACGAATACGTTTAAGAATTCCGTTAAATACTTTAGAATAAAATTAGATTCGAAACTAAGGTAGAAGGAAGAGAAGTATACAATAATTTTGAAAAATCGGAAACGGGTTTAAATATTTTACAAAGTCTGGCAAGATGTAGCCCCCGGCTCCTTATTCAAAATTTATAAAGCAATTATTAAATCATATATAGACTTCCCGGAATCAATACTTAATTTAAATAAATCGAAATTACAAACTCTGCAAAAAATTCAACCGCCAGAATAATTAACTTAAAACCGAATTGGAGAGGGACTTTGCGATTATGGTTAAAAACAGCTAATAATGAATTTCTAACGCTCAAAGACGGACAAATTACTAATACATTGTGATTAGAGAAGAGCACCCCGTTGTAGGGATTATATAAGTACAATGGTAAGACTGCGAACCGGTTATGGCTGGGTACCGGTACATCCGGTCAAAATAAATACTGTAACAGAAAATGCATGTCGCAAATGAGGATTGGAAGGCTCAACAGATCGTATGGATTGGCAGTGCAGCAGAGATGGTAGATTTAATTTCAAGAAACGGAATACTCAGCCAGCAACGAGAAGTCAGATTGTTTTGAGCCCCTGTTCTTATTCGAGTAAGCCTCAACATATTGCTGATGATGCAGTTATATGCGACGCCGATCATGTATTCTTCCAATGTTCATCTCTTTCTGTGAAGCGTTCTGCTTTGTATTCCTATTTGTTGAGGCTTGGACTTCTTACTCCTTATTGTGCTTCCTATATCCTGGCTTTTCCTTCCTCACTAGTAATTCCTTTTTAGCATCTGATCGGATTAAAATATAACTGACTTCTTTCCTTACTACTATTTGTTTCTGGGTGAAGGTCTTTGGTTGACGAGCCCAAGAAAAAAAAGAAAACAAAGAAAAAAAACATATATTTTGGCCAAAAAAAAAAGTTTCGGTGATTCATAGTCAAAATTAGTACAAGTGAAAATTTGATTGAAAATGAAGCTGTTTTATATTTCATCTATATGTTACTTATTGTGTAAAAACGTATATTATTTCTCTGAAAATTTTCCTAACCAAGAGAACATACAACGGAACGAGAAATTTTTCACGACATAACCTGTGCGCATTGGCCGTTATAGCCGGAAGTACGAAATTTGTAAAAATCCCGCCAAAATCCGGCAGTATAGCGAGTGGAGCGTGCGCTAGAACATTGGACGTTTCTAGGCAAATACCCGTCATTAACTAATCGTTGTAATTGTCATTTCACTGTGAAGTTGATCTCACGGGCGAATTACCACGGCATCTGTAAAGGGGCAAAAAATATTTATTTTGTTTTTTTTGTTTTGTTGCGAAAAATGTATCTTTGCGTTGTATGTCCCCTTGATTATGAAAATTGGTGAATGTCCAGAGAAAAGAATATACGTTTTTACACAATATTTTTTTCTCGTTATTCTACGGATTACGTCATCTAAGATTTCACCCATATATTTTTTATTATTGCTGTTCCGTGGTGGATGACAAAATATCTTGTCTGAACGATACTCCCCCGAGAGGAGTCCTCTGAGGCGCGATAAAATTTGATCTCGTTTTTTTTTTATTATTATTTTTTTCTCATCCGGGCAGATTTTATTAAATAAGAAAGCCCCAGGAAGATGATGAAATTGTATTTCTTGATCATTCCAAAAATCTGAGATTCCATATTTTTTCCTTTCTATTTTCAATTATGAGTTCCAGACGAAATGAGGCAAAGTATTGTATCCGTAATAAATTTTTTCGAGAAAAACAAGAAGTACTTTTAAGTTCATCTTGTCCAATGAGGATGTAGCAACTTTTTCTCCCGCACTAGCCATAATTGTATTATTTAGCATATGGGGCCGTTACCGGTTCAAAATTATGATGCTAGCTGAAGTTCTTAACCGGCTATTCAACACCGATAAGACAGAGGTGGTGATCGAAGAAGACAGCGACGAGGATTGATGTTTTTGATGTTTTCGATTTTATTTTTTTACACGAGGTATTGAAATAAATAAATCCCTTTCCGAATATATTAGACTTCTTGCATTCTTACTTGAGAGCCTGCCTAAGTATAGTGTACATTTGTTTTACCTGGTTTTGACTCAATTTTACGGGGTTGGAGTGCTACAAGGGTACATAAGAGAGCTCAAGGGAGTCGGTGTTTCTTGTTCATGGTCTTGTATTGAAATAAGCAGCATATAGGTGAAATATAAATATTGTATCGTAAACAGCTTCATTTTCAATAAAATTTTCACTTACCTTACGTTTTGGCTAATTTTTACCATGACCCACCGAAAAATTTTTTTCGATAATAATATACGTTATTTAGGAGTCTAAAATACACCCAGAAATGCCTGTTTCCTTTTTGTGCCCGTGTATTTTCATTGATAAAAAACATGAACAATGTTAAAAAGTGTTATTTGTAGAGTCAAATATGATGGAAGGAGGTTGTTAATCTTATTTAAGATGCGCGCCTCCCATGTGTCTATAGCATACTGACAAATTAAAAAAATCGGTCAACATTCGCTCGAGGAAAAAGAAGATTAACTGCATTTCAGCAAAATTTCTCAAAAAATCTGAAATTTCTGTCACCTTGGTGGTACCCACTTACCACCCAAAAAAATATCAACCCGACAGCTTTCCAGGGCAAATTTACCATTCTTATCCAGCTATGGCCTTTCTTGTTTTTTGGTTTAACGTTTAAGCCATTCCGCACGCTCGCGGTTGACAAAAAAAAAATCGTTCTTAAAATACGGTAACCTAAAAAAGATCGCGAAAGAACGTTTACCAATGATGGAAAGCTAAAAATGGTAGCTCACTTTCTAAACTTTCAATGCAAATCGAATTTTGATACCACCGTTCTGGAAAAGAAATTATAAAAATTGCGGTTTGTACAAGTGGAACTTCAGTTCCAATCAGCGGCAATAGCGGGCAACTCAGCAAAATTTCTTCGTCTCACCAGAGGATTAGACGAGTATTGCGCAAAGTAAAACGGGTGATACCTGCCTACGAATAATATGAGGACCTTAAAAAACCCTAATCCGATGCTATGGAGAAACGGAATCAGTTTTTTTTTCATAAATTAATGAATGAGGTGATGATGGGAAACCCACAGTCCGCACAGCTACGAAGTCGCTCTGAACTTAATAATTACCAATGTAAATATAATTAGGTAAAAAGCATCGCAACATGGAATCGAACGCATTGTTAAAGTGACAGTGTGCATGAAACATTAAAACAGGCTTACATTAATGTAACTGAGAAACAGCGACCGCCCACCGACAGTTTCAAACGCACTGCCCGAACTCGAAAAAACAGTTGCAATTTGACTGAATCCAAGAAGAAATTTTAATCATCAGTCATATACAAAGACGATAATCCTTACAAAGTCAAATAAAGAATACTGTTCTGTTCATCCTAAGATAAAATAAAGTTTAAAAACATCATAATTATTAACAATTATTTTTATCGTGCGAAAAAGTTACTTGAAACAGAGCAGATAAAGCAATCTGTCACGTGTTAATTAAAAGAAACGGAAGAGCGCTCGAACAACAATAATTGTATTTATCAATAAAGGGAACAGCAGAAGAAGGCTAATAATATAGTAGTCATGACGTTTCAGCGGTCTCCAGTGACGTCATATCGAAAAAGCGTGATTGTGTGATCTTTACTACTACGTATTCTAGTTATAACACGCTTGTGTTGTTCTGGTCGGGAAACAAAACTACTTCCTACCGGTAGCGGGTATGATAATATTTTCTTACATTACAAAAAAATATTTGACGCTTTTGTTTTTGTTTTTTTTAAAACAATGTTGCTCGTAATGCAGGTGCTCGACACGCTTATCAACGCGTTTAGTATTAAAAATCAATATTACACATATATTCTTAAACTGTAGCATTAGAGCGTTCAGCACTAGTTTTATATAACACAGCATTCAAAAGACATGCGAATTACGTTTTACAAACAAACGTATAAACCGAAAAAGAAAAAAGATTATTTAATTGCTTCAAAAGAAAAGGGCATAACAAACAGAGCGAATATATTCATTACTTAATACTAAAACATGTTTAGCCTACTTTATTTTTTTCACCCACTCCATTAACCACATTTTAACTTTACTTTTCCATAATCCTATCTTCTTTTTCTTATGTATGTCCGGAGAGATATAACTTCTATTAGTTCCATAAGTATCATAACTCGTCAACATTTTCAACTTTATTATCCATTCCTGCGGCCCCAAATGAAATACGTATCTTTAGAATTCCTTGTTATCCGTTCTTTAGTTATGTCAGGCATATGTATTTTATGCATTTCTTCATCATTACGATAATAGTTCTTTCCTTATGCAGATAACACTATACCGTATTTCGAATGATTTGGATAGTTTGCTGCAAACTCTTTTTTATATACCATAAGAACAACCAATATTGTTCTACCACATAGAATAGGATATGTTTTTGGCTTGGTTCTTATTTATTTATTTTTTTTTGACACTTGATAAAGCCGTTTGATATTAGTATCTTTTTCTTTTCTCTAATGATGTTGTATCCTACTTTGAAGAGCCATATTGCTTTATGTGTAACATATCATTTAACATAAAGTGGCGGATTTCCCTTGTTCTCTGTACTGGTTTACTCCCTGGCCAAAATATCCAGTTTTAAAGCATTGGACACTTAATTTATTCCGTTCGAAATAATTCTGCCAAACAACTTATTCAGCAATCTTGTCTTTCCCGAGTCGGTTTGCGAGAGGGCTGTCACTTTATGATCTTAATGCAGTTTATATTCGTTTACAGTATTTATTCGAATGTTACATTCGGCTTCAAATAACCCTTCGTGACCATACCACCAACAGGAGAATTCTGCTTTAGGCTTTCCATCAGTACCTGTTTATCGAAAAAAGATTACCACCGAAAATTAAGTTTCCAGTAGTTCTTTGATTGCTTTTTGTTATCCTCAGCGATAACAAACCGCGGGCAAGATAATAAATTTGAAGGCAGAAATTCAGTTTTTCTCGGAATAATGAAGAATGCGTTCGATTTTAGTGTGTTTACTTCACAGACTTTACAATAATGCCGGATTAATGTCCCTCTATACGTCTCGCCATGATCGATTTACTGAAATATCATCATCAGTGGTCGACATTTTCTAAACTGCGATAAAGATTTTAAGTTTGATTAGGCGACACATTATGATAGGATTATATCAGATTTTTCCTTTTTTTTTTTTATACACCGAAATGTATTCATATCGTAAATAGCGCTATAAATGTTATGAAAGAACTTAAATTTATTATAACCGAATATGTTCATTGAGAAATATAGGTATGTAGTGATTAACAAATAATTTGATTAACATTATACGTCCATTGAAAAAGTCGGGTAACTGGAAAAAAATCAAGGCACAATTTTAGCCTTCCAATTGGACAAGGTTGCATCCGTAGCGGATTACGCTAACGGTTTAGTTTTATTAATAAAATTTTTCATATGAGGATCCTTATCGACACCTTTCAGACAGACGTCTCATTAGAGAGGAGCTGCTGCTCATGTACGCACGGTCTTGGAGTGTTGGATCAGCTGTAAATAAGGTCCAAAGAGTTCAACTCCGTAACATCATACCTCGAGAGAGAAGATAAGAATTATATTTTACTTAAACTTAATCTCAACGGTCAGCTACACAGTCCATTAGTGAATATAGGGTCTTAACATGTGCTATGTGATATCGCTCAATCTTTCCAACGGATTCTCAAGGTTTTATTATTTTTGATTGCTATTGCCGAATGCAAATTTTCATTATTAAAAGAATGTTTTTCATTTATTCTTATTTCGATTAAATTTATTCGATTTCTAACTGTTTAACCGCATTTTCGCCTGTCATTTATTTTTATAATTTATTTTCGCCTGTCATTCATTTCGATCAGATTAATTTTAAATGTCGATAATTTTTGTTTATTGCGCGATGACAGTTATTTATTTCGATTATCTGTATTCAACCATCGCGCAGTACAAAATTAAATATAGCCCCCATTTTTTCCTCTCAATAATTTCCAATTTTCGTTAATTTTACTTACATTATTAATCTATTCCGATTTGCATTTAAAAATCGCCTCTTTTGTTTTCTACATTTTTTTATTTTTAAAATTTTTTTTCCATGTTCTGCCTATTTTTTTTTTTTTTTTTTTTGATTTCGATTCTTTCAATCGAGAACGGTCCTTTTTAGAGCTATTTTAATGGAAATTTTTCGACTTGTCGCGCTTTGGCTGCAAAATTTACCTTTCGCAAATTCCGTATTTTTTATTTTAACGAGTAGTTTTCACAAGCAGGTTTTGTAGCGTGTAGCTGATTAAAAATCAGCCATGCAGAAACAGTATAGCCGATTAACAATTTTGATTTGGGCTACAAGTTATTTTCGAAATCTAACTATGAGGGACCATGTTTAAGATGAAAATACAAGGCTTCTCGAGAATTTTCAGCTCTGAACAAGCATTGGGTACGACATAACCCCAACAAAACTGTTTTTCGGGACTTTTTTCACTATTTCTCCTGTAACTCAGTTTGATGATCTTTCTTAATTTTATCTCTAAGATAATTTCCTAACGAATACATTCTTTTCCGGCCACTTTCCTAACCTATAAAAGGTTCAAAAAATTCGTTTTTTCAGTTTTTTCCAGTTTTCTCCGATTTTTAGACATGACGTCGCAATCTTGAGGCTTATTTTATTCGATTCCTCGTAAAAGGTTACACAAAGTACGTACTGAAAACTAAATAAATCGAAGTGCGTCTTTTTGCTGTAGACAAAAATACGGCGCGAAATCATCATTTTTGGCGATTATCCGTGCAATATTAACTCAAACACACGTGCTACGCATTTACAATCACTACCCCTTCGATTCCTCGTCAATAAGTACATGAAAATACGTCGTCTCAGAATATTTTAATTCCAAAACACGCCGTTGACGGATGTATACTGGATATTTATTTTGACACTTCTCTGCGATGGATTGCTCTAAATACTATCCCTGACTATTTTTGACTACATTCCTTCGATTGCTCAGCTAAAATTATGTCGAATTATGTCGCAAAAAGTCGTTAATTTCAGCTGAACTGCAATAGTCATGCAGAAGAATCCACAAAATGGGGTAATTTATTTGATGATTGAAAATTATTATCATTTTTTTTTTTTTTTCATGTTCTTTTAAAATTCCCAAATGTATCTTAAAAAGGAAGCGCTGCAAATGAAAGAATTGGTTGATTGTGATCTGACCTAACTTTGCTGACACGTCAGGTCGATATTCCATTTTAATAGTTTATTATAACATGAAATCGTAAGTGGCTCGTTTCGTTAATACTAGTCAACAGTATGCTAACAGTTTCGTAAAGTTAGAGCCCTAAAAATTAAAAAATTGTAGTTTTGATGCACATCCCATCAATTTAAGTATTGCATAATAAATAAAATTTTCTGACTTTTGTTTACGAACTTCATTATTGATGAGATAATTTCAAAAAACATACGGGTTTTGGGAATTCAATTACCAAACGGTTCCCAGAACATAAAGATCTTCGGAACAAAAAGGTTTTTTGACTTCTTATTCATGCAGAGTCCCAAATCTTTCGTTACCAAAGTAATGACTCGGGTGGAATTCGTGCACATGTGCACTAAATGTTCTTGTTTTCTCTATTTTTGAGTTTATTAATTATTATGTTTGTTGCTTTAATTAGTTTTTTTTTTTTTTTTTTTTTGTGTGTTCTTTTAAAAATCTCAAATGTATTTTAAAAAGGAAACGCTGCAAATGAAAGAACTGGTTGATTGTGATCTGACCTAACTTTGCTGATACGTCAGGTCGCGACGATCTCTTGCGGCGTGAAATAGAACTAAACTAAAGCGTAATCTGATTGATATAAATAAAAATCTGCCATAAAGTGAATTTCTAAAAAATTAGAAAATTTATAACAATTTAAAAAAAACGTTTATTCGTGTGTATTTAATCACCTTTCAATTAATATCTTGTGAGAAATAATCGAAAATTATTTCGTCGATTCTTCCGCATGACTATTGCAATCTAGCTGAAATTAACGACTTTTTGTGACGTATTTCAGCTGAGAAATCAATACGTACGAGGAATCGAATAAAATAAATCTAATGATTGCGAAACTACTGCATCATGTTTTAAAAATCGGGAAAAAAAAAGAAGAAAAAAACAAAAAATGGATTTTTTGAGGCTTCTATAGGTTAGAAAAATGGCTGGAAAAGAATGTATTCTCGTTAGGAAATTATCAAGTAAAACTAAAAAAAAAAAATATCGTCAAAAAATATTTAACGGAGGCTGGGTTACAGGTAAAAAAGTGAAAAAAGTCCCGAAAAACAGTTTTTTTTTGAGGTTGTGTTGCATTTTAGAAGCTGAAAATTGGCGAGAAGGCTTGTGTTTTCACCCTAAACACTTAGGCCTAATAGTTAGTTTTTGAAAAGGGCTTGAGGCCCGAATCAACATCATATCCGATACAGACAACATTCCTGCTTGTGAAAACTACTCGTTAAAATAAAAAATACGGAACTTACGAAAAAAGGTGAACTTTTCTTTCTCGTATATTTCGTTAGCATTCCATAAATTCCAAATGATTTCTGTTTTTGTCTAATACGGTTCGTATGAAAAAAATTAGATCTCCCGAATTTAGAATTCCCTTTCCGTATGTCTCAGCAAAAGTATGCCAAAGTCAGGGATTTTACCTCGCAATTTAACGCAACCACAAAGCGGGGTTGCTTTTGTCTTTTCGGAATAAGAAAGTTTTAATAAAAATACTTTTTCTATGCATCTTTTGCCGAATAGTCATCATATTCCCCATTTCTTAATGACATTTTAATAGACCCCGGATACGCGCATAGCTAACAAGGTGTTTCGTACACTGTTGGGTAACGCGCCGAAAAGTTGACTTCATTTTCTTCCAATTCTAATCAATTAAAACCACTTTTTAGTTACAAAACCAAAATTCATTTCGGTTTTTATTGCTGCGTTGAAAAATTATTAAAAGTTTATTTATTTTCTCGTTGTATATTTATGTAACTCGGAAGTATTTCAGTATTCCGACAATTATTAACATACAGCTAAAATTACTGGGTGTATGAAGCTTGAAATTTGCAGGTAGCATAACGACATAATGTACTTAAGCCGTGCAAAAAATCATAAAAAAAAAGTTTAATTTTCTGTGGGCGAAAAATGAGGCAAAAGTCAAAAAATCACTTTTTAAAAAACTAATAATTTCGCTACAGCCGAAACGGGTTACATTAGATAATTGAAATTCGGTACGTATGAACACCAGCCACATACCGAAAATATGGCAAATAAGGAAGTATGTTTGAAAATTCTAAAAAGTGAAAAGCCGATAAAAAAACTGTTTATCAGGAAAGACACGAAGCGTTGTATTTTCAGTACAAAAATAGGCTTACTAAATTGTAATTGTCCGTGAAGATTCCCCCCCTTATATATGGTATATTCGAAGTGTGCAATTCTTTTTTTTTTTAGAATCCTCTGAACTTTAAGGCGGCAAAAGAGCAACAAACAAAAATCACGCTACATTCAAAATAAAGGCGATTTTATCGCGTAAAATTTCACGTTAAGTAAGGAAAAATTATTCGAAAATTCGAACTTTATAAGGGGATGAAAAGGGGCTAAAAGTATTTTCCAAAAAATACGTAAAATGTGATATTTTCACTGCAAATAGGTGTACCAAATTGTAATCATGCACGAAGAAGGTCCCCCTTATATGGTGTACGGGAAAGTATATTATGTACATATTACATAGTTAGCTTCGATACCGCAGCTAGTTCAAAAAGTGCAACAGTTGAAAAATCAAATAGCCAATTACGTAGCAGTAGATGTAAAAGGAGAGTTCTAGCTCAAAGGATGCCGCCACCGTTGATTAAGGCCTTCGAGGGCCGTTTCTGGAGCGTCTCGGACCGCGGAACCGCATTCCATTTGATTGTCGATCCCTTAATTACCGCACACACATGTAAATGTACGTGTATATACGTCTGCACACATATGTAAAAATCACCATCATCATCACTATCGCGGTAAATTCGTACGCGTGCCATCGCAAGTGACCTTGCACCTGTCAATCATTTGGTCGATGCATGCCTTTACTTGTACGTAAATTACCGTTATTCAGTAGCGACTGGTTTTGGAGGATTACGCGCACACACACAATGATGTACATACGGTTACGAGTGTCCGTAACATATGTAAAATTAGTTATTATCATTATTGATTTTCGTTATTATCAATGTTATCAGTGGTCAGTCTGCAGGAATCGCGGTAAAATACAGGTTTTTGCCGTTCTGGTATTTCTAGGAATCGCGAAGATTTTCGTTCGGTCAGTTGCGTAAAACTTTTCTTTGTCCGATACATTATGTACGGGGGGGTAAGTCTCTATCTCACACATCGCAAAAGCGAAAATGCTTCTCTCATAGCGCTACACATAAATGCTAACGCAACCGTTGAAACCGGATCTTAACATTCTTATAAGTTCTATTCCAGTCTATGTCATATTGCAGATCCACACCCTACATGTACACACTAACACAAAAACATACTCATACTCAAAGCCCATGACTACTTTATTCAATACGCATATGTAACCAACTATTCCTGACGGAATGACATTTTTCTGACGTAATATTTCCACTGCCACAACTGATTTAAACCAAGTAAAAGCGCATGCATCGTTCTCGCACACATGTCGATCGTTAGCGATATCGTAATTTTTTTTTTAAATTAACCAAAGTATAATATTCAAAGCATAAAACTAACCTGAGCCCCCCATTCCCCGCTTTATACCATTCAAATGTATTTTTTAATTTTTTTATTTTTTCCATGCCTAAGCATTATAAAAATTGGTCTAAGTATATTTCTCATTTTCTACGGTTTCAAAAATTTTTTCTTTATTCTCCGATCGTTACAAAAACGTACTGACTAGTGATGGGAAACTTCGAAATGTTTCATTCGAATTATTCGATTGTTCGATAACTTCGAATGCATTCGATTGTTCCACAGTTGCATTCGAAATGTTATTTCATTCGTATAATTCATTCGTATTCACATCAATCATTCGAATTAAAATCATTCGAATCAAAAATCATTCAAATCAAAATCATTCGAATTAAAATCATTCGAATCAAAATCATTCGAATCAAAATCATTCAAATTAAAATCATTTGAATCAAAATCATTCGATTGTTTTTTTTTTTTTTTTTTTTTTTGACGATTGTTGATTGTTTCGATTGTAAAAACATTTCGAAATCGCACATCACTAGCACTGACAGATCACACGCTTATATCTACCATAGTGTTAGCCACCACGAAAGCGAACCATTCGATCCCGTGCACACTCTGCTCTCGATAGTTTCCCTATCGTTCATAATAATTTTTCAAAGCCTAAGTATCATAGAATTAGTGCAAGTATATTTATTATTTTTTCTCACTTACGATTATTTTTCCGTCCGTAAGTATTATAAAATTAGTCTAAGTATATTTCTCATTTTCTACGGTTCCAAAAATTTTTCCTTATTCTCCGATCGTTACAAAAGCGCACTGACTAGTGATGGGCAACTTCGAAATGATTCATTCGAATTATTCGATTGTTCGATAACTTCGAATGCATTCGATTGTTCCACAGTTACATTCGAAATGTTATTTCATTCGAATAATTCATTTGTATTCACAACAATCATTCGAATTAAAATCATTCGAATCAAAATCATTTGAATCAAAATCATTTGAATTAAAATCATTCAAATTAAAATAATTCGAATCAAATCATTCGAATGAAAATCATTTGATTGTTTTTTTTTTTTGACGATTGTTGATTGTTTCGATTGTAAAAACATTTCGACGCACATCACTAGCACTGGCAGATCACACGCTTATATCTACCATAGCGTTAGCCACCACAAAAGCGAACCATTCGATCCCGTGCACACTCTGCTCTCGATAGTTTCCCTATCGTTCATAATAATTTTTCCAAGCCTAAGTATTATAGAATTAGTCTAAGTATATTTATTATTTTTTCTCACTTATGATTACTTTTCCATCCATAAGTATTTATGTATGTTTTCCCCGGTTCTAAAAATAAATCTATCGATGTCTCGCCCCTCAACGAAAGCACACGCATCATTCTCACGCACGTGTCATTCGTTCGCGTTACCACTTTTTTTCAAAATTAGTCCAAGTATATTTTATTATTTTTCTCATTACGATTATTTTCAGTCCGTAAGTATTTCTGTATGTTTTCCGAGGTTTTAAAAATTAATCCGAACAAACATTCAGACTGTTGTGAAAGCATACTATCTATCCCCCCCGCACAGACTCTATATTACTCTATTACGAGTTCTTCAAAAATTGATTCGAATATGTTTTTCATTTTTTTTTTTTTTCAATCCTAAAAATTCATTCTTTCTACCCCCGCCCCCTCACATCTAAAATTGCTGATCTTTCGTAATCTTTATTTATTTTATCGATTCTAAAAATTAATCAATGGTTCACTCGAAAGCATACCGTACATTCCCACACACATACCTTTTATCACGAATTTCCCTATTGATCATGAACTTTTTTCAGCGTTAGCCACAATAGCATATCACATTGGTCTCGTATACACACCACATGCAGTTCTATATGTCTAATTTTTATTAACGATCTTTATTTTTTTTGTACTGGTATTACTTTTTCCTACACAGTCATGTCATCATATACACTTAACATTGTCAAAAATAATTTTAACCTTTCGAGAAAGAAAAATCTCCGATCAATAAAAAATATTTATTAACTTCACAATTATTTTTAATATTATTCGTTTCACTATAAACATATTTTTTTATTTAATAAACTCATCCGCATCATCAATCGTTTCAAGACATTATTGTTTCGAACGTCAATACCTGTTTTCCAAGAATCGATAACCTCTGCAGGTATACATATATCTCGTCGTCGCAACAACCTTTACCTGCATGACTCACATACCTTCAAGACCACTTGTACATTGCTCGCACGCTATTTACCATTATTCGGTACAAGAATATTTTTCACACTCCCTCACATATGCGCATACACTCAAAGTTCTCGATTACTTTGTTTGTATACAAATATATTCAGCTTTCTTCGACGGAACAACATTTTTCTGACGTAACATTTCCACTGCCACAACCGATTCAAAGGTAGCTAATGAGATAGACTATCGAACGGAATCATTCAAGCGGTCAGTATTAGTTTTATGTTAAACATGTGTATTTTGTCGAATCTGTGTTCACGCATTATTAAAAAATTTACGTCAACGTTAAAGAAAATAATTTCCTATGTTTTTTCTCTTTTTTTCTCTATCATTTATTTTTGTCTTTTATCTTTCCTTTTTCTCTTTCTTTTTCTCTGTATTTTTTTTTAGTGAAAAGTTTGAAATACATATTATTCAATCATGAACGCTAATATAGTTAACATAAGCAGCAACTCAAAATCAATTAAGGACGCCGAATTTATTCAGAATTTATTTGCGAGTGATAGCGACTCGCATACGTCTTCGTCACTTCAATTACCGCAATCAGATGGTGGTTATTCTTCAACAGAATCAACATCTTCTACACATAAAATCGTTGGTCCAGTATTATTGTCAGATCAGATGGATATAGCGGAATATTTTGTAGATTTCAGCTTCCATAAGGATTCTGATTATGGTTTTCTAGTAACCGAACTAGCGATGATTGATATGTCTGGCGGGAGGTGTTTACATACGCTATACAAGCCAAGCAGAGCATGGTCTGCATCAAAAATGCCTCATTTACAATGCTCTTCCGTGAGTCATTACTTGAAAACCCCCTCATTATTTCCCTGTCGGGAAGAAATATTCATGGCACGTGATGTATTCACAATACTGTCTGAAAAACCGAAGGTTCGCGTATATATTTTAACCACTTATGCAAAACTTATATTATGGGAACTTAACGAAAAGTCCGAATTGTTGCGTGACTTGGACTACGAACTCGTTAATATGGAGAAAGTCTTTCGAGTACCTAGTATTGATGATTTATATCAAGAATACTCTGGTATAAGCAATCTGGTAACTTGTAAGCACCATTATGAGAATGATATTTTTCATTGTGCGATGAAAAATGTTATGGTGATGAATACGTGGCACGATCACGTTATCCGCCCGCTGAAGCTTATGAACAATCTCAATATAAATGATTTAAGCCAGTTATTCATTACAGCCACCAAAGAAATGATAATTACATTATTTCCAAGTTGCATCGGGGACATTTATATATTTTTACCGGACAAATTAAAACAGGATGATACGATAAAATCATTTCTACCATGCTACGATCACGAACATGATAAAGAATATTATATCGATGGTGATACATTACACAGGAGTACTCGAAATTGTGTCAAAGTAAAAGATTGCGACGACTGTCAACATTCAATTCATACGGATTAAAAATTCAATAAAAGACGTGGAATTTGAATGCTGGAGTTGTCTAGATCATATGAAAGTTGAATATGAACATAACAATTACCTTTCAATGTACCAAAGTCAATTGTCGCGTAGTATGTATAATATGTGAAATAAAACCATATTTTTTTCTTTTACTCGCATTTTTTATTTTCATTATTTCAAAATCTTTTACATTGTTTCACATAAATTATAATGTATGTATGTATATATGTATGGAATTTTAATATGTAATAATATACATTTCATACATTTTATTTTATTTCATGGTCATATAATTACTTTAAAATTATTTAGATACACCGCAGATATTATAGTACCGAACACATAATTTATTATTTCATTCTATTTCAATTAATATGTTGTATGGATGAAATTGAATCAATTTATGTAACTGTTTATTTAAATTTAAATAATCTTTTTCTTTTTCTTTTTTTTTTTTATCTCTCAGCATATGCATGCGTGTATATGCTTACATATACAAGTATGAAAAATATTATTTTTTTATTTTTTCCTCGATATGAATGGTAAATCTACGACTTTATTTGAAAAACGGTCAAAACCTAATACATAGATTTCAAATTTTGATGGAAATTTCCGTAAAACGTTCAATTTACACTTATTATCTTTAAAAAAAAAATTTTTCATTATTATTATTCATATCATTTAAATAGACTGATACGACAGAGAGAGAAAACAAAAAGCTAAATTTTTACACGTGAGGGAGGGAGCTGATGAAAACGTACGAGTCTTATTATTTGGAATACAGATTATGAAGGAAATTTTTATTCAATGTTTCGTTCTAAGATTTTTCATTTTTTACATTTAAAATTTTTCAATACGAAAATATTTCGAAATCTACAGGAACGTCTACGAATAGTCTTCGTCATTATAGAAGCATCTGCAGATCACGTATCGACACTGCATGCGTGTAAGGGTGAGTAAATATGTGTAAACATGTGTGTGTATGTATGCTTGAAATGTGCGAAATGGCTAATAAGAAACAACCGTTGAATCGCAACGACAGGTAGAGATTCGCTTATAGAATAAGAGAGTGAGAGTGAGATAAATTATGTACCTTTATTATTGCAGAACTGCACTGCAGTGGCAGACATGAAATATCCGTTAGCATCCTTTTCGAGGCAGTTTTATAAAAAAGGCCGAAAATTAGCTTTAAAACTGGATGAATGAGATAGTTGATAATAAACATACCATTAAGACCGGTATACATGTATGTGGGCATGTGTGTGAGCGCACGGTTAAATGAATGACAAAAGATTATTAACTGCATAGGCATTGTTAAATACAACTATACTGATTTATCCGTAAAACTAACAAATTTTACCGTTGTTTTCTTTCCTTTTTTTTTCTTTCGCGTTTTACAAAAAATTCATGTTAGTTCTAAAAATATTGCTAAATTCAAATTAAATCGATCATGTTATTTTATTTTTTATTTTTGTTTCTTTAAACAATGTGTTACGATCGTATTTATCTTACTCAATCTTTTACCTAATATTCTAACAGTTTTAGACAACAGCAGAAATATGCAAGTTACCTTGGATGTATTATATTTTACTCGTGTATATGTGTATACACGCTTTCTATACAAACACATGCAAACATCGGATGCCGGAAATGTATGATAATATAATTTTTAAATCAATGATTAACGTATTATTATTATTTTTTTTTTCACCCTGTGATATACAAAATAACATCATACTTGCTTTTACAACAATATTTAAATTCTACAAAAATAAATGTCCCCAGGGTGGGGAGTAAAAATATCATGAAGAATCACTGTTTTTTGTTTTTTTTCTTTCTTTGCTTCACAATCTTTTTTCTTTATATTATTTTTTATTTCAGAGATTTTTTAAAATAGTTTTCTTTACACTCCAATATAGAATCTGTTAATTTATTGTACATGTCATATAATATGATAAATGCTAAAATTCGGAAAGTTTTTTTAAAGAAGTAATTGACAGAAGAGTATACTTTTGAAAACAAGAGAGTGAAGAGGCTATACATAAAAAGCAATATGATGCATTAAACATAACGAAAAAAAAACAAAAAAAAAACAGAAGAAACGTAAACACAAAGACTATTATGTTTTTTCATTAATCTATTCAATTACAACTTTTTTTTCATTCATCTATATTCTAGGTTCCATCATAAGTTTTAATTTTTTATATGATGCCTACTAATTTCTATGTTTATTTAATTTATTTACTTTTCCACGAATGTTTTTAGAATTAAATTTTGAAAAAATTAAACATATTTTCGCACCTGCGTCAACTATCACATTAAATACATGTAGAAATTTTCATTTCAAACACCGCCGGAAAATAACATGGGTTTTTTTTTGATATTTTTTAAAAATTTATTCATACTCTCTCTAATTATAGCTATTTTTACTCATTTTTATATTCTACATACAATGCTTGAGGTATTAGATGATGCAAATTCTAAATACACCATATTGCTATCACTCTGTTTATTATTTTTTATTTGTTACTCGTTTTTTTATTATTTTCTTATGTATATGTATTAGAATTAGTGATGTGCGATTTCGAAATGTTTTTACAATCGAAACAACCGATAATCGTCAAAAAAAAAAAACAATTGAATGATTTTTGTGAATACGAATGAATTATTCAAATAAAAACCGGAACCATCCGAACACAAACGAATGAAGTATTCCTTAAACATCGCCTAGATTCTTTCGAGAGAAATAACATTTCGAATGATTGTTGCAAATAGGAATGAATTATTCGAATAAAAACCGAAACTATCCGAACACAAACGAATGA